>BSBM01000055.1:10928928-12140000 GCA_027924585.1 Larix kaempferi | reverse complement strand
ATCACATTCTAGCTACCTTTGAAATCTGAATACTACACTGTTTTTTCTAAGTTGAATAATGTCAGGATATCATTCATAATCATGTTTTTATTATGAGTGCTCATGCTCTAATTATGTGTTTATTATTTTATGCTCGGAATGTTTTTCTGAACATAGTTTTTTATGTTAGTGTGTGAATGAACAATCCGTTCCACATGTTATGAGTAACTTTCAACCCAAGCCATCATTGTTGTCTCTTGATTCAGTTTGGTCTTTCATTTCTAATCACAGAACCTGATGTATCCAGTTTCCTTACACTTTCTATGTCTGTAATATTCTCTTGACCCCTTTACAAAACCAATCCAAAATCCAAATCCCAACTTAGAGGTGGATAATCTTTCTGCTGAGCAGACGGTACAAACTTTAGGACAAAGATAAGGAATGGGATAAGTATAATTGCAACAAAGGAGATGATATAAAGAATGAGAATAAGATTAGGAGGTGCTTTCAAGAGGAAAGAATTGGTGGATTTTGTTAAGATAGTGATAATAGTGTATAGGTGGGAGGAATACGAGGTAAACCACAATTTCATTTGTAATAAGCACCAATGAAAGGGAGTGATTTGACAAGTGATATTGAATAGATAAAATTTCCAACAATTGATAATGGGATATGACTTGGAGATAATGCTACAAGAGATGGCGGCGATGATGATGTATATAATCTAGGTAAATAAGATGACAATATGGAGCATTGGTGTAGATGGTTACCTATCGTATAAAATTATCGAGGTTTGGGTTACAAAGAGTAGGGAGACGGATAAGAATTAGAATTGGATTAGAAAGAAGGATGAGTGGTAGATAAGGAAGAAGAAAAAATTCAAGAAAATATAGTTATATTTAATGGTGGTTGTTTTATCGATGACCATACAAATATATTTAATGTGGTTCTTTTATCAATGAACTTGCAAGTATGCAAAAGATAAGAGTCTGGGCCCTAATTACTAGACTGTCGAATTTTTCCGCCATTGTTTTGAATTCGTGGGTTTGGAATTAGTAGAGATTGTGGAGGAATCTCGAAGGATTGGGCATATACCTAATAACTTGAATTGTACTTATATTTCTCTTATTCCCAAAAAGGACAAGCCATCTACATTAAACGATCATAGGCCAATATCCTTATGTAATTTGGTCTATAGGTTGATTGAAAAGGTCATATCTAACTGGATAAAACCAATAATGGAGAAAATGCCATATTGAGAACAGTTCGACATTTTATCCAACATGAAGATAATGGATGCGATAAGGGTGGCTCAAGAATGCATGCACTCCATCAAATCCAAGAACTTACAATAATTCATTTTTGAAATGGATTTAATTAAGGCTTACGATAGAGTGGACTGGTCCTTCCTCCATATGATCCTAGTTCAAATTGGTCTTCCTCTTGAGGTTATTGAATTGATAATGGCATGCATCACAAGTGAAAATTATGTTATTCTTATTAATGGTTAGCCTTCGTCTCTCTTCAAAGATAATAGAGGACTCCATGAAGGATGTCCTCTATCACCATTGGTGTTTATTCTTGTTATTGAAGGCCTAAGTCTGCTTATCAATTCGACAAATGAGGTGAAACAAATAAAAGGAATTCGTGTGACTGCTCTCATGTATGTAACTCACTTACTATTTGTTGATGATGGTATATCTTTGGAAGGGGCTCTACTCAAGAATGGAGACAATATTTGGAAATTATTACAATATTTTGCAGTGCTTCTGGTATGGTGGTGAGTTCTCAAAAATCTATGCTTCTTTACAATTATACAAACCAATGAAAAGAGCAGGTATTATGTAATCAAAATTCCTCTCTATTTCCATATCACATGGTCAAATTACAAGATGGTTATAAATATTTAGGGTTATATTTAAAACCAAATGGTTACAAAAAGGATGATTGGAATTGATTGATAAAAAGGGTTGAGAAGAGGATTAGTCATTGGTCTTATAAATTTATGTCGTTGGGAGGAAGATTAGTAGTTGCAAATTATGTTTTACAAAGTATATCTGTATATTGGGTGTCATTGGCTATGGTACCTAAATCTATACTAGAGACTATAAGGAAAATGATGTTTTAGTTCATTTTTTTTGGAAATTTCACTTTTGCTAAATTTCATTTATCCTCCTCGCACAATATTGCTCTTCTGAAGAAGTTTGGAGGATGGGATTTGAAACAAATATTTTGGTTCAGTGAGCATTTAAGTGCTACGTCTTTGTGGAGGAATTTGTTTGGTAACATTATCTGGTGCCAAGTTTTGAATGGAAAATATATTAGATCTTGTCATCTGTCAGAATCGATTCAGAATCCCAGAGTTCCTTCCAATGCCTTTGTCATATGGAATGTTTTAATGCGTAGCTTGACTATCTTAAAGAAGAGATTATCTTGGGACACTAGATGGGGTATTCAAATATATATTGGAATTGACCCTATTGTAGGGATGGGAAAAAAACTTTATTTTGTCTCATGATCTCATTACTCAGCTTCATTCCATGAATATACATGTTCTGTCTCAAGTGAAAAGGGAGGTAAATACAAGAAATTTTGTTTCATACTGGTTAAATTCCTTTTATCTGGGTCTACATGGTAGATTGAGCAAGGAGTGGGACAATTTTGTGCTTTCCCTTCTATCTGTTAGCATTAGAATATCTAATAAACCATATGCCTTGGTTTGGGACCGATCAGGTTCCGATGGTAACTTACTGCAAATAAATATTATGATTTTATCATCTCTGAAAATATTGTTGATACTCCCAAATGGTATGCATAAAAAAATTAGAAATGGAATATTCCTCTTTAAATGATATGTTTTATCTCGTTATGTCTAGAAAATTGTATCTTCACATGGGATAGCCTCATTAAACAAGGTTTTTATTGCTCTGGTATCTGTCTTCTCTGCAAATCTGATAATGAATCTGTAACACATTTGTTTGCTACATGCATTTTCCGCTCTAGTGTGGGAGACGTGTCCACAAGCATTAAGGATCAATAATAATTGGAAGACAAATAGCTTACATAAAGTCTACAAAATTGGTGAAGATGAATCCTTCTCATAAGGAGCTTCCATTCTTTTGCGGGGGGGGATTTTGAAAAGCAGGAACAAGCTGATATTTGAAGATAGAATACTCCCTTCTCTTAGGTCTACAACCTGACAATTCCTATTTATTTTGAATACCTAAATCTAATTCTGAAACCTAAATTTAGAGCTCTCAACAAACCTATTTTTGATGAATCATTATGAGTGGGATACTTTGATGGTGCTAAAAAAATGGCCTTGGGGGGGCTGGAAAATACCTGCAAATTAAACGTGCTTGACATTGCAGACTAAAAGTTGTAGTTGGAGAAGGATCAACTACCAAAGCTGAGTTGGTAGCTTTATGGGGCCTTCTTTGGTATGCAAATAGCCGTGGATTACAAAGTCTTCAAACTGTACGAGATTCTATGGAAATTATAGATTGGGAAAATGGAATCTATGGTCTTACTGCTCTCCCGTTATGTTTGGGGATGAACATGTGATTTTGGATATGAAATAATTCTTCACCTTTATATCCTTCACTCACATTTATAGAGAATTCAATTGTGAAGATGATAGATTATCAAAAGAATCTGTGGGTCTCATTGATGGTAACTTACATTTGGAGGAAATTGTTCATGATATACTCATTAACAGAGGCATATTATCTCTTCTTTAGTTATTGGTTTCACATATTTTGGGCATCTTGAATATATATAGGACATGATGTTTTTAGTATCTTTTGTATTTTTGGGAATCTCTGCTAGACATTTTTTTCATGGTTAATCTCTTTTTCTTGAAAGATGTTTCTATCTCTTGTGAGTTTTTTTTTTTTTTTTGGCAAAGTGGTGGAACCTCCTCGACTAGCAAGTTTTCCTTTGGCTAAGTTACCACAAACCTGTTGGGAATGTTATATCTCTTCACATGGTGGCTGCGTGTACAACATGATCCCTTGCTTTTTCGCGATTTTGACCCATTGTACTCTATCTAATTCCGGTAAAGGGATTAGGATTGAAACCTATTTTCAGGTAAACGAATTAGGGTTTTAGATGCTGCGAAATACCATATATTGTAAACATATAATGAAAAGGAGTGGTGCGGCTCTAAGTTTTGTTGGTTTTTTCCCGGTTAAGGGTTTCCAGGTGAAAATCTCAGTGTTATGTGTGTGCCATTGTGTATTCTCTGTTAATGCTTAAGAATCAATATAAGTTTGTATTTCACTGTTAAGGTTTAAAACTTACATTTGGTATCAGAGCATTTTTGGGTTCAGAGGGACGCCTTTGTTTCCAAGGGTTTGGCTCGATTTTGGATTTGTGATAAACCTGGTTTCAGTGGGAGCTTTGTAGCGGTGATTTATTTTTCTTTAAAAGAATGGCGAGCAGTTCTAGATTCAAGATTGAGAAATTTAATGGCCAGAGCTTTGAGCTATGGAAGCTCAAAATGGAAGAACTTCTGGTAGATAGAGAACAATGGATCGCTGTAGATCCAGGTACCATGCCTACTGGTGCAGTAAAAGAAGAATGGGAAAAGCTGGAAAGAAAAGCAAGGAGCACCATTCGTCTTTGCCTCGCAGATTCGGTATTGGTGAACGTATCTGGAGAAGACAGTGCAAAGAAGCTATTGGATAAACTGGTAAATTTGTATCAATCAAAGTCCCTGGTAAATAAGTTATTTCTGCGAAAGAAATTGTACCTTATGAGGATGACTGATGGAGACTCTGTGTCAAAGCATCTAAATGCCTTCAATACTCTGGTAAGTCAGTTGACATCTGTTGGTATTACAATTGCTGATGATGAAAAATGTATTAGTCTGTTGTGCTCTTTTCCAGATTCATGGGATAATCTGGTTATAGCTATTGGGAGTAATGCAACCACGCTAAACTTCGATGATGTGGTTGCATCCCTACTATCGGAGGAAATGAGGCGGAGATCCATAGATAGTTCAGCCAAGGATGCCTTATTTGTAAGAGGTCGCCCTGGAGACAGATCTAAAAATAAGTCTTCAGGTGGTAGATCTAAATCTAGAGGGAGATCTAAATCTCCAGGACCTTCTGTAAGAAAATGCTGGAAGTGCGGAAAAGATGGGCATTACAAGAAGGATTGTAAATCCAAAAATAATGATAAAAGCAGAGGACCTAATGATGCTCCATCCGCAGATGGGAAAGAATCTACAGAGGAAGGAGGAGATGTGTATCTGGCATCTTCAAGTACACATGCAGAGCATGATTCGTGGTTGATTGACTCAGGTGCGTCTTATCATATGACTCCTCACAGGGAGTGGTTTTCTGAATACGAAAAGTATGATGGAGGAGATGTATTTCTGGGAGACAACTCGGTGGCGAAAATCATAGGTCGAGGAAAGATCAAGCTACTGCTCAAAGATGGAAGGGTTAAAACTCTTCCCGAGGTTCTGCACATTCCAAAGTTGGCTAGAAACCTTATATCTGTAAGTAAAATGGATGATGCAGGTGTGAAAACTTTATTTGAAAAGAACACATGCAAGATGGTTCGAGAATCACTGGTGCTGATGAGGGGAGTTCGGATTGGAACTCTGTACAAGTTGTTGGGAAGCACCTTCAAAAATGGATGTAACAGTACTATTGTTCCTGAGGGTAAAAATGAAGGAGACAGAGTCCTTACTGTCTCTAGTGAGAAGACATCGCTATGGCATCGAAGGCTGGGACATATTGGAGAGAAGGGTCTTCGACTATTACAAGGTAAAAGTATGGCTGAAGGCATGTCTGATTTCACATTAGATTTTGATTTCTGTGAACATTGCTTATATGGTAAACAGAATCGGGTAAGATTCTCATCTGGTGTTGTAAGAGCTAAAGGAATCTTAGAGTTAATACACAGTGATGTTTTTGGACCTGTGCCCGTTCCATCACTTCGTAAATCTATGTATTATGTTTCATTTATAGATGATTTCTCAAGGAAAACTTGGATTTATTTCCTGCATGAGAAATATGAGGTTTTTAAAAGATTCAAAGAATTTAAGGCTCTTGTAGAGAATCAAACTGAAAAGAAAATAAAAGTACTCATAACAGATAACGGTGGAGAATTCTGTGAAAGTGAATTTGAGGAGTTCTGTAAAACGTATGGAATAGCAAGGCAAAAGACTACTCCATACACACCTCAACAGAATGGGGTTGCAGAAAGGATGAACATGACATTGATGGAAAAGGCAAGGAGTGTGCTCAGTGGTGTAGGGCTAACACATCAATTCTGGGCAGAAGCTGTTGACACTGCATGTTACCTAGTGAATAGGACACCCACATCAGCGTTGGTTGACAAGACACCTCATGAGGTTTGGACTGGTAAGAAACCCTCTCTCTCTCATCTTAGAGTGTTTGGGTGTGATGCTTTTTTACATGTTCCAAAGGAGAAAAGGATCAAGTTGGATAATAAAGTGGAAAAATGTATCTTCATTGGTTACAAGGATGGAGTGAAAGGTTACAAGTTGTGGAACCCAGTAAAAAGGAAAACAATTTACAGTCGAGATGTGATCTTCAGAGAAGTTGAAAGCACTTCCAAGATTGAGGATGTACCAAAGGAAAAGGATTCAGAGAAGCTACACTTTGATATCAAGGATGAAAGAGGTGACTCTTTTGAGGAACCAGATTCATTTGAATCAGATGAGGAGGCAGAATCGTCTGAATCAGATGAAGAGGCGGATCCACAGACTCCGGTATTGAGGAGATCTGACCGAGTAAGAAGGCAGGTTGAAAGGTACAGTCCCCCTAATTTTCATTCTAATTTTGTGTTATCTATTACTGATGATGATCCTAGAACTGCTAAAGAGGCAATGGATTCATAAGATAGTAAACTATGGAAGAAGGCCATGATAGAAGAACTGGATGCCTTGGACAAAAATGAGGCATGGGATCTGGTTGAGTTGTCAGAAGGAAGAAAGCCTATTGGAAGTAAATGGGTATTCAAGAAGAAGTTAAATGCAGTAGGTAAAGTGGAGAAGTACAAGGCTCGATTAGTAGCGAAAGGTTATTGCCAAATTGAGGGCACCGATTTTGGTGAGTTTTTTCACCTGTTGCAAAATTGACTTCTATTAGATTTCTTCTATCTATTTATGTTGCTTTTGATCTTGAAGTAGAATAGATGGATGTAAAGACGACTTTCCTACATGGAAATATTAATGAAGAGATCTATATGAAGCAACCAGAACGGTTTGTGGTGAAAGGAAGAAATGAGCTAGTCTGTAAGCTGAAAAAATCTCTCTATGGATTGAAACAATCTCCAAGAATGTGGTATAAAAAATTTGATACTTATATACTGGGACTTGGTTTCTCAAAAAGCAAAGCTGATCACTGTGTTTATTTTAAGCTAACTGGTGATCATTTTATTTATGTAATATTGTATGTTGATGATATGTTGCTAATTGGAAACAACAAGGAAATCATCAAGGATGTCAAAAATCAGCTGTCATCTGAATTTGACATGAAAGATCTTGGGGCTGCAAATTTTATTTTGGGCATGAAAATAAAAAGAGATCGTGAAAACAGGAAACTCTGGTTAAATTAGAGGAAATATGTTGAAACGATATTGAAGAGATTTAATATGTAGGAAAGCAAACCAGTGAAGGTGCCCATTCCTGTAGGTGTAAGGTTATCTGCAGAACAGTATCCCACGACACAAGAAGAGGTAGAGGACATGTCTCATGTTCCCTATGCTAGTCCAGTTGGCAGTCTGATGTATGCCATGATCTGTACTAGACCAGATATAGCCCATGTAGTGGGAGTTTTGAGTAGATACATGTCAAAACCAGGAAAGGAACATTGGACTGCAGTAAAGAGGGTCTTCAGGTATTTGCGTGGCACTACCGATTTTGCAATCTGCTACCAAGGAAGACCCGGTCTAAATAGAGAGATAGATATACAAGGATTTGTTGATGCTGACTGGGCTGGAGATCTTGATCACAAAAGATCTACAAGTGGCTACGTTTTTAATCTATTTGGAGGAGCAATCAGTTGTATTAGTAGAAGACAAGCTGTAGTTGCAGTCTCAACTACAGAAGTTGAATACATGGCAGCTACCCATGCAAGTAAGGAAGCTGTATGGTTGCAAAGATTGTGTTTATGTATTGGTTTTGTTCAAAATGCAGTAAAGATTGGCTGTGATAGCTCAAGTGCAATATTTCTGGCAAAGAACCCTGCTTATCACTCGAGGACAAAGCACATTGATGTGCAGTACCATTTCGTCAGAGACATGGTTGAACAAAACAAAGTGTTGCTGGAGAAGGTTGACACTTTGGTAAATGTTGTAGACTCTTTGACAAAGTCTGTGAGTACTCAGAATTTCTCTTGGTGTAAAGAGAACATGGGCATTGTTGCCCTAAATTGTTAAAGTCATAAATTTCTCCTGTATGTGAAGAGAACAACAAGTGGGAGAATGTTGGGAATGTTATATCTCTTCACATGGTGGCTACGTGTACAACACGATCCCTTGCTTTTTCGCGATTTCGACCCATTGTACTCTATCTAATCCCGGTAAAAGGGATTAGGGTTGTAACCTAATTTCAGGTAAATGAATTAGGGATTTAGATGCTACGGAATACCATATATTGTAAACATATAATGAAAAGGAGTGGTGCGGCTCTAAGTTTTGCTGGTTTTTTCCCGGTTAAGGGTTTCTAGGTGAAAATATCAGTGTTATGTGTGTGCCATTGTGTATTCTCTGTTAATGCTTAAGAATCAATATAAGTTTGTATTTCACTGTTAAGGTTTAAAAATTACAGAACCAGGGGCATCTAAGCCGTCAAAATCACCCGGTGATCCCACCCGGCCTGGACTGCACCAACCCTTAACATGGTTCAATTTTTTGGTATCCATGGGATTAGAACCTACGACCTTTCCACTTAGGGGGTGTCTTAACCATACCCCACCACCAATTGTTCTACATCTCATGGATTATCTCTTGTGAGATGAGTTGGGCAATATCTTTTGGAAAAAACTCTCAAGATATTTGTGATCTATAAGATGTAACTTTGATTCATATTGAATAACAAATTACTTTTTTTCTAATTGAAAAAAGTAAAATAATCATATGTTTCCACAAACAAATGTTTGGTGTAAGTATCCCTCGACAAAAGCTATGTCACATCTCTATTCATTACCAATTTGCTTGAAATTCTATGATTTTGTAGGGTGTAGGAATGTGAGTTCAAATTGTTTTCATTAAATCAGAACGCTCGAGTGAATAAAGGCCAAGCGCCCAAGCACGAAAGCACCAACAGGCATAGAGGAAGGTGGTGAATGTATAATACACATGCCGCCGTTGTAGAGAGCACGGGGAGTCGACGAAAACATTGATGATTGGTCAAGATGAGAGTATGGATTCCATGCAAATACTTATGAGATTCAATAGTTGATAGTCTAGAATGTGAATGGGTTGTTGTTCCACTTCCATAATTGAAAAATGTGTTTACATTATTGTGTTAATTTGTGTCAATTTTAACTTTAAAAAATACTGAATAGAAAGCTTTTATGTGGGAATCATATATCTATATATATTAAAGAAAAAGGTATTTAACTTAATAATAAATATTATTAATAAAACTGAAATATATTTATATTATATTATTTAAATTTATTTGTTTTTATAGTATCAAAAAATTTAGTTTAATATTTTTATTTCTAAATAAAATCAAAATATACATAATAATTTATTTTTAAGAAAATTGTGTTAAAATTGTTTTTTTTTTTTAAATTTTAATATTTGCAAAGATTTTTAATTGTCAAGGATATGGTGGTTATTTGGTGGGGTTTGATGGATTTCATTCCATCCACTTGGGTTCAATTCCATTGAGACATCTTCTGGCTTGGATGACCGATTGACGGTTACTTTGCTTGACCTACCATCAACGATATGTGAGGAAGTTTCTTGAGATTTCCTGTGCATTGTTAGCTTTCCTTGATTCCTTTGGAATAGCAGGAAAGTGATTTTTTCAATGAAATTTTTTTGTCAAGGATACGGTGGTTTGTTGGTGGGTTAGATGGATTTCATTCCATCCACTCAGGTTCAATTCTTTTGAGACATCTTTTGGCTTAGATTATCGGCTAATGGTTTGCTCGACCTACCATCCACGATATGTGAGGAACTTTGTTGAGATTTCCCGTGCATTATTAGCTTTCTTTGATTCTTTCAGAATAGCAGGAACGTGATTTTTCCGCTGAAAAAAAATAAATAAATAAATAAAATAAAATTTAATCACACAAAAAATATACTTTTCTTCATCTATTTATTATTTTTCCACATGGCATGAATAATAAAATACAAGTTAAAATTTTTCCATTGGATGTAGTTTGGGTGGTTGGGAAGAATAATTGTTACCCTCTCCACCCATATTCAATTCTTGTAAGTGACATAATAAGCTTGTTGAATCCCTATGTAATGATTGAGTAGACTATATAATTGACCATATAGTGATTTGTGATTTTGGTACACATATGTTTTATATGAAATGAATGCAGGTGTTTTTTATAGTATATTATATTATTGAGTTATGATGAAATGTTATGTGGCCACACATAATTTGTATATGAAATGAATGCAATAATATACCTTAAAAGTGCAATTTTGTTTTCATTATTAATTTTTTTTCTTTTCTATATAAAAAAAGCGATTATGTGTACGGTATTTGCTCAATAAAAGTTTTCCATAGCTATCTATAAGAAGGATATCTAATTATATACTTAAAAATGGCAAATACGATTTTAAAAGAGATGTTAATAACAAAATTTTCCGATCTTCAGTGTAGACCTTATATACTCTAAGTTTAGATTCAAGTTAACTCTAGCTATTTAAATGTCAAGAGAAATCAAATCTATTAAAGTGTAAACATTTCCAAAAATTATCCTTGAAAACTACTTTCACCTATATATATAGTTGATACTTGTCGCTTGCACGGAAGGGTATGTCCTCAATTGATTCATTAGGAACATATTTTTAAAATTTAAATGTATAAAATAATATATGATGACCATGATAATAGTTATTGGCAACCATTGTTTGGTACATTATACACACATGTAAAATCCCTAAATTTTTTTGGAGAAAACGATTATAATAAATTAGTTTAATTTTTTATATATATATTAGTTAAAAATAACTAATTTATATATATATATATATATTAGTTAAAAATAACTATTTTTTTTTATTCAAAGTGTTTATGTATTATAAATATTCTTAAACATGTAGGATAGATGTTCTGATCGCTGAATTCAAAATTAATGGTTATTTTTATTATTTGTATGGTGATAACATTTTAGAGGAAGATGTGTAAAATTATTTTGGAGTTTCCCTTCATTACAAATTTAATGGGAACTATAGTTTTTATAACCATTTTAAAAAGGTATGGATAAAATTTGTAGTTGAGGTACTTGTTATTGATGCTACCTTATATAGATTTGAGTTTGTAATATGTATGGATAAAAAATAGAGTAAATCTATGAATGATTTACAATTTATAATATTAAAATTAAAATAACTAAACCATATCCAATACTCTTTCCAAAATATAGACTTCCACCCATGTAGATATTTCCCGTAACTAGGTACTTATTGTATATGTACAAGACAATTACCATAAAGAATAAGAGGTTTCTTAACTTTTATTTGAATTTCCACTAAAATTACTATAAAGAAATAATTAAACCCATCTCAAATATAAAAAATAACTAACATTTCTAAAATATAATTAATTTGTCACAATCTTCATAACCACTTAACGTTTTTAAAATATAAATAATTTGTCACAATCTTCATAGCCTAAGCCCTAAATAGTATCTTTGCAATGAAATAAAAGAGAATAAGATAAATTGCCATTGGAATGAAATACGTGAATAACATAAATTTAAATTACCATAAAGAGATAGCAGATACCGTTTCTAAAAACAATTATATTTTAAAAAATTAAATTATATATATAATTCCAACATAAATAAATACTTTTCTCATATTTACATTTACGTTGCCATTGCAATTCTCACTAGTATAACATAATATAAATGACATAACATAATATTGATGAGCATGGATACATAAAATAGCAATGCCCTCAATGCCCTCAGTTGCGATTCTCACTTGCCTAACATAATATTGATGGCATGGATACATAAAATAGCAATGCCCTCAATTGCGATTCTAAGTTTTCTCACATAATATTGATGTACATGGATGCATAGTATAGCAATGGCCTCAATAATTGTTGGAAACTATTTTCTTAATTTATTATGGTGGCAGGTTGAATGGAGCCCACCACATCATTTTAATTAAATTAATGACTTGAAAATTTGTAAAAACATAGTGGAAAAGTCAATGGCAAGATTTTGTTTGATCCGTTGAAATTTAAGGCCTCCATCAATGTTTGATTTCTTCTCGTTTCATCTTTTCATTCTCCCTTCCCAAAGGAAAATTGTTAAATCAATCCACCCTCCTGTAATGGAAGTTTCCTAAGAAAGTTAGGGACTAGCATAGTTGCGATGTTCATGACGCGTGTATTTAATAAGATGTGGGGCAATGCAAATTTTCTAAGAAAGCGAGGTGTTAGCCTCGATGTGGAGTTGGTGACACCATACGGATTTAGTAAGATTCATGGAGCGTGTAGGACCAAGGCTTAAATAATAAAGAAGACGATACTGCAACTTGTTAGCGTAGTTGTTAAGTTCATGACATCACGGATTTTAGTAAGATCGAGGAAGAGTTTAGGACCAAGTCTTAAACAAAGAGGACGAGGCCACTTAAACACAAGGTAAACTTTACTAAATTGTCTTTATGTTTATCACTGTTTGATGGATGAGTCCATCCATCATAAGAATTTTGTAATTAAGAGTCCACATCAACGCCCGTTTCTCTACATGTTCATTTCGTTCAAAGCAGGGAGCACGTTGTATTGTCCAATTGTAATAAAATATTATGTTTTATCACTCTTCGATAGATGAGTCCATTCATCGTATGGATTTTTATATTAGGGGTCCACTTCAAGGGCTGTGTAGATTCATAATGCACGAACCACGTTTTATTTTCAAAATGTCACTGTAATGGTGTAATAGAGAGAGTTATTAGTCATTGCCATTCACATCAATGTGAATCAGTAATTTTTTATTTTTATATATATAAATAAGAGTGGCAAGTGGCTTAGAACTTATTTTTTTAATTTTGAAAAAAAAATTATAATAAAATGATTTAAAATTACTTTTATATATATTTGTTTGTTTAATTGCCCATCACTTGAGATCCGTAGCAATGAATCATTGGTTTAGAACCGCAACCCAAGGGTATCTAATCCATCAAAGTCACCCAGGGATCACACTAGGCCTGGGCCACACCAACCCTTATGATGTTTGGATTTTTGGGTGTCCCCTCCCGACTAGCTCACCCCTAAGAGGAATTGAACTCGGGTCGCCCTACCGACGACACCCATACCTTAACCGAATGAGCTAGCGAGAATTGACACACATATATATAATAAACTCAAATAATATTATTTTTAAAATAAAATCTAAAATAAACTTAAAAATAAAATTCCATTTCCTAATTTCGATAAGATCAAAACAAAGTTTTGTGAAAAAAATTGATATTTATAACGAAGCATGAACTCTAAAGAATAAGTGTGGGAATTGATATTGTTAATCGAGCATGAACTTTAAAGAATAAGTGTGATGCTTATTTTTTTCAAATATTTGAATTTATTATCCTTCATTCCATATTTGAAAGAGTTTCTCTAGTTCCAACAGTTAAATTGTCTTCAATTAAAATATTACATCATTTGAAAATATCATAAGGTGGGGTTGACATTGGCATCTGTTGAAGAGAGGATAATAATGAAGAGAATGTTGACAATGAGTTTCAGAGACAATAATAATGGAAAATATTTTCATCTTATGTTTATCACTATTTGATGATGAGTCCATCAAATAGTCTTTATGTTTATCACTATTTTCATCTTATGTTTATCACTAAATAGTCTTTATGTTTATCACTATTTTCATCTTATGTTTATCACTAAATTGTCTTTATGTTTATCACTATTTGATGATGAGTCCATCCATCATAAGAATTTTGTAATTAAGAGTCCACATCAAGGTCCATATGGTTACAAGGATGAAGATTTATTTGTACATGAGGATAAGACGAGTTAGTGATTTTGTGTAATAATATATTTCCTAACCCTTGTGGTGAAGGAGAGAAGAGAGGGGCGAGGGAGGGAGGAGGGATTGGGTAGAGTGGAATAGAGGGGGGGGATTGGGTAGATATGAAGAGAAGATGGGTGGGGTTATAGAGAGAGGGCAGATTTAGGGAGAGATAGATAAAAATTAAGGTGGAAAACACAACACATGCATGCATCTACATGTGCGCACACAACAACACGTGCGCGCATCTACATGTGCGTACACAAAAAACGCGTGCATGCTTCTGCGCGTATACGCATATACGTGTGCGTGCATTTTTGCGCATGCATGTTTGGATTAAGATTGTTTTCAGCACCCTTGCAGGTTTTCTATTAGTTTCAGATTGCCAAACCTTGAGCCTTGGTTTGATTTATCGCAGAACACACCAATTTATGTAACTTCATGTTTTTCATGCTTATTTTTGCATATGCTCCACTTGTGCACTACAGATGAAATTGCACAAACTTGTGGAGCTCTGTGTGCAGATTCTAGCTATATATTTTTTGAATAGATTTGCCATTGTTTTCTATTTTTAATTCATTTTTAAATGCACTCATGTCAAATTTGTAAAAAACATAGGTCGTTTATTTGGCCTATAACTTTTGATTGGATTACCTATTTCGAGAGCGGAAAAGAACCCGCACAAGAGTACAAGAATACCTACAAGCTAAAAAAAAGTTTTTTGATTATGTTTAGACCATGATACGGTGTACCAAAACTTGACCATGTCGTTTTAAGGCTTCACTCAATTTCGTAATTTAAACAAAATATAAATTAACTTTTAAAATTTTGGAAAAATAGCCCAGCACAAGATTCGTCTGTTGCCTATGCCTCTACATTTTTTTTTCCTGATAAATTGACAATTTACATAATAAACAGGTGGACCAACAAAAACATGTACATTATGTTTTAGAGAAAAAATAACATACCAATCTTAAACTAATGACATTTTGGGGTGGTTATACCACATTTCCATAAATAAATATTATATATTCCAGAAGGTCATCCATTTTTCTACATTTCATCTTTTTACACCTTATCGGAAATTTTTTGTAGGTACCTCTAATAATTCATTTTAATGAAAATATTTTTGTTTTTCCAACATGTCATTGCAACTAACCTATCATAATTGGGCATCATTACCTTTCACCAGCCCATAAGTAAATAGAGTATTTCTCTAGATTTCAAGGAGTTAAATTAACAATCATAAAATCTCATCTAGATTTAGAAGGATCGTTTCATATCTACAGGTGGAAAAGTGTCATGAAGCAGTTTGAAATTGAACACCTCATGATGAAAGTGTTGGATCATCTAGAATATATGAGATCAAATAGTGGACATCTCGCAGCCTAGACTAGGGAGTCAATTGAAGATCAACTCCAATATTTGGAAGTATAGCAAAATCATTCAGAAAATGCATTCTAATTCTCGGAAGTCAGTTCATCGTTTTGATTAAATATTCTCATATTACTTTTGATAAGATCACATATTATTCTTATTTTTTTTTAGTCAATTGTTACAATTTCACTCCAAAAATATTGCAATTGCGAGTTTATTGTAATCTATATATATTCAATCATTGGAAATGTATCAAGGGTTCCAGTCGAAAGGATGAGAGTATTGGAAGGGTCGAGAAATGTATTTTCTAAGTTTGAGACTTTTGCTCTGTAAATTTCTACTGGAGGCTTGAAATATGAACATGATTTTCTATCAGTTTTCGATCACGTTCTAGCTACCTTTGAAATTTGAATACTACATAGTTTTGTCTAAGTTGGTTAATGTTAGGAAATCATTCATAATCATGTTTTTATTATGAGTGCTCATGCTCTAATTATGTGTTCATTATTTTATGCTCGGAATGTTTTTCTGAACATAGTTTTTTATGTTAGTGTTTGAATGAACAATCCGTTCCACATGTTATGAGTAACTTTGAACCCAAGCCATCATTGTTGTCTCTTGATTCAGTTTGGTCTTTCATTTCTATTCATGGAACATAATGTATTCAGTTTCCTTACACTTTCTATGTCTGTAATATTCTCTTGACCCCTTCACACAACCAATCCAAAATCCAAATCCCAACTTAGAGGTGCATAAACTTTGTGCTTAGCAACCAGTACAAACTTTAGGACAAAGATAAGGAATGGGATAAGTATAATTGCAACAAAGGAGATGATATAAAGAATGAAAATAAGATTAGGAGGTGCTTTCAAGAGGAAAGAATTGGTGGAGTGTGTTAAGATAGTGATAATAGTGTATAGGTGGGAGGAATACGAGGTAAACCACAATTTCGTTTGTAATAAGCACCAATGAAAGGGAGTGATTTGACAAGTGATATCGAATAGATAAAATTTCCAACAATTGATAATGGGATATGAGTCAAGGAGATAATGCTACAAGAGATGGCGGCGATGATGATGTATATAATCTAGGTAAATAAGATGACAATATGGAGCATAGGTGTAGGTGGTTATCTATAGTATAAAATTATCGAGGTTTGGGTTACAAAGAGAAGGGAGACGGATAAGAATTAGAATTGGATTAGAAAGAAGGATGAGTGGTAGATAAGGAAGAAGAAAAAATTCAAGAAAATATAGTTATATTTAATGGTGGTTGTTTTATCGATGACCATACAAATATATTTAATGTGGTTCTGTTAACAATGAACTTGCAAGTATGCAAAAGATAAGAGTCTGGGCCCTGATTACTAGACTATCGAATTTTTCCTCCATTGTTTTGAATTGGTGGGTTTGGACTTAGTAGAGATTGTGGAGGAATCTCGAAGGATTGGACATATACCTGATAACTTGAATTGTACTTATATTTCTCTTATTCCCAAAAAGTACAAGCCATCTACATTCAACGATTATAGGCCAATATCCTTATGTAATTTGGTCTATAGGTTGATTGAAAAGGTCATATCTAACTGGATAGAACCAATAATGGAGAAAATGCCATATCGAGAAGAGTTCAACATTTTATCCAACAGGAAGATACTGGATGCGATAAGGGTGGCTCAAGAATGCATGCACTCCATTAAATCCAAGAACTTACAATAATTCATTTTAGAAATGGATTTAATTAAGGATTACGATAGAGTGGACTCGTCCTTCCTCCGTATGATCCTAGTTCAAATCGGTCTTCCTCTTGAGGTTATTGAATTGATAATGGCATGCATCACAAGCGGAAATTATGTCATTCTTATTAATGGTTATCCTTCGTCTTTCTTCAAAGGGAATAGAGGACTCCATCAAGGATGTCCTCTATCACCGTTGGTGTTTATTCTTGTTATTGAAGGCCTAAGTCTGATTATCAATTCGACAAATAAGGTGAAACAAATAAAAGGTATTCGTGTGGCTTCTCTCATGTATGTAAGTCACTTACTATTTGTTGATGATGGTATATCTTTGGAAGGGGCTCTACTCAAGAATGGAGACTATTTGGAAATTATTACAATATTTTGTAGTGCTTCTTGTATGGTGGTGAGTTCTCAAAAGTCTATGCTTCTTTACAATTATATAGATCAATGAAATGAATAGGTATGTATCAAAATTCCTCTCTATTTCCATATCAGATGGTCAAATTGCAAGATGGTTATCAATATTTAGTGATATATTTAAAACCAAATTGTTACAAAAAGGATGATTGGAATTGATTGATAAAAAGGGTTGAGAAGAGGATTAGTCATTGGTCTTATAAATTTATGTTGTTGGGAAAAAGATTAGTACTTGCAAATTATGTTTTACAAAGTATACCTGTATATTGGGTGTCATTGGCTATGGTACCTAAATATATACTAGAGACTATAAGGAAAATGATGTTTTAGTTCATTTTTTCTAGAAATTTCACTTTCGTTGAATTTCATTTATCCTCCTAGCACAATTTGCTCTTCTGAAGAAGTTTGGAGGTTGGGTTTTGAATCAAATATTTTGGTATATCTAGGATTTAAGTGCTAAGTCTTTGTGGAGGAATTTGTTTGGTAACACTATCTGGTGCCAAGTTTTGAAAGGAAAATATATTTGATCTTGTCATTTCTCATAATCGATTCGGAATCCCAGAGTTCCTTCCAATGCCTTTGTCATATGGAAAGGTTTAATGCGTAGCTTGACTATCTTAAAGAAGATATTATCTTGGGACACTAGATGGGGTATTCAAATATATATTGGAATTGACCCTATTGTAGGGATGGGAAAAACAAATTATTTTGTCTCATGATCTCATTACTCAGCTTCATTCTGTGAATATACATGTTCTGTCTCAAGTGAAAAGGGAGGTAAATACAAGAAATTTTGCTTCATACTGGTTAAATTCCTCTGATCTGGGTCTACATGGTAGATTGAGCGAGGAGTGGGACAATTTTGTGCGTTCCCTTCTATCTGTTGGCATTATAATATCTAATAAACCATATGCCTTGGTTTGGGACCGATCAAGTTCCGATGGTAACTTACTGCAAATAAATCTTATGATTTTATCATCTCTTAAAATATTGTTGATACTCCCAAATGGTATGCATTGAAAATTTGGAAATGGAATATTCGTCTTAAAATGTTATGTTTTCTATCGTTATGTCTAGAAAATTGTATCTTCACATGGGATAACCTCATTAAACGAGGTTTTTATGGCTATGGTATCTGTCTTCTCTGCAAATCTTATAATGAATCTGTAACACATTTGTTTGCTACATCCATTTTCCGCTCTAGTGTGGGAGAGGTGTCCACAAGCATTAAGGATCAATAATAATTGGAAGACAAATAGCTTACATAATGTCTACAAAATTGGTTGAAGATGAATCCTTCTCATAAGGAGCTTCCATTTTTTTTTGGGGGGGGGGTAATTTTGAAAAGTAGGAACAAGCTGATATTTGAAGATAAAATACTCCCTTCTCTTAGGTCTGCAACCTGACAGTTCGTATTTATTTTGAATACCTAAATCTAATTCTAAAACGTAAATTAAAGCTCTCAACAAACCTATTTTTGATGAATCATTATCGGTGGGCTACTTTGATGGCGCTTAAAAAAATGGCCTTGGGGGGGCTGGAAATTACCTGCAAATTAAACGTGCTTATCATTGCAGACTGAAAGTTGTAGTTGGAGAAGGATCAAATACCAAAGCTGAGCTGGTAGCTTTATGGGACCTTCTTTGGTATGCAAATAGGCATGGATTACAAAGTCTTCAAATTGTAGGAGATTCTAAGGAAACTATAGATTGGGAAAATGGAATCTATGGTCTTACTGCTCTCCAGTTATCTTTGGGGATGAACATGTGATTTTGGATATGAAATAATTCTTCACCTTTATATCCTTCACTCACATTTATAGAGAATTCAATTGTGAAGATGATAGATTATCAAAAGAATCTGTGGGTCTCATTGATGGTAACTTACATTTGGAGGAAATTGTTCATGATATAATCATTGACAAAGGCATATTATCTCTTCTTTAGTTATTGGTTTCACATATTTTGGGCAGCTTGAATATATACAGGACATGATGTTTTTAGTATCTTTTGTATTTTTGGGAACCATTGCTAGCCATTTTTTTCATGGTTGATCTCTTTTTCTTGAAAGATGTTTTTATCTCTTGTGGGTTTTTTTTTTTTTTTTGGTTGGAAAAGTGGTGGAACCTCCTTGACTAGCAAGTTTTCCTTTGGCTAAGTTACCACGAACCAGGGGTATCTAAGCCGTCAAAATCTCCCGGAGATCGCACCCGGCCTAGACCGCACCAACCCTTAACATGGTTGGATTTTTTGGTATCCATGGGATTAGAACCGGCGACCTTTCCGCTTAGGGGGTGTCTTAACCATACCCTGCCACCAACTGTTCTACATCTCACGGATTATTTCTTCTGAATTGAGTTGGGCAATATCTTTTCGAAAAAACTCTCGAAATATTTGTGGTCTATAAGATGTAACTTTGATTCATATTGAATAACAAATTACTTTTTTTCTACTTGAAATAAGTAAAATAATCATATCTTTCACAAACAAAAAGTAAAATAATCATATCTTTCCACAAACATATGTTTGGTGTAAGTATCCCTCGACAAAAGCTACGTCACATCTCTATTCATTACCAATTTGCTTGAAATTCTATGATTTTGTAGGGTGTAGGAATGTGAGTTCAAATTGTTTTCATTAAATCAGAGCGCTCGAGTGAATAAAGGCCAAGCGCCCAAGCACGAAAGCACCAACAGGTGTAGAGGAAGGTGGTGAATGTATAATACATATGCCGCCGTTGTAGAGAGCATGGGGAGTCGACGAAAACATTGATGATTGGTCAAGATGAGAGTATGGATTCCATGCAAATACTTATGAGATTCAATAGTTGATAGTCTAGAATGTGAATGGGTTGTTGTTCAATTCCATCATTGAACAATGTGTTTACATTATTGTGTTAATTTGTGTCCATTTTAAGTTTAAAAAATAGTGAATAGAAAGCTTTTATGATGGAATCATATATTTATATATATTAAAGAAAAAGGTATTTAACTTAATAATAAATATTATTAATAAACCTGAAATATATTTATATTATATTATTTAAATTTATTTGTTTTTATAATATCAAAAAATTTAGTTTAAGATTTTTAATTCTAAATAAAATCAAAATATACATAATAATTTTTTTTAAGAAAATTGTGTTAAAATTGTTATTTTTTTTCGTTTGTTTTTAAAAACTTTTGTATTTGCAAAGATTTTTAATTGTCAAGGATATGGTGGCTGGTTGGTGGGGTTTGATGGATTTCATTCCATTCACTCGGGTTCAATTCCATTGAGACATCTTCTGGCTTGGATTATCGATTGATGGTTACTTTGCTCGACCTAGCATGCACGATATGTGAGGAAGTTTGTTGAGATTTCCCGTGCATTGTTAGGTTTCCTTGATTCCTTCGGAATAGCAGGAAAGTGATTTTTTCGCTGAAATTTTTATTGTCAAGGATACGGTGGTCCGTTGGCGGGTTAGATGGATTTCATTCCATCCACCCAAGTTCAATTCTGTTGAGACATCTTCTGGCTTGGATTACCAGCTGATGGTTTGCTCGACCTGCCATTCATGATATGTGAGGAACTTTGTTGAAATTTCCCGTGCATTGTTAGCTTTCCTTGATTCCTTCGAAATAGCAGGAAGGTGATTTTTCTGCTGAAAAAAAAAAATTTAATCACACAACAAATATACTTTTCTTCATCTATTTATTATTTTTCCACATGGCATGAGTAATAAAATACAAGTTAAAATTTGTCCATTGGATGTAGTTTGGGTGGTTGGGAAGAATAACTGTTACCCTCTCCACCCATATTCAATTCTTGTAAGTGACATAATAAGCTTGTTGAATCCCTATGTAATGATTGAGTAGATTATGTAATTGACCATATAGTGATTTGTTATTTTGGTGCACATATATTTTATATGAAATGAATGCAAATGTTTTTGATAGTATATTATATTATTGAGTTATGATGAAATGTTATGTGTCCACACATAATTTGTATATGAAATGAATGCAATAATATATCTTAAAAGTGCAATTTTGTTTTCATTATTAATTTTTTTTCTTTTCCATATCAAAAAAGTGATTATGTGTACGGTATTTGCTCAATAAAAGTTTTCTATAGCTATCTATAAGAAGGATATCTAATTATATACTTAAAAATGGCAAATACGATTTTAAAAGAGATGTTAATAACAAAATTTTCCGATCTTCAGTGCAGACCTTATATACTCTAAGTTTAGATTCAAGTTAACTCTAGCTATTTAAATGTCAAGAGAAATCAAATCTATTAAAGTGTAAACATTCCTAAAAATTATCCTTAAAAACTATTTTCACCTATATATATAGTTGATCCTTGTCACTTGCACGAAAGGGTATGTCCTCAATTGATTCATCAGGAACATATTTTTAAAATTTAAATGTATAAAATAATATATGATGATGACCATGATAATAGTTATTGGAAACCATTGTTTGGTATATTAGACACACACGTAAAATCCCTAAATTTTTTTGGAGAAAACTATTATAATAAATTGGTTTAACTTTTTTATATATATTAGTTAAAAATAATTAATTTTTTTATATATATATATTAGTTAAAAATAACTATTTTTTTATATTCAAAGTGTTTATGTATTAAAAATATTCTTAAACATGTAGGATAGATGTTCTGATCACTGATTTCAAAATTAATGGTTATTTTTATTATTTGTATGGTGATAACATTTTAGAGGAAGATGTGTAAAATTATTTTGGAGTTTCCCTTCATTACAAATTTAATGGGAACTATAATGTTTACAACAATTTTAAAGGAGTATTGATAAAATTTGTAGTTGAGGTACTCGTTATTGATGCTATCTTTTTTCCTTGGAAAAAGTCGTAATTTTATTTCAAAAAGTTGAACAAAATTACATTCTGCACATGTAATAGAATCACAAAGATCCCTACATTGTCACATATATACTGTCCCAGATGTCTGATATGTCTAGTGACCCATACAAACCCAATATAATGAAGATCGTTGTCCATACAGCACTCATATATCCGATTACATATAACTATATATGTCTCAAATAGTTTCAATCAAACAGAAAATATAGCCTGTCCAAATAGCCCATGTGTATTTATACAAAAACAAAATAGAACTGATGTAAAATCAGGTCAACAGGAGCAGATCATGCTCCGGTCCTCCATAGCCTCATGGAAAGGCCGATGGTAATAACTGTATGTGCCAGCAATAGAATGTATAGTAATCCGCCATGTGCCGAAAGTCATATGTTGCTGCGATGCTTCTTTGGAAAGAAGATCGGCCATGCCATTTCTCTCCCTGTAGACATGTGTAAATGTAATATGATTAAAAGTCTGCTTTAACCACAAAACATCTTCCAGTACAAGTAAGAGTACCATCACATTACATTGTGTATGCTCATTGGCCCAATCAATAACTATCAATGAGTCTCCAAATATCTGTAGTGAAAGACAACCCTGTTCAAGTGCAAATAACATCAACAGCCTAAGTGACATAATTTCAGCATAGTTATTTGTACCGCTCCCCAATTCAGCCACGATGTGAAAATAATTGGACTTAGATTTGTAAAGTATGCCCCCCCCCACCACACACCAATTGATGGTCAAGTGATGCACCATCGAAGTATGCCCACGGTATGGATTTATCAATCATTTCCTCGGTCACTGGTCGATTTCTAATCGCTTTGGGTGTAGTCTTGTAGTGTAATATAACAGCCACAGCGTGTGCCACTACGTGCTCCATCGAGATCCTACAGTCCCGAAAAATGATCTTGTTTCGGGTGCTCCAAATGCCCTAGGCGAAGATACATGGGGCTGCACAGATGGAAGAGGTCTTTTGATCTGACCACCAACATTGAAACGCGTCAGGAACACTCTCTCCCCACCATCTCACATTGAGATCCAGAAATTTGCAGATATTAGTCCAAATAGCCTGAGAAAACCGGCAGTGAACAAAAAGGTGAGATATGGTCTCTTCCGCATCCCTACAGAGTGGACAAAAACCCGGTCCCTGTATGAATCGTTTCGTCAAAATGTCCCAGGTAGGTGCCTTATTTTCCAATATCGCCCAGAAGAGTAATTTTGCTTTACCCGGGCATTTAAACTTCCACAGATATTTCCACCACCACACCAATGCCCTGTTATGCACTTCCACATTTAGCTGAATATATCCATGTTTTGGTGTGTATATCCCAGAGGGATGGTGATCCCAGAGAAGTTCATCAGGCCTATTTGTCAGGTGAATATTCGTGTATCTTAAGTTTCAAATATAATCCTCCCAATCTCTGAGCATGTCATCCAGAACCTCTAGACGCTGTGCAGAGGTCCACCCCTGATGCCATATACTGGATGATCCTGGTTGTGCAATATCAGCCAGAAAATGACAGCCTCTAGCTGCCAGATAAGTCCTTAATTCCACAGGAAGGACATGTCTCTCCCTAAATCCTACCCAAGGATCCAGTCCGATACGAAGTAGATGCCCATTTCCGATTCGCCAAACTAATCCAGATCCAACCAGATGAAAATGTTGTACCACCGCTTTCCATACCATAGAGCAATTTGCCCTCGACTTATTGCCCTGCCTAATCCAATCAAGTATAGTTAAAGGAGCAATGTATTTATGATATACCACTCGAGTCCAGAGGCTTCGTGTATGGATAATTCGCCATGCCATCTTGGCCCCCAATGCTTTAGCAAATAGAAAAATATTCTTTAAGCCCCATCCTCCCAGTGCTTTGGGGACCGCAATCATTTCCCATCTAACCCACACCAAAGCTCAATTATCACCCTTACCCTTCCAAAGAAAGGCAAAACACAACCGACGGATCTGCTCCAAGAATCCTTTGGGAATCCAAGCAAGTGACATCCAATACACCGGAATAACTTCCAAAACTGATTTAACCAGAACCAGTATCCCTTCCCTCGAGAGCCATTTATGACTCCATCCATGTAGTTGCTGTTCGAATTTAGCAATTAACCAGTGCCAATCTGCCTTCAAATATGCATTGGATTTCAAGTGAAATCCAAGGTACTTTAAACCATCATCAATATCCATAGTCCTGTAAGGTAGTCTGATGGCCAATCTGAGAATCTCCTGCTCGTTTAAATGCGAGCATGTGATTGTTGATTTATCAATATTCGCTAACATACCCGCTGCATCTTGCAGTAAATTGAGACCTTCAACCACCTTATCAATATCCTGTCTCAAGCCATAACAAAATATTATAATATCATCAACAAATAGGAGATGTGTGATATACAATACCTGAGAGATGGATATGCCACGAAAGGAACCATCAGCTTTTGCTTTCATAATAAAACGACTGAGGCCTTCAGCAACAAGGAGAAACAACAGCGGTGAAAGTGGGAAACCTTGTCGTAGCCCCCTACCAGCATGGAAGAAAGGACTAGCAGAACCATTGATCAGAACAGCAAATCTCACCGTGGTGATGCAGGCCATAATCCATCGTATAAATTCATAGCAAAAGCCCAGGTGTGTTAGAAGCATCCGGATATAGAGCCAGCTAACCCTATCAAATGCTTTAGAGAGATCAATCTTAATCACTGCACCCTTCTGCTTCTGCACCTTCATAGTGTGTATACCTTCCTGTGCAACACCAATGGCCTCATGAATTTGACGACCTTCCAAGAACCCAAATTGTTCACATGAAATATGCTGAGACAGAATATTCTTGAGTCTCCTCGCCATCACCTTAGATATGATCTTATAGATGCAATTGCAGAGTGATATAGGTTTGAATTCATCAAAACTTTCAGGCTTGTCCGATTTAGGAATGAGAGCTATAAAGGTGGAGTTAGATGGACCATGTACAAACCCAGCCTTTCTTGATTCTTCCACCACATCCAATAATTCCTCCCCGAAGAAGTCAAAGAAGCCCAAGAAAAATTCAATAGGCCAACCATCGAGCCCCGGGCTTTTATCTTTCTGGAAGGATTGCATAACTTGCGAGAGCTCAATCGGCAGCACCTCCTCCATCAATAGTTTGTTCTCTTCCTCCCCCACAAAACATGGGAAGAGCTGAGCCATCCTGATAACCTCAGCTATAGAGGCCCCAGGTTGTGCGGTGAATAAATCTTCGAAGTGTCGAACACCCATCTCAGCCAAACCATCAAAACTGGAGACCCGTTCCCCTTCAGTAGAAGATAATTCCCAAATAGAGTTAGTGAATTTTCTCCCCTTTGCATATGCTTGAAAAAATTTTGTGTTCTCATCCCCACACTGTAACCATATTGCCCTACTTTTCATTCTCCACATCTCTTCATGCTCACACAGTAACACATTCCTGCATCTTTCCCATTCCATCAGCTCACCTTTCTGCATTTCATCCAGATAACCCATACCCTGACAATGGATAAGTCTATCAATATTCATCTCAGCAGCCCTCAGATTCTGATCATCTTTCACCCTTTTTTCAGTAGCCCAGAGAATAGTGGCCTCTTTAATACGCTTGATATTGAGTTGAAAGTGTGCACTCGCATGCTCCTGTGACTCCGTAGGTCGATGAACCCACTGATTCTATACCAATTTAAGAAAATCCTCCTCCTTCAACCAGCTAGGATTGAACTTGAATGGACTAGGGGGTTTGTCTCTACCGCCCCTTAACTCCAAGAGGATGGGGCAGTGGTCAGAAACCCCCCCTGACCCAACCCATTGCTTGACTACATCAACCCCCAGAGCCAACACATCAGCCACCAGAAACCTATCCAGTCTTTTAGCCACCCTTTGATCTCCTGTTCTCTTATTCCTCCAAGTAGGGGTTAACTTGGTTGGTAGTATGTCAAGAAGATCCTTCCCGGCGAAGGATTGAATGAAAAAGTTAGCTAAAGGATCCGGAGCAGCTCGAGGCCCCCAAACTTCATAAGACCCCAGAGAAAGGTTGAGATCCCCACCCAATATCACATCCCTTCCGACAAAGAGATCCATACTTAGCAAGGAGTCCCAGAATCCAGCCCTATTTAAATAGGGTCCATAGATATTGAGAATCGTGATCATCCTACCAATCTCAGCATCCCAAACTTCCAACCCGATACCAGAAGAGATGCCCCAAGAACTATCATATCTGCAGCTCTTCACCTTCCACCCCATGGTCAGCCCTCCAGAGCGTCCACGAGCGTCCACTCCCACGAACTTCCAACCATGTAGCAAATTTTCCAATACCCGAACAACCTCCACACTGCCACCCAATGTTTCTTGCAACAGTAAAATATCAAGTTGATTTAAATCCACCAACCTCCGAAGTGACGATTTTTTAATGGGACTCGCCAACCCACGACAGTTGAATGACAATAATTTCATATTAAACCCCCTTCCAGGGATTTTACTGCTCTAAGTGCCCATTCAATAGAGGATTGTGTACCCATTACCAAATCAACTTTTGCCCGGTCTTGTGCTTTTGAAAAATGAGATTTACGTCCCCGACCTTTCCCCCTAGCACTAGCAGCCAAATCAGGAAGTCCCTTACCCCCCGATCCATCAGCAGAGATCACCCTATTTCTAAGAGCGTAGCGGATACTACGTCCCGCAGAAATGGGAGAGGGTTTAGTGGATACAATAGATGGTGTGTATACACTATCCGCTTCAGGTAACATACAAGGAGCAACATGGCATAGTAAAACAGAGCTGACGGGAGGATGAGACCCAAGACTAACCCCCCCCAATTCATTAGAGACAGCAAATAAAGAAACAGCAGAAGAGATATGGTGAGACATACCCGGGGGATTCGAGGATGAATCCCGACTAATAATTGACTGCTCTTGTAGCTTTCTGGAGGCTGCCCGAGTCAGAGGTGTCGTGGTGCCCATTGTAGTCCCAACTACTACCGGCTCCTTGCTCCCAAGGTCCAATCCCTCGTTCACCATTGATGCCATATGTGGCCCGGATCCCTGCATCCCACACGGTGCAACTGGTACCACTATGAACGATGCTATCTTATATAGATTTGAGTTTGTAATACGTATGGATAAAAAATAGAGCAAATCTATGAACGATTTACAATTTATAATATTAAAATTAAAATAACTAAATCATATCCAATACTCTTTCCAAAATATAGACTTCCACCCATGTAGATATTTGCCATGACTAGGTACTTATTGTATATGTACAAGATAGTTATCATAAAGAATAAGAGGTTTCTTAATTTTTATTTAAATTTCCACTAAAATTATTATAAAGAAATAATTAAACCCATCTCAAATATAAAAAATACCTAACGTTTTTAAAATATAATAAATTTGTCAAAATCTTCATAGCCACCTAGCATTTTTTAAAAATAAATAATTTGTCACAATCTTCATAGCCTAAGCGCTAAATAGTGTCATTGCAATGAAATAAAAGAGAATAAGATAAATTGTCATTGGAATGAAGGAAGTGAATAAAATAAATTTAAATTACCATAAAGAGATAGGAAATATAGTTTCTAAAAAAATTATATTTTAAAAAATTAAATTATATATATAATTCCAACATAAATACATATTTTTTTCATGTTTACATTTACGTTGCCATTGCAATTCTCACTAGTATAACATAATATAAATGACATAACATAATATTTACGAGCATGGATACATAAAATAGCAATGCCCTCATTGCAATTCCCACTAACATAACATAATATAAATGACATATAATATAAATGACATAACAAAATATTTATGACATGGACACATAAAATAGCAATGCCCTCAATGCCCTCAGTTGCGATTCTCACTTGCCTAACATAATATTGATGGCATGGATACATAAAATAGCAATGCCCTCAATTGCGATTCTTAGTTTTCTCACATAATATTGATGTACATGGATGCATAGTATAGCAATGGCCTCAATAATTGTTGGAAACTATTTTCTTAATTTATTATGGTGGCAGGTTGAATGGAGCCCACCACATCATTTTAATTAAATTAATGACTTGAAAATTTGTAAAAACATAGTGGAAAAGTCAATGGCAAGATTTTGTTTGATCCGTTGAAATTTAAGGCCTCCATCAATGTTTGATTTCTTCTCGTTTCATCTTTTCATTCTCCCGTCCCAAAGGAAAATTGTTAAATCAATCCACCCTCCTGTAATGGAAGTTTCCTAAGAAAGTTAGGGACTAGCATAGTTGCGATGTTCATGACGCGTGTATTTAATAAGATGTGGGGCAATGCAAATTTTCTAAGAAAGCGAGGTGTTAGCCTCGATGTGGAGTTGGTGACACCATACGGATTTAGTAAGATTCATGGAGCGTGTAGGACCAAGGCTTAAATAATAAAGAAGACGATACTGCAACTTGTTAGCGTAGTTGTTAAGTTCATGACATCACGGATTTTAGTAAGATCGAGGAAGAGTTTAGGACCAAGTCTTAAACAAAGAGGACGAGGCCACTTAAACACAAGGTAAACTTTACTAAATTGTCTTTATGTTTATCACTGTTTGATGGATGAGTCCATCCATCATAAGAATTTTGTAATTAAGAGTCCACATCAACGCCCGTTTCTCTACATGTTCATTTCGTTCAAAGCAGGGAGCACGTTGTATTGTCCAATTGTAATAAAATATTATGTTTTATCACTCTTCGATAGATGAGCCCATTCATCGTATGGATTTTTATATTAGGGGTCCACTTCAAGGGCTGTGTAGATTCATAATGCACGAACCACGTTTTATTTTCAAAATGTCACTGTAATGGTGTAATAGAGAGAGTTATTAGTCATTGCCATTCACATCAATGTGAATCAGTAATTTTTTATTTTTATATATATAAATAAGAGTGGCAAGTGGCTTAGTACTTATTTTTTTTAATTTTGAAAAAAACATTATAATAAAATGATTTAAAATTACTTTTATATATATTTGTTTGTTTAATTGCCCATCACTTGAGATCCGTAGCAATGAATCATTGGTTTAGAACCGCAACCCAAGGGTATCTAATCTGATCCCGGCCTGGGCCACACCAACCCTTATGATGTTTGGATTTTTGGGTGTCCCCTCCCGACTAGCTCACCCCTAAGAGGAATTGAACTCAGGTCGCCCTATTGACGACACCCATACCTTAACCGAATGAGCTAGCGAGAATTGACACACACATATATAATAAAATCAAATAATATTATTTTAAAAATAAAATCTAAAATAAACTTAAAAATAAAATTCCATTTCCTAATTTCGATAAGATCAAAACAAAGTTTTGTGAAAAAAATTGATATTTATAACGAAGCATGAACTCTAAAGAATAAGTGTGGGAATTGATATTGTTAATCGAGCATGAACTTTAAAGAATAAGTGTGATGCTTATTTTTTTCAAATATTTGAATTTATTATCCTTCATTCCATATTTGAAAGAGTTTCTCTAGTTCCAACAGTTAAATTGTCTTCAATTAAAATATTACATCATTTGAAAATATCATAAGGTGGGGTTGACATTGGCATCTGTTGAAGAGAGGATAATAATGAAGAGAATGTTGACAATGAGTTTCAGAGACAATAATAATGGAAAATATTTTCATCTTATGATTTTGGAGACAACTAAGTCCAACAATTTATGACGGATTTCATTTTAAGATGGATTTCATTATGTAGTACTAATTGCAAATATGAAATGAGTACCACAATTTATACATTTTTTTCATAATTTATGGGAATTTTTTTTATTACTTCGATTCAATTTTAAAAATATCTCCGTCACAACTAATCAATCATAATAATTTAAAAAACAATAAAATAAATCCATATACAACACATTTATATGGCTTAAACCCATGAAAGTGTATTGGCCAACTTTGACGGATAATCATATATAGAAAGAGCACTTTGGTTTTTAGATATGATAGTGGTAGTAGATTTTGACAAAAGAAGGTATAAAAAAAAGCTAACACTTCACTTGAAAACATCTTCCTCATACAAATAAAATACATTCTCATCAAACCTACCTTAATTCACAGTAAAAAAAAATAATTGAAAATCAATATCCACAAAATCTCTCCAGGAGGATTACATCTATAAGCTAGATGGCCTATGAGGATTCCATGTCAAGAAATTAAGCAAGCTTATTGATCTTCCTTGGTGGGACATGAAGTTGGCTGCCATATAATCCCTTGTGTACAGAAGGCCTTCAGTCTCGCCATCACAAAAAAATGCATACAAGGCTTTCAATTCAACCAATGGTCATGAAATATTGAAAAAAAACATAGAGTAGTACATTATGGGACCAAATATTATCTGAAACTATTATTTCAAAAACCCTGAGCATGTAGACACCCAAAGGTGCAAATGAAGTATGTTCCATTTATAAACTAGTTAATCTAGACTAGTTAAATACAATATAGGTATACATCTTTTATATTATAGCTATTACACCACAAAAGAATAAATTTCATTTTCCCATGTTTCATCCTGGTGCAGATTGCTTATTTGAACTCTGCTAAATCATGATGTTAATAATGGTACTCAATTTGTGTGTTTGTTTGTAAAGCATATACATCTTTAAGCTATGTGCCAAAAAGGGATTCCCTTTAACATCGCAAGGTTGGTAACTCATTGATCTATTATATTTTCCTATCATAAATATCTTAGGTTCTTCCTTGGAATAGTATATATACCATCCACTTCATAGAAATTGTCAAACCCTATGAGATAAAAAGGAGAATATACATCACATTTTTTTGTCTCACACAAACACACACATCTGATGCCTATAAAAAAATATATTATTAACATTGTCTGCTACACCACTCTTTTTCTACATGGTTGTTTTGGCCAGTTTCTTGGGTCTTCAACCAATGCATAAATAAAGAATATAATAAAACTACTTCAATAAATGAACTAATTTCAACTCAAATTTAAACTCTTTGTAAGTACATTTTTAGGTGGATATAACAAAAGCATACAAGTAAAAAATAAAAGCAAGCACTACCAGTTTCTATTTAACCCGTTTATGACGTTTATTACCAACTTAGTTTTCATTTATGAGCCAATGAAAAGCATAGGAATCACTTTTCCTACTAGCATTGCTTCCTCGAGGCTGCCAACCAGATTTAGAGACAACAAATTTGATAGCTTTCCCTATATCATGTTTCAGCCTCCCAATGTACAGATCTGGTTCCAACATATAAATATTGGGAAGTATACCTACCTAATTGACCCAAGTGCACTTGTTTAACCAATTGACAGAGTTTACTCAATAGTTGGAATTGCATCTGTTGATCCATAAGCATTTGAGTAAGCAACAAATCAAGCATATAAGCCAAGGGAAATAGCATATCTAGTTCAAATTTGAGTAGTAGATATGGGTCTCTAGAGTGAAATTAATGCATAACCCATTGGCCTATCAACAAAGGTATCACTGCAAGCATAGGAAATGTAAGGGGAGGTGAAGGCACTTACTGCTGCACCTGCCAAGGCTTTCTAGATTCTACATGTCATTTAGTTAAGTATAGGTATGCTCATTTAATTAATTGAAATGTTTCGACCTATACATAATAGATTCATGTGACATCCATCACTGGACATTATTTAGATATGTATGCCTTGGTCCTTTTTATTTCCATACTCTAAGATGTTCTCTTGAGAATTAAATAAGTTTGATTCATACTAGTGTAAGCTACATTAGTTTATTGTGTTTAGAAGGCACCTGTTTATTGAGTGGAAGCATCCGAGCTAGCATTGACCCAAACATCCCTTCCTAAACCAGTAAATGATCCATAAACATCTAAATTAGTTAGAGAACTAGAGAATAAGCAACAGTATCGGTGAAGTTTTACAAATTGATTCATCCCTTGCAGTGGACCTAGTTCTAGAACCATTTCCAATAGCAGCAGAGAAAGCATCTAAGTCATCACTAACAATTATGTATATAGTTATGGGCAATAGAGTGCTTTGTCTTCAAATGGATGCAATCCCCCATAAATCATTATTCTTATTTACCCAATGATAGATCGAATTGGATATTGAGATAAGGTGGTTATTCGAAATGATGTAGGACAAGTGCTTTCTATAATGCATCATAGTATAGTAATTTGCACGCAAACTATCCGTCCTGGTTAAGAGAGCAGTGTAAATGAACATATGTTTCCTAAATAATACCTCTTCATAAGTATTCCTTAACTTTTTAAAGGTTTGATAGTCAAAAGATGGTCTAAATGGACATTAATAACCTTTTTAAAGTCCAACATTAAGGGTTTTTAGTGTGAATTTCAGCTCCAAAAGTGTCAATATTGTGTTCCCAAATCACACTTTTCAATTTGATATTGCAACTTTTAAAATTGTTTTTTACACTTTTTAAATTTGATATTTGTACTTTCAAATGTAGATTTTTCACTTTTGAAAACCAATATTAACACATTAGGAATCCAAATTTTCACTTTTGGAATCATATATTAGTACTTTCCAAATCTACAATTTTGGAATCAAATGTGATACATCCTTAACAAAAAAATTCACTTAATAAACCTTAATTTTTCACTTAATTATCAATCACATTTAATATATACCATTTAAAATTTCTAAAATATTTTATACATCACATCAAAGTGGTCCTGATTCATATCTTCATAATTATATGTCTTTGTAATTATATAGATTTTTTCATTCTCCTATAAATTAATTTCCATGAAATCATCGACAAGATTGTATTTTTACATAATTATAAATATTTAAATTATATAAATCTTTTAATCCTTTCCTAGATTATTTTTCATGGATTTATATACAAAAATTGTGTTTCTACAATCGACTACAAATAAGTACAATGTTTCAATACATTAACCCGAACTATTTAATATTTAAAACAATTCCATAATTAGATTTATAATTACCTTGTTTTTAGAAATCTGACTTAAATTATGACATAAAAATATTTAGCATATTAAAAAGTAACAAGTGCACATACATGTCCATCCATCCTTTTAAAAATTGCATGATGGAAATACCAAAAAATTGAAAAAACTACTAAATTTATCAAAAACACAATAGAAGATAAAAAAAAAAAATTGATTAACCATATATAACAAGTGCACATACATGTGTATCCATCCTTTTAAAAATTGTACTAGTAAGCTTTTGTTTAGATGGAAAATTGAAAAAACTACTAAATTTATCAAAAACACAATAAAAGATAAAAAAATTAAATTAAATTTATCAAAAACACATTAGAAGATAAAAAATTAAATTTGATTAACCATATGAAACATTGTTACTCATAAAAAAAATATTACTAAAATATAATATAATCTCTATAAACACTATTTAATACTTACTGTGCTATGTTTTCCACAGTCTTATTTGATATATAGATATCAACCAAACAAATGTAGTTGCATGTTTCTATGTTTTAACAAAAAAAAGTAATATCAATATCTAATAAAGGCTATAGGTTCAAAAATCACAAAATTTAACTAAAAAATCAATGCTTATTATTTTGATGTAGTTTTAGATTAGTTGTTTCGATAATATAATTATTTTAGAATAAAAATTGTTTCAATTTAATATTGTAGTGATATATTTTTAGGATGAGATAATAACTCAAGTACATCAGTATTCATATCAATAAACAAGAGCTGTATGTAGTCCCTGCCTTTTAGATTTAAAAACAAGATTATATATATAGATCTCTTCACTAGATTGATAAGCTTTTGGTGATTTCTAAAAAAGTCAAGTTCTACAAAACCCTTTGTTTAATTGATGCTAGTGACACATTCATTTTGTTTCATTTAAAACAAGAATGTCTATATATATATATATATATATATATATATATATATATATACAAACACACACAAACACTAAAAAATATATTCTTAGTGCAAATAATAACAATATAAACAATGCACAAATCAATATTACTTATCAATGAATTGCTATTTATTTACAAAAATAAAAATAAAAATAATGTTATTGAGTTGAAAAAATTAATATTCATTTGGAACACACAACAAGGCACTAGGCAAGATAATGACAATTTTGTGAAGGAAAACATTTTTTAAGTGTAAATCTATCTATCATCATTAAAGTTAATAGTTGATTTAGTCATTCCTTTCATCTTTTTCTTTCTTTTCTATTATGAATAATGTCCCACATTTCATCAATTAAAAACTTTCTCAATTTAAGCTCTAAAAACATACATTAAAATGTGACTTTTCATCAATTACAAACTTTCTCAATTTAAGCTTTAAAAACATACACTAAAAGATGACTAGACACAAAAATTGAATTACTACATCAAAATCAAAATGCAATCATGCCAAAACCAAATAAGATCGCATGTGCTTGAATACTTAATAGAATATTTTAAATTATGCTTCAAACTCCATGCAATCAATCTTTTGAAGAAAACCCAAAATAACTATCCTAAAAAACTTACTTTATATATCCCTCAATCAACATTATCAATCATTTTTCTTGTATTGCACAGCTTTTAAAATAATAAAAATTATATATATAAGAAATAATAAATTTTAAAAAAAATTACTAAACAAAATTATTTACTTCAAAGCATAGATATCATCCCAACTCATTAAATATTAATAAAAAACTTATAAAATTAAAAAATCAAACCTGAATTGTATTATTACTTACACCTCATTGTATTTGAAGAATTCAAGGTGAAAGATCACCATTGTGCATATAAAAAGGAACCCTGAATCCCATTCCTTCCCATTTGTCATTCATGCCAACCACATGTGAAAAACACCAAAACCATGTTATTCTCTTGCTGGTTGTTTATATATTTATAAATATACATTTAATACAAAGCCGATGCAAGAGATGAGATGTTACTAATTTTGCAATTTTGTGTTAGAGTTAAAAATTTCAAAGAGCCTATAATTGTTGTAAGAATGGTAAGATATGAAGAGATTATTTATAAGGTTACTTGTAAATATTATATATTGTAATTGTTATTTATGTGCTTATAATATACTTAGTTTGGAACTATTTTCTAGATTTAGTATTTTAAGTATTTAAAATATATTTTGAATTTAAGTATTATGTATTTTTATAAGTGTAATAGTTGAAAAATAATTAAACTTTCCGAAATGCATTAGCAAGGTTTTGAATTCTACACTTTTGTGAAAAATTGGGGTGTTGAATTCATATATGATTGAGTAAATTTGAATAGAGCATTAATGGTTCATAAATTTAGAATTTTAACTGTGAGTAAGTGATACTAAAAACTTAAAATTTCATTTTTACATAAGTTTTTAAATAAAATTAAATTTTGTATTAAAAAACATAATGATTAATTATAAACAAATATTAAAATTCTATCTAAAAATACATAGAATTAAATACCAATCTACTTACCACGCTCCATCAAATCCAAACAATCGAAAGAGAGAGTAAAAAGTAAAACCCTAAAAGTTTTTGTAAAATTTAATTGACTTCATGGTTTAATATTTTCAATAATTTCAATTTACATTTTATTTATTTGTTTGTGCAAAATATACAATGGGATGGACTCTTCACGTGATAAAATAATGAAGACAGACTCAAAGAATGCATTACCCACTCCAATTAAAGCTGTTTTTGGTTAAAACAATCCATTTTTTCAAAGTAAGAAAAGTATATATATTATTATTAAAATCAATATATGTGGTGAGTGTTTAAAAGCTTTTAAAAAGCTTTTAAAATGTCGGATATCAAAGAATTAAAAACCTTGTGGTACTTCCCCAAATTATTTATATGCTGAGGCTTGTTGTTGACGCTTGGCTTAACAAGTGCAATTAGGAAGTGTGTTGTAATTTCCAAGGCAATTTTTTGGAAAATATGGGAAATGCAAATGATATATCTGAATTAAAGAATAAAAAAATCTAACTACATAGAATTCACATAGTGCAATAGTATATTGTAAAAAAATAGATACATGAAAAAATGTTACAAAGAAATATGAATGAAGAGAATAAAAAATAATAATATATTGTAAAAAAATGAAAAGATGTTACAAAGAAGCATGAATGAAAAGAATAAAAAATAATTGGTGCAGTTATATAAGATTGTTGCAGAGGTATATTTTAAGAATTTAAATACACGAAGTCTGTAATAAATTTATTTTCAAAATAGGATAGTGTAATTAAAAATTCATTATGATTTTATTAATATATAAAAATTATTAATTATTGATCTTAAAACCAATGAACTTTGAAAACAAATTAAACTTAAAATCATTGGTAAGGCTGCCATCTCTGGTATCATATGAAGCTATGAGACAATTTACATCATATCCTTTGACTTTTCTTTAAATTCCTTTGGCCCTTAGGACTAGTTCTCTGGTATCATATGAAGCTATGAGACAATTTACATCATATCCTTTGACTTTTCTTTAAATTCCTTTGGTCCTTAGGACTAGTTCATTGAGTGGATACACAGTTCATAATTGCACTCAGTTTATTGAGCAGATACACGGTTCAGAATTGCGATGCAGGAGACTTTTACCTCTTTGGACCTATAGTTTTTACATATTTGGACGTCTGCACAAAGTGTTAAACAAACCAAAAGTTAATCACAAATTACATGTTGCTTGAATCTACTCCTAACTCTAAAAGAAAATTTAAATATCACAGCAATAAAGAAGTTAATTCTTTTAGTTTGTTATTTACAAATTGAAATGGAAATTACTCATCCAGAGGATGTTGTTGGTTGATCTACAGGGACAAGCGCATTGTTCAAGCCTATAAAATCAACAAGGTCTGGAACTAGAACTGGAGATCGAGGTGGAATTGCTGTTGTAGGTACTGCATTTGTTAGGATCCTTCTTTCTAGTAGTATGCCTCTGTTCGTTTTTATGCTACTCCTGGAAAATGTAGAACAAGCACAGTATCAAGGACATGTGTAATCTCATTTTTAAAAGTGGACAACGGATTACAGTGCTTTGGACAGGTGTAAACTCTTTTCTGAAATTCAGTAAATTCCGCAGTAGAAGATAGCACCACTGACTGCCAAATGACTTGCATGACAAGAAATAGCAAATTGCTGACAGGTAAGGTTTTAAACCTTTGTTTTGTTGTCAAAGCAAATCAGGAAGTCGACTTTGGATACAAGTAATCAAGACAAAGATTGGGTGTTATCAATGTACATGCTTAGTCCTAAAATAAACCAGATAACCTTCTTTTCTCATTAGAGCCATGCAACTTACACCTACAGTTATATGAACGATAGATTAAGCATTGTGGACACTGAAAACACACACCGAAAACAAAAATACGTTCCTGAGTTGAGAAAAAGCCATTTCTTTATTTTGTGTTTTCTGTTATCCATTTTATTGTTAGTCTTCTTGAGAATAAAATAACAAATATTAAACTTACCCTTATAATAAATCGAAGGAAAATCTAGTAAGAGTAAAAAAAGCAAAAGAGGGCTCAGCTGATGGGAGCTTTTCAGGTGTACAGAAAATATGTTTTTCTCAGCATGGGGTGCGAATCTTGAAGCAACATCAACAACTGCTGGTTGAGGATGAGCTGCATTTTCTGGAGCCTTACCAGTTCCAGATAGCCCAACAACTTTAAAATCAATTTTCATGTTCAAAAAACACGACCCTGCTTGATTCTCCATGTTTGCATATTGAAAATAAAATTGAATAAGAAAAATGTTGCAAAAAATTATGCACTCAAATGCTCCCTTTCTCGTTGTGACTAGAATTGAACGATAGTGTAGAATGTGGACGTTTTATTCGAAAATATGCAAGCATTGCTCACAGAACACCACCTATAATAAACACCGAATCATAAAGAAAGTCTAATTGGGTAGTGAGCTGTGATTTAAAGGAAAATTTGATGTTAAATAAGGTTGATTTGCGCACTCAAAACCTGTGGTGTATTTAAAATTATTACAGACCTTTGATAATTGCATAGCAGTTGATGCAGAAGACTGATTTTGAGTTGGAGGGATATAATTTCGCATCAAAGAAGGTTGGTTTGAATTATAGGTTGTTTTGAGTTATAGTTTCTGGTCTGAATGAAATTACAAATTTGCTAAATATACGTTATAGTAGAATATACACAGATTTTAAGCCCCACAACTGCAAAAGAAAATTCTCTACAGAACGTTGTGATGGACTCTGCTGATGTCTTCCAACGCTTATTACAAAGTCTTCTAGAGCTATCAAACACCCTGCCAAAGCAAAAGCTCATTCGATTTCAGTAAACTTCATATATGAGATAATTTTCATTACAACTGAACGTGGATTTTAACTGTAAATTTCAAAGTTTAATATTTAAACTTTAAATTCTGTTAAAATTAATTAAAAAAATTAAAACAAAATTCATCTTCTTACTTCGTAAACTAACAAATTCAATCTATCATTAAAATGGTTTCAAATTTATGTAAGATAACAATCAAGTAGTGGAAATTATTTCAAATTTAGGTAGTTGATAACAATCAAGTAGCTGATATACACTTTGACGAGAAGACAACCCTTCATTAAATAATAATTTATTAATTAGTGTTACCGGAAGGATTGATACTAGCTTTGCTTCAAAACTGACTTCCTCTACTTTCTTTTTCATATCCAAAATTGTGTCACTCGCTGGCGCAGTTGCTCCATTACTCCTGCATTCCACTGCAGTTTGGGACATCTACTTGCAAAAACCTTGTACAACGACATACAATCTTGGATTCCTTCCACCTCTTCTAACTCGGAACACCCACTAATGTATAGATCTCTAAGCTTTGTGAGCTGCCCCAATCCGCGTATGCTCTTTAAATTCACACATTGACTTGCAGAGAACGCGTTCAAAGATACCAATGTTTCAATGCCTGGAAACTCCTCCAATTCTACGCAATAACAAAGGATCAAGGATTGAATTTTTGCAAGACCATATTTTCCTCAAATTTTGACAAAACCCAAAGTCTATCATTATGAGTGTGCAAATCATCACTCTCTCTGATAAAAAAACATCGAAGGTTGAAGCAAATACCTTCAACAAATGATACTTCTGATATCCATGATGTTTGAACATATAACCATTGGAGCCACGAAAGTATGCAGTTGTCAATAGAAGGCTCCAAATCACTGGATGTTTCTCTTTCTCCTTTAACCTCCTTTTTAAACGGTAGTTCGCATATCAGCGGGCAATATGAAATATGCAACCGAGTTAACTCAGTCAACTGTCGAATAGAAGTTGTCAAACATTTCAATTCCCTGCAATTATCGATCCACAATGTCATCAAGCTCCTTAAGTCACCCAGCGAATCCGGAAAACATTTCAATTGCCCACAATCATAGAGCCCCAATTGCTTCAAGTTCTTCAAGATACGTAGTGAAAGCAGCAGCGTGTCCAACAGAGGGCCTCCTATGTTCAATACTTCCAAATCGTTTAGCTCTCCAAAACTTGGCATTTCTTTTATTTTTAAATTTGTACCTCCGAAGTGTAACTGTTCAAGCGACCTCTGATGCGCCACTTGCGGAGGGAATACTTCAATATTCCAGCAGCTACTGAGATTTATGTACTCAAGCGTCCTTATTCTTCCTAGTGTTTCGTTTGACGTGGTTAAATTATGGCAAGACTCCAAATTAAGATATTGGAGTTGAACTAATTCGCCAAAAGAATCTGGCAGCCTCTCCAATTCATTGCACCTAGGCATATCGATGTATCGAAGGTTTGTTAAATTACCAACGCACTCCGGCAGTGACTTCATTTCTGAGCACCCTCTCAACACCAAGTCCTTTAACGACTGTAGAAGACAAAAGTCTTTTGGCAATTTTGTGAGATTGACATTCCATAAACATTTAAATCCTATTTGAACAGGATCACCATCTTCTAATCCTATTTCTGGACTAATTGCAATCCGTTCTAAGTGCTTCATCTTCCCTATAGATTTTGGAATGTTCAGCTTCCCTATAGATTTTTTAGTTTCCCTGTCCATTCCAATAACACTAACTTTATTCATTGTTTGCAGCTGTTTGTTGTCTTCATACCATTCGAATGATGCATACCACGGCCAAAATGGATTGTCTCAATAATCCACCAACCTTACTAGCAAATGAATAGTCGTCGGAAGAATCTGCAGTTCCTACATGCATGGGAATAGGTGTCATCATCATAATCAGAATAAAAAACACATAGAATGCCTCCACCGAGAATCGAACCGCGGCATTGTGCTTTTATTTTATTGAAAGAGAATAATGAAGAGAGAGAAGCAACAAATTCCAAACAATCTGGATGCAGAGGTTTATAGACTGAGACCAAGCGTGGCCATGGTGGGTAAACCCTTCTCATTTTTTCCAAATCAAGAAATGCATACTCTTAAACTCTGTTGCCTAGTCTAGATCGTGTTATTTTGACGTGGCATGCAACCATGTACTTAGAGACAGATGGAAAAGAACTAAACAAACACATAAGGGATGCATCCAATTACCTACCTCAACACATATGGCAAGTAATAACACAAGTACAGACTGAAGCCAAAACGTGCAGCCTTGTTAGTGCCTCAAGTTTCCACTATCAAAAGAAATATTTTCTTGAGACTGTGTGTAAAGTATATGCAAAATAGGTTGATTTTTATTTTTATTTTTATTTTTTTAATTCTTCCCCATGATAATATTAGCCTAATCAAAAACTTTCATTCAATAACAAGTTAACATATATTAAAATATTTTATTTAATAATTATAGTTAAATAAAATAATTGATTCAACATTACTATTTTGAAATATATTTACTATAATTGCATGGATTAATACAAAAAGATGGAACATAATCTCTTCCTACCGTAGGGACTAATAACACAATCAGATATTCATCAATAATAAATTTTACTAACCATTTGAAATGTCTCCTTCTAAAATACTCTTCGAGTTTTTATTTTCAAAGTATTTGTCATCCTAAAATATATCGCATTGACATTTAACATGGACATTTTCTGCTTCAGGTGATAACTGCATTGAAAAAAACAAATCAAAATTAATTTTAGGATGAGAAATTTATTTTATTTGCTTTTCTCTCTACATAAAAGAAAACCAAAAGGAAATGAAGATATTAGTTATAAAAATCACCATCTTGGGATTTTTTCCTTATAAAAATCACCATCTTGGGATTTTTTCCTATATAATAGATGAAATTCATAACTTTTTTCCTAAAGACTAAACGAGCGCTATAAAATCGCAATCTTGAATTATATAATTCATAACTTTTTTCCTAAAGACTAAACGAGCGCTATAAAATCGCAATCTTGAACTTTAAAATATTGTCCAATGAATTGGGTATTAGAAAGTTTAAGGTGGTGATTTGTATAGTGTTCAAACCATCTCACATTTTTTGGTTCGCTATTACTTGAAAAAATCGAATCTCCTTGAATTGGATGAGACTATCAATCATTTATATTTGTTTATCTATAAATAACCCAAAAAAAATTATAATAGAAATTCTTTTTTTCAAAATAAACATACTATGTCATACATAACTTCAATGAAAATGTCTAAAATGTTAGAAGTAAAGTTTCATGAAAAGATTTCACATATATACTTTTAAAAATATTTGTTCTTTCGAATTGAGAATGACTTGGACCATTTTATAAATATTCCTTCATGAACATTATAATTTTAAAAGTATTTTCTTATTCAAATTGAAAATGAATTTAACCATTTAAATATATTCTTTCTTTATCATCAATGATTTGAAAAATATTTGAATTCAAAATTATGAACGCTTTTCAATAAATTTGAATGCATGGTCATGAACAATTCCAAAAATATTTGTAAAATGTTTTTATTAATAAAAGCATATAAAATTACAATGACCATGCATAATTTCAAAAATATTTGTAAAATGTTTTTATTAATAAAAGCATATAAAATTACAATGACTATGTATTATTTTACATTTCTCTTGGTGTTATTGCAATACTAAGAGAAATATTGCTTAATCATAATATGTTATATACAAATATATACTAAAAAAATGGAAGTACAATTTTTTTCATTTGAAACACCAAAAAATGTTGAAATATTGTAATTTCTAAGAATATTTTAAGTGTATTTTATTATCCTAAGATGTTTCATTTCTCCGTTGGGATATTATTATATATCCGGAAATGTTTATTCCTCCATTGGGATGTTATAACTAGGGTTATTAGACTTTCCTGGTGGGGTCGTCCCTGAGTTAAGTTATTAGGGGTTATTAGACTCTCCTAGGAGAAGTCGGCCCAGTTAGGGTTAAAAGTCAAGTGAAGTAAAGTATAAATAGAGGAGGTGTGTTCCTCATTTAACGCACTCACTCACTTTTGAAACTCACATAGGAGAGAGAGAGAGATCTGCGAAGAAGGAGAAGGAGCTCTTGTTTGGGGATTACATCTTTGTATTTGTTGATCATCTATATTGAGGAAGCTTTGTTGGGTTTTCTACCCCATGAGGGTTTCCCAGGATAAATCTATGTCTATCTTGTGATTTTGTTACTTTCAGTGATCCTTATTATGCTCTTGTTGTGAAGTTTATGCTAAACTTAACATGGTATCAGACCTACCCTGAATATGACATCTTTCACAAGGTGAAAATCTCTCTCACCTCCTCCGATGAAAAATTATGGTTTCTGCAAAAGTTGGAATTTCTGGAATATGATTGCATGGCTGGATGCTCCTCCTCAAAAGCGAAATTCTAATCCCTAGATCGAATTTTTTGAGTGGGTAGAACCCCGGGATAAGTCAAACCCTAGGTTGACTTCTCAACCAGAAAACCAGTGAACCCGAAAAGCTACGAACCAATGCACCAGTGAACCAGAAAATCTATGAACCAGTGAACCAGAAAACCTGTTGCAGATCCGAATTTCACTAGTCAAGTTTGAAGGGTGAAAAGTTGAAGTTTTCAGAAACTAAGTACACTAGTCAACTCAATTCAATCAAGCACATCTCCTGGTAAGGTCTGTTTTGTATTTTGAGAATTTTCATTTTTTGGTGACCTCTTGGATAAGATGGCCCCAAGCACTAAGCTTGAGGACAAGCTATAAGGAATAGAGAATTTCTGGGCATGGAAATATAGGAATTGTCTCATTCTTGAAGAGAATGATCTTGCCCAATACATCAAAGGTGAAGTTGCAGAACCTGCGGAAGATGAAGATAAAGAGAAGTTGAAGAAGGACATGATTATGGAAAAGAGAATCATTCTTGATTCTATCAAAGACCACTTGATCCCTCAAGTGTCATCAAATAAGACCCCAAAAGAAATGTAGATGCCCTGGCCAGAATGTATGAAAGTAGGAACATCAATAAGAAGATGAACCTGAGAGCTCAATTCAAGAGCACCAAGATGAGTCAAGGAGAATCCATTCAAGATTACTTCACAAGGGTATCCCAGTTCAGGGAACAACTAGAAGCCATTGGGGACTCCCTTGATGAATATGAACTAGTCATGACTGCTCTCAATGGTTTCTCTAGACCTTGGGATTCATTCATCCAAACCATGTGTGCCAGAAAAGAAAGCATGAAGTTTGATATTGTATGGGAGGATTGCATTCAAGAAGAGGCTAGAGTAGCCAATAGAGAATCCCTACTCAAAGAAGATAATCAAGCATTAGCTACCTGTACCAAGAGAAGAAGAAGTCAACCCAACTTCAAGAAGGAAATCCACAAGGAGTCTCAACCTCCACAAAGGTTTCAAAAGAAAAGAAGACCCAATCCAGAAAGAGATCACTCATCATTCCAATGTTTCAATTGTCACAAAATAGGACACATGGCTAGAAATTGTCCTTCAAATAAGTAGAAGAGTTTCCACCACAAAAGACATCAAGCACATCTAGTAGAAGATGATAGTGAAGAAGAAGAGGAGGAAAGACCTCAATGAAAAGGAGCTAAGGTAGAAGAAGAAGATGCATAAGAATATTTCCTATTCTCTACACTCTCTGGGTCCATAACACCTAGAGAAGATACATGGCTTATTGATAGTGGTGCTTCCAAGAACATGATGGGACAAAAGAAAACTTTGTCAAGACTTGAATAAAGATCCTATCCACAAAAAGTATCAATAGGAGATGAGTATCAATATCCCATCAAGGGAATTGGTGAAGCAAGCTACAAGCTTGATTCTGGAACCCCCATGAAGATGAAGGAAGTTTTATATGTACCAGGATTGAAGAAGAACCTACTTTCTATCTCAATATTAGATAAGAAAGGTTATAGGGTTGCATTCATAGATGGACAAGTACTCATGTGGTCCAAAGGAAAATCATTTGAGGATGCAGTTGTTATTGGTGAAGAAGAAGGAGGTATATATAAACTCAAGTGACATTCAGAAGCAGCCCTTGTTCATGAAGCTGCTAGCCCAAGTGAGCTATGGCATAGAAGGCTTTCTCACATCAACTACAAAGCACTACACTATGTGAGAAAAGTAGTAACAGGATTACCAGATTTGAAGGTTGATCATGAAGGAACTTGCAAAGGATGTGCAAAAGGGAAGACTATCAAGAATCCATTTCCAAAGAGTGAAACAAAGACTAAAAGTACTTTGGAACTGATTCATTCATATGTATGTGGTCCAATGCCCTCCACATCCTTGAGTGGATATGAATACTACCTTACATTTATTGATGACTATTCAAGAAAGACTTGGATATATTTCCTAAAAGGAAAAGATGAAGTCTTTTCAAGGAATTCAAAGCCTTGATAGAAAATCATTCAGAAAAGAAAATCAAGACACTCAAGACAGATAATGGTGGAGAATATACTTCAAAGGATTTTGAAGTATTTTGTAAAGAAGCTGGAATCAAGAGGGAACTAACCACTCCCTACAATCCTCAATAGAATGGTTTTGCAGAAAGAAAGAATAAAACCAATATGGAAGCAGTGAAGACAATGATAGATGATCAAGATCTTCCTATGCATCTATGCGATGAAGCAGCAAGGATGATAGTCTATGTCCAAAATAGATTGTCTCATAGTGCCCTTGGATTCAAGACTCCAAAAGAAATGTTCACAGAGAGGAATCCTAAGGTAAGCCACCTTAAGATATTTGGGTGCCCTGTATATGTTCACATACCAAAAGAAAAGAGAACTAATCTGGACCCTTCCGGAAAGAAGGGAATATTTGTTGGGTATTGTGAAGCATCGAAAGCATTCAAAATATACATCCCAAGATTCCATCACATAGAAATTAGTAGAGATGTAACATTTGATGAAGAAACTGCTCTCAAAAGATCTAGAAAGAGCCAGTGTGAAGAAGTATATGAAGCACATATACCTCCTAGAAATACATAAGTTGTTTCCTTTCCTGAAGAGGAAACACCAAAAGACCATGATATGATAGAATCTCAAGAACCCCCACCTATGAACATATCACGGAAGAGAAAGCCAGCATGGGAAAGAGAAATTATACAAGAAGCTAAAAGATATGCAGATCCAGAAGGCTCCACTAGAGCAAGTAAGAAACCAAATCCATTTTCCAGCTATGTGGATTTGATGTGTGATCTTCGAGATCAAGAACCTATCAATTATGAAGAACCAATTCATAAGAAAGAATGGGTAGAGTCAATGACGGAGGAGTACCAATCAATAATGAAAAATGATGTTTGGGATGTAGTTCCCAAACCAAATGGAAAGAGTGTGGTATCCTCCAAATGGATATACAAGATAAAGCATGCTGCAGATGGTAGCATTGAAAAGTATGAGGCAAGGTTTGTGGCCAGAGGATTTTCTCAGAAAGATGGAATTGACTATGAAGAAGCAGTTTCACAAGTTGGAAGGTACACTTCCATTAGAACCATCATGGGACTTGCATCCACGATGAAGGGGAGATTACACCAGATGGATGTGAAGACAACCTTCCTGAATGGTGTAATTGAGGAAGAAGTGTACATAGAACAACCACAAGGATTTGCGGTTGAAGATAGAAGAACTCATGTATGCAAGTTGAAGAAAGATCCATACGGATCGAAACAAGCTCCCAGAGCTTGGTATGGGAGAATTTATAGATTCTTGACAAGCTTTGGCTTTGCCAAAAGTAAAGATCACCCTAACCTTTACCTTAAGGTTATGGTTGATGAGCCTGTCATACTATTACTATATGTGGATGATCTATTTTTGATAGGAAATGAGAAACAGATCATGGAAAGCAAGAAGAAGCTAGCTACAGAATTTGAGATGAAAGATCTCGGATTGATGCATTACTTCCTACGTATGGAAGTATGGCAAGGCCCAGAAGGAATCTTTCTCAACTAGGGAAAGCATACTGTGGAAATCTTGAAAATATTTGATATGTTGGAATGTGAAGCCATGGCCACTCCCATGGATACCAAATTGAAGTTGTTAGCTGATGAATCGTTAGAATTAGTGGATGTGACTCAGTACAGACAAATTATTGGGTTGTTGATGTATATGACGAATATCAGGATAGATATATGCTTTGTTGTGAACACCCTGAGTCAATATCTAGTTGAGCCTAGACTTGTTCACCTAATAGTTGCAAAACATGTGATGAGGTACCTAAAAGGTACGATAGACTTTGGTCTATATTATCTTGGAGATCATGACTTCATATTGTATGGTTATATAGATGCAGATTGGGATGGAAGTGTCTCATATAGAAAGAGCACATCGGGTGTATGTTATTGTCTAGAATCCGCTATGATCTCGTGGTTTAGCAGGAAGCAGTCCAGTGTGGCTCTCAGCACAACTGAAGGAGAATATATAGCAACTTGCTCTGCTAGTTGTGAAGACAGATGGATTCGGAAGTTGTTATCATTACTATTTGACTTAGAGATGGATTCCACTGTGATCTTGTGTGATAACCAGAGTTGTATCAAGATGATGGAGAATCCAGTGTTCCATGATAAGTCAAAGCACATAGAAATCCTATATTTCTATATACGGGATATGGTGCAGAAAGGAGCTATAAATCTCAGGTATGTGAGCATTGATGAACAAGTTGCTGATGTATTAACCAAACCTCTGTCTCGAGTAAACTTTGAGTATTTTCGAGACAAGCTTGGTGTAGTTCAGAAGGACCCTCCTTGAAAGGGGGAGTGATATGGTCGATGATGAGGATACTTGTATCGATGATAAGGATACTTGTATCGATGATGAGGATACTTGTATCGATGATGAGGATACTTGTATCGATGGTGAGGATACTTGTTCTGACGATGAGGTTGATGATGAGGATACATGTCTCGATGATGAGGTCGATGATACCGACAATGAGGTCGATGATACTGATGATGAGATTGATGATACCAACGATGAGGTTGATGATACCAACGATGAGGTCGATGAGTTGTCCTTAGAATTGGTCTAAGTTGACAAGTGGATTGCATCATCCCTGGACTTTAGTCCTAAATCGATCCAGAGACCAGTGTCTTCGAGAAGTGGTCCTTAGACTTTGTCTAAGTGGACGAGTGGATTTTATCATCCTTGGACATTAGTCCTAAATGGATCCGGAGATCTATGTCTTTGAGAATTAGTACTTAGAATTTGTCTAAGCGGACGAGTGGATTGTATCATCCTTGGACTTTAGTCCTAAACGGATCCGGAGACCTGTGTCTTCGAGAAGTGGCGCTTAGAATTTTTCTAAGTGGATGAGTGGATTGTATCATCCCTGGAATTTTGTCCTAATTGGATCCAGAGACCTGTGTCTTCTAGAAGCGGTCCTTAGAATTTGTCTAAGTAGACGAGTGGATTGCATCATCCCTGGACTTTTGTCCTAAACGGATCCAGAGACTTATGTCTTCGAGAAGTGGTCCTTAGAATTTTTCTAAGTTGACGAGTGGATTGCATTGTCCCTAGACGTCATATGGTGTCTTAAATTTATAAGGATTGATCATCTCGTAAGTGGATCAAGATTGTATCATCCTTGGACTTATGTCCTAAAGTGAGAGGGATTGATCATCCCATGATTGGATCATGTGTGTTGCAGATGATGATGTTGTTGATCAAGAGATACAGATGATGCCGTTGATCGGGAGATCCATATGATGATGTTGTTGATCGAGAGATCCAAATGATGGTGTTGATCAAGAGATCTAGATGATGATGTTGTTGATCGGGAGATCCAGATAATGATGTTCTTGATCGAGACATCCAGATTATGTTGTTGATCGGGAGATCCAGATGATGATGTTGTTGTACCTGATCGAGTGCTACAAAAGATGAAGACTCAGTACTTAAGATGTTGATGTTCCAGTATTGAAGATATTGAAGATGTTCCAGTAGCTGTTTGAGTTACTGATGATGATTGAAGAAAGCTTCCAATGATTTATAGATGTATCATGTATCATGTTGTTGATGACTCCTTACTCTTGTAGATGTTGTTAGAATATCCTTCTTGTTAAGGGGGAGTGTTGAAATATTGTAACTTCTAAGAATATTCTACTTGTACGTTATTATCCAGAGATGTTTCATTCCTCCGACGAGACATTATTATATATTCGGAGATGTTTATTCCTCCATCAGGATGTTATAACTAGGGTTATTAGACTTCCCTAGTGGGGTCAGCCCCGAGTTAAGTTATTAGGGGTTATTAGACTCTCCTAGGAGAATTCGAACCAGTTACGGTTAAAAGTCAAGTGAAGTAAAGTATAAATAAAGGAGGTGTGTTCCCCATTTAACACACTCACTCACTTGTGAAACTCACATGGGAGAGAGAGAGATCTGCAAAGGAGGAGAATGAGATCTTGTTTGGGGATTACATCTTTGTATTTGTTGATCATCTATATTGAGGAAGCTTTGCTGGGTTTTCTACCCCGTGAGGGTTTCCCATGATAAATCTGTGTATATCTTGTGATTGTGTTTCTTTCATTGATCCTTATTATGCTCTTGTTGTGAATTTTATGCTAAACTTAACAAAAAATAGTAATTCAAAGAAATTAGTGGCCATCCATTTAGAAACACAGTTAGGAATATCAATAATAACAAGCTCATAGAAGAGAGGTTTAAAATAGATAATGTTAATCAATGTGTTCAACAATAAGGAAGTGTAACTACAAACAAATCTTGAATATGTTTTCTCCATTTCAACTGTAACACTAACTCCTTATAGTAAATATTTTTCAACATGGGGCTCAATAATTTGTGTATTTTCCTTTAAAGCTTCAATTTTATATAAAATTATCATATTGAACTCTTAAATATTGTCCAAATGGTTTGTAATTACTTGCGATTTTCAATAAAATCATAAACTCTATATTAAACTTACCATGTTGATATGATATTCTTAAACACAAAAATTCATAGAAACTAAAGAAAAACACAACAGATATATATATATATATATATATATATATATATATATATATATCTTGAATGAAATATATTCAAAATAAAGATCCACCTTGACTTGCTTCTTCAAGGGAAAAACCTTCAAGAGCAAAGATCCAAATGCAATGACAATTTTATACTAAACATTAAATATCTTGCTACTATATTCAATATCCAAATTCCTAACTACTTGTGGTATTGCTACTAATGAGGTCAACCACCTAGGGTCCTTTATTCAATAAAGAGAGCCCTTTTACATTAGCTCACTACCCACTAACTATCAAATTGATCTTATGGCCTTGCACATTGATAAAGTAAGGTTTAATAGTGTAAGAACCTAACATGACATCCACCTTCAAAATATTCATTTTCCTCAACGATGGATATAGGGAAACTATTGTAAAATGGTTCATGGTTCTCAACTATCATCTTCTACTTAGGTATCCTTCGACTATATCAAAATATCATAAATAGTGCATTGATGTACACAACACTCTCGAGTTTCCAAAACATCCTCTCGTTGGAGCCAAATGAATCCTTCTTCATCCAGTTCTGGTAATGTACTTTGAAATCAACAATTTTTATCCACTTTCTTCTTCAAAGAACACACATGAAATACTAAGTGGACCTTGGGGTGTGCTAGGAGCACTAATTTGTGTTGCAACTAATGAATTCATTGAATAATATGATATGGGTGATTAAACTTTGTTGTGAGATTATGATGGCATTTAACTTAGAGAGAAGTATTCTTATAAGGTTGGAAGAAAAAGAATGCTTTGTTTCCTTCTAAAAATAAATTTTTTGGGTGATGCTTATCTGTCATTTGCTTGATGTGATTTTCATCCATTTCCAATTTTCCTTAATTGTGCAAAGAGTGGCATCATTGTTATGAATAAGAAATCATCCGCATGTATCTTGTAAGTACATGGTAAATAAGAAACCATTCATGGTGGTTGTTGGACATGGACCACTTAGTATGGTTTCATTTTTCTAGCCTTATGATACTTGGTATTATACCACCATTCTTCCAAATATAACCATTGTTCCAATTGGTGCTACTTTTTTGGATGCAAAACATCACAAATAAGTTTCAATAAACTTGTTCACTGCTTCGATATGTCCATCTATTTGGGGACACTAAGAAGTGACCATTTTCAACTAGGTTCCCTATAGTATAAATAATTCTTTCCAAAATTTGATGGTTGATCTAACAAATGGAAGTAAGGATACCATGGAGTTTGAAAATCCGTTATAAATAAATTGGACAAGCACTACTAGGGTAAATGGGTGCTGGAGAGCACAAAAATGAGCATATTGAGAAAGTTGATCAACTACCACCATAACTCTTTACTGTATTACCCTTGTTCATTTTGAAATTGTCACATTCCACTACAAAAGTAATGGTATCATTTATCTCTCCTTCCCATAAGAAGGAGAACCTACTATGTGAAGATGTTTTATGAAAGCTTGAGTGACCTATGAGAGGATATTAATGCAACTATGTTAATATTGTACACTTAAAGAAGTGTTAGGCACCAGAAAAATATGACCTTTATATTACAATGTATATAATACGATCAAGTGTAATATTGGGGAGGATTGGGATCCTCTTAGTGTCACTTAATAAGATGATATGCAATAGTGTTGGTTAGACTTTAATTCCATTCTTCCTCTAACCATTCATGTACCGGAGAGGATAAGGAAAAGAGGGATCCCTCTTCCTCAAGTTTCCTTGACAATGCATCATCCAAATAATTTCCTTTTCCCATTTTGTAGATGATCTCATCATCATAGCCAAGAATCTTAGTGATTCATTTATGTTTCTCTAGTGATTACAACCTTTGATCCAAAGAATACTTCAAGTTGTGGTCATCTATTTTGATATCGAAGCACCTTCTTATGATCTACATTTTGCATGTGTCAACTTGTTGTGGGGAAAATGCACCTATAGTTCAGGGGAGAAACTACCAACTTACGGTGATAAAGATAGACTTACAAGCATTCTGCAAGTACAACAAATAAATGAAGAGATGAGGGTTTAGAGATGTAGGCACCTCATTCAGAAGGTTGATCCTAGCTTTGCCTCCCTCGCTCTTCAACGCTTATCCAGTGTCGCAATGCCCAAACCTGCAAAACAACTTGATACCTTTCTCAAACACATTTGACTACATATATAATACTGATATCCATGACATAACAAGACATCAAACTATAATTAAACAATAATCAAATCTGAGACACATTAATAGGCCATATTTGGAAAGGAAAGAACGTCTGATCTTTATTGATGAATGAAAGCAAGTACATAAAGTTATACCTTCCTTCAAGCTTGGCACTTCATGAAACCTAGACTCAAGGTCTCCTGCTTCTATTCTCCAAGGATTCCAGCCTCTAATCAATTGTGCTAGGGTTTACCAAAACTGAAGCACGAGAGAGGGGGATAAGGGTCTCCATTCCTCCAGCATAACTTTGTAATTGGGCTTGGTCCTTTCACATGGCCCTTCTACCCTCCTTATATAGTCAGTTAAGAAGAGGAAAAGAAGTTATAACCGAGTAGGAGGTTCCCCAACCAACTTAACTTCCCAAAATTTTGAGATTTTGACCAAAACAAGGGTGTATGCTACTCTACAGTAGACAAAATAGCGTACATATGGAGTTGAGCGCTACTATTTAAATAGTGGAGTCGCGTTCAGAAGGGTTTGAGCACTACTATTGTACACTAGAGTAGGGTACACACGCTACTATCATGCCTGTGTACCATTGCTCATGTTAAAAAATGGCCAAAATCAGGCTTTTCCGCTCATTTTCAGGAGATGGTTTGGTCTGGAAAAATGTTCCTAAGGGTCATATACATCAAATGGGTCAAGAATGAGGTAATTTCAACCATTTTTAGTGTCGCAAATGACTCCTCCATCCACAAATGTCCTGTTGTGTGACTGAACTTGATCTCAAGAAGTGTCATCATGCGACCAAGGGAAACAAGTGTCGTCATGGATGGAGATGTGTCATTTCAAGCTATAACAGATGCCCCCTAATGTATGAGGTCAGAGGGAGTACGGGAAATGATGGCCGAAATACATTATGAATAAAAAAGAGTTGAATCATGGAGGAACGGAGAAACCAAGAATCATAGGCTCAAATGAAGTACCTGAAAGAAAAGGCAATGTCAGACAAACTCATCCTTGAGGTAACTGTCCATGTTCAAATGGTGGAACATGACCTCGAAGAGGATACAATAATGATCCAAATACTGATGCATATATCATGGCCACTAGAATACATGCGTGGATCCATGAGGAACATAAGTGTAAACATAGCCACATAAATACAAGGTGGATCTATGTCAAAACTGGAGAACATAGCCATAGAGAACAAGCTTGATCTATGTCTCATCAAGAGCCCCAAAAAATGTGGCTTAGTCTTGTGCAACTTGGGCGATAACATAAATGAGGTGATGCTATCGAGGATCCCAAGGTCTTCATCCAAAAACAACCCAAGGTACAAACCTATCCATGTGAATAAATGAGTTGTTGTCGAACATGGGAGGTATCGTTTGATTATCGGTCATTGATGTATACCGTTAACAAACGCGAGGGTGTCCACCAATAATGAAAAATGGAACCCAAGGTACCTACTACATTCAAACAAGTGCGAATAAGTGGTCTTGCCGTCGAACACTTGAAGAATCCATCGGATAGGAGACATTGATGTATTCCCATCTATCCAATAGCGAGGGAAACTGCCACTAATGACTGCAATCCCCAAGGTACTAACCGAAACTCTAAACTTCATTCCTAGAGCACAATGAGTTGAAGTCGATGAGAAGAAGTTCGTTGGAAGGGAGGCCTTAATGCATCCTCCATTATCCAACACGAGGGACACTCAAAAGGTATGAGCTGATTTGGAGTAGGACTAAACACATGATGAAACATACTGACACCAAGGAATGGCCGACACATGAGGTCAAGGAAACTGCAGAATGGCCAACATAGGTTATATCCTTGAATAGTGAGCATGACACAAGAGTGACTTAGGCAGCTTTGAACACAAAGAGACCATGATGCAAATCTGCAATGTAGGAGACATTAACAAATTCTCCATATGATTGGAAGACTAACCAAACGGAGGAGTAAGAACTCTGAGATCAGTTTATCCTAAGGCCAACGCTAGAACCCAACTTGTTTGATAGACTCAAAATAGGTGCTTTGTTCAAGGAGATAGTTGACTTGCTGCCATCATATTGAAAGATATTTTAACATTCTTCCCTTCCGTTTCCTTTTTCATGTTTTAACGAGCTTGACAAAGAACTAAAGCATGCTCGACGGTATTTTCATATTTAAGGAGTCTGAAAAACCTAGAATAAAATGCCATACACCTATCCGTGGATTTTATATCGAGCTCGGATTGGTTTGTGCTTGGCGGTGTTTTCTTGCTTATAGAGTTGAAAAACTTAAACAGTCCTCTATACACCTATTCGTGGATTTTATATCCAGCCCATATTGGTCTGTGCTCGACGGTGTTTTCTTATTTATAGAGTTGAAAAACTTAAACAATCCTCTATTAACCATCTCGTGGATTTCACATCGAGTCCGAGTAGGTAAATGCTCGCTTGGTGTTTTCACATTTCGAGAGTCTGAAAACCCTAAAGACGACTCCAAAGGTCCTTTTTCGTAAAGTTAGTCTCCTTCCCCGAAAAAGTGTAAAATGATGGAATAAGAACTCTTCTAGCGCATACAAGAGTATACCTAGAGTATACCTTTTCCATAATTTATCCACCAAGGACCGGAAAAGGGGTAATTCTATACCTAAGTGGATGTTGGTTAAGTTATTTTAATGAGCCCGAAAAGACAACTATGCTCGGAAAACTTTTCCTATTTAAGGAGTCTGAAAAGGGCTTAAAAGAACTCCATAGGGATCTTTTCTGTAAAGGTTTAACGAGTCCAAAAAAGTAAACTCATGAACTCCTTACTGTTTTTAACGAGCTCAAAGGAGATACAGAAAATGCTCACAACTTCCTTGCTGTTTTTAATGAGCTCGAAGTGAAGATTAAAGAAATGCTCATAGCCTCCTTACTATTTTTAACGAGCTCGAAGGAAAGGTGGAAGAAATGCTCGTAGCCTCCTTACTGTTTTTAACGAGCTCAAAGGAAAGGTGGAAGACTGCTCATAACCTACTTATTGTTTTTAACGAGCTCGAAGTAAAAGAAGAATGCTCGTAGCCTCCTTACTATTTTTAACAAGCTCGAAGGAAAGGTGGAAGAAATGCTCGTAACCTACTTATTGTTTTTAACGAGCTCAAAGCAAAAGAAGAATGCTCAAAACCTACTTACTGTTTTTAATGAGTTCGAAGTAAAAGAAGAATGCTCAAAACCTACTTACTGTTTTTAACAAGCTCAAAGTAAAAGAAGAATGCTCGAAACCTACTTACTGTTTTTAACGAGCTCGAAGTAAAAGAAGAATGCTCGAAACCTACTTACTGCTTTTAACGAGCTCGAAGTAAAAGAAGAATGCTCAAAATGGGAGGAGACGAGTGTCAGGGACATGCAAAACTAGCTCCAAGCGCATGGAACAAAGCTATGCCTAATGCAAGGAACATGAGCAAGATAAGGACAATTAGGGTGTGTCTCCTCCAGGTAAAAGGTGTCAAATTGCAAAGGCAAAATGATACAGGGCTTAGCGGAAATGAGATCAGAGATGGAAGCTTATATAACGAGCTAAAAGCGTGGATGCCGACATCAGGCTCATTAGCACAAGCGAGATCATAACAGATGCACATACAACTTGAACATAAAGATGAGATCCTTATCATGGATGGCCATAAATAGATGAGGAAGAAAGATATGAGGCTTCTTCTCAAAGTCATGGTAAATCTAAAAAGGCTCCCAAGCCTATGAGAAAAACTCAGCATGAGCACCAGAATGGCATAAGGGTGCTGACTAGGGTGACCCATGTTAGGTAGGCTTTGCTGTCGGACTGGTGCACGATGCATAAAGAGATGGTTAACACACCAATATCCAACAGGTTCAACCCTATGGCGAATTCGGATGGCAAAAGGTTCAAATGCAACATAACAGCAGGGAAGCCTAAACCTATATGCAAGGTTCCGAATATACCTGACATGGTCACACAAGGTGTCAAAAAGGACCAGTAAGCAAGTATACATCCAACTAAGAATCTTGTCTCCAAGAAACATTAGTACCAGGATCATATCTAAAACATATTTAAGGAAAGACCCGATACAAGTCACTATGGTAGAAATACTTTCAACTTCACTATCATCAACAACAGGCATAAACAAGGCAGAGTTTTCAAATGAAGACTCTATGGTACCCAAGCCCGAGGACTTACAATCAACAAGATCAACTTCAGGATGAAGATCAAAGTTGAAGGACATGATGGAATCTGCAGAAACAAATTCATCATCACGAGAGTTGAAAATTCTAGAAGCAGAATCAAACTTAGCAGGAACACCGATTTGCGGATCTATAGGAGAGTCCAAATACTCAACAGTAGGAAGATCAGACTTTAAGGTCAAACCGGGGCTGGACATAACTGTGACTGGATCAACATCGAAATGAATGGCAGACTGTACTATGGACTCTAGGAAAACTTCATTGGAAGGAATTAGATCATCCCAGATAGAACACATATCTAAACATTCAGATGGAGGTGTCACTTGGTCAAAAGCTGGGACCAAGTCCCAAGAAGGTAAGCATGAACTCAAAGACTTCTTCTCGGTGGCAGTTGAACTCAACGAACAATATGCCACATAAGTCCCATGTGACATAGTAGTGCCTAATGACGAGGGATCTGACTGGCCTATCGTTGGGTAATAAGGAGGATCAACGAATGCAAGCTGATCGATAGTGATGATGCTTTCGTTATGAGGGAAATGTATCACACGAAAGAGCGTAGACACCACAGCATGCATAACATAAACGTAATCACACCCGAGGATCATATCAAAGTCCACAGGGTCCTTTAAAACCATAAAATCAACTAAGACTATTTTTCCACCCAAGGTAACAGGTGCCTGATGGAGGAATCCGATCGGTTCACTAGGTCTTCTATCAAAGTTCAACGACCAATTAACAGCTGGAATAACATTAGGGAAACCCAAATCTATCCAAGCATAAGAGGATAAGATACTAACAGAAGCACCTTCATCAACAATGCATCGATCAACTGTATGGTTCCCGATATCAACCTTTATCTGGAAAGGTGTCGAAGAAGGAAGACGAGGCTCGGCTAGACTATTCCATTCCAATCAAAGGAAATGATCCTAGGGCTTGGTAGGGGTTCACATGGCACAGATGAAGTACCCCCTTTTTCAGGAACATCCAAACTAGTAATGCAGAAGACTTCCGTACTAGGTGCATCAATCTTTATAGGACTGATGGGATCGGTCGAAGATTGCATTGATTCGATCACTTCACTCTCGGAAGGAAGAGTGGGGTCGACCAAAGATTGCATTGGTTCAACCATTTTATCAACCAAAGGTTGATCTGACTGCAGGGAATCTATAGACAACTTAGGAACAGAGGTTCCTTCAGACATGGACCACACTCTTCGTGCTTCTGGAATGGCAGGGCATCGGTGAGTAAGGTGATCTCCCTTACAAAGTTTATAAGGGAACTTTGGTTTCTGTCCTATAGGTTTAGAATCCTTTACAATGTCAGTACTCTCAGCATGACTAGCATTGGCTGACAGATTGCCCCCATCACGACTCACAGAGGCTGGTTGCTCAGAAGCATTAGACTTTTGAACTAAGGACCACACTTTTTGCACTTCTGGAAGTACAGGGCACAAGTACGTAAGGTGGTATCCCTCGCAAAACTTACAAGGGAACTGAAGCTTTTGTTTGTTGGGTTTGTCGACAATGTCAACTCCCTCAGCATGACTTGCAATGGCTGATCTAGTGTTTCCAGTATGACTCACAAGAACTGGTGAATTGTCATTAATATGACTAGCAGTGATCGATGACGTGTCCTCAACATGACTGACAGTGGTTGAAGACAAAATTTCAGTATGATTTTCAGTGACTAAAAGTTTTCTCCCAGCATGACCTCCAGAGGCTGGGTAGGTGCCCCCTGCATGACTTGCAGAGGAAGGGTTCTTACCCCAAGCATGACTTGTAGAGGCTGGGTTGCTGCCCCCTTATTTTGGCATCTTCTTCCTATTCTTCCTCCGTCTATTCCTTTTAGACTGCTAGCTACTAGTATTGCTACTTTTTCCACATGAGGTAGAAGGAGGAGGAGAAGATGTTACTGGCAAGGGAGGCACATGGTTCTGATGCTCTTGATTTGAGGTGCTCACAAAAGAAGCGTCAGGAGCATGCAAGTCATTCAGAGTGGAAAACAACCAAACCGGCAACCCAATAGTGAATCTAGGAAGATTCAGAGTAGCCATTAAGGGAGCACCAATGTTTCTAATGAATGGAATAGCACAAGGATCCCCCGGAACAGGGGTACCTTGATTGGCACTCGCCGGAGTGCTAGACATATTTTCCTGCTCAAATGAACAAGAAGTTCTCTAAGGAAAACTAAAACAAGTAGCACAGAGAGTACACCACTAAAAAAGGTCCTAGGTAAATCAAACCAGGCAAACAGATCCCTTCCAGAGAAGAGTTTAGGATGATGAGGGCCCAGAACAGATCAACGAAGGATGAAGAACAGTTACCCGGGGTCCACAATACAATGACTAAGGGTGCAAGCACTGGAATCACCCAACCGCCCTCCCAAAGACCTGCAAGGGATTTCCTCCCATGTCTGTCCTAGGTACAGCAGATATACCCTCCGTTGTCACTTATGTATGAACCTATGGTCAGATACTAAGGATACCACAACACGGAAAACTCCTGGGGGAATAGTCGTTGGTCGAATCAGAAGGCGTGGGCAGGGTAACTGAGCCTGAAACTCAAAAGAGTCCCCAAACGCGATCCAATACTAGTATATGCTCGAAACATAAAGTAGGAGGAGTATTCCCAACAATCTGATCTCACAAGACCTACTGCATAGATCCCAGGCAAGCTTTGAATGAAGTGGGTTTACCTGTGATAGTCGAACTACGATTTTTGCGTAATGTGTGATCTTGGGTGGTTTAAGGTGTTTTAAACCCAAGATCCTAACCAAGACTAGTTGGTGTAGTGTAACCTAGAAAATAAAATGTTGCTAGTACATTTTATTAGAGTTCATTTTAAAGGTTACTTGCTTACTCAAAAAGGTAGTGGGTGTGCGAGAGTGGTTATAATAGAGATAGAGTACTGAAAATGAAATATTTACCACCAAACAAATCTTTTTCTTTTCAATGCAAGTCTTAAAATTCTAATCTAGAATGCATGTGCAAATGCAATTTTTAATCTTTCGAATGCAAAAAATGTAAAAATAAAGTCTAAATGTACAAAATTAAACTCAAAACCTAAGAATGCAGCTACTCAAGCAACTAGGTATGCAAAAGAAAACTTGTTCTTTTTGATGCAAAGCACTCTAAAATATTTTAAGTCACTTGCAAGGTACTCTATTTAGAAAATGAATCAAAATTCTTTATGCTTTCAAAGGTAAGAAACAAAACTGAAACTAACCTATTATCAAAGCAAAGCAAAGAAACTTTCAGGTTCTCTTTATGAAACAGTAAAAGCTACCAAATATGACTTTCAAATTCTTATTGATGTAAGCATGCCAAACATTGGGAAAAGAGTACAAAAACTACTTTTAGACCCAAACAAAGCAAATGACCTATGAAGAAGTATGGTTTGGTAAATTCAATTCTGCACATAAACAATGCAAACAAGGTCTTGAACAACAGCCAAAACACTTGAGCTTTCACTACAAAAGAAAAACTAAAAGCATAAGGGAGGATAAGAAACCAACCTAAAAGAGAAATTTCACTCAAATAGATACAAACAGGGTCAAGAAGACTCAAGAGGTTTCAAATCCAGTGGAAATGGGGCAAGCAAGTTCAGTTAGACTCAAATTAGGGTACAAAACACCAAACAGGTCCACAACCCCCCAACTTGGGTCAACAAACCCCAAAACTTTCCAAAGAAGCCCAAAATGATCAAAAGAGGTTCAAATCATGAATGTAGGATTAGTACAAGGATGTGAGACCACTTAAAGTGGTTTAACTCAGACCTAGGGTCATTAGGGACCCCAAAAAATGCAGCCACAGCCCCCAGATTTGGCTCCACAACCCAAAAACTAAAAAAAATCAAACCCATATTTTGAGTGCTACTATGTATGAAGCATACCAGCACCCATAGCAGGATGGGCGCTACTGTGCAGAGGAAAATTTGCGCATGGGTGCTACTGTGTTGTACAAATAGTAGCGTACAGGTGGAAAAAGTTGAAAAAATGGGGTTAAAACCCCCCAACTAGGTCCACAAGGGTTTGCAAGGGTTGGGAAGGGTCTGTAAAAATCCCAGGAGGGTCAAACAGATCCTACTAACTAATCCTAATAAAGAAAATGAACAAAGGCCATCAAACAAGACTGAAGAAATGACCTTGTATACCCCTAAGCAGTTAGGCTTTCCCTAGCGGAGTCGCCATTTTGTTGTGGGGAAAACGCACCTATAGTTCAGGTGAGAAACTACCAACTTACGGTGATAAAGATAGAATTACAAGCATTCTGCAAGTATAACAAATAAATGAAGAGATTAGGGTTTAGAGATGTAGGCACCTCATTCAGAAGGTTGATCTTAGCTTTACCTCCCTTGCTCTTCAACGCTTATCCAGTGTCGCAATGCCCAGACCTGCAAAACAACTTGATACCTTTCTCAAACACATTTGACTACATATATAATACTGATATCCATGACATAACAAGAGATCAAACTATAATTAAACAATAATCAAATCTGAGACACATTAATAGGTCATATTTGGAAAGGAAAGAACGTCTGATCTTTATTGATGAATGAAAGCAAGTACGTAAAGTTATACCTTCCTTCAAGCTTGGCATTTCATGAAACCTAGATTCAAGGTCTCCTGCTTTTGTTCTCCAAGGATTCCAGCCTCTAATCAACTGTGCTAGGGTTTACCAAAATTGAAGCACAAGAGAGGGGAATAAGGGTCTCCATTCCTCCAGCATAACTTTGTAATTGGGCTTGGTCCTTTCACATGGCCCTTCTACCCTCCTTATATAGTCAGTGAAGAAGAGGAAACGAAGTTATAACTGAGTAGGAGGTTCCCCAACCAACTTAACTTCCCAAAATTTCAAGATTTTGACCAAAATAGGGGTGTACACTACTCTACAGTAGACAAAGTAGCGTACATATGGAGTTGAGCGCTACTATTTCAACAATGGAGTCGCACTCAGAAGGGTTTGAGCGCTACTATTGTACACTAGAGTAGGGTACAAATGCTACTATCATGCCTGTGTACCAGCGCTCATGTTAAAAAGTGGCCAAAAACAGGATTTTCTGCTCATTTTTCAGGAGATGGTTTGGTCCAGAAAAATGTTCCTAAGGATCATATACATCAAATGGGTCAAGAATGAGGTAATTTCAACCATTTTTAGTGTCCCAAATGACTCCTCCATCCACAAATGTCATGTTGTGTGACTGAACTTGATCTCAAGAAGTGTCGTCATGCGACCAAGGGAAACAAGTGTCGTCACGGACGGAGAGGTGTCATTTCAAGCTATAACACAACTGCATGTAGGATGGATAACATTTCTTTCTCATAGGTATAATTTCCCAAATTCTTGTCAAACAACTATTCATTGGTGAATGGTAAGGGTTATCATTGTTGAATTTGAATTGCACCCAAAATCTAAGCAATGTATTTCCCGTAGGGATTTTGATGCCACCCATTATTTATGTCAATATAGTTCTAGATATAAACACCCCACCCTAATTTCCAACATGTCATTATTAATGTCATGAAGGGATAAGTAATTCTCCATTTGGGTGACCCATCTTGATAAGTTATAACCAACAAATTTTTTCATGTCCACTTTAAGAAAATGGTTCTAGGTTTTATTATTGATGGAGGTTGGTTTATGGATGTGACGATCTAAAGGGGTTTGCTGATGGTTGAATAGTATTATGTGATATGTTCCTTCCTTGTATGCATTACCTTACTATGTATTTAAATGGATTTCTTAATGACGTCAATGTCAAGGCATTGTTTCATATATACCTGACAACATTTGATCAAAATTCTTAACCAAATTATGGTCTAGGCTACTTATTTCTTACCAAAGTTATTGAATCTCCCTTGTATGTTTGTCATCATTTTCCTATATTTTTGCCTAAAGAGCCTTGTATTATTCATCTAGTGCATCCATATTCATGGAATTATAGTGTGTGTTCATGTTTTTCATGATCTTTCATGTTGTTTGGCAGACGCTTTCAAAAATTCCAAGTTCCCTGTGAGAGGAGATGAATGCAACTCTATTAATATTATATATTTAAAGAAGTGTTAGGTACATGAGAAATATGGCCTTTATATCATTGTGTATCTAACTATCAATTGTAACCTTGTAGAGGATTGGGATCCTCTTGGATTCACTTGATAATATAAGATGTAAAAGCATTGGTTTTCCATTCTTTCCATGCTTCCTCTAACAATTCATGTAACATAAAGGATAAGGTAAAGAGGGTCCCATCTTCCTCATGCTTTCTTGACAATGCATCTAAACTAGCATTGTTGTTTACCTTTTTAAAAATGATCTCACAATCATAGGAAATAATATTAGTGACCCATTTGTGTTGTTTTAGTAATGAAAAACTTTGCTACAAAAAGTTCTTCAAGTTGTCATGATCTATTTTTACAGAGAAGCAACACTCTATGAGATATGATTGCCATGTGTCAAATACATGTAGCATGGCCATGATTTATTTCTCGTAGTTCCACTTTCCCAATATCCTATCAGAAAAATACATATTTTTGAACTCTAATTCTCTTCATAGTTTCATTAAAACTATACCCATACCTTTTCAAAGGAGATCAGATTCTAGTACGAAGTCCTAGTAAAATCAAGCATATATAAAGAAAAAATGGTGCACATGGCTTTCTTTAAAAATGAGAGTTATTGTTATGCCAATTCATTTCATGCAAAGTTACTTTTCATGAGAAGGTTTCTTAATTGGGATGAAATTTTACCATGGTTCTTCACAAACTTCCTATAGTATCCTATAAAACCTAAAATACCATGTAATCTCTCAAATATTTTAGGGAGGATCCATTATTACATTCCCACAATATTTTTCGGTTCCACTCTCACTTCATCTTGTCCAAAATGTGACCCAAGAATTCAACCTCTAAGACCCCATAAGCACATTTGGAGCATTGAATAACTAATCTTTCAGAAGAGTTGTAAGGCTTTACTTACATATTATACATAGGGATCCAATGATTTATGTTAAATAAACATGTCATCAAAGGAAACTAGCACAAAATGAGGATGATATGGACTTAGAATTTTAATCATGAGAATTTGAAATGTAGAAGGGGTTATTATGAATTCCGAAAGGAATTACCAAAAAATCATAATGGCCTTCATGTGTGCATAAATTTGTCTTCAGAATATTAACCATATTGATTGTGATGTGGTGATACCTTGAATGAGGGCCAATTTTGTTGAAAATTTTGGCATCATGGAGCTCATCCCAAAGATCATCAATGACATGGATGGGAAATTTTCCTCGAATGGTGAACTTATAAATGGAACAAAAATTAGGACACATGCTCCAAGAGCCTTATTTCATTAAGACCATTATCCTTAGTGATGAATATCGTCTAGTGATAGGATGAATGACTCCCCACTACAATAGATCGTAAATGATCTTTTCAATTTCATTCTTTCATGCAAATGTGTTCCTATACAACCATATATTTGGTGGCTGATTCCCCAAAATGAATGGAATACCATGATCGTGTTCTCCTTTGGATTGAGGCAGATCCTTTGGTGTCAAATATATATTGGTGTTTATCAAATACCATTTTCAATTTAGGATATATTTGAGGTGCAGTGCTATCAATATCGTGGATTCCATGAATTCATAAGCAAGTTAAATAATTCAATTTGGATTTATAGATATTGCTCTATCAATCATACATTGAAAACTACCTCTTTTTCCTAACAATCTAGACTAGTTGCAAGAGATGGACATGAAAGGTATAATTTTCTTTATTCAGACTATAAAATAGACTTCATAGGTTCATTATTACATTAGTAACAATCATCAGTAGCTGAAATAATTCTCATATAACTCTCAAGAAATAAATACACAAGAAATAAGAATCTCCATCAAAGAAAGACTAGAAATCATCATAATTATGGATGGGATGCTCTCTAATCTCTACAACAAGCTTGAATTCGACTAAATCAGACTTCAGGAACTGCAATAAAATCCGTGATGAAGAGCACATCAATTGAGTTCTCAAATTATCAAAAGATGGGCTAGTGGTGTGCAATATTTCTTCTATATATTTAAGGTGACTTGTGGAGCAAGTAAACTAGACTAATGTGCCCTCATGGAGTGGATAAGGTTGACTTTCTTTTTGCTTTAGCTTTTTCCTTTACTTTATGCTTTTCTTTGCTTTCTGCTTTTTCTTTCGCTTTTGCTTTCTGCTTTGATTTTGATTTTGATTTTGCTTTTGCTTTTGATTTATCTTGCTTTTGCTTTTCTGTCCTACGTTTTTCCTACTTTTCTACCTTATCTTGCTTTTCTGCTTTGTCCTATTTTTTCCTGCTTTTCTGCCTTATCCTACATTTATATTTTCTTCTTGTGCAAGCTATATCCTGGTGAAAGCTTATCCTCTAATGCACCCTTGTGGATCATTATCCACTTTATTTCATTAATATAAATATTCATTAATTAAAAATAAATTTTATCGAGTGCATGTCAAACTTAAGGAAGTAAAATTAAATACTTTGGCAATTAATGCCTCAATTCGTAACCCCTTATTAATTAACTAATCCCAAACTATCACTAGAATCCATGGGGTTTTAAGTGACATATGTTGATTCATGGCGCTGAAAAAATGGGAACATGACAGTCCTCCCCTCCCAAGTTTGCTTGCCCTAAAGCAAAAAATCAACTCCAACCATCTACGAATCCAACTAGTGACTTCATTCCTCAAAATATCTTGGTGGATGTTCAGAATTGGAATCCTCAATTCCAAGAAAAATACCAAAGTTAGACCATGTTTCTGTTGTACCACTCTGATTATAACTGGATCTTCAAGATTGATCCTAGGGTCCCACTACTTATGTTGCATTCCTCCATACATCAATGCAAATTGAAATGATCCATCAACTCTTGGATCCCACTACCATTGTTGCATGTCTCCCAATATCACTATTGCTTGTGGAAAACTATCATTCCAAATAATTCCTGGGTCCCATTGTATTAACTGCATCTTCCCAAACATTAGTATCAACAAAAAGAATATATCATCATGGAAGATTGGAATCTTCAAATGCAACTTCAAGTGGTTTTCTGAGAATATTCTTTGTAGGATTTTTCTGATTGCATGAACCTTTGTTTTTGGCATATGCTAATGCAAGAGTTCTACAATTTATTGCTTTGTGACCAAAATTATAACAGTAAAATCAATTTCCAAATAAACATTTTGGTACCTCATAGGATAGAAATTGTGAGGCTACGCAGACTTATTTTCCAAAAGAATTGGACTTCGATGTTCTCTTTCAAATCTTTGATTTGTTCTTGACTATGGGGTCTTGAGAATATCTGCATAAATTTTAGCGAAATAAGTTTCTTCATCAATGTTGTTTTTGCTTCTTTGTTCTAGATGAAGGCTTAATTGTTGGATTTCAATTCTTAGAGAAACTACTTCAGCTTCTAGACTTTCACACTTGTCATCCTTTAATTTAAATTTCCTAGTGGTGTCTTCTTCTAATTTCAAAATAGCTTCCTACATGATCTTTCTTTTCTTCCTTGACTTCTTTATTTCATCCACTGCACTGACTAGTTCTCCTTCAAAGTCTACTTCAGCCATATGATCATATTTTGAGTCCATGTCTACTGGATCTTGCGCTGAAATATGTCATCTAGTTGTTAATCCAATACTGAAGAGACCTGCTCTGATACCAATTATTGGAATCGATTTAATACTGAGAGGGGGGGTGAATCAATATTAGCTTAGTTATTGGTAGTTTTTACCTTATTTAAGAGATTAGCATTTAATTAATCTTTATCTTCTGTTATGCATCAGTAAATAAAAATCCACACATATATGCACCACATAAACAACACATAACACACAGGATTTTATGTGGATACCCAAATAGGAGAAAGCCATAGAATGCTTCTTTATAATCATAAAGAATACATTCAAGGAAGCACCAACTTCCTATTTTTATGAACACTAACTGGAAGGAGGTACCAAACCTCTAGTTATACAGGAACCAACCTGAAAGAATCTCCCACTCCCTGTGTTTATCCAGCACCGACTGAAAGGGGGAATCAACCCCATGTCTTCTTTGTTTTACAGGAAACGACCTGAAGGAATCTTCGACTCCCTATATCCTTTCCCAGACCGACTGCCCTGATGTCTTATGTATGTTTCTATATTAAAAAAATTCAACTCTATGCACTTCTTCAAATCTTCTAATGACAATTCTACTATGTGCCACCTTCGTATGCAGACTATACTCTCTCACTGTGGTGCATACATCACTTGATTTTTCATTCCTATCAAATCATACTTTTGTTGATGACTTTATTCATATACTTTGTGCTTTGTTGATACTATAGTCTGTATCTATGTTATCTCAACTTTTTGATCTATATGACTACAATGATCAATTGATACTGTGCTTTCAATTGATAGTTTGTTGTTCTGAAATGAAGCACTAGTAACAAATGGAATTGCACACTTTCTAATGTGTCTATTCTATTTAAGTGTTGTAGTCTCTGAGATAATATGTAACGTCCTATGCATCAAATGATTCATCCTTTCTGTTTAACGCACTTGTCTCATATAATCTACATCATGACGTGCCTATCGGATACTACGGCTATTCTATTGTTGCGAATCAGATGGAGTTCTCAACATCGCACACTTTCACTTTTGATCATATGCATCAGCAAGAAATCTATGAAATATATAATAAACTTTGGTTCTTTCTCTCCACTTCTGTCTCTACAACATATTTGACTCTCTATGTGCCTATTGCAATACTTTCCTTCAAAACATCAACTACTTGCACATACTTGAGTATTTCTTCATTTCAATATCCGCGCATCTGTCACAGATCTATTGCATCATTCTGTGCATTATAAAAAATTCATTCTTCTACATGTGTGCATTTGTATCTTTTCTATATCATTCTATTTTTTCCACGAACCCCTTGATGTAATATCCCTGATCAGGTTAGAGATGATATTACCCAAAATTTTTAAAACCTATAGCACAATTTTTCACATGCAAAGACTAGTCAACAAAACTAGTTGAAAGGGGGTAGTTTAGGGCATAATATGATTCCTCCTGGGTTATGAATTTGGGTTATATAGGTTCTTCCAAATGTATCAGAATGTGTTCAGCAGAAAACATGACATAAATAGGGCCAAATTACAAGTTCTATGCACAAAGGACCGGGGCCATTTACATTTCAACAACAACTGGAGCTGATTTCTACTTTGAGGATTCCTGGGAACTCAATTGTTTACACATGAATGAAATCAGTGTTGTATGTCAGGAATTAAACTCCCAATTAAATTATTTACAATATTTTCATGGAATTTGGTAGTTTTTGAGTGAGTTTGGGAGCAAAAGAGACAAGGGCGCTATGTGGGACTGCTCAAGTAGCAATTTTCCAAACTCTTCCAAACAAGATGAAAGGCATTCTAAATATCATGGAAAGGGATGGATGGTGTTCATTTATGTCTTAATAATGTCATACAACCATCATAACTGAATTTGGACTCATAGAAGGAATTTTAATATAAAAAACTATAAAATTAGTTAAAATTAAGTGCTCGGAGAGCTAGTCTTAAAATAGCTTAATCTAACAGCCTCTTAGGATTCCCAATTTATGTCATGGAGTATAATATGGTTCAAACATGAGTATAAAAAAAACTTCAAATTGAATTTAATAACAATTGGTATCAAATATAAGTATTTCAAACTTAGACTTGTTATAAAGCCTCCAATACATAGGATTCTTATAATAATGAGAGTGTAAGACTGTGAAGATTAGAAGAAGACATGAATGGTTCACTTGATTATGCAATAATGATGAATAAAGAGAAGATATCTGATCATGGAAGTTACAACAATATTCTAGATCTGATCAGGGCGCATTATCTAGACTGGATCTTCTTCCTCTTGGTGAATCCTCCTCAATAACTCACTCCAATTGCACTAGCATTGATCGACTCTCTAGATGCTGGAATTCTCCAATGTTAGGCTATTATTATTCAGTGGTAGGCTATTACTAGAATGTATATAAAACTCCAATATCTTAGTAAATGATCATGAGAGAACTATTAAAGCATGAATTGCATTGATGGACTCTCTGGACTGGAATGGTTTCTTCATCAACACCTTTAAATCTCTCCAATCTCTACACAATGGACTTAGAGACTTGGACTCTTCACAGGATGTAATAGTTTGGACCTGCAATAAGAATATCCATGGATGTGAGAGAAGGAATAATATCAGAGAAGAAGAATTGAAGAGAAGCAATGGGGCTCATCTCCTATTGGTTGGCTAGGGCACATCTCCTTGCCTTGGTAAGCTAAAGTGCTCACACATAAATTCAATAATGATGAAAAGTTGTGAAAAGGAGTTGCTTGGATTATTTTATAAACTTCATGATGACCTACTAAGCAATTCGATGTGGTTGGTGACATGTGAGAGCCCTTCCAAATTCACCCTCCTTAAATGGATAGGATTTCATGCTTTTCCTCTCTTACAGCTTTTCATTCTTTTAGAAACCATGCCCTCCTGACTTGATATGTTTCCTTCTTTTTAAAATAGTTTCCTTCTTTTTAAACTGGCCTCTAATTTGGAAACTGCACCCTTTGGGATGTTTCTTGATTTTTTAACTGATCTAGTTTTGGAAATTGCGTCGTCCCTTGGCTTTTCTAGATGTTTCCAATTTTCTTCTTTTGGAAAGTTCTTACACCTTCCCTGCTTTCAATATTTTTCTATTTTCTTTCTTTCAATTCCATTTTAGCAACCTTATCCTCATGAGGCCACCCTCTTGGCCCACTTGCTCAAGATTTTGGAATAATTATTTATAAAAATAATTAAAATTAATAAAATTATTGTTTATACTAGACTTAGGATAATTTTTATTCTAAGCATACAAAATATGAAATAAATTAATCTCCTTAGGGGTTATTCTATCCCCTTTAACCATGGGAACTAAATGAGCCAAAATTGGGGACATGAAAGTCCTCCCCTCCCAATATTTCTTGTCCTCAAGTAAGAAACCAACTCCAACTCTAACTAAAAGTCCACCATGTTTCTGCTATACCACTCTGGTTCTAGTCATTCTTCCAATGACTGATTCCACTTTAACACAATTTTCAACCCAACTAAGACAGCTGAGAAGAATGCTTGGATCCTACTGTTTGTGTTTCATGTATCCTGATGGCACGGTTACTTGTGGAAGACTGTCATTCTAAAGAATTCCAGGGTCCCAATATCTCGACTGCATCTTCCCAAACATTAAAATCACTTGGGAGTGTCTATCATCAAGTATGATGCCAAGATCACACCACCACATTGAAAGTTTATAACTTCCAAAGAAAAACTGAATATCAATGATAATTCCCACCAAACATGGAAGTCCTCAATATGGGGATGAATCATATCAACTCTTCCCAAAAAACATGTGGTGACCCATGTCCATCAAATAATACTGAGAGAATCATCTAGCAACTGTATATGCTCATGCCATTGCTCACATGAGATACATGTTATGTCTAATGAATATTTTCTGATGCAAGCAATAAATTTACCTTTGGGGTTGCTTACCCCTAACATTTCTCTACTCAACAAATAAATATATGAACAAAAAAAAAATCTAATTGGTCCAAATGAACTTCTTTTAGCTTCCCCATGTGCCAGCCTTGTTTTGGTGCCAAGGCTCAACCTTCTGCAACTTATTCCACCTATATGTCCCAAGTGGAACTTCCATGCATTCCTATGCATGATGGAGCCATCCAAGAGATGCCTCTACTTCTTCTTGTCAAACTGGGAAGGGAATGGTGCACTTCTCAAACCATGTGGCTTGACCATTAAGTCATCAATGGAATATGTGAGAACCTCCTGCTCCTCATGGGGCACCAAAAGAAAGAATCCCTTTACCCAATATGCATCCCTATGTGTGTTGGTTGCCATATGTGTGTGGGATGGAGAATAATGAACTAACTCTGCAACATTCATCCATCAGATTTGAGGTTGGCTCAAATGTAGTGAGATCATGTGCCTCCTCCAAAACTGTGTAACAATCTCCTAGAGGCAACTCATAATCTCTTTGCAAAAGAATAGGTGCTTGGACTTTATCTTGCTTAACTTAAAACTACCCAAGCACATGCAAATCAGAATGTACTTCATGCGCCATCATCACATGAAGTTCCTCATCTACACCATGAATACCATCAGCCATATGAGAATGATTGTCTACAATGTAAGAAGTGGAAGGTGATCCTTGCAACTCCTCATCAAGCTGCTTAATCTGATGCTCAGATTCTTGAACTGCACAAAGAGCACTCCTCAAAGAATCCTGGGTGTTCTTCAACATGTGAGTGATATTTTTAAACTCTTCTTCATCTTCCAGTGAAGCACTACGATATATTTCCACAAGATCCAGTAAATGATCTCTATCAGAAATCAAATGAAAAAAATTACCTTTGATGTGTATCATTGCTTTCCAAATGGCTCTGATTCTTCAATGGACGATGGATCCTCCATCGATGCAACTCTCCAATAGGATTTTGACACCCATGTAGTAGTGTCATGCAGAATGTTCAAGGCCTCATGGATATTCACTTCACTCGTCTTCAAAGACCTTGTAACAAAATGTGGTTCTTGACGAAAAACATCCTCCTCTTCCTTCTTTTGATCAACTTCATGATGAAGCTCAGGGGGTGAATGAGAAATTGAACCTTGTTCATATTTACCAACTGCAAGATATTCATCTTCATGGGAACTATCTCTTGCAGAAACCTCTTTTACACATATTCCTTCCCCAGTGATATCACCTTGCAGTGACTCATACTACTCCAATGATTCATCTCCATTACTGCCTTCATAGTTAACACCAAAAATTTGAGCCTTCATACCAAAGGACTCAACTAGGCCAATGTTCTCACTGTAAGTGGTTGCCATCTCAGAGTGAAACAAAGGGGTAAAAAAATCAGAAATGTGGCAATACCTTTGTATCATGTCTTTCTCTTTATGTGTTGATGTTACAACTTAATTTTCCACCTTGTGAGCATCAGCACTCTTTGGCTTGCAGGATCCATTTCACTGACTCATATGCACTTTATGTCCTTCAGATGCACTTTTTCCCTATTTTTCTTCCTATACGCTAGATGTTCCACTTTAGCTAGCGTACCTGCGAGCTGTTCCACTATAGCCTGTGGGTGACAAGTAAATTGGTAAAAGTCACTAGTAAATTACTTTTTACTCCCAAAAAGTGGTCTTAGGGTGACCTTTGGCCCTCCATTTTTCCCAAAACGTCTCGATGTGTCCTTTCACTTACCTTTGGAAGGCTATATGTTGAGCACATATGGCATATGGAAGGGAGGAGAAAGAGAGAGCAAGATAACTCTAGTGGATTTTTGTCGTATCTTGAGTCTACACTCATTGATCCTTGTTGTTGTGAACCCTTTATGTTCACCTTCCAAACTCCTTTCATTTTGAGTTTTCCATTCCATGGAGGATTGAAGTGGTGGAGGCACAAGAGGTTGTATCACATTGTACTTCTTATTCATTAATAGAAATACTCATATTCTCGTCCATTAATGTCGTAAATGTTGTTTATATTACATTGGGTTGCATTTACTTATGATATTATGGACCATTGCTATTGATGATGTTAATGTCTTTCATATATTATATGCACTTGTTGTGTATTGGCTATCAAGACTAATTTGTAGGTTCGAGTGCATAGATTGAAAGCTTCAATGGGGATCTACATCGAACGTTCAGTTCGAGGTTGGTTATATTCTCTACTATCGTAGCATTGTCATTTATATAGCATTGCATTGGGAATTGAGTCATTTTCTGGTAGTCAGCTATCTGTTATGGTCTACCCCAAGCCATAGGAAGTTTTCTCTGAAACAGAAATGGAGACGCTACTGGGGAGAACATCCATTTTGGGGGATTTTTAGGCATTAGTCCTTATTTAGAGTTCCTGTGTGTCGAGTCTTTGTGTCATTGATTGGCCATTGGGATACACTATAGAAAACAGGATTTTTCTGGGTCATTGGGCTCTTTATTTGCTCATTTGCTTTTCTCTGTATGCGGGTGAGACTAGTTCTGCTTGCGTCTACCCGCCTCTGTCTGCATTATAGCCTACGGGTACCCGCAGTTTTTTCTTCGACAGTAGCGTACAACTTCGGGGGTGATTGGTTTATGGCCTTTGGTTGTTGATGGGTCGGTTGTGAGTGTTCCTGAGTCTTCTTTGGCCTTGTTCCTAACCGTTCCATGCCTTGTTCGTGACAAGAACTTCTGTTTTCTCTTGGTTTTGAGCCTTGTTGGTTTTTACCCTTTTTTAATTTTCTAGCTCATTACATCAGCTGAGTCTTACTATTTGGGATCTGTTGAGTTGTCTTAGTGATCTGCTCTCCATTTCTATAACTAAATAGGTAGATTTCGCTTGCATTTTTCATTTCATTATATTGAAAAATACAAAAAACATAGTTTTTCATTTTCCTTTTGCTTATAAGTGAAAATGCAAAAAAAAAAATTACTTTCATGTACTGCATTTTGCATATGAGTGCTTGTGCTTTCATCTAGGATCTGCTTGTGCATTGGAAATATAAAACAATTGCATTTTATTTCGAAACTGTTGGATTGATTTTCATTCTAGTGGCATTGTTTTTATTGGAGAGATGAGTCTAGAGTTTGACGATTGTGCATACTATTGAGTCATATACATCATTAGTTTCACAACCATATCCTTTAAGTAATCACAGCCACCTAAAATTAATGCTTAATCTTAAAATTGATTAGAACAATTTTTATTTATAGGGTACACCAACTAGCATAGGTTTAGGGTCTTGTAATAGATCATTGTGAGTTAACAATCCAAGACTACTAGACAAAACATTATGTTTCTTACCAGGGAGTGGTGAAATCCATGGTATACATCGGTGTTCTCAAGAAGCTCTACTCAGACCAGAGTTAAGCACGAGGTCACAGGAGGTTGGTTGCGGAGATAGCCCTCCAATACTAGCCAAACGTGGGAGATATTCCTAGGATTTGTTCTTATCTACGGACTCTTGGGGGATTTGACCCTCTTGAGTTTCAGGCTTAGCCACCCTGCCCAAAAGACATCCCACCTACGAATGTCCCCCTGAGCATTGGTTATACTGTGGTGACCATAGTTTCCTTACCTAGGTATCGCATAGGGTGCTTGCAGTGGTTATACTGTTCGTATCCTGAGTCAGATAGGGGTTGGACAACACAGCTGTTTATTGTAGAGGGTCTTGGCCCTTTGCATGCAGTGAAGCCTGGGAACCCTTATAATTGATTATGTTACCTTCAGCTATACTTTTGGAGTCTCAAGCCTCTCCTAGGCGAGACATATCGGCTGTAGTGTTGGGAGCTCATTTAGCCACTATGTTTGTGTGCATTTGGTTGTAGTTTCTGTAGGTGTGCGCTCTTGATTTTTTGTTTTTGATCGATAGTTTGGCCGTTAGGGGATTATTTGATTTTCTTGTCTCTTCAGAGATATCGTCGCGCGGAGTCATGCTCTCTCCTGATCTCGTCGGTTGGATGGTTTACCGGTTGCCGAGCTTACACGCCGTGTTGATAGGGAACGCCAAACGGCCCCCTCCGAGTCTTTGGATTCTTACGAAGTGTATCATACTGACTTCATGACTACACATTCGGCAACGGGAGAAATCCCTACAACTCCATCGGGTAGAGTCGAGCACACTTCAGACACCCCTACTCCTAGAGAGGCATGGGGGGGTGATCCACTCGAGACCCAACCTAGTTTGTTTGGTCCGTATCCATCCGAGAACCAACCTAGTTTGTTGGTCCGGATCCAACCGAGGATGACCCGTTCGATCCTTTGAATCCACATGATTTCCGATATGGGATTCCCGAGTTACATGATGCCATAGGTCCTACGACCAATGCTACCCCGTTCTCTTTTGATATTCCTGATTACAACACAGTTGATCCTTCTACTATATTTGGTAGCCATGCTGGAACTAGTCATGGTGTTAGCAATAGTGCACCCACTAGGGGTAATACCCTCGCTAGGGGCACCACATTTTCCACTCACACACACAGTATGGGGACCGATCACATCTCTCCTAACAATTAAAATGTTGGAAGAAGGCCGCCTCCTAGGACTATCCATCCTAATAGGAACACTATTCACAATACGACTCGCCATCCACAATACAATACACATGCCTCTACCCGTCAACTAAGGACCACGTTCGCGAATGTTAACAATCCTCCTAATAATGGGGGTGGACACATACCGCATACTTTTATGTCTCCTACTGCTACTAGTAATGCTAATGCAGGAGGTGGGAATATACCTTATACTCATGGTCAGAACACCACCGTTCCTGCTACTAGTAATACCCATGTTGGGGTTGGGAATACATCTCATATTTATGGTCACCACACGACTGCTCACACTACTAATAATGATTACATAGGGGGTAGAAACATGCCTTATAATTATGGTCATTACAACACGATTCCCGCTACGAATAGTACTTATATGCCCCACAATTATGGTGGTAACCCTTACTATAATACAGTCGGGGCTAGCTCTCATTACAACCCACCTCAATATGGTGCTCAAAATTCATATATACCTGCTTACTCTCACACAGGTCGGGTTGGAGGAGGTTATCAATGTTATGGCCATGGTAAAACTTATAGTTCGTCGGGTCCGTAGAATCAACATTTTAATGGTCATGGTCAAGCTTATGGTCCATCTTATCCTCCGGGTCCCTACAATCAACCTTTTATGGGAGCTTATAATCAAGCTTTCCAGTCGTAGCTCCCGTTCCATGCTCAAATGAACCTTCCGGATCTTTCGAAGCTCACAAATGATCCGGTGTGTCATGATCCTAATTGGCCTCTGGTCCCTACCAAGCTCCCTTCGGACATTCCCAAGTTTGAGGGGAAGAGTGGTGAGGATCTGGGTGACCACATCACGACCTTTCACCTTTGGTGCTCATCCAACTCGTTGAATCACTATTCCGTTCGTTTGAGACTATTTCAATGCACCCTCACGGGGGCAGCCGCGAAGTGGTATGTCAAGTTGCCTAGGGGCACTTATAGGGGTTTCAATGAGATAGCTTTAGTTTTCTTAGATCATTTTGATCTGCCAGTTCGTTACGATACTGATATTGAACTTTTGTCTACCTCCGCCAGAATAAGGCCACACACATTTCTGACCACGTTCAAGAGTGGCGTCGACGGAAGAGGTTAGTGAAAGCAAACATTCCTCCATAGTTTCTGTTGGGATGGTTTCTCAAGTCTTTACTTCCATATATTAATAAGGATGTTTCGATGTCCGGCATTGTGACTGAGGAACAAGCCATCTTAAAAGTCCAACAGCTAGATTTACTATATTCTCAGTTTCGCTTCTTGTACGACATTATTCTTGTTGCACCGCAAACACGACATGAGCCCAAGTCAGTTCCTGGACCAAATGCCAATGGAATTGTGGGATCTGCAAGTACTCGACCCGTATATTTGGTTGCTAATCAAATGAAAAATTTGTCGCTTAATCAGTCTACTCCCGGACAGGTTCATACCTTGTCCACTTCCACCCCATCGTCCAATGTACACATTGTGCAATCGACGAACCCATCGGCTAATCAACAACCTGTTGGTAAGAAGAAGGGGAGAAACAACCGTAAGGGTGGAAACAGTGGGAACAATAATAGTAATCGTAATACTCCTCAAAAAGAGAATTCCAACCCTCCTCGAGAAGGCGGAAATGCTGGTGGGGACTGTAAACCTAGGCGTAAGGTGAAATTCCCTTGCAAGCTTTGTGGGGAAGATCATCTTACTCACTTGTGTCCTTGAATCGAAGAAGCATCGAATCATCTTTCACAGAGCCCAGCTGTGTTGAAAGATCCCCTTCCACACCATCGGAACATGGTTTCGCATGCTCTCGCTACTGGTTACGGACCTAATGAGACTACAACGTCTTCTTCCAATACTAGTGGCTATGGATGCGTGAATATGGTCCAGTCAGAGGTTAGTGTTGCTACTCATCAACGTGATTATGGTGCATTACAACTGAATATCAGGAATGAGCCTCCTCCTCCTCCTGATACTTCCTTGCATATCGAGAAGCCCTCTACTATGCCACGGATACTGAAAGGTGTTCTCAAGCGCTCTACACATAATCCCAATGCTCAAGCCACCCAGAACTACTCTAGTGTAGAAGATTTGGGTCAAACATAGTGTGCCATGTCGGTTCTTGAAGTTTTACAGGCATGTCATTCTCAAAGGCATGCCCTTTTGAGTGCTTTAGGAGTTCAGTATGGGGGAAGTCCCAACATTATCAAGTTTGATACTACTGACGTTCAACCTCGCTTACCTTACCACATGGGTTTTCAAATCCATGTGGGGTGCCTTCATAATTTCATCAAGAGAACGGTGGTTGATGAAGGCGCTTCTACGTCAATAATGTCATTATCTTGTTGGAAATCCCTTGTCTCTCCTCCCTTATCCACGTCTAGGACCATGCTCACTGCATTTGATGGTCGGTCATTTAAGTTGCATGGGATTCTTCCTTCCCTTGTTGTCGACTTGGGTGGGAAATCTGTGCCTATTGAAGTCGAGGTGGTTGATGTGCCCATCAACTACAACCTTCTCCTGGGTAGGAGTTGGATGTGTGCTATGAAAGCAGTCATGTCTACTATGTTCAGAGTTATTTTCTTTCCACACGAAGGCAAGATTGTGGCAGTCGACCAAATGGATTTCGTTAGTCCTTATTCCATAGCATCTACGGGATCAGTAGTCCCGCAAGTTACAGATTCTCAGTCGAAAACTGGGAACATGGGTGTGGGATTGTACCCTTCATTGATGGGATCTTATGATTTCCCTTCACCCATTAATTTTATTGGAACCATTTCCGATGATGCGCCTCCTCCATTAAATAATGTATCGTTCCGGAATTCGTATTTTGATGATCAATGGACCTTACCGTCCATGAATTCCATGTTTGGAGACATTGCGCATGTTGGAATGGCTATGCCACTATCTGTTGCTGAGATTGCATATCATGATATTCAACAAGCGACTGCAAAGCCGGATCTCCCCTCTTCATGGATGGAGGAGGAAGATCCCATTATGCTACCGGAATGGGAAGTCGACTCATCTTGTTCGCACGATTTTCTTGATAGTACTTAACCTTCGGATGAAGCTATTATCGAGGCCATGTGTGGTAGTGGGAGACCTTGGGAGGATATGCATCATCACTCTTATTTTATTCCCAACCTCAATCTCGCTGAGGAAGAAGAGTTTAGGATGACTCTTGCTGAGATGGTTGGTCACCCTGTGGCTCCTCTAGTTTCACATGGGATTTACACAGAGGGGAACATGGCTAATGTTTCCTCGACTATACCAATCAACATCTCTCGCACTCCCGGAAAGATTGAGAACGTTTACATCGGTGATGATTGCTCTTTTGAGGAGGTTTCCATTTACACCGAATTGTTTACAGAACTTTGGGAAGCTTTCACCTAGTCATATGAGAAGATGCTAGGAATAGACCCCAGTATTGTCAAACATGATATTAGAACATATCCTCATGCTAAACCGGTTCGACAACGTCTTCATGCTGTTAACCCTAGGAAGGTAGCCGCTATTAAGGCAGAGGTGGAGAAACTACTCAAGATTGGTTTTATCTACCCCGTTCCCCTTACCGAGTGGGTGTCAAACCCCGTTCCTATGGATAAGAAGCAGGGAATGATCCGTGTATGCACTGATTTTAGAGACCTGAATCGTGCATGTCTGAAAGACAATTTCCCCACTCCATTCATTGATCAGATCTTGGATGCTTGTGCGGGAAGTGAAATTTTCTCGTTCATGGACGACTTTTTGGGGTATAACCAGATTCAGATCAAACCCGAGGACCAACATAAGAGTGCTTTCATTTGTCCTTGGGGTACATTTGCGTACCGGAAAATGCCCTTTGGCCTTAAAAACACCGGAGCTACGTTTCAGCGTGCCATGACCTATGCCTTCATGACCTTAAACGTATAATCGAGGTTTTCTTGGATGATCTTGCTGGCCATTCTCGCAAGAGAGTGGACCACCCCAAGCACCTCCGTTTGATTCTCGAACGATGTATATGCTACAAGATTCGATTGAATCCCAATAAATGCATCTTTGCTGTGAGGACAGGCCGCCTTCTAGGATTTATAGTTTCAAAAGAGGGTATCAGAGTCGATCCTCTTAAAGTTGAGGCAATACTTCGATTGCCTCCTCCATGCAACTTGTTACAGCTTCAGAGCCTCCAAGGGAGAGCTACTTTTCTACATCTCTTTGTAGTGAACTATGCTAGTCTTACCAAAGGTTTCACGCGCTTGTTGAAGAAAGACACACTATTTATCTGGGATGAGCTAGCCCATCAGTCTTTTGATGCTCTTAAGAAAGCTTTGGTATCATCCCCTTTTCTTAGTCCACCCGACTTTGCAAGAGATTTTATACTTTATGTGGTTGCATCTCAAGAGACGATTGGCATGGTATTAGTTCAAGTTGATGATGTGCTCGTGGAGCATGTGATCTATTATTTTAGTCGAAATCTAGTAGACGCTGAGTTGAGATATACTCACGTGGAAAAGTTGGCACTTTTGACTGTTCATGCAGTCCAACGGTTACGACACTATATCATGCTTAGGAAGACCACAATCATAGCGCATATCAATCAATTTCAGTTCATGCTATCATGACGTCTTATAAGGGGGAAGTACAATAAATGGATTGTGATCCTTCAGGAGTTTGATCTCGATTTTTCTTCGGCAAAGTCAGTGAAATCCTTGGTTTTTGCTGAGCTTATGTCAGACCTTCTGCGACTGGAAGAGGATGTTGTCCATGATGATTCCTTTGTGGATGAACACTTATTTCTTATCTCGTCAGAGGACCCTCATTATGGGGATATCATTGTATATCTCCAAACATTGAAGTTTCCTTCGCAATATTCATGGGACGAGCGACGACGTGTGAAACACCATGCTAAAGATTATACTATCGTCAGCGACATTTTGTCTCATCGAGGAAAGGATTTTATTCTCTGTCATTGCTTGACTCATGAAGAAGCGGAGCATGTGCTTAATGATTGCCATGCTAAGGCATGTGGCGGTCACTTATCCGAGATTGCAACAGCCCAACGCATTATGTGAGCTGGTTACTTTTGGCCTTCGATCTTTAAATATTGTGTGAACACTGTCAAGAGACGTCACCCTTGCCATGTGTTTTCTCAGAATATACACTCACATCCAGCGCCCCTTCATCCGATCGTCACCATCGATCCCTTCACCAAGTGGGGGGTGGATTTCATGGATTGCAAACCAGCTTCTCCTGGGGGCATCACCATATCATAGTGGCTATGGACTACTTTCCCAAATGGGCTGAGGCCATGCCTACCGTAAAAGCCGATGGTGCTACAGCAGCCCATTTCATTTTCAATCAGATTATTACTCTATTCGGTATTCCAAAAGAGATTGTCACTGACCATGGCAGTCACTTTCAGAACAAAATGATGGTGTATTTGTCACTCAAGCTTGGGTTTTGTCAAGAACACTCATCTTATTACTATCCCCAAGAAAATGGTCAGGTTGAAGCAGTCAATAAGTCTTTAAAGGCCATTCACCAACGTACCATCAAACAAAGAAAGAAAATATGGCATATTATGTTATATCCTGTTTTGTGGGTGTATCGAACCGTAGTCAAGACTGCCACCGAGTTCTCACCGTTTCAGCTGGTACACGGTGTGGAGTCTATTTTACCGATTGAATGCGAAATCCCTTCACTAAAAATAGCCATAGAGCTCCTCCCTGATATATTGGGTATTGAGAAAGGTTTAATCCACCTCGAGCAGCTTGACGAGCATCATCGAGACACCATCATGGCTATAGATGCCAATAAACGTCATGTCAAGGTTCAATACGATAGGTCTTTCCATCCTCGGCAATATGTTGAAGGTGACATGGTCTTCTTATATGACCAAGCTAAAGAACCCCTGGGGGCAGGCAAGTTTAACCCCATGTGGCATGGTCCTTACATCATGAGGCATGTCCTGGAAAAAGGAGCCTATGAATTAGAGGATTATGAGGGGAACGTCTTGAAGGAGCCTAGAAATGGGCTCCACCTCAAGCGATATTATGCTTGGACTTCTAGTTCGAGCTAATACTTTTGTATACTATTGTATATTTGCTTCTGTACATAGTTTAGATTTATTTTGGTTTTTCGGGTCTACTGATTCACTTCCATTTGATTGACAGATGTCAGCGGAATCTCCTACATTCTTAGAACTTGCGGATGGTGCTAGCTGTCATACGCAACAACTTGCTTCTCCTGCCTGGGTTATTTATTCACCTGACCACCTAGTTGTGTCCTTAGGGGGTGCTTGTATTGGTCCTACATCTAACAATGTGGCTGAATATAGTGCCGTGATTGAGCTACTTTGGGATGTTATTTCGCATGGTATCCAATTTTTAGAAGTCTTCCTGGATTCATAGCTGGTTGTGTCTCAGTGGAATGGTCAATATCGTGTGAGGGATCCTACATTACTGCGGATATTCTTAAGGGTAAGACTCTTGGAACGACATTTTGTTTCCATTACATACATTTATGTTCCGAGAAGTTTTAATCATAAATCTGATGCATATTCTAAATATTTCCTAGATTGGCATTTGTCACATTCATAATGAAGCACACAAATAAAATATACATTCATACATTTGTACATACTCATATAGTAGAACCAGAGAACCATAGTTTTTTATAATAATATTTCCAAAATGGTAGTGTCATAATACAAAACTGGAGCCCGTAGCTCTCAAAAATATACATATCGATACAAAAATATGGGACTCTGAGATGTCTAATCCCTACGAGGAGGCCTCGCTGCCGCCTCGGCAGGATGCATCTAATAATAATAATAATGTACTGCGTTAGCTATACGCTGCAGTAGTCGCACCTAGTTGCTTGGTACCCCCACAACATGGCGTTGCATATCCTTTGGTAGTTGCGCTACCTCTATCAAAGGTACCCTATTGGTCATCCGTGATAGGTTGACCCGCACAGTCTCTAGTGTACGCTCTGCTGCAGCACCCACTACTTCACCACCCCTGCCCCGTTGACGATGTCTCGGGAAGCCCTATGGTCTTACTGGATCCTTGTCTGCAAGCAAACAGGGAAAGATTAATATGTGATACTGCCCCCAAAAATATTTTTGCATTTACATTTATAATAAAAAATGCAAAAAATTTAATACACAAAAAACATAAAAAGAGTAACTCACCGATGTTTCCAAATGCTACTCTTGGTGGAAGCGGCATGTCACGATCCTGACGGAAGTCTATCCTTGCATAGGGGTAGTCATCTATAGCTATGACCTGTTGGTCCCACCAGTGAAAGAACTCAGCTATGTATGGTGATTCCTGTCGGCCACCACCCTATCACGTCAAGACCTCTGACCACCGGGTCAAGGCTGGGTCGCGGAGACTATGAGGAGGGACTTCAACCCTCGGACTGAGCCTTGAAACTCACTCAAAGAATAAACTGCATAACATACTGCTGTATCCAAAAAAATTTGCATCCCCTCGCTTGCACTCCGTTAACTGGGCCTTCATGGACCCTAGTAACGTTGTGCACCAGTCATATACCATGGGCTGCATACATTGTGAGGCATAGAACATCACCGGCCTTGAAGCCTGGTGTAGAGCGACCGAACTTGTAATCCACACAAGGGTAGCCACTATAACCTTCATGCTTAGACTGACTATGGCTTTGATGGGAACCTGACTCCCCACTATCTGAGTATTGGGAAGACAGTACTGCTCAATGTAGTTGAGAATGGTGATCCCACCACCCACAGAATGAGATCTAAGGCTTACTACTTTGCCTCAATGGGACAAACCAGTAATGAAATAGATATCATCGACCTCCAAGGAAAGTATTTGCCCGTTCAAGTTGAAGTTTTCTGCATCTATGTCCTAGTAGTCTATCAAACGACAGAGCAATAGGTTTTGGGCCCTCAAACCACCTATGTTCCAAAATTTGTAAATCCCACATGCTTGTAAAGCTTGCTGTGCAGGAAAATCATTGTGGACCACCTCATCCACAAGGTCATGCTCCCTTTCTATCCATTCTAGAACCATTATGGAGGAAGAGAAACCAAAACTTTAGTCATGTTTATTTAAAAAAAAAACTTCACGGCCTTACCCATGGTCTATTTATCTCACAAAGGCAGGTACCCCTGGTCAACGCATGCGTTGACTACGGGTACCAAGCCCTACCCACTACCCGTATGCTTGTAGCTAGTGGGCATCGCCCTGACCAAATAGGGCTTAGCCATTAAAAAATTTGGACCACTGAAAATTTAAATAAAAACAATCAAATGAAAGATACGGATGAGATTACTAACCTGCTCCAGATGGCTCGATGAATCGATGCCCGTAGCTCCCAGAATCAGCGATTGAAATTCAAGGTGAAAACTAACCAAAAACTTCAAATGCGGTAAATGGTGAAAATGAATTGTAAATTGTAATTTTTTCTTACTATTTATAATTTTGAAAACCCACTTGTCTATAGTTTTCACCATTTTAAGTTGGTTTGGACTAATATAATGTTTTGGAGTAGCATTTTTTACCAGATTTCTTCGGCGAGAACTGTTTTTGATTGTTTCGCCCCTATGGCAAGTATATTTCACACCTGGCATATAGGTTAGATGTCATTTTCACATGCATTATGCATTTGACCTTTTGACCATTTACATAAACCCTAGGTGCGACCCCGCTTCTTAACCCACATGGAACCTTCACACTGTTATAGAAGTGTCATTATGTGGCGGTAGCGCCTTTCCGAACATGGGTACCCTAGTTAGAACCCCTTTTTGCATTCTAGTGCCCATGTTGTTGTTTGTCCTTAAGATCGGGAGTCCTTTGTAGTTACGCCATGACTTTGTGATAAAGAATCATACTCTACTTTGTCTTATGCTGGCCATTTCCCATAAGGACTCCCCCATTTTTATCAAGTTGTGATTGCATTGCATCATCTTGCTTGTTGCTTGAGCCTTGTGCCGGCTCCCACTTACTCAATTATTAGCCTGGTGCCTGAGCACTTTCCATGTCGAGCCCTGCAGAGCTTCCATTTTCCCTTCGCAATTTGATGACCTTTTGACCCTAAGGGAACACCTGCCGAGTGTCCATATCCTGCACATGCTTCCTTACATTGATCATAGGTATGTTCCACTGCTTGGGACTAGTCTGCTTGCCATTTGACACTCATTCCCTCAATTGTTGTACTATAAGCAATTTTATTCTTTTTCAAGCTTTTCCAAATATGAAAAAGACCAAAAAAATCAAATAATCCAAAAATTCGGATGGGATTATGGTTACTACTTCTAGTTGGTAGTTGTTGTGTTGCCTTTGAACAGAGCATTCCTTCCACTCCATACCTTATGAGTCGGGACTATAGTAGGACCTTAGGAGCTGTACTCGTTTCTCAGTTTTACTCCACCGATTGGTTAAGCTTCCAGTCACTATGGAGCCCTTTCTTGATGCCTCCTGCATCGCACAGTCTGTATCGAGTCTATGTTTCCTGAGTCTATCCATCTGCTCATGCTCTTGTTCAAAGGATGTCCTGAAACCAGATTCGGGCACTCCTTAGATCTCTTGACTATTGCATGTTGGCCATCCTTATTGAGTTAGTCTATTTCACCTGAGTTCTTCCAAATCTTTCAGCATAGCTGTTACCTCGTGCTAGTTGATGGGGGATGCCTAAATGCCCTCCTTCTAGTGAGTTTCATTTTGTCGAAAACCACCCATTTATTCCGGAATTTGAGACTTAGAGTTCGGTTGAGTACCTTGAGGATTGTAGTCATTAGTGGTAGGTTCTCTCGCCATCAACAGTTTTGGGAATACATCAGTGTCCCCTGATCGATGGATTCATCTTAGTGTTTGACTTCAGCACATCTATTAACACTCCGATGATTGTACTCTGTGCCTTGATGCCCATTTTCACTGTTGGTGGGTTATGCCGTGTCTGTTAACGGTATACATCATTGACCAGTAATCAGACGATGTCACATCAGGTTCGACCTCAACACCTTTATTCACTTGATGGGACTTGCACCATAGATGATTTGTGTAGAATATCCCAGGTGATAGTGGCATTCAGTAAGCTACTTATGATCATGACTTTACACCTGAGATATCATCTCTTAGATATCAATAGTTTGTACCTCCATTTTGCACCAGTTGTTTCCTTTTCAGCAGGGAACCATATCTTACTGTAGAGGGATCATGGCTGTGATCACTTATGACATATATTCACTATGTACTACCTATTCATGGCCATTGTATCAGATTGTTTTACTATACTGACATGTATTCATAGATATTATTATATTGTGACGAGTGAGCTTCTACTTCCACTTGTGTCTCCATCACTCCACTTCTGAGATTTATAATGTATTTCGACCATCGTAGCACCATTCTCTGGCCTCACACATTAGGGGAAATATGTTACAACTTAATTTTCCACCTTGTGAGCATCAGCACTCTTTGGCCTGCAGGATCCATTTCACTGACTCAGATGCACTTTATGTCCTTCAGATACACTTTTTCCCTATTTTCTTTCCTGTACGCTAGCTATTCTACTTTAGCCAGCGTACCCGCGAGCTGTTCCACTATAGCCCACGGGTGATAAGTAAAATGGTAAAAGTCACTAGTAAATTACTTTTTACTCCCAAAAAGTAGTCTTAGGCTGACCTTTGGCCCGCCATTTTCCCCGAAACGTCTCGATGTGTCCTTTCACTTACCTTTGGAAGGCTATATATTGAGCACATATGGCATATGGAAGGGAGGAGAAAGAGAGAGAAAGATAACTCTAGTGGATTTTTGTCATATCTTGAGTCTACACTCATTGATCCTTGTTGTTGTGAACCCTTTATGTTCACCTTTCAAACTCCTTTCATAGTTTGAGTTTGCCATTCCATGGAGGATTGAAGTGGTGGAGGCACAAGTGGAGAGACCCAGTTCTTGGTTCAGATTGGTTGCTGACAAGAGGTCGTATCAATTGTACTTCTTCTTATTCATTAATAGAAATACTCGTATTCTCGTCCATTAATGTTGTAAATGTTTTTTATATTACATTGGGTTTCATTTACTTATGATATCATGGACCATTTCTATTGATGATGTTAATGTATTTCATATATTATATGCACTTTTTTTGTATTCGCTATCAAGACTAATTTGCAGGTTCGAGTGCATAGATTGAAAGGTTCAACGAGGATCTACATTGAACGTCCAGTTCGAGGTTGGTTATATTCTCTACTATCTTAGCATTGTCATTTATATAGCATTGCATTGGGAATTGAGTCATTTTCTGGTAGTCAGCTATCTGTTGTGGTCTTCCCCAAGCCATAGAAATTTTTCTCTATAACAGGTGAAGCTATGGGGGCATTTCCTTCCACCAAATATTCTAGTTGACATCCAACTGATGTGTGCTTGTCTTCTGCTTCATTATGAAGCTCAAGTGGTGATTGTGAATATGATTTATGTTCTTCTTTTGGATCAGATCCAAAATATTCCTCACCATCATAAACATGCCAAATATATTTTGAAATTGTTTTGAAATCACCCACGAAGAAATTGGAGGTGAAATCACCTTCCTTGCTGCCAACAATTTCTCTGAGTGTTGCTCTGTTTTCTTTCTGCATTGTTCTTCTGATGGATGCAACAATTCAGAATTTTATTCATGGAATGAGGTGGATGGTCATTCCATGGGTTTCCATGAAGAGTGACCCTTTCCAAAATCATAATTTTTACTTCCCCTTTGTGGCTCCTTTTCATCCTCTCCAAGTGGCAAATTTGCATAGGCATGATTTTCCTCCTTGGGGTCCCCATGAAAATTCACATATGTAAGTTTTGTTTCCTTATGATTCAATTATTTATGGGATTGGGATGGATCCACATGCATGGTTGTAACTTCATATTCACTCTTTCTTCCTTCCTCTCCACCTGAATAACTAGGTGGCTCTTGGTCTCCTTCATGGATTTTGCATGGCTACGAGGACACATCCTTGTCCTTCTTTTCAATCTCAGCTCCTAGGAGAAAAATCTTGTCCTCGATTCTCTGCACACACTATCAACCATATGTGCAATATTTAATTCATTTTATTTGCAGTAGGGGTCCTTGAAAAATCTCTTCATTTCCAAAGACCAGTAGTCTTGGAAAGACAAACCTCCCTTATGTCTTTCTTCAAGGCAGTGTTTTCCATGAGATACTAGAATGATCCCTTCAAATTCTTTCCACATAACATTTTTCCATCATCACATTTAGACATAGGTAGATTAGATCCTATGCCCTCTTCAAACACTTGGTAACTAAAGCAACCATCATAAAATATCTACAATTAAATATCTCCAATAGATGTCATTTCCTCTTCATATGACTCAAAATCAAATTCTTCTTCTGCTTGTATGAGCTTCATTTTGTAACTTGAAAATTTGATCTGCAGTATTCTAGAATCAAAGATATTATTTCCCAAAGGGGTGGAGGAGAGTTCTTTGATACCACTGTAATATCCCTAGTTAGGTTAGATATTATATTACCCAAAAATTTTAAAACTTATAGCAGAAGTTTTCACAGGCAAAGACTAGTCAACAAAAATAGTTGAAAGGGGCTAGTTTAGGGCACAATGGGATTCCTCCTAGGTTATGAATTTGGGATATTTAGGTTATTCCAAATGTATAGGAATGTCTGCAGCATAAAACATGATAGGAATAGGGCCAAATCCCAAGTCCTATGAACAAATCACTGGTGCCATTTCCATTTCAACAATAGCTAGAGCTTATGCCTACTTTAAGGCTTCTTGGGCACTCCAACATATGCATACTAGAATCCGTTGTTTACAACTAAATGAAACCAATAGTGTATGTCAGAAATTAAACTCCCAATTAAATGATGGAGAAGAGTTTCAGGGAATTTGGGAGGTTGTGGGTGAGTTTGGGAGCAAAAGAGACAAGGGCGCTATGTGGGACTATTCAACTAACAATTTTACAAACTCTTCCAAACAGGATGAGAGGCCTTCTAAATATTAGAGAAATGGATGGATGGTGTTCATTTATGTCTTAATAATTTCATACAACCATAAGAACTGAAATTGGACTCATAGAATGAATTTTACTATCAAAAACTCTAAAACTATTTAAAATTAAGTGCTCACAGAGCTAGTCTTAAAAGAGCTTAATCTAATAGCCTATTAGGCTTCCCAATTTATGTCAGAGAGTATAATATGGTTCATACATGAGTATAAAAGAAGCTTCAAATCGAATTTAAGAACACTGGCAAGAAAATATAAGTATTTCAAAATTAGACTTGTCAGAAAGCCTCCAATACATAGGATTCTTACAATAATGAGAGTGTAAGATTGTGAAGAGTAGAAGAAGCCATGAATGGTTCACTTGATTCTACTATAATGATGTAAAAATAGAAGATTTATGATCATGGAAGGTATGACAAGATTCTGGATATGATTAGGGCACATTAGCTAGACTGGATCTTCTTCCTCTAGGTGAATCCTCCTCAATAACTCACTCCAATTGCATTGGCATTGATCGACTCTCTGGATGCTTGAATTATCCAATGGTAGGATTATATTATCCAATGGTAGGCTATTAGTGGAATGTAGATAAAACGCCAATAGCTAAGTATCTGATCATGATCAAAATAAGACATGAATTTCATTTATGGACTCTTTGGACTGGAATGGTTTCTTCATCAACTCCTTCGAATCTCTCCAATCTCTACACAATGGACATGGAGGCTTGGAATCTTCATAGGATGTGATTATTTGGACCTGCAATAAGAATATCCATGGATTCAAAAGAAGGAAGAATATCATAGAATGAGAATTGAAGAGAAGTAATGGGGCTCATCTCCCATTGGTTGGCTATGGAGCATCTCCTTGCCTTGGTAAGCTAAAGTGCTCACACATAAATTCAATAATGATCAAAAGTTATGAAATGAAGTTGATTGGCTTCTTTTATAAAATTCATGATGACCTTCTAAGAAAGTTGATGTGCTTGGTGACCTGTGAGAGGCCTTCCTAATTCTCCCTCGAGTGGATAGGATTTCCTTCTTTTCCTCTCTTACAACTTTTCATTCTTTTAGAAACTACGCCCTCCTTGACGTGAGATGTTTCCTTCTTTATAAAATAGTTTCCTACTTTGTAAACTGGCCTCTAATTTGGAAACTACACCCTTTGGGATGTTTCCTGATTTTTTAACTAACCTTCTTTTGGAAATTGCACCCTCCAATGGATTTTTTGGATGTTTCCAATTTTCTACTTTTGGCAACTTCTTACACCTTCCTTGCTTTTCATCTTTTGTTATTTTCTTGCCTCCAGCTCCATTTTAACAACATTATCCTAATTAGGGTTCCCTCTTGGATCACTTTCTCAAGATTTAGGAATAATTATTTATAAACAAATTTAAAATTAATAAAATTATTGTTTATACTATAATTAGGCTAATTTTTATTCTAAACATACAAAGGATGAAAGAAATTAATCTACTTAGGGGTTATTTTGTCCCCTTTACCCATGGCAACTAAATGAGCTAAAATTGGGGACATGACACTTGATGCCCCAAAAAACAAATTAACTTGCACTCGAATCTCTTATGCTCTCTCCATCACGATTACCTTCAGTATCCAACTTGCATCTCTATTGATACATGTCCTGCATGGATTGTATCTTCACAAGTTGATTGTGGCATCCCTTCTTCCATACTTCACAGATTGTGCATATTCCACATGTCATATTCTGTGCCATTGATGTGTCATCTGATATGTGTCTTGTGCCCTCAAGATACACAACGTAGTGGGACTTTACACCTTGGTTGTGTACCTTTTTTCTTTTAATGTATCATTGCCTTATGGTATGTGCGCAATCTTACATTTCATCTTGATGTGTCTATGACTTGTGTTGTACCATCCTTTGTGGGTAATGCTCCCTTGGTGCATTGATACTTTGTGGAATCTATGCATATTCCAACTTCTTCTAAGTGGGTCTTTGTCCTTTTCGTTGTCATAATTTGTGGGACTTGCGCACCTACTGCACCGTCGGCTGTTGAATTTTTTAATAGATGGTATTAAAATACTATACCATTCTAGGAATTTCCAACCATATAGGTTAGATATTCTTCTGATTGGATATTCTTGCGTGCTTTTAGGATTTTGCAACCATTAATTTCTTGCTCACTTCCACCCATTACTTGTGTTATTTCTTGAACTAGATTTGCATGATGTCTCCTTGACACACATCTTCATATTGAATGTACTTCTAAATATAATCGAAAGTTGCATCCATGTCTGTAAGCTTCACTATTTACGCATATACTTCTTGTATTCATGTTCTTCTTCATCTTGTGCATATACTTCTTCATACTTTCGTAGGAACACTATATCCACTTTGACTTCGATTGATAGAAATGGCTCAGACTGAATCAGTTGATAGTCAAACACCTAACATAATCTTTAGTTGACCTCAATGACAATGAATTCTCAACACCAATGCATTCTAATGATATGTTGTTTCAATAAAGATGCATTGTTTTTATCCTTTATTTTTGAGTTCTTGTCTATTTTTGTAGGGGATTAATATCCTCAATTAGTTGGATTAGATGGTCATTATTTCTTGTTCTAACCATTTATTTGTCAATTATTGTCTATTTTTTTTAGGGGATTGATATCCTCAATTAGTGGTATTAGATGGTCATTCATTCTTGTTTTAAGCATCTATGGAGTATTTCTTAAACTACTCTAAAATAATCGTCACCCTTCCACTTAGTTTTGTTCTATGAGTAGACATTACTGTTCCATTTTGACATTGAATAGAAGGAAATGATGCTTGCTTTTTTTAATCTGACATGGACAATCAATATTTAACATGTTTTGTACTGTACCAAGATGAAGTATTGCTAACAGGGAAAATATCAAATATATAGTTTAACCCCTTGCACACTATTATATTGAGTCAACCTTTATCGAATATCTTGTGCAAAATGAATACAATTAAAATTCATCTTTAACCTTTATAAGATATCCTCTTCGAAATGAATAAAATTCATCTTAAAATTTCTATTGTGTGAAGTAGCCATTACTATAATTTTTATATATCTAAAAGTTGTGTTTATTTGAACCCTTGTAGTAACTATTTCATTTTGAGATGTAGCTTCCAAAGTTTTTTTTTTACGATTCTATGAATCCAATATTCACTTCACCCCATTTTCTCCACTAACAAAAATCGAGAAATGTCAAGTGAGCATGGATATAATTTTGAAATAATTATTTTTAAGTTGTATTATTATATTTTTTGTAACATTCTATTTTTGGTTGACTTACATGCACTAGATTTCTTTTAATGAATCTTGTAGGCATTGGATTCAACTGTTTTAGATTTATGTTTTCTTCAGTGTCAACTTTGATTCTATTTAATTCAGTGTGAGCTTCGATTCTATTTAAGGGTTCTAGCTCAATGGAAGAGCATTTGCTTTACAGGAAGGAGGTTTGTGGTTTGACTCATCCGTACCCTATCTGCATAGATCAATGACTAATTAAATGGAAAGTTAACATAAATCAATGACTAGATAAATGACTAGTTAACCACAATCAATGACTAAATAAATGACTAGTTCAAAACAATTAATGAATAAATAAATGACTAGTTAACAACAATCAATGACTAAATAAATCACAAGTTAACAACAATCACTCACTAAATAAAATACTAAATGTGTTATCAAACAACGATAATAAATGACCAAATAGAAACAATTAATGACCAAATAAACAATCAAATAACCACAATTTATGACAAAATAAATGACTAAATATATGACCAACTCATGAAGAAATTCGATCAGTTTATGACCAAGTGATAAATGACCAATTTGGTTGAGTGATAAGTGACTGGTAATTTATGACCAGCGGTCACATGATGAAATTTAGTCATTTAACACCCATTTTTAGTCATTTTTCTTAGTCATCAATCACCCATTTTGTACTAGTGATGGGTGAATCGAAATAAGGGTCCTTGGGATAAAGTTTCAGAGACGATGAGGTGCGCCTAAGGGATGCATGACTAGTAGGGTCTAGTGTACCGTGCTGTGGTGATTTCCCTCGTATTCTATGGGAAGATCTTGGGGGATCAATGGTGATAGATGTATGTGTGCTGGAGAGGTAGAGGTATAAGAAATGAATCAATAATCCCAATGCAGCCGACTGTATAAGGGGAGAGATCACAATAAAAGGGGCACTCAGACCAAAAAGAAATCTCCAAAAAATTGTTGCAACTGTGATCCAACAATTGAGCAGAAACAAAGTGGTTAGAATACCAATAAGCAACACTACCTATCAAAAGAAAATGACCCAGAAACCTATGGGGTATGGGTGCAAGCAACCTCCTAGCTAAAATATGGAAGCCCATGAAAATCGTGTCCTCTATAGGGTGGTGAAATACGCAATCGGACGATACGAAATGGAAGACAACAGTGTCTAAGGGATATCCCCCTACTAAGAGGGATCCTGGGTAAAATATCCCTAAAAAATACCGGCAACTAAGCTACCTCCTTGATAGCATGTCCATAAAGGTGCCCCACAACTTCAGTCCTTTGGTCGTTGTGCACCTAGTATGGTGGCTAACATGCACAAAAAGGACAATGAATTGGTGTCCTTCAGTACAAAGTGGAGAGCAACATTCCAACCATACCTTTGAAACCAATCTTTCCACTTGCGCTCCTAGAGGACAGGGTCCCCGACAAATCGGTGTCAACTTTGCTAATAAATACCAGAGGATTTTGGTTCCCTAGAGGAAAAACACTATGTCTCATAAGAAAATGGTAGAGGGGTGTTGTTTGGATGCCTAACCCCAATGCCCTACCTAGCTACCATATTCTTTTAATCCTCAACTGAGGTGAAATGTGTGTTTGATTAATGTAAATTTTAGAATCAACTTGGGGTTATGGACCAATCATTGATACTTAAGGTGTGCGATGTGTGCACATGTGATGTGTACCCAAGTGGCCAGATATAATGCTGAAAATAAACTAGAATAACATAAATAAAAAATTTCTTTTGATTTTTAATGAAAACAAAGCATTTAAATAATAATGTACCCAAGCAAACTTTTGACCAATCAACTTGCTGAAATGTAAAATGTAGATGTACAATATCTATATGATTGTTCACAACATGCAACCACCAAAGTAATACCAAGAGTTACAAAGTAGGCTTCCAAGAAAGATCCAAACAAGTGCCACAACAAGAAAAATGGTTTTGCAAACGGGATGCTAGATGTCTAAGAGAAGGCTGCAATGGTAAAAAGTAAAACAAAGGTTGTAGATGTAGGAAAATTGCTGAAAAAAACATAGAATAGGTGTAGGGATCATTTGTCAGTGGCCCAGTCGCAACCTAGGGCGCTGCAGACTACAAAATAGTCGCACAGGGAGATACTAGATCCTATAAGAGCCGAAGAACACTTCTTAGTGTCAAAGGCATGCCCTGGGAATGAATTTCAAGCCTAAAGGCATGCTCTAGGGTGCACTTATTGGTGGGAAAGGAGTGCTCTAACATGGATGTGGCTGAGCGTTCTTCTCGAAGAAAAGCTCCCACTTCGGGGAGTAGAACAGGGTCCGACAGATGAAACCTGGGCCAAAAAATTTCATTTTTAAAGACGCACTGCATTGGCAGGGGCCAAAATTGCAAGTATGGGCCGATTTCCTATGCTAAAGCTGATAAAAAGCATCATACAGATCTAATAATAGAAGCAAATGGCCATGTAGAGTTGCCAAAAACTGTACCTTGGTTATTCACACTAGATGGTGCAGAAATGCACCTACTAAGACTTAGAGAAATCTTAGTAACAGTTCATAAATGGTGCATGCATGTGGTAAAAAAAGTAAATGAAAGTAAATAACAAACATAGAAAATAAAACTATGCTAAATGTTTTTCATTCTTCCACACATACAACCGAGTAGGGAAAGAATATTTTTTTGATTTTATTATATGAATGTAAAAGAATACAATGTTGAGAGTTACCTCAAGTGGAGTGAGTAGAGGGCCCTTGTAGAAGGTTGAAGCAATGAGTCCTTGGTATCCAAGTAGTTTCAAGTTGTTCTCCACACAAGTGTCACTAATGGTGGCCAAAAATCACAATGGGTGAAACTAGAAGTCAAATGGAGGCTTCAAGGGTTTATGGTAAAATTTCGGTAGAGTGACGGTAAGGTAATGAGTGAATGTTTGAATAATGGGAGCCTTCACCATTTATTTATAGAAATGTTTTCCCAAGGTTTCTTTCCCATTGTATTAGGAAAATTATGGTATTAGCTCTTAATTTTGGGTGGCAGTTTAGGGTTTTCCCTCCTTTCTTGACTTTTTGAATGTTTTTCCCCCTTTTTTTTTCTTTTAGTTTTTTCCTTTTGGGGGGAATTTTCTCTATTTTGGGGTATTTTTTTACTTTTTGGGGGGAATAAAGCCATTTTCCCTATTTTGGAGAGAGAAAAATAATTATGAGCCAATTTGTGGGTTTTTTACTTAGGCTTTAGTGGTTAGCGAAGGATTTTAATGGGGAAAAATAAGGACTCTAGTGATGTCACTAGGCGATGAACATGGTGTGGAATCTTTTGGTGTTAACATATGGAAATTCCTTCCTTATGTTGTGAGAGAAGTAGAAGAGAATGCCATGGATGGGATTGTTGAGTGAGATCCTTGTAATCACTTAGTGGTGAGTAGTTTTCCTAAACATGAGAGAAATTTGGTTGTTGGCTGACAGAGAGAAGCTTGTAGGTGTTTCCATCACCCTAGTTCCCTCATAGCCGGGTTTGGGGGTGGTATCTATGGTTGATACCAACGGTTGGGTGGAAAATTTCTCTTACATAACTAGTATCTTGGACCTTCTTTGTTTAAATACAAGTATTGTCTTCGTATATGAATGTGGAATGATTTTAGTTTCTTCCTATGATGAATATGATTGCTTATATTGCATGATGTGTGTGCAGATGGAGTTTTATTTCCACTATTTTTTACATTGACAAATTTGTACATGCATTTCTTATTTATGAAATTGTATCATGGCCCAAGGGGCAAAATTTATAAGCTTTAATTTAGTAAATACCACCCTCCTTTAGTCGTAATGATGGATGGGGACATGACAATGTCTAGTGTACCTTCTAACGCATTCATAAACATAAATTCACATAATAATACAATGCCTTCGAATTTGTTGCAATAAGATATGTTTCCATGATTGTAGATTAAATAAAAAGGCCTAACCACAAAATTATGTCTTTTGAGATTTAACTAGTTGGAAATAAAATTCATATATATATATATATTTATTTATTCTTATTATTAATAATAGTGATTTTTATGAAAGATTACTATTACTTAAACATATATATTAATTTTTTGTAATTATTAATTTTATCATTAAATATTGTATAAATGAAACATTTAAAATTATTATAATTTTTGTAATTATTATTTATATATATCATGAAGATGAAAGCATTAATATCATTATGCTTTTAGTAAGTTACGAAGCTTAAAAAATAATTAAGTTGTGACATTTATTATTAAGGGCAGAAACAATTAAAAGGAGATACCTTCATCTTTAACCTTCCTTTATATCACAAATTTTATTTTATTGATTCATTAGTTCAAAAGTGTTTTGGATTAATCCAACTCATTTGCTTTGCTATGAAGGTCAAAGAATATTGGATTTAATTTTCGTCATATCTATTTTTTTCTTTAAAGTCAAAATGTAGGGAAAATGGTTTTGATCAATCAAATTCGGACTTATAAAATATGTGTGATATTTTAATTTTCTCTTTTTAATGATTTTATTGTCATTACGACACTCATCTTCAAACTTTATATTGATGTAAGATTTATTATTTCCATCATTACTGACATGACATGCCTGAGATTTCTTATGTGCTAATAGTTTATCCGAGCCCTAGATTCTCTAGTCCAACATATTCATTAGTACCAATAACATAGAACATATCTTTGTTCAACTTGAACAATTTGTAGTTACAATTAAAATATCGAATCATGGCTTTCGCCACAATGAAAGTGCATCTAGTTTGAATCAAGAGGGTGGATTAAGCAATTTCCTAGTAGTATTAAAATTATAGGCAGGGAAGTGTTTTTTGAAATGATTCATTTGTATTCCTAGTATCACACGAGATACCACAAGTCCAAACTTCATTTCTATAATGAATAATTTGGATGATAAAACATTAGCAATTTATTTTATTTCTTATCCTTATTTTAAAGCTAACATTTTTACATTTGTTTTCAAAACTATAATAAACTTTTTAACAATCGATGATAATTTCTATGCATTGTGATTCCAATTAAAATGATCATTAAAATCACTACCTAAATATTTGTAAAGAGGTAATTTCTATGCATTGTGATTCCAATTAAAATGATCATTAAAATCACTACCTAAATCTTTGTAAAGTTGGACCTATTGAGAAGACTTATCAACATACATAATTAGAATTAAATTATTTGTTCTTCCATTCAATTATAATAATATTAAATTTATCAATATTAATAATATTTTTTAAATTAAAAATAGTTGTAAAATATAAAAATTAAAAATTATATTTATTTTATTTTTTTCAATTTAAAATTTATTATTTAATAAATTTTATACCTATTACATAATTTTAAAATTAAGAGCAATATGCCCTATCATATTCTTCTGCCCTATCATATTTTTCTCTTAGAAGTGAGATTACCCCCATTGAAAGCATGACTATGATTATGTATATGATGAACACACACAAATCAGACAATATATGAGATCACCGACTTCCTAAAACTGCTCTTAACTCTAGAAAAAACCACTTGCGCCTCAAGAAGGGATGGCATAAAGATGCCATAAATTGGTTAAATCACTGGGGGATTGATGGAACAACCACTTTGCAAAATACCGATAACATTAAAAATACTATTACTTATAAATTCAAAGAGAAAATGTGGTACAAGAAAGATTTAGAGGTTAAAAGAAAATTACGGTACTATAAATAGATCAGTAACCCTAGCCTAGAGGACAAAATTATCTTTCTGTTTTAATGAGCGCAAAGAAAAAAATTAATATTGCCAAGATTAGAATGAACTCTCATGTGCTTCCTAGTGAAATAGGGCACTAGACAACCCCTAAAATGTCATCGGAAGAAAGGATTTTCCATCTTCGTGAATCAATGAGCATTGAGGATGAAAATAACTTTGTTTTAGAATGACCTACCTATTTCCACAGTAAATCTCATCTCCATAATAGTTGCTCCAACGATAACCTCTCTAACCTTCTAACTCCTCAAAACTATGACAATCTAGGGATGATTTTCTTTAAGCTTTTTGAGAATAGGAGTAATATTTTAGAACAAATCAAATAATTTATCCATTACCCTTTCTCTTAAGATTTGATAAAACAAATTTGAGCTTAGTAGACATTAATTATCATCGACATCATTATTATATTTATGAAAGTTAGACATACATATCAAATTATAATATTTATGAAAATTCAACTTTATTTATAAGTTGTTTTTTCGGATTTGTAGTGAGCTTGTTCAATCATAGGAAGAAAAGAAAACACAAAAGTTAATTTAACTTTGAAACTCTTTTCTTGACACATCACCAATAAAACGATTCGATACATTATTCACAAATCTTTTCATATTAAAGTGGTCCAAGTAATTTTTAAATACAATAACATTAAAGATGGAATGGAGAAAAAATGTTTCTCATATATATTTTTTATTACACATGAAAATTAATATTATTATTTTTTCAAACTGTTATGTATATAAAAATATAAAAACTTTTTGTAATTATTAAAATTTGGTTAAACATCTTTTTCAAATTACAATTTTATATAAATTCAAGTGGATAAGCTTATGTTTGATCCCTTAGTCTCTAAAGCGACTTTTATCTCCGTTAATATGTTTGTCCTTCCTCATGTACCCAAATACACCTTAACATAATGACCCGTGGTTAATAATTAAGTATTAAATATTATGTCGGATTCATGAAGACTATGACTCAAGATAGAGGCTTGTCTAGATTGTAGGTCAAAAGGAGAAGGATAAATTGTTTAGATTTTCTATTCTTTTATTTTTAAAATAAAACATTACTCAGATTAATACAACAAGACATCATAATCTAAAACTTTGTTTATCCCTCATTTTCATAGTTGATTCCCCTAATCATATCAATGTCTTCTATGTTTTTTTAATCAAAAGTGTAGATTATGGGATATAGCTCTCTAGATTCATTTCATTCATCGTACTAGGAAAGGTTTCCAATCTCTAATGCAAGTGTATGTGTGAGTTTGTAAAGTCAAATTGAACGTATGTTTATCATGACACGACGACCACATTAAAGGACACCAAATCGGTGGATTATGTGCATCATTTATGGTTAACCATCTATATCTTAAAAGGAAGCGTGGCCATATCCCAACAAAAAATCTATAATGTGGCCTGCCTTCTATTAAATACTAATCATATATCAATGCACTATGATTCATTAACCAATATCCTTGTGACTTGTGTGGTGTAACACATATAATGCATGGTGTATATCGCCTTCAAAAACACATCAACTTATATTTTAATAATTTATTAAGATTCTCAACATGAATGATGAAGAACCTTTTTGGGGCACATTCTTTCTCACATGATCATGTGATATCTAATAATTTTAAATTTGGGGCATTGGTTCAAATTTACTTTACCTATAATATATTAAGATAAGACATGAATCAGTTATTTGATACTTTATATTTTTCTTAGCACACAACTTTTGGGGAAAGGGGAGAAAAAGAATTTTATTAATTTATAAGAAATAAAAAAATGGTATTTTCAAATATAATGGTTTCATCTTGGTTATAATAAATAAATGAAAAGTATCATAAATATTTAAAAAGTGGAATTTAAAAAAAATTGTGTTTGAAACACTATTTAAAACTTTTAAGTTCATCAACAACAAAATGACAAATTCAATCTTTCATATACAAATTTATTCACTATCAAATAAGAAAGTTATAATCAATCCTAATATTATCATACACAAATTTCTTCACTGTCAAATAAGAAAGTTATAATCAATCCTAATATTATCATACACGTGTGCATCAACATACTTGGCTGAAAAACTGTCAATCAAACTATTTATCCTATCATTATAATAAACATTATTTTCCATTATATTTTCATCCTCCCAAATCTTGTTATTTGGGGGCATATTATCATAAAGCTCATTTACATCATCGTGACCAATATTTTTTTGACAAAATCATTTGGCATGTTGATCGTTGTGATTAAAAACGTAGAAATATGATATGTGTGCGGGTGTGTAGAAAAAACTTATTTGATCATATTATTACTCGGTGATAATAAAACACCACTAATAGGTGTTCATTTGTCCAACGATGTATTTTAGTTATTAATGTAAAAAGTCTTCTTAACTTTATATACATTTCCTTTTTTAGAATGGATAATAACATTTTTAGTGAGTACCTTTCTAAGCTATTTTTTTGGATTAGGATTTTGAAAATGTTATAATATTCAAAATCGCCATGTTCATTAAAATCAATATCACAAGTCTCAACCGTAACTCTTTTAAGAATCTCCTTACTTTTTCCTAGATTTCATATGCATGAGCATCACCTCTACAAGACATTTGTTAATTTGGATTTGATAGGATAACGATTTTATCACATAGTAGATACCATGAATTTTTTCCCGTTTTTAATTGAACCACTATGCTTCATTATTGCCTCGAAATATTATGATTACAATTTCACCATTTTCTCCTTTTAACCTAAGCATATTATTTCCTTTTAAAATATTATTTTTTCTATAATTTCATTCAATCTATGTCTTCTTCAACTATTGGAAAACACCATTTGTTTTAGTGTCTTCCTATGATACAATGATGTACTTGTGATTTTGATAGGGATACAAAGCATATGGTAATAATACATTGATATAGAGATGCACTAAAATTGATATAATGATGCCTAGACATGAATAAAATGACATTTAAGTAGAACATGATAATATGATACAACTGATGTGAAATTATATCTATATTTTCTTCATCTATTGGAAAACACCATTTGTTTTGGTGTCCTCCTATGATACAATGATGTACTTGTGATTTTGATAGGGATACAAAGCATATGGCAATAATACATTGATATAGAGATGCACTAAAATTGATATAATGATCCCCATACATGAATAAAATGACATTTAAGTAGAACACGATACCATGATACCACTGATGTGAAATTATATCCATGTCTTCTTCATCTATTGGAAAGCACCATTTGTTTTGGTGTCCTCCTATGATACAATGATGCACTTGTGATTTTGATAGGGATACAAAGTATATGGCAATAATACATTGATATAGAGATGTACTAAAATTGATATAATGATGCCCAAGCATGAATAAAATGGGATTTAAGTAGAACATGATACCATGGTACCATTGATGTGAAATTATATCCATGTCTTCTTCATCTATTGGAAAACACCATTTGTTTTGGTTCCCTCCTATGATACAATGACGTACTTGTGATTTTGATAGGGATACATGGCATATGGCAATAATACATTGATATAGAGATGCACTAAAATTGATATAATGATTCTGAGACATGAATAAAATGACATTTAAGTAGAACATCATACCATGATACCACTGGTGTTTGTAGTAAAAATGGGATTCCATTAATGCCATCATGATTATATGGCATTCATAAGCTTTGATATATTACGTTGAGTACTAGATTTTTTTGGGGGGGTTACAACCAATTTCAAGGAAAAAATGACAATGTTTCTTGTTTTAATTTACATCATAATAAATGTTGTTTTTACCCCAAAAATTGTAGAGGCAGCACTTACACACTTAGGGTTGGAATGAACATACAATTCGTCAAAAATGGGGAAAGTTATATTCATGTAAATAATACTCATGTATGAGTTATATTTTCCTTAATTACAGAATTGATTGATAACAATTGGCATAGGGGTGGGGGGTTCTATATGGGGAGAAACTTTTAATACCATTATATTAGTAATATATCTCCATAAATATAGTGGTGAGTAATTAATGTAACTAAATAACACATACTAGCTAACTAACTAATGACTCATTATTAATCTTAATTGACATAGTGATGAGGATTTGATGAGATTACATACAAAACAACTCATTTACAAAAGATATTGTGTATATGTACAATAGAATATGATAGATTCAACTATGAGAGGCTTGTAGAAAGGTGTCAAAGACATTCTTGAAGGCATTTGATTTTTTTTCCAATGGAGTTCAAAGAACTATGGTGCAATTAATGAATTGAAGATGAAATAGGGGAGCTATGTTCCCAAAGATTTGTACTCCTTTGATTGAACCGTACTCTACATATTTTGACACTTGTTACTAGGGCATCTACAATTAAGATAAATAGAAAGGGAAATACTGGATCTCTTTGTTTGTCACAAAAATAAGGATTGAAAGGGATAGAGTAGAAACATTGTTGGGAACAACCCAAGTAAAGGACGTTTTGGATGTAAGGTACAGTTAGGAGAGACCTAAATTTGACCAATTTTGGAGATAAGTGACTTCACAAATCCCGAGAAAGTGGTATCGAGCGAAGTACAATTGACAAGAAAGAACCTATTTCCTTAGTAAAGAGGAAGTACTAAGGACAGCCAGAGTTGGCTGAAGTAGTTAAAGAACAAGTGGCGACTTGACTGCTATAGGGGGAAAAAGTAAAGAAGTGGAATGGTGTAAAGGACACGCCATTGCAAAAGTTAGAACTGCGCATGTTAGAGGAATCCTCAGAGTCAAAAGAAGCAGTGTTGAATGGACATTGAAGTTAAAGCTTAGCATGGTCTACAGGAGAACCACACGGGGTTTTTGGGTTTTGGGTACTATGGGGGTTGGCCCATAGTTATTGTAATATATGACCTTTGGGAACATATATATATATATATGGGTACTTTTGTATAAGGAAGGGTTCGATAAGGGTTGTTCTTTCGTTCAGACAACTAGGTGTTGTTGTCGTTTTGGATTGTAGACCCAGACTAAGAGAGAACAAACTCTATAGTTGAGTGCATAGAGATTTGATTGTAGAGAATATTATGCAACTATGTACGCAGACTCAAACTGTTACCCTTCCAAGTAATATAAGAACAGTTCCTGTGGACGTAGCTCCCTCCTGGTGGTGAACTACATAAATCATGCATTATCTATGAGTTTATGACATATTTTGAGTTCATGTTATTATATGTTCATGCATTTGCTTTCATATGTATGTGAATGGTAATCATATGTTAAATCAATGTAATGGAAGTGAATGGAACACATCTGTATGAATATTGTGAAGCAACACTAAGTATGATGAATGTGTAGTTAGCCAGTAAAGATAACAACAATTCAGTGTAGTTTTGTAGGATGTTGGTAACTTTGAAGTGAGAATTCATCTATTATATAGTCATGTTAAGTATATGTTAGAAAGGAACATGTTGCAAGGTTAGCTAACCACATCCACGCATCGACACAGTTACAAAAGCCTAATTCTGTAACCCCACATACTTCGCTTCGGTTGAGACTTCAACCTGTTTACAGGTTGATGCCGAAAGGGTTAGTGAAAGGGGTTTTGTTGTGTCTACAAGATAACTTCACTGAACCTGGGTCATCACAGGAAGACCAATAGACATTGAAAATGATAAATAATAATATATAGGAGATCTTATTTTTGACCTTACATGTCCATTCTTATATCAAACCATAGTATCTAGGCATTTTTTCCATGACTGTCCATGTCCCTTCTATCTTCAGATATTTTTCCAAAGTCCTATTTGTTTGAAATATTTTTCTTTGTTTCAGGTTCTTCTTCTAACTATAATTTAATTTTACTAAGGAGATACAGATAAAATATATATAAATTATTATAAAAAATATCATTTTTCCTTGACCATGAAAATAATATATCATTTCAAATAAATAGGCCAGTGATCCAAGCTACAATTTGAATGGATTTTCACTACCATGTTTTTTGTTCTTCTTAAAAGAGTCTCCAAATTTAGGGTGTCCTCTAGTTAGACTACTATTTATTATGTTGATGTATATGTAACTTCGGAATGTATTTCACCTATGTATATTGTACTCCTATAGAGATATTATTATTCCTCTATACGGAAGTGTCGTCATTTGTATTGACAAGTGTCGCAAGTGTCGTAACTTGCTGTGATGGGTTATTAGACCACCAAGTGTGGGGTCGGCCTGGATTAATGTAACCATGGGTTATTAGACTGAGTTAGACAAGTCGGCCCTGTTAGTTTATTGGGAAGGACAGGACAAGTATAAATAGAGATCGGGAGATCTCTATTTGATCATCTCATTACTCACTCTTACATCACTCGGAAAGTGGCACACTAGTTGAGGAGGAGGAGTAGCTGCTAGTAGAAGACTATCTCTTGTATTTGGTTGTATCATTGTTCTTTCTATCTCTGAGGAAGTTGTGGGGTTTTTCACCTTTATGGTTCTCCCCAGTGAAACTCTGTGTGTCTATTGTCTCATGTGATTGTTTGGTGTGATTGATATGCATTGTTATACTTGATATGCTGTACATGTTATTCTCTCAGTAAAGATCCTAGAGTATATTGAATTAATGCTAAAAAATTAACATGGTATCAGAGCTAACCTGAGAAAAAGACATTGTGTAGTGGTGGAAACTAGGGTTTCTTGTTTATTGGGTTTCTCTCCACAGATTTTGGAAAAGCAACAAGGTAGATTGACTCTACTCATCAAGGAGAATCTTTCTGTCCAATCAGAATTCAATTCTAAGAACTTTTAGTTTTGGCCCTAAAACTTAGGGTTTCCACAAAAATAGGAATTTATGCAATCTGAAGACATAGCTGGAAGCGCCTTGGAAAAATCAAATTTTAGAGCTTTGGATCGATATTTTTGGTTGGGTGAAGCTTCGAGAAACTCAAACCCTAATTCAGGGTCCTCCCAAGTGAATCCGAGAGATTGAAAAGCATTTCTGAAGGGTGAAACTTTGCATATCTCAAATTCTGAGCATACCAGGCTAATCAGATCATCAAGGCGCATCTTTCTATCCTTTTAGAAAATTGAAATTCACATTTTGAATTTTTAGGGTTTCTCTGACAAACCCTAATCCAGGACCAGATCCAGTTTTCAGCAAATCAAGTGGTAAGACCTAAATCTTTTCTATTTTCATTTGAAGTACTCTTTAAGATGTCTAACCACACCAAGCTTGAAGATAAACTTGAAGGGGATGATAACTTCCAAGCATGGAAGTATAGGATTGGGTTAATCCTGGAAGAAAATGAGTTGGACTCTTACATAAGCTGTGAGGTCCCTGTCCCAGAAGGAGAAGAGGCTAAGTCTCTTCACAAGAAGAACTTGGTCAAGGAAAAGAGGATCATTGCTGATTCTATCAAGGATCATCTCATCCCACATGTGTCATCTTTGAAGACACCCAAGGAATGATTGATTCCCTAACCAAGTTATTTGAAGGGAAGAACATAAATCGGAAGATGACCCTGCGGAACCAATTGAAAGGGGTAAAGCTTCAGAATGGAGAGACCATTCAATCCTATTTCTCTAAGGTCTCTCAGATCAAGGAACAACTCAAAGTTGTGGATAATGGTGAAGTTGTTATGACCACACTAAATGGCCTACCTAGGTCATGGGATTCCTTTATCCAAGGAATTTGTGCAAGAAAGAAACTGGTCTCCTGCAGTAGACTGTGGGATGAATGTTCACAAGAAGAGGCTAGGCTTGTAGCCCGAGAAGAGAAGATGGGAAATGAAGATCAATCTCTCACAACACACACCAAGAAAGGAAAGTCCAAGAGGGGGCATTCTCATGCCAAGAAATATTCACACTACCATCAACATAAAGATAAGAAAGATCTCAGTTTCTTCACATGCAATGAGAAGGGACACTTTGCTGCAGATTGTCCTAAGAAGAAGAAAGACAACAACTTCAACAAAAAGAAGAAGAACAACAAAAGGAGATATCATGCTCATGCTACTGAGGATAATGAACCTCCCAGGAAGAAGGCTAGAGCAGAAAGTGATGACTCATCTAGTGAAGATGAATATGTTCTAATATCAGCCCTCACAGGTACTATATCTCATGGATGTAATGATTGGCTTATTGACAGTGGGGCTTCCAAACACATGACTCAGTTTAAAGAATCTTTTGTAAATCTATCTGAACATGAATCACCCCATAAGGTGAAACTTGGAGATGATTATCAATATCCTATCAAAGGAAGTGGTGAAGCCTCCTACAACCTAGACTCTGGAAAATCCTTGAAGATGAAAGATGTGTTATTTGTACCTGGGCTCAAGAAGAACCTACTCTCCATCTCTGCATTGGATGCAAAAGGCATGAGAGTTGCATTTGTAGATGGCCAAGTCCTAATGTGGCCAAAGGGTAAAACTATTGATGATGCAGTGGTGATTGGAGAGCAAGAGGGAGGATTGTACAAATTGAAGGGACAACCTGAACATGCCATGGTAGATGAATCCATGGAGCCAAGTGAACTTTGGCATCGAAGGCTTGCACATGTGCACTATAGAGCACTACCAATTGTAAGTAAAGCTGTAGAAGGTCTTCCCGAAATCAAGTCAAAGCATGAAGGTGTTTGCAAAGGATGTGCAAAAGGAAAGAACATTAAGAAGGCATTTCCAAGCAGTGAAAGCAAAGCAAAAGAGATCTTGGAAATTATCCACTCTGCTGTATGCAGTCCGATGTCATCCAATTCTTTGAGTGGGTATGTATACTATGTCTTTTTCATTGATGATTTCTCTAGGAAGACTTGGGTCTACTTCTTGAAAAACAAAGATGAAGTATTTGACAAGTTCAAGGAATTCAAAACCTTGCTGGAAAATCAAACTGATAAAAAGATCAAGACATTCATATCCGATAATGATGGAAATTCACTTCAAGTGATTTCAAGAAAATATGCAGTGATTCAGGGATTAAGAGGGAGTTGGTTGCTCCCTACAATCCACAACAAAATGGAGTTGCAGAAAGAAAGAATAAAACAATCATGGAAGCAACACAGGAAATGTTATATGACTAGGATCTGCCTATGCATCTATGGGCAGAAGCAACTAGGACAACTGTGTATGTGCAAAAAATGAACACCTCACAAGATATTGGACAACAAGACACAAGAAGAAGTCTTGACTAGTAAGAAACCTGAGGTCAGCCATCTCAGGATATTTGGTTGTCTAGTATACACACATGTTCCAAAGGAAAAGAGGACAGAGCTAGATCCTTCAGGAAAGAAGGGTATCTTTGTGGGGTATAGTGAAAGCTCGAAGCCTTATAGAATATACTTTCCAGGATTCAAGAAGATTGATGTCAGTAGGGATGTAACATTTGATGAAGACTCAGCTTTCATCAAATCAAGAAATGCACCTGTTGAAGATCATGAAGAACCAAAGGAAACCAGATTTCAAGATACTACCATGATTGAAGCAATTCTAGAAGCAGATCGAGAAATTGAAGATCCACAAGAACCTGTAGATCCACCCCGTGAGAAGGACTCTCACAAGAGGAAACCTGCATGGGTTAGAGAGCTCATTCAAGATGCAGAAAGGTATGGAATTCCAGAAGAAGAACACAGAGCAAGGAAGAGAACTAGATCACTCACCAGTTATGTTGCCTTACTCTATGACATTATGAACAAGGAACCTTCCAATTATGAAGAAGTAGTGGAAAAGAAAGAATGGAAGGATGCCATGGTCGAAGAGTATCAGTCGATCATGAAGAATGATGTTTGGGATGTAGTCCCAAGACCTGAAGGGAATTCAGTTGTGACTTCCAAATGGATCTACAAGATCAAGCATGCTACAGATGGTAGCATAGAGACATACAAAGCGAGATTTGTAGCTCGTGGCTTCTCCCAGAAAGAGGGGATAGACTATGAAGAAATTTTTTATCCTGTAGCCAGGTACACTTCCATCAGATCAGTACTTGCTCTGGCTGCAATGATGAAATGGAAGGTATACCAGATGGATGTCAAGACAGCTTTCTTGAATGGTGTAGTCGAAGAGGAAGTGTATGTGGAGCAGCCACTTGGTTTTGAGACATATGGCAGGGATTCATACATGTGTCGGTTGAAGAAAGCCTTGTATGGCTTGAAACAAGTTCCTAGGACTTGGTATGGTAGGATGGACAGCTTTCTATCCAGTTTAGGCTTTACCAAAAGTAAAGTAGATTCCAACCTTACTACAAGGTTGAGGAAGGCAATCCAGTGATACTACTTCTGTATGTGGATGACCTGTTTGTTACAGGAGAAAATAGTTTGATTGTTGATACCAAGAGGAAGTTTGTTGCCGAGTTTGAGATGAAGGACTTGGGGATGATGCACTATTTTCTAGGCATGGAGGTGTGGAAGAGTGCAGATGGGATCTTCCTTGGACAAGGGAAGTATGCAGTAGAGATCTTGAAGAGGTTCAGGATGATGGATTAAAAGGTCATGGCCACACCTATGGCATCGAACCTGAAGCTTCTGTGTGATGCTTCATCTGATCCAGTTGATGTCACTATGTATCATCTGATGATTGGGTCCTTGATGTACCTAACAAACACGAGACCAGATATTTGCTTTGCGGTGAACACATTGAGCCAGTTCCTGACAGATCTGAGGAGTGTTCACCTAGTTGTTGTAAAGCATATTCTGAGGTACCTGAAGGGTACAGTTGATTATGGGCTCAAGTATGATGTGAATCAAAAGTTTAACCTATAGGGTTATGTTGATTTAGACTAGGAAGGCAGTGCTGCAGATAGGAAGAGCACTTCTGGGTGCTGCTTTAGTATGGGATCAGGTGTGATCTCTTGCTTTAGCAAGAAGCAATCTTGCGTAGCACTGAGTACAGCCGAAGCAGAGTATGTTGCAGGTTGTTTGGCTAGTTGTGAGGCAGTATGGCTCAAGAAGATGTTGTCTGAGTTATTTGATCTCCCACTAGAGGCTACTAGTATCTTTTGTGACAACCAGATTTGTGTGAAGCTGTCTAAGAACCCAGTGTTCCATGATAGGTCGAAGCACATTGAGATGAAATATCACTATATCAGGGATATGGTGCAGAGAGGAGTAGTGAATCTCCTGTATGTTTCAACGGATGAGTAGATTGCAGATCTTTTGATGAAACCACTAGCCAGAGTGAAATTTGAATACTTCATAGAGAGGCTTGGTGTTCTTCAGATTGACGACACTTCGAGCAAGAAGTGATGGACACATTTGCTGGAGCCATTCCAAGCATGATGAGATGAGGATCCTTCACATGGCTGTGGATATAAGCGCTATATGATGAGCATTGGGACGATGCTCTAGTTACTGCTATATATATGCATCATGTTGGATGCTTGGTATGATCAGTTGGATCATATATATGTATATGGATCATGTTGGATGCTTGGTATGATCAGTTGGAGCATATAAATGTATATGCATCATGTTGGATGCTTGGTATGATCAGGTAGATACATGACATGCATCAAGAGGATGCCTTGACATGATCAGGTGGATCATGAATGATGAGTCCGAAGACACAGATGCACAGTGCCTTTCCGACATGGTGGTAGACGTGTTGTCCCATGTGCGTTGATGTAAGTGCAGAGCCTTTCCGACATGGTGGTAGATGTGTTCTCCCATGTGTGTTGATGTAAGTGCAGAGCCTTTCCGACATGGTGGTAGATGTGTTCTCCCATGTGCATTGATGTAAGTGCAGAGCCTTTCCGACATGGTGGTAGATGTGTTCTCCCATGTGCGTTGATGTAAGTGCAAAGCCTTTCCGACATGGTGGTAGATGTGTTCTCCCATGTGCGTTGATGTAAGTGAAGAGCCTTTTCGACATGGTGGCAGATGTGTTCTCCCATGTGCGTTGATGTGAGTGCTGAGCCTTTCCCAGATGGTTAGAGGAAAGTCCTTCCATGCCGGTGAGTGTAAGTGCTGTGTTGTGTGCATCTGGACTGTGCTTCGTGGACGATGATTAGTATGATTATGAGTATCAGGATGATACTCTGTGGTCATGGACAGGTTGTGCAGTTACATGTAAAATATCTTGGGAGATCCGATAGGTTGAGAAGTATGCTCGTAATCAGTCCTGGGATGCTCTTTCGAGGTTTTGTTGATGCACGTAATCAGTCCTGTGGATTCCACAGTATGGCCAGTGATGATGAAGACCTGCAAATGGTGGGCCTACATCCAGTATGAAAAAGGAGTGGCTCTATAGAACTTCCTATGATGAGTAGATCGGAGATTGATTGAGATAGTAGCAACAATGATGATGACGATGATCCAGAGAGGAAGACTTGTGCTAGTCGATCTGTTTCAAGAAATACCTTCCTAGTTAAGAGGGAGTGTTGATGTATATGTAACTTCGGAATGTATTTCACCTATGTATATTGTACTCCTATAGAGATGTTATTATTCCTTTATATGGAAGTGTCATCATTTGTATTGACAAGTGTCTCATGTGTCGTAACTTGTTGTGATGGGTTATTAGACCACCAAGTGTGGGGTTGGCCCATATTAATGTAACCATGGGTTATTAGACTGAGTTAGACAAGTCAGCCCTGTTAGTTTATTGGGAAGGACAAGACAAGTATAAATAAAGATCGGGAGATCTCTATTTGATCATCTCATTACTCACTCTTACATCACTCGGAAAGTGGCGCACTAGTTAAGGAGGAGGAGTAGCTGCTATTAGAAGACTATCTCTTGTATTTGGTTGTATCATTGTTCTTTCTATCCTTGAGGAAGTTGTGGGGTTTTTCACCTTTATGGTTTTCCCCAGTGAAATTTCGTGTGTCTATTGTCTCATGTTATTGCTTGGTGTGATTGATATGCATTGTTATACTTGATATGTTGTACATGTTATTCTCTCAGTAAAGATCCTAGAGTATATTGAATTAATGCTCAAAAATTAACATATTATAGGTCTCATATCTTATTGTTGTAAATATAGAATCAACTTTTTTCCATCATATCCACAAAAAAATTTATTCCAATATTTCCTTAATATGCTTGTTGTCTTGATCCAATCTACAAATTCCTCCTCTTATTTCCCTAAGGTTTCTGATCATATTGAAGTATAACATTCCTTGGTATATCATGAAGTATTGATATTGTTTACTAGAAGGATCAAGAACCCAAATTTAAATGTAGGGATTATGTGTCCATAACCATTTCTTATCTTTCATCTATATTTAGAACTAATTCCTCTAAAACTTGTTGAAATAAGTTTATTTTATTTTCTGATATCCCAATGATCCACTTCAGAAAGCTTCCAAAGTATCCCAAGACCCTCCAACAAGATTTTTTCACCGATATAAATAAACTCACACCTCAATATTATTTTGTATTCAAACTATTTTTTCTCGTGATAATGTATTTTTTGTCCTTCAATAATATATTCTTAAAAGACCTTTGATTTCTATTTGAAATCACCTTTTTGATATTCAATGGTATTATCCTTATATTTAACACTTGGTTGGGTTATGAGATAATTCTATGAGAGTTCTATTCCTTGATCCAATTCAATTACTTGAGTTCCTTCCTCAATATTTTTTTTTGTGCTTCAGTGCTATATAGCCTCTCCTATTTTCCTCCACTCTAGCTTTCTTTATGTTTTTAGAAAATTCATTTTTGAATTCCAAATCAATATCTTGACCTTTTTTTCTAAAGTATCTTCTACCTTATTCTTTTGTTTGGATAAATCTCTTCAAATTGCGACTATTATTTCATGAATTTTTGCAATTGGTTTTCTCAATCTATTTCTATTAATTCTACTAAGTCAACCTATTATAGTTATATATCCTATACAAGTTTTTCCACTTCCTCCATGTATTCCACTATTCATTTCAACTCCCTTTCCATTCTTGATCATTCTTATTTTGTTCCATCATTCCCTATACAACATTTGTTTCATTTTTAGGGATATCTAGTTTTCTTTGTTTTGGTTTAGTCACTAGACCCTCATGTATGTTCCATAAATTGAACTCTATGTTTCTATTTTTTCTCATAGCCTCTAATCTAGTACTAATCTAGGAGGATCTCCAAGAACGATCAAAATGAAAGTCTTCAAAATGCAAATAGAATCTTGTAGCAGTGTAGGACTCAACCAGAGAATATTTTACCGAATCATAGATGATCCATTTATCCTTAGATTGATTCTTCTTGAATTTGATGCGCAATGCATTAGATGTAGGATCCTCCACCACAATGGATACATATCCATCTTATCCTTCCAAGTGTTTAAGTTTGAGGTGCCCTCAAAACGGTATTTCAGTCGTATAGAGACTACTGCCATAGTATTCAAATCTTGTGCTCAACTTCTCAGGATCAACGTAGGCTCTAGCTGGCATGCAAACCTGAGCTCCTTGACACGCCGAGCTTTGATACCATGTTGAAATTTTGTTGAGATTTGATCTTTAATTCTCTTAGATGTAGAGACTTGAAGCAATGAGACAATTCAATCCATGAAATTCATATAACTATAAAAAAAGAAATACCCTAGGGAAAATCCTCAAAATTATGAGAACAAAACCCCCCATCAATTCTTCTCAGTAAAATATAATGGATAGCATAGAATGCTTTCTTTTACAACATAGCAGATTACTTTCAGAAAATAAGAGATCACCAAACCCTCTTGATGAAGAAGTGGATGCAATGGAGAAGAGAGATCAATCGGATGTGTTCCCAACACAATAATAACAAGCTCGAATAATACCTTACACAAAGAGAAGCGCCTTGCCTTCAATGGAGAAGAGAATTCGCTTCACACTAGATTCAACAATCTTGTATATCATATTTATACATTCTTCTCTTCTATTTTTAATTTCTAACTTCATGATAAAATTGCCCTCAAACTGGACATATTAATCTTGCATGGAGTGGTGTGCCCCACTTCTCATGTGGTGCTTCATCTCAGTGAGCTGTCAGTTAGGATGAACTCGCCTCTTAACTGAAAGCTTTCCCACTTAGTTAGGTGGCTAACTTGAGTGTCGACATGCAAGTGTCACAACTCACGTGTTATATTTTAGTTTAACATAAGTGTTGTCATGCAATAACACTTAGTTAACTAGATCTTCTTTGTTGTCACTTAGTTAACTCTCTTTAACTGAAGTGTCATATTTTAGTTTAACTAAAGTAAAAATACTTTAGTTAACTAGTCCCTTTTATTTAACACTTAGTTAACTAAAATCATGCTGATTGATTTACTTGAAGTGACCATTGTGATTTCTTTAGTTAACTGAAACATATCTTTAATGGATGATTTAACTGAAGCATTGATACTTAACTGAATCTTTAATAATTTGAGTTCTCTTTAATTAGTTGAAGTGTCTGCATGGGAAATTTCCAATTCTCTTGATCTCTATGCTTTATCTTTTATTTCTTTATCTCTTATTAGATGGTGAATATGTGCTAACTTTAATTATCCATCATATTACATTATAGTAAGAAGAATTATCGAATTTTGTGATCATATTATATTATTCTGGACCAAATGATCATATGCTAAAGTAATTCACTTTAGAGGTGATCAATCTCTAAAGGAGACTTAATAGCAATCTAGTGATCATGGTTAATAATATATCACACAACATTAAATGCTTTTAACAAGTATAGCATGACCTTTATACGGAATGCCCACCTCTATATGGGAGGTCCATCTCATGGATACCTTTATATGGAAGGTTCACATGATAATCATGACTTGATACACAGAAGTTCAGAGCCTTGTCCAACAAGACTTTACAACATCATTACTTTGATCAATTAGATCTATACGGGTGAAATAACCTTTACATGGAAGGAAATCAAAGTGGTCACCTCTATATGGGAGAATCAATATTCACTACAAAATATTGGTTTGGAGAATGTCTCCTGATGTTATATATTAACAATAATGCACAACTACAAGTTACAAAACAGTGTAGACTTAGATTTGCTATTACTTCTAGATTTGTTGATGAAGTTGATTTGGATGTGGTTCCGTTGGATATCCTTGGCATTGAGTTGGGTAGTCCTTATCTTTGTGATATGAAGGATATCTTCTACAGGGAATAGAATAGGTATCAACTCACTAAACATGATGTTGAATACATTGTGCATGCACACCATATGAAAACTAATCTTTCTTTGGTTTCTGCAAGTCAAATGAAGAGGCTAGTGAATGCTAGTAAGAATTTTGTTCTTATGATAGTTAAAGCAAAGGATGTTGGTCAAAATGAATAATTTAAGGGATGTGATCCAAAACTTAAAAATGATTTGGCTAAAGTTGTATCTGATTATGATGTTTTGTTTCAAGAACCAAAAGGATTTCCTCCTAACAGATAAATCCAACATGAGATTCACTTGCAGCATGATGCACCTCTTCCTAACATTGGCATGTCATTAGAGGAATTTTGAGGTTTAAAATGGGCCTCATAAGAGATATAATAAAATATTATGAGTTAGTCGTTTTGTGGGGAAGATATATTTACAACTCACCTTTTGCACTATAATCTATGTAACTATGGTTAAGTTAAATTGAAAAGATGTCTAAAAATAAAATTAATAAAAATACCTTTTTTGAAATGATTAGAAGTAAAAGTACTTTTAACTAGAAGTAAGAGTACTTTTAAGACAAATGTATTTAAGTAAAATAATTTTTTTTTGTTTTGTATTATAAACTTTAGTTAAAGTTCTATGAATAAGTTGGCATACATATATATATATATCCCAATTTAACTTATATTCATGAAATAGATTTTAAATTTATATCTATAAATTAATTTAACTACAATTTAAATTTAAAATTTAAACATAAATAAATAAATATACTTACATAAAAGTTTATCTTACTATATGTATTCATCATATTTACCTCGATATATCTTAACAAATTTATACATTACCATACGATTATAACAAATTTATTTATTACAATATTTAAAATATGTATAACAAGTTTATTTCTTATAATTTTTAAACACGTTATAACAAGAACACATTTTCATCACAATGTCATAACTAATATATATATATATATATACACTTTATTACCACATATTAATCATATAGAAACATTGTAACAAGTTAGGAAGTTAACAAAGTCAACACGTTTATGTTCTAACCGATATATATATTAATTACCATGTTTTAACCATATGGAAACATTATGCAAGTTTATTTGTTAGGAAGTTAATACGTTTATGTTATAACCAATATATATATACACTTACCTACCATGTATTAATCATAGGAAAACATTATAATATCAAGTTTATTCGTGAGGAAATTAACACATCTTCATTATAATCTTATAATTGTAGAATCAATATATATATACACTTATTTATAATATTATAATTGTATAATTAATATATATATACACTTATTTATCACGTATTAATCATATGTAGGTAGGATTTCAAAATTTCATATTTAAATTTGATTTTTGGTATTAAAAGTATATTTTATATTCAAATATTTATGATATAGGAAAGTATTTTACTTTATAAGTACTTTAAGAGTACTAAGTACAAATATATTATATTCAAAAGTAAGTTATGAGGTATTTTTCAATTATGAGTATGGTTAATTATGAGTTTTCATCCACCATTTAGAATTTGACAAGTAAGTGTCTTTAACTCAAGAAATGTCACCTCAACTATAATAGATGATGTCATTCTCTAGAATGTGATTGGTTCTTTTAAAATTGATTTTGATAGTACATTTTTTGTTTGAGGCACATTTTAGACCTCAAAATTTCCCTAATGACATGTCTTCAGTAATTGAAAATGCGGAAATAAAAAAACAAGTTCAAGAATTTCTTGAAAGAGGGAACATTCAACCAAGTTCCTCTCTGTGTGGTTCGCCAATTTTTTTGGTGCCAAATAAAGATGGCACATGGAAAATTTGCATGGATTACAGAGGACTGAACATAATCACAATGAAGAACATATATCCTCATTCCCGAATTGATGATATTTTGGATAAGCTCAAGAATACAACTTTCTTCTCTAAGTTAGACTTGCGAAGCGATTATCATCAAATTCAAATCTATAACAATGACATATGGAAGATTGATTTCAAAACTAAGAAGGGATTGTATGAATGGATGTTAATGCTCTTTGGGCTTTGTAATGCACCCGCAACATTTATGAGGGTGATGAATGATGTTTTAGGCCCTTTATTAATGATTTCATCATAGTCTTCTTAGATGATATTTTGATTTTTAGTTGCACTTGGGAAGAACATGCCAAGCATGTAAAATAAGTCTTAGATGTACTTGTAAGGGATAAATTGCACTTAAAGATGTCTAAATGTGAGTTTGGGAAGACATCTTTAGTCTATATAGGTTACATCATAGGAGGGGGTGAGCTTAAAATTGATCCCTCTAAATTAGAGGTCAATGTGAATTGGCCCAATCCAAATAATGTAGCCTAGGTAAAGAGCTTCTTCGAGGAAGCCCAATATTGGAGGAATTTCATTGAAAACTTCTCCTTTATAGCTTCTCCATTACATGCTTTGACAATAATGAACAAAGAATTCCAGTGGGAAGGAAAAGCACAAAAATCCTTCGACACTCTGAAAGAAAAGATCAGCACAACTCTAGTACTTGCATTGCAGGACCTACAACAACCATTTTAGATAGAGACTGATGCTAGTGGCTATGCCATGGGGGCAGTCTTAATGCAACATAAAGAACCAATATTCTATCACTCTAAATCCTTTTCTAAAGCAGTAATTAACTCTACTACCTATGATAAAGAATTGTATGCATTAGTACAAAGTGTAAATAAGTGGAAACATTACCTAATGGGTAAAGAAACAATCGTACATATTGATCCTCAACCACTACAATATCTTCAATTAGAAACTAAGCTACAACAAACAAGGCATTTCAAATGGATGGGTTTTACACAACAATTTCATTTGTTCATTAAATATAAGAAAGGAATTCAGAACAAAGTTGCAGATATGTTATCAATACCTCCAACAAATGATTCTATTGTTATCCAACAAAGTCCTTTGGTATATTCATGCTATGTTGAATAGTATACTAAGGATGAATAATTTAAATAAGTATATGAATCACTAATGCATGGATCTCAATATGAAGAATTAAATTATCATGTTCATGATAAGTTATTATATCATCTTGGAAAAATTTGTATTCCACAAAGTGAAAGAGTACATGTGATAAGATAAGGTCACACTTATCTCATTCCATAGCACTTTAGTGTAGGAAACATTGTAGCACAATTGAAAAAGTTTTGTTATTGGACTCAGATGAATGATACTGTGTCCAAGTATGTAAAAGGATGCGTCATGTGTGCAACAAGTAAGCCAAGTAATAGAAAGTTGGGTTTGTACACTCCACTTTCTATTCCTTCTCATCTATGGGAAAGTGTGACAATGGAATTTGTAGGAGGGTTACCAATGTATAGAAAGGGACATGATTACTTATATGTTGTTGTGGATACGTTCAGTAAAATGTGCATTCTAATGCCTTGTAAGAAGTAGGTCACAACTGAGTTGACTACTCAATTGTTCTTCCAACATGTATGGATTCATTTTGGGTTACCTACTTCTATTGTATCTGATCGAGATTCCCTTCTTGGGAAATTTTGGTCATCTCTATGGGAACTTATGGACACAAAGTTGAAGAAGAGCACAACATTCCATCCACAAATCGACGGGCAAATTGAAGTGGTAAACCAGACTGTGGTACATCTTCTCTGGGGATATTTTGCTAAGAATCCTAAGCTTTGGGATGAGCAATTGCATTATGTTCAACATGCCTACAACAGAGCCATACACTCTTCCACATTAGGGTCTCCATTGGTTTGGATATTTTCCAAAGTCTCCCTTAGCCTTTGTTTATGGGAAATATTCAATGGAATATGGTCAAGTCAATGCAGATAAAAATTTGAAGTTTATTCAACAGATCTAGTTGGTTCATCAAACAGTGCAAGAGGAGTTGGAATCAAGTCAGGCCAAGTACAAAGAAATACATGATAAGCATTAGGTGGATCATCACTTTCAAGTTGGTGATTGATTTTGGCTTCATATCAGCAAAGGCTGACTCCAAGGTTAAGGTAGAAATTTGAAACCAATTAGGTATGGGCCTTTCACAATTTTCAATCAAGTTAGTAACAATGCTTTCAGGTTAGATTTGCCTCCTTATATGAAAATGTATTCCGTTGTTAATGTGGAAAAATTAAAATTGTGTGATCCTCCTATGATTATGGACCAATATATACAGGTTTGAGTACCTTATGTTGATGATTTTGATCCTAAATACCTCAATGTACTTCAGGAAGATGTCATACTTGATAAGAAGGTCAGATATTCAGGAAGAGGCGATGTGGAATATCTTCGTGTGGGGATTAAAGGAATGAATGCAAGCAAGGAATGTTGGCTAGAGACTAGAAGAGTGAGGGAGTTGTAATCTCACTTATTTTCTGAATGATTCCATGATTTTGATGGCCCAAAAGCTTCCCAGTGGGAAGGTTTGATCAAGGAAGATATCAAATATTGATCAAAATTAAAGTATTCAAAATAAAAACAAAAGTTTGCAACAAGATATAGCTCGATGAGAGCTTTCCGATGATGTTGGTATTGCATGAAACAATCTCCGAATGAGAAAGTTATTGACTTCTGAAGTTTCGGCATGACATGTAAAAAGGTAAAAAAAAGGGCCACATGGAACGCCCACAGGGTGCTACGTGGCATGTACAGATAGCATATATGTGACATGCCATAGTTAGAGACTTCCACGTGGCATGAATGTTGAATCTAGGTGGCAGGTTCGTTGACAACTCAGTGCCCAGGTGCCATCCACATGGACCAATCAGAGGTAACCACATGGTGATTCGATTGGCCATGTTATGGTTTTATTTACCAAACATTGTGGCGGTCAAGGGGGATCGAACCCCTGACATATACATCCTCCAACGTCTCCAATATACCCACCTAGCCATGATCTCCACGATTGGTTCTTAACCGTATAGATTTTCACATCTATTTGAACTTGATTCAATTGCTATTTTTGAAAAAAGGCGGAGCCGGGGGCTTAGCCCTCGTCCCCATGTGTAATGCATATACCATATTCTATGAAAAATGATCATGGGAATCGTCGATGTGGAACCGAGACACAAAAACCAAATATATATTATATTGTATCCAAACCATACATCAAGCCACGACAACACATATCAAATTGTATTTCCAACACAAAAGGGGAAGGAGAGGCCCGTGGGTTTGACCCTGGGACCGCTGCCCCACTACCACAACGTGGTGCCAATGGGCTATAGCCCCTTCCTTTGAATAAGATGGAAATCATATTTTAAAATATTTGTTTGGATTTGAAAGCCCAAAAAAGGGCGCATTGGCCATGGTTTCAGGCCCCCAAAACACTATAAAAACCCATTTCAAACCACAAAGTATAGGATTTCAGCACTAATATTTTGCACAGTTCCTGAGGTGGATTAAGGTACAAGAAGGTACATAATTTTACGATCTGTACAGTCGCGGAAGGTGGTTTTCTCGAAGTGTGATACAAAGGAAGTCTCAGGAAAAGGGGATCAAGTTTATACTCATTTTACGCAAAATTTTGAGAGGAACACGGTGGTGCAGTCTATTTTTGTATTTTATTGACAGAACTCAGAAGTAACTCCAGAAATCATGTATGTAATCTTTTTTGAAGACTAATAAGATCGACCCTGTCATTGGAAGTGGCCCGGAAACGTAGCCCAGGATAGGTGAACTTCATTATCATCTTCCATCTATAATGTTATGGTTTGCATGCTTGTTTATTTGCTTATGTGTTTCATTTAAGCGTTTAAAATTGCCATCTAAAAGTATTTTTAATAAGCTTAAGCATTCAAGCTTCACATGCAATTTAAATGGTGAAAAATATCCTTAAAATTTTAGATTAGCCTCTTATCAAATTTTATGTTCTTAGGGCCCCTTACAATCTTCTCATTCTACTACAACTTGGAAGCTATTTCCGTTTTTTTCTACTACTATTAACTATTTTTTTTCAGTGTATTATACTCATTTTTTTTTCTCTTCACTTTTGTAAACCATAAATTGTCTATATATTCCTCTATATTTTTTTATATGTGTTGTGTTGGCAATACAATATGATATATTCCTCTATATCAATTAATATTTCCTCATATGTCACACACAAATTAAGAGTGTCTATATATAATATAATACATGTTTCTATATGTCACTAGATATGCCAATTTTGTAATTGTAATAGACCTAATTAGTTTTCTACAATGACTAATTAATTTAGTTTGCAATGACTAAGGGAGTCTCTAAATCCATCTACAACATTTAAATTTTTAAATTTACGAAATTGTAATAAAATTATTACAATTTCATAAATTTTAACTTTGTAGGTGGATTCAAAGACCCCATAAATCTAACCTGATAGACCAAATATCACTGATTGACAAAAAAATCTAGACAGCATCCAGTTTTTTGTCTCTCTTTTTCCTGTCAAGTTGGCATTGGGGATTAATGTTGTGATCCGCTAAGATAACTTAGGCCCCCATACCATATATATTTTTGTTTCAGTTATAGCCCTTCATGTATAATCCAGTAGCTAATCGATCCATATACTTCATTAACATTGAAGCGAAGAAGGAGGATGCCTTAGTAGACAAAGTGAGACAAGCAGGGTAAAAGCTCTTATTGGTGAGGTAGGATTGGTTCCTAAGGGTGAAGGTTCTAGGTGATTGGTGGTGATACCCATTTTGTTATCACTTGTCTATACATTTAATGAAGAGTCATTCTACTATGAATTTCTTCCCAATTCACTTGGAGTCTCAAATTCAAATTCATAATAGTCTTACCTAGGGATGATTCCCATAGAGAAATGAATGCTATAGCACAAACTGAGAGGGAGAATGATGTGATGACAGTGGTTTTTTCCATAATTTATGTTGGAATTTGAGTGACTCATGGATTTTGTCACAAGCCCATGAGTTTTTGCACCAACAATCTTGCGTCGTTGTCGAGGACAAGGTCATTCTAATATGACCTACCCTCTAGTCCAATCTCATTCTGATGTGATTTTCCTAAGTCTCATTCTAATATTACCGAAGGAACGTATCTTTTTTTCCTTATGAATTTGAAGACCCTATTGCATTTAGGCTTTGAGTGCAATGAATGGTAAGTCTTTTTTCTATTCACGCTTAGAGACTCCATTCTATTTTTATTTTTAGGCATAGCTCCTTCTTATGAGGAGTTGGAAATATTACTTGTGCCTTTACATTTCTCATTCATTTTAGGTTCTGCAGATAAGTTACAATATGACTTATTGAAAGGAAATTCTCAATTGTTCTATGGTAAGGACCCTATTGATTTTATTGTTGGATTCATAGATTTCATTCAAAGGCACAATGTGGTCCAAGAATATGAGATCGTAATGATACTTTCTGTTAGGACTCAGAAATGTCGTATTTTCATCCACCTTTCCCTTCACTATTCCTTACATTTCATCGCCCTATTAAACCTTCATCATATCATTTGCATAAATACATTTGGGTTTCACATTATTATTTTCCACTTTATTCATTTTAGTATTAAAAGTGAATTTATGATTAAATATTAGAAAATATACATGTTTTCATATATATCTCAATTTTGTGTGAGCTTTGTAATGTGTAGGAATATGTGAATGATTAAATCAAAGAGACTTCTCAAATATCTCTTACACCATTCCAAAGGAGATAATTATTCAAGCCTATTCTTAAGGAGAAGATCATGGAAGATTTGGTTGGCATATCTTATCTAGGATTCATGAGAGATATGTGGAGGATTTGAAGGAACCATATCTTGTAATAATAGGGAAGTGGTTGAGAGTAGTTGAGAGAATGATGGATCTGTAATTAATGTATTCTTATCTTTTTCTTAAGGACTCTCATGTATAAAGGAGAGTGCTCCCTCTCCATTCCATTAGGTTGGAATTAGGTTAGATTAAGCTTGTAAGAGGGTTGTAATGAGAGTGGATTGGATTGGATTTTGTATTTGTTAGATTAAGTCTTGATTTGAGATTCATAATGTGATTCAAGCCTTTCATTGTTATGCTTTCATTGTTGTCATTTGATTATTGATTTGTGGATGTGAGCTCACTTATGTTGTTGTTGTTTACTCTTCACATGTTGTATCTCTCTTACGCAATTTCAATGCTTTCTTAATTAGTGTTTCCATGCTTTCCTAGATTAATTTGATTTCAGCAAATTAGATTAAGTTAGGTTAGATCTACTTCAGTCCTACACAAACAGTGCACGTGCTTCGTCAGTTTACGTACCCCGGATTGACAAGTAAATAGTTGGGTAACTGCACTGCAACGTAATTATTACGACATATAACTCACCTAACATTTTGGCGCCGTTGCCGGGGAAGCACAAGGGATTGAGGTATTAATTTCTTTTTTCATGCAAGTGTGATTATTCATGCTCCTAACTTTGAGGTGACATATGGGTAAGGGCATGAAGGGTGTGTTTCAATTTCTGCAAGCGTGTTTCAATTTCTGCAAATTAGAGTAAATTCCAATTTCTGCAAATTAGAGTAAATTTCAATTTCTGCAATTTAGCATAAATTTCAATTTCTGCAAGCGTGTTTCAATTTCTACAAATTAGAGTAAATTCCAATTTCTGCAAGTGTGTTTCAATTTCTGCAAATTAGAGTAAATTTCAATTTCTGCAATTTAGCATAAATTTCAATTTCTGCAAGCATGTTTTTGCAATTTCAATTTCTACGACTGTGAAGAGGTTTTCATATGTTTCAGCAAGAGTGTTTTGTTTTCAGCAAGAGTGATTTTCAGATTTTGATTTGGGTGCTGTAAGAATCCCTTTTGCAATATGGTTTAACCATGAGTATCAGTTTGGAACAACTCACTCAGATCCTTGCAAAAGTTGGGATCTCCTCCTCTCACGAGGAAGAGATCTTGACAGCGGCCGAGAGCTTAATCACTCCTCCACCAACAAATGAGAATTCCTATGCATCAGAACAGGAAATTGAGGAAGATAATGAGGAGCTGCAACATGATCTGAGCGAGGAGAATTGCGCTTATGAAAGTCTTATCGAACAATGGTTTCAAGGACGCACTAGGTTAGATGCATTTAGTTTTTATTTTGTTAATTTAGTGTTTCAGCAAATTTCGCATGTTTATACATATTTCCGATTATTATTTACGAACTTGAAAGAGAACATATTTTTGTTACTGTTACGTGCATGGTTCCATTGGAAGTTTGCTTACACGTAATTAATTTTTAAATTCCAATTAGCATAGTGTAGGTAGGGAATTGTTTTCAAGTTTTTTTTGGAATAAGTATGCTCTCCTCCGCGCTTCGTGCGATCGCGAGGATCAGAAAGTAGGATGACTAAAATTGATTTCAGGAAGAATTTTAATTATCGACGATGACACAAAAACTGCCTAATCTATTTTTCGTCTACAATTTGTTTCCATTCACTCATAAATTTTCAATACGTTTGCGAAATAAATTTTTAAGTTCTTCTATTCTTTTTGATTTTCTGAAAACATAAAAATATAAAAAAATAAATTTTGCGCCTCCATCCTTGGATCTGCCAATAAAATCAATAAAACAACAACTGCAATAGTGTCACGTCTAAAATCTTCTCGTCGGTTGGAGTCACAGCAATGCCATATTTTTGCTTCTGTTCTGTCGATGCCTGGAACTAAGCCTGCAACAAAACATGAAACATTAATTTCTGATCGTCAAAACTCTTAGTCCAGCAGGGATAGCCAACTGGAAATTATGAGCAAATCTAATCTAGCATAAATTTCTATGACTTCAAATGCTATGCACTATCATCCAACGCGTCCTCGCAGTCGATTTAATTTGTCTATCCTTATCTTTTCACAGTAATCTGCTCCTGGGATCTTTCCTTGGAAAATTTCAGACAATTCGTCATAATATTAGAGCATTGAATGGTGGACGTTGCCAAACCATTACAATCTTAAGCATCCTCCTTGTAGGCCGCATCTGCTAAAAGTAGTTGCTGATAGTCCACCAAAAATCGGACGGGATGGAAATCAATTGTTTAAAACACATTATCCTTTATTAATAAATAACCAAGATAGACGTGATCTGTGTATGATTCACCCTTTTCATGGTGGTTTCAACTGGTCGCAATTCTTCACGTATCTGTTAAGATGGGTTGGGGACCGTCCATCTCATTTGACCAAAAATTTTCGGGCTGAATCACAACGACTTACCATTTTAAGCTAGGCGTAATCCTCTCCTGATATGCTCCAATTCCATTCTTTTGTTAATCAATCTCTCCGAGATTTGGAAAATAAAATCAATAATATTATTTGAAGGATGCGATTTTCCTGCCGGCAGTTGAAGGCTCCACCGTGACTGCTCTCCATTCCCAAAATAAAACTTGAGATTCGACAAAAGGAATGAGATATCTTTATGCGGGAATGAGAGGAGGCGCTGCTACCATTAATGTTCAGGCAGCAGAAGTATAGTTAGCAAGCATCGATGACGTCTACAGAGGCAAAAGCGATTACCATTCGCACCCGAAAGTTCATGACCAACAGGCTTCTCTCCAGAAAGTAATTTGTCATTGATGTTATCCACCCTGGACGGCCAATTGTTTCAAAGGCTGAACTGAAGGAGAAGCTGGCAAGATTACACGACGTTTGCGATCCTCAAACAGTGGTTATGTTCGGCTTTTGTGTAAATTTCGGAGGTGGGAAGTCCTCAGGGTTTGGTCTGATCTATGATAACTTGGAAGCTGTAAAGAAATTTGAGCCAAAATATAGGCTTGTCAGGAATGGGATGGCTACGCGGCAGCAAAAATCGAGGAAGCAAATGAAAGAAAGAAAGAAGCACTGGCATAAAATGCCAAATAAAACAGTTCATGTTTGGAGAACGTATTGGCAGGTTTCATCTGGCAAATAAAACAGTTCGTGTTTGGAGAACGTATTGGCAGGTTTCATCTGTCAAATAAAACAGTTCGTGTTGTGTTCACATTCAGTAGAGACTACTGTAATCATCATTCATAAATTTTCTCAAAGGATCGAGGAGCCTAATCTTCTGCCTGATGATACTAGTATTGAAGACAATTCTGTCAGTGTTGGAAAAGATTGAGGCGTCAGTATCGAATTATGGAGGACGTCCAGGAAATATCTCTCCAGTCGAGACAGGCCCACCACTTTGACATACCACCCAACATAAGTTCGAAGCCATGTACTGAGCTGTCATTCTTTCTCTCATTCCACTTTTCCAAATTCGATTTCCTGAGAAAAGATTCGTGGCTAGGCTTATCCCTCAGAACAAGATGGTTACGTAATGCAATCCTCCATATCTGCGATGTACAGATCCTCCGTTTCCATCAATAATGGTATGTCAGGTCCCGAAACAAAACATAGCAGGCTGCGACTAGTCACATTATGAATTGATCTATGATCTAGTCGGTTTACATCAGTAGGAAGACGTGTTTAAGCAGTCGATCCTGTGTATTTCGGGCTTCACTCTGGTTTCAATTCATTCTGAAGGAAGCAAGTGGTGGTGATTCTGTACAATCGCTATGCCAGTTGAAATGAATGCGTGGGAGTTGGAAATATTTGTATTTACAAAGAAGCCTGCATAATTTTATTTCTTATGAAAGGTGGTGGAGATATGGTGGTGATAGAGCCAGTGTGATGAGAACCACGAATGTTCTGGTGGTAGGCACAGAAATATTTCAAAGGTTAATAGCACGCCTGATCGATAATCTTGTCCACTCGCTTGATGAGATTTCAATGGCTTCCACCTGTGCCAAATATTTTATGGTTGATATTAGCAGCCAGCGAACAAATTCTGGCAAAGTTTTACTGCTCGTTGTTTGTAAAAAAAACACCCAACGGAGACAAAGCAAGGATATCTAAATTTTACAAAAGAGAAAATTAACCAAAGATCTTTGGAATGGAACAAGAAATTGTTCCCCAACGTGTATTTGCTGGTGGATGCTATAGCAATGAGATCACGCACAGGTATGTCTTGCCCTCAGAATACAATGATTCTTACAGGTAAAAGCTTTCCATTGAAAACCTTCAAGCACAGGTTTGATTTTGCTTATCTGTCCTCTTTAAAGTCTCTTTGAATTAACGGAAAACATTGAATGAAGAAGACAAGGACGATTTCATTAAAAGAAAAATAACTGTCTATAAGCTTGTAGTGTTTCGTGCATAACACTTCTATGGAACAGTTACTACGGAGCTGTAGTTCCAAGTACGACCGTGGAGAGTCCAAAAGCTGTGGATGAAATCCCAATACCACCGCTAATATGGAATAGAAGCAGTCACAAGTCCCTTCTACTCAGTTACTCAGGGGAATAATACATGCTGATACACATCGACCGATACACATGGAGAATTACACAGTGTGTTTCGACGCGATGATACAATCACACGATGAAAGTTTCAAGGAAGGAGCTCCGAATACTCAACAGCCAAAGGAACACCACGTTGATATATGCATCCATTGGGATAAAAGGTGTATTCTTCCAAGTCTGCAGCAACACAAAACACCCATTAAATGAGGGAGACGAGTATTAATGAACTATTTTTATCATTCTGCATTTTGGTTTTGTGTGTTTTTTATGATCGGAAACAATATTTCGTTTATCATGTTGTTCTTACAATGGTATGTGGCCGCAGGTTGAAAGAAGGAAGCACGCGTGATCTCAAAATATTTGTTGACTGATCCAATCTCCCACGATCTTGGCGATTACTCACATGCACAAAACTGACAGGCTTAAGGATGAGACAATTGCTAGGAGAATCCACAAACTGTTACTTATGCCCATGGGAAGATTTGATGAAGCTGAGACAAGCAGTGTTGTTGGAAGCTTTAAAGATATGAGGGCATGCAGATTTGCAGATCAGTTCTTTGATTTCGAGTATTTTTGATATCTTGCATCATTTTTAAATTTCTTTTTGTGTGAAGAACAAAAACAATAAAAATCATAAAACTATCAAAGAGGATAAGAAGAAGAAATGCACGGTTTGCTATGATTTTCATGATTTCAATAGTTATTTTTACTGCTTCACTTTGCATGGTGCAATTTGACAAAAACGGCCTATCTTTTTCTGTCAAAAATTCCCAGGAAAGAAGTCTATCGATAAACACACACCTTGTTGCTTGTTTTTAAATTTCTTTATGCGTTTTCCTTTGATGTGAGAAAAATAAAAACAATTCAAACAGGAACCAACGAAGAAACTAGATTCGCCACGACCGCCAGGTAAAAATGCATTTCATTTTATTTGAATTTGATTTTCTAAACACATATTTTTCCTGTATTCTATATTTTTCGATGCTCTCACACAAAATTTGCAGGAGGAATAGTACTCACATTTTTCAGGTTTCGGAGACAATCACATTTCATGCCAAAATGATTTTCGAGAATCACAAAAGAAATTTCAAAGACACATGCTTTGGTTGAACAGCTGCGTATTGAACAGCTGCGCGTTGAACAGCTGCGCATTGAACAGCTGCGCATTAAACAGCTGCGTATTGAACAGCTGCGTATTGAACAGCTGCGCGTTGAACAGCTGCGCGTTGAACAGCTGCGTATTGAACAGCTGTGTATTGAACAGCTGCGCGTTGAACAGCTGCGCGTTGAACAGCTGCGCGTTGAACAGCTGCGCATTGAACGGCTGCGTATTGAACGGCTGCGTATTGAACAGCTACGTATTGAACAGCTGCGCATTGAACAGCTGCGCATTGAACAGCTGTGCATTGAACAGCTGCGTATTGAACAGCTACGCATTGTATAGCTGCGCATTGAACGGCTGCGTATTGAACAGCTGCGTATTGAACAGCTGGGTATTGAACAGCTGTGCATTGAACAGATGCGCGTTAAACGGCCATTTGAGTGTAGCTGTGCGTTGAACAGCTGCGCAAGCGCAACGGCAACAGGTAACAATATCTTTTATTTTTAATATGCCGCATTAATACTTATTTTTGCATATTATATTTTTGAAACTCTGACAGTTTTCATGCAGAATTGGTACTAAGTTTCTTTTCAGATTCACAGACGATCATTTTTAATGCTGCAGTGATTAAAAAAAAAAAAAAAGAGAGAAAACATGATTTGTTGATAGCTTGAAGGAGGTGCTTCTCATCGCAGATTTCATGACATTTGCAGTTACACATAAACCAATTGCGTCATGATTTGTTTACCCACATTTATCCTTCAAAGCACATTAGTCATCCCTGTTGGAGTCCAATATTCCATTACCTTATCTGTCATGACTTCACACATGCCTATTTTTCTGAATTGCATACAGTTTACCCCATTTTTCAGTTCATCTTTTTCCTCGCCAATAAAACCATTCCGCTCCCTCTCCATAATTACATTCCCTTGCCATAAGCATTGTTGCTACTGAGATATTTTCTATAGTCCTACCAATCTTTTTGTAAAAACTCGCGTTGACTGATGTGGGATTCCTTAAGGTCCACCTTTCAACAGTCTTGCCCCATCGACTTCAGCACCTTATCTGGGATATAGACTAGAGTCCATTTTGAGTACCTAGAGGCTTGCATGCCTTAATGGCAAGTTCTCTCGCTGACGATCATGGGAATACATCAATATCCCTTAATCATCAGATCTTGCAAGTGGCTCGACCTCAGCACATCCATTCGCACTTCGCAAGATGTACTCGGGTACCTTGGCACTCATTGACATCAATGGTGAGTTGCCTCGCACTGGTTAACGGCATTCATCAATGGTCGGTAATCCAGTGATTTCTCTTCATGCTCGACATCGACACATCCATTCGCATGCTTAGAATTGTACCATCGGGTTTGTAGCGGGTGAAGACTATACACTCTTTCCACAGCAGTTCCCTCAGCAGTTCCAGCAGCTTGAATCCATCTATGAGAGTTTGACAGTTCCACATTTTCATGATTCATCAGCACCAGTTCAGATCCCTCCACTTCACATGCTCCGATTCAGTAGTGACCATCGCTACAGTTCCAGCCGTTGCTGTTACAGCAGTCATCGTTACAGCAGTTGCTGTTACGGCAGTTACATCAGTTCCGGCGGTTGTTGTTTTAGCACGTCCAGCACTTGTTGTTACAGTAGTGCTGCTACAGTAGCAGTCACCTTTCACATGTTCCTACAACAATGCTGTCTTTCACATTACAGCAACAAAGCCATTCACAGCTACATTTTTATGATCCTACAGCAGTGACACTTCCATCTTCCAGCCGTCGCAGTTCCATATTCTTTCTGCCAGCCGTTACAGTAGTTGCAGCTACAGTATTAGTCACGATTTTCTACTCCAGCAGCTGCAACAACTACATTCCTATTGCATAGTTCATCTACATTTTGGGTAAGTGGAGGTATGTTGTTTTCTAAGCTTTGATCATGAAATTCCTTCTATGCTGACTTGAATATTTTGGAAAATTCCCTCACCACACTTCATTTCGTTTTCCCTTCCATGACCTACACTATGTTGCATGAGGGCATGCAACCGATTCAGTTGGGGAGGGGGAACTATTGTCATAATCACCACATTTTTCCTTTATCATCATTCCATTTTTATCCCATTTACCATTCCCAAAAATTTCTTTTCCAACAATCCCCTGATGCACTTTACTTCATGCATTAATATACATTGGCATGATTCATACCAAATTGAAAAAATGGCTTTCTTATACTCAGTGACGCTCTCTTATGCACATTGATAGCTTATGATTTCCAGTGAAGTGTGTGGTTACAATTATTATCATAACAACAAGCGAAAAAGAAAAAGAAAAAAAAAGAGAAAGAAGAATGTTGTTAACACAAGAACCAACATTCTTATATTCATGGTTGTTACACAAGAACCAACCATAGGAAAATGCCAGCTGTTACTCATGAGCTGTTACTCATGTCTCCCACATATCTTGGAAACATTCATCACCATCAATCAAAGCCAAAGTTTAGATGCCAAAGGTTCTTCAGAAGATCCATGCATGGTTGCATGAGGACATGCAACACCTTCAGTTGGGGAGGATGTTAGGACTCAGAAATGTCGTATTTTCATCCACCTTTCCCTTCACTATTCCTTACATTTCATCGCCCTATTAAACCTTCATCATATCATTTGCATAAATACATTTGGGTTTCACATTATTATTTTCCACTTTATTCATTTTAGTATTAAAAGTGAATTTATGATTAAATATTAGAAAATATACATGTTTTCATATATATCTCAATTTTGTGTGAGCTTTGTAATGTGTAGGAATATGTGAATGATTAAATCAAAGAGACTTCTCAAATATCTCTTACACCATTCCAAAGGAGATAATTATTCAAGCCTATTCTTAAGGAGAAGATCATGGAAGATTTGGTTGGCATATCTTATCTAGGATTCATGAGAGATATGTGGAGGATTTGAAGGAACCATATCTTGTAATAATAGGGAAGTGGTTGAGAGTAGTTGAGAGAATGATGGATCTGTAATTAATGTATTCTTATCTTTTTCTTAAGGACTCTCATGTATAAAGGAGAGTGCTCCCTCTCCATTCCATTAGGTTGGAATTAGGTTAGATTAAGCTTGTAAGAGGGTTGTAATGAGAGTGGATTGGATTGGATTTTGTATTTGTTAGATTAAGTCTTGATTTGAGATTCATAATGTGATTCAAGCCTTTCATTGTTATGCTTTCATTGTTGTCATTTGATTATTGATTTGTGGATGTGAGCTCACTTATGTTGTTGTTGTTTACTCTTCACATGTTGTATCTCTCTTACGCAATTTCAATGCTTTCTTAATTAGTGTTTCCATGCTTTCCTAGATTAATTTGATTTCAGCAAATTAGATTAAGTTAGGTTAGATCTACTTCAGTCCTACACAAACAGTGCACGTGCTTCGTCAGTTTACGTACCCCGGATTGACAAGTAAATAGTTGGGTAACTGCACTGCAACGTAATTATTACGACATATAACTCACCTAACACTTTCCTCTCCCATGGATGAGCATGAAAGAGAATGGTACTATGGAATTCCTCCCAAGGATATTTATTCATTTCATGGATTTAACATGGTTTTCAAAGAAGCTTGGATATGTGATGAAGAAAATAATGTCAGAGAAAGCCCCATTGATTCTCTACTATGGGTTTAAATTTGCAAAGAAAAAAATAGTATCCTGAAGAGAATCATGCATGAACATGAAGAGAACCCATTTGAGGTTCCCCTTGATAAAGTTAAATAGCATTAACAGGCACTGTTATACATGATTGAGTTTGCTTGGGGTAAGTGTGATATTCCAGGCCTCAAAGATTAGAATCAGGTTTTGAATGAAATTTTTGAAGAGCTTGGATTTGAAGAAATTCATGAAGAAACCTTGGACGAAAACCTACAAGATGAAGGTCAATATTAAGATACCAGTGAATCTCCTCTTGTAGACTCCTTTGATGTAGAAACCCTTAAAAAGGAGGTATGTGAAACCCAAACTGATGAAATCTTTGGAGATCATTTGATGACTTGTCTTCCTTTCTCTGTTGAAGATCATCATGATAATATGAGCATGAATGAAGATAAGGATTTTATTTCTCTTATTCTTTCTAACAAGGGAAAATCATGTCATGATTATTGGATTCCTTTTAATTTTCCCATATATGATTCTTCAAAGGCCTGGTAGTGTGGCATTTGAAACATGGGGGTCATCATCTTTGGAAGCCACCTTCCAAGATCATTTTAAGCTATGTAGATGTCAAAGCAATCTAGATATCAGGAAATAGTTGGAGGATTTTTAGACAATATTGTGGCAAGCCTACTTGCAATTCCCTAGTAAAAGCTTGTTCTAAAACATTTCTATGTTGGTATGCGTCCTCTTGTCCTGTACGGTTTGGGTAATATATAGTTTTTTGTAATGATTGGATTGATAAACTTGTTGTTTAATGTCACAGTCTGCAAAGTATTCCTCCTATTATACATCATTTGTATTAGGTAGCATTTATATTGTAGCCATAACTAGAATTCAATTGTTTTTTTATTAAATTATGACTTTTGATTGAAGGATTGGATATATTTCATGATTTTTGGTGGGGTTTCAGTGTCAAGTTGTATTTTGCTTGATAAAATGATTAACATTTAAATTAATATACATAATATATACATGTGTTTTTCAAAAAAATGACCATGAGACACACAGAAGCTATACCGTGAAGGGAAAAACCTTGAACCAATAAAAATGGTCGTGTAGGGCCACCAAAACTAAATTTCCATGAAGTGCGATAAGCCCAAAGTGGAAAGAAATAAACATGTAAACAACCACAACATCAGGTTGTAGGTAGTGGATAAAGAATACAATGTAAGAAGTAAACCTTGTTTTAGGAGGAGGGTCTTTGTCATTAGGGGGAGGTCCCCATCCTTTAGTTTTAGGCTTGGGATCTGCCACTATGGGATCCTATCTATCTTTCGCTATGCTGAAGTTTTTTTTTGTTTTGTTTACTTGAGTATCTTATGATAAATATTGTTTCACTTGTTTCTAATTTATAGCTCTAGTGTACAAATATAAACATTGAATTATCTCAAATAATGCCTCCACTTATTCAATGCTTGTACGATAGCATAGAACTCCTGATCATAGACCCAATATTTATGCTTTGCTTCATCCAATTTTTTCGTTGAAGAATGCAATTGGTCGGCTCTCTTGGCTCAACACTGCGCCAATTTCCATTCCGCTCGCATCGTAGTCAACTTGGAAAAATTTGTCGAAATCCGAGAGAGCTAGTACTGGCCTCTCTATGACCTTTTGCTTCAACTTGTCGAAGGATTTCTGGGAAGTTCCTATCCACTTGAACTCCCCTTTATTCAAGCACTCTGCCAACGATACACATATCCGACTAAATCCTCTTATGAACTTCCTGTAAAAAATGGAAATTAGTCCATGAAAACTCTACACTTCTGTTGTGCTCGTCGGTTCTGGCCACTCCAATATAGCCTTTACCTTTTTTGGGTCCATCACCAACCCTTTACCCGAGATTACGAATCCAAACTACACTAGTTCTTCCTTTGTGGAGAATAATTTTTGCAGGTTCACCATCAACTTCTCTTTCTACAGCTTCTGTAACACTTGTCGAGTGTGTTCCAAATGTTCTGTCTTGGTTCAATTGAATATCAAAACGTCATCTAGGTACAGTACGATGAACTTTCCCAAAAATAGATTTAGTACCTCATTCGTCATCCTCATGAAAGTACTGGGTGCATTAGTCAATCCAGAGAGCATGAAGAACCACTCATATAGTACTTCCTTCATATTGAATATTGTCTTCCATTCGTCACCCTCTCTAACTCTGATCTGGTGGTATCCACTCTTCAGGTCGATATTGGTGAAATATCTAGATCCACTCAAGCAGTCGATCAAGTCATCCATCATTGGAAACAAAAATCTATACTTGATCGTGATATTATTGATAGCTCTGGAGTCTGTACACATCCTCCATTTTCTCCTTTCTTCAGTGCTAGTACAACTGGCACTACGCAAAGGCTCAGAATTTCTCTAATCGATTGAGTTCCTCACTCTCTATCAGAGTCATTCTGTGTGGTTCCTTTTTTGTCAAAATCGACCCTAGAATCAGGTCGACCTGATGGGATATTCTTCTCATTGGTGAAATCTCGTTGGTGTCTCTTCAACCAAGATGCACTTTAACTTGTCCAACATCCTTTCGACTTTGACCAGAATTTTCTCCATCTTTGACTGTTCGACACTTGGTCCCTTCAGAATGATGGCAAAACATCCCAATTGTTTCTCTTCCTTTGCCAGGAATTCCTTTGATGAGCACATCAACATTGTCTTCTCCCAAGAATTGTTCTCTGTAACATCCCCAAATTTCATCGAAAATTAAATTTTTTCTAAGCAGTCTATTTGCTAATAATTTCTATACATAAGTATAATTGAAAATGTTTATCATATTTATTACTTTTCGATTATACACTTAATTGCGATTATTATTTATTTATAACTATCATAAATTTTTAAGTGTCTTAACGACATTTAGAGCAATACGTAATCCTATGTCTAAAATTGATATTATACAGTTCATACTACAACATTAGACTTGTGGAAAGTCTTCCTTGAATATGCGTAGCTATTTTTGACAATTTTGCATTACTTGTATTTATTTTATTTCGTATAACCAGTATACGGTGATTGTAGTTTACTGTTGATTTGGCTAGTATATATATGACACCTAAGTTAATCTCGAAATGCATTGATTGGTAAAGCATCATGATCAATGATTGAAATGTTCTTTTATGATCTTCATCATGAAAAATTAATGCTTATGTTAATGTTGCTATTTAATTTGTTGCTCCTGTTTGTATACGAATTCATGGTTATATCATTCTATTATGATTGAGTGTCTCCTTATTTTGTTGAAGGGGTCCTTGCTGACGCCCGAAGCTTACTTAGCTTATAAGCCAATGCTTCATAATGACCTTGGGTAGGTTTACAAGTTTGATTTCTTCATAGTATGAGATTCCTTATTATGATCATTGTTATAAGTTTTTATGACAAGGTCAAAACATAATGTGATTATATGCTTGGTCCAAAACTTCATGTTAAGGAATGGTGACTCCTAACCCAAAGTTGGTAGTATTTATTTAAAGGATCCTATACTATATAAAAAGGTGGTGAAAAGAACTTATTTACATCCTAATAATCCTCCACGAGCATATGCAAGTGTGGAATATAGGAAAGTGGCTAAAGATTAAAATGCTAGTGGGTGACAGTTCGAGCATTGAATTCGATCACGGGAAGATGAGTTATTACTGCCCAATGGTAACAAAACCCTATCAATATGTTTTGGGGTTTGGTATTTTCATTAGTGGTTTGTTCCTTCGTTGAGGTAGAAGGTTGATCCTTCTCGGCTGCCAGGGTTGTTAACAACTAGAGAAACACTCGCAGAATCAGTTCAAACAGTGTAAGTGTTGGGTCATGGTGTCTTTATGGTGTTCCAGTCCTGCATTTGTTTGATTCTCTTCTCGGCCTAAGTTCGAATCCTACACAGGTAACTTCTATTATTAAATTTGTTTTACAATTTGTGAGCTTTCTTCATTGTTCAATGGTGTTCATCCTTTAACCACGAGTTGTTGTATTGGCAGGAATAGGGTTGCGTGTCCCACTCTTCGGTGTTTAAATTTTTGAGAGAAAGGAGCAAGCTCAAGTGGTTGAGAACCACGGTAAGCTTCGGGTCCAAACCCACTGTAACCTCTGTCAACAAATTTTCGGGTTGTTTGTTCTTTCGTTGCTCTTCTCCAGTGTAAATTTGTTTCTTGAGTGGGCCATGAGGCCGCTTAGCAAAGCATTGTTGTGAAAGATATTTTTAATGGAAAAAATCCTGGGTTGGGGTTTCGTCCATCTAAGTTATTTGGAGAGTTTTGTTATAGGGTTTAACTAGATGGAGAACCCTCGGTCTCACTAAGCTATGTTACTGCAAATGTAATGTTTTCTTTGATTGAAATACAATGGTTCACTTGTCTTGATACTTTATTTAAAGCTCCTGTGCTGATGTGGTCATGGTTTAAAATTGGCTTCCTGTCTGTTTATCTTAATGCATTATTTTGATATGTATTTTGGTTTTTGGGGACCAAGCCCAACCTCATATCTTTGTTATTACAATATATTGTGCCTCTAGTTTTTTTTTGTTTATGAAATGTTTCCTATAGGGTTAAACCCTAATGTGTCATGTGATTAGTTTTTCTATGTTCATAAAATTGATGTTGTATAAACTATGCCTGGGCGTGCTCTCTACCGAGGCTCAAACCCATGGCTTTTAAATGTAGCGATCTATTGTTTAACCCGTTTAATGAAAAAGGGGCAGCAATGCATCCCAAAAGATGTCATCGATCTTATCCCTAGATGTATTCTCTATTTCTACTAATTCTCCAAAACTATTAGAAAGTTGATTGTGTTTTAATTGATTATAGTTTGTAAAGATACCGAAGTCGTCTGTATTCAATTCGATAACCTAGATTGTAATTTAACCGGGTTCACATTATGAACTTAGGGTGAACCCTTATGGGCCTCCTACCCTTGCTATAGTTCTGGTTTAAAATATATATAATTATATTTCATTTTTTCGAATATTTGATAATTGATAATGGATGAAATCTACAGGGTTTGAACCTGAACCTTTCTTTTCTCTTGATGTGTTATTTGTAAAAAGTGGGTTGATCCTTTATGGAGATAATGTGTTTTACAGTCGTGTTACTTGCCTTAGTAGACGATTTTTCCATAACTTTAATTCAATTGATATTATTTAAAATAGTATTGTAATTCATACTTGTTTTTATGAGGATCGATTCCTATAGGGTTTAAAAAATATTAAATAATCTATAAAGTTGATAAGGGTTTGAGATAAGATCTATACATACTATTTGTTTAATTCGATGATCATGTATACATATAATACTCTGTTAAAGATGCTTGTATTAATACTGTGTAATATATAAGTAAACATGCTATTAAAAGGGCAGTAGTCTTACTATGTATACTATGTTTGTTTTATTTGTATGCTTTGTTTGGAAGATTGTAACTTCTATATAAATTGATGATACAATGTATGATGTTTATTCTTTGTGTCAGATAGTCTATGAATGTTAACCTAATTTGCAGTGCTTACAAATCCAAGGTTTGTATTATAGTTCTGCGTAAAAACATATTATGTTTTGATCATAAACTTTTCTTTTTGCTTATGAATAAACAAGGATATATACTAAATATGCAAATGTTAAGATGACGGTATTTACGATACTCTCTTTTGTTCTATGTTACTTGGCTTCTATTGAAATCTAGTATTTTAAATGTAAACAGAGATAGCCTCCAGAACTACTAAGTTCTGCATATTACAGTAAGGATTTATAAGACATCAATACTTAGTATGAAAATAGAAGACCATAATTCTTATCATAGTATGGAAATCATATCTAATCTATGTTAATTAAACCATGCCTGTACTAGAGTACATCACGCTATGGTGAAAGGAAAATACAGGAAGAATTTATTCATCATTCTATATCATCTACTCATTCATTCAATTTATAGAAATAATTTATCAGTTCATAAATCAGTCAATTAGAATAGCTAACTGATGTCTAAGATACATTGGAATCTATGAAAACTTTTTCATATAGTTTTCAGAATAAGATTAACAGTTTAAAAATAAATAACAAGTAGTTCCTGATAACTTGATAGGGTGTACAAACACCCAAAGAGGACCATTCCTCCGAACCTTCTCCAGAAAGAAGCCAAGATCACTTTCTTTTCGACCCCGAGCCTGTTCACTGAACCACCAGGACGAAGAACCGTGTAGAAGCAAGACACTAAGGTTGTACTCCAGCAATCAAGAAGACTTGCATACAAACCACTCATATGTACTTCAACAATCATGAAGACTTGCATACATATCATCCTCATGTACTTCAGCAATCATGAAGACTTGCATACATGGCTCTACCTCTGCACTCAGCAAGAATAAGACAGTCTTACTATGCAACTCATTACATAGCTTCCCCTCATTGAATCTCTTGTGGGCTCAGTTCTAACACCACAAAGAAAAATTTGCTATCGTCAGAGAATATGTGAGCTCCTGCTCAAATTCGATGGCTACATAAAGATTGCCTAGGTCTTTAGTGGTCAATTTTGCATTCAATGAGCCATCAGCTCAGTTCCACCATCCTTGGGGAACATGACCACATTTTAGGCAAGTTGTCCCATAACAACAACTAGTAATTGAGTTCAGATGCTACCACTTGTCCATTGCCTTCTACACCAGATTCCATTCCTCCTAGTGGGCCAATGAACACTCTTTCAACAGTCTCTTTTGGTGAGTGTCTCCTATTTTAATTTATTTAAATAATAATATTATTCATTTACAGTCATCCTTGATCATCTTGGTCATTAATATAAAACTTTACAATAAAAGTTAAAGTAATGTTTTTCCACAAACACAAAAAAAATTTCAAGCAGTAGGTAGGTTACACTCTCTCCCTCCCTTCAGTCGGTTCTATCTTGCTGTTTTGGCTTCAGGATTCTCCGCATGCCATTTTTCCACACTGTGACTGTGCTTGCTTGACTATCATAGATCATCATCTGATCATATTTCCATGGTATTCCTAAAAATAAGTGGCAAGCATCCATTGGGATTATGTCGCACTGTAAACTGTCTTCAAGTTTCCTAACCTTAAAGTTGATCATGCATTGTCTGGTTACCTTCACATAAAGCCATTTTTGTAACAAGCATATCTTGTATGGATTTGGGTGTTGTCGACACTTCAAACCCAACTTGTTGATGAAATTCATTGACACTTATAACAAATTATAGTCATTATGTCATCACCTCATCTCTTTGTTGGACCACTTCGACCAAACACACCCGAACCGTGGGTCTCTCGACCATTCTGTTGGTTTTCTTGTGCATTTTCTCTGGCCGATGTCCCTTCTACGCGTCAGTTATCTTCGATGGATTCTCTTCTGGTCCCATTAATTTGTCTTTTTGTTGGAGCAGTCTTCGCACCTCGACCAGGAAGCTTTCCTCTGGTAGATGTTGTTCTTCTTGACAGCTTTTCCTCTTCCTTCAAGGATAGTTGGTAAGCTTCACCAACCATGCTAAACTTCGACAGTCTCAACTCTTCCTGTATGAAATACTTCAAACCATTTACATATATTGCGACCACTTCTTCACCTTCAATGGTTTGACCATATCTATTTGTCATTTTGTATAACTCTTCCATGTATTCTTTCATGGTCATCTCTTTGTATCGAAAGTTTTGCAAGTTCCAGAACAAGGAAGTCACATAGTTGTTTGGCAAGAACTTCGCCTTCAACTTGGAAACTATTATGTCCCAAGACTTAATCTTCTCCTTGCCTTTCTTGACTCTGTCATCCTATACATTGTCCCACCACAATGAGGCATGACCTTTCAACTTTAGACAGACAGTTTTAACCCTCTTGGGATCCTCTAGCTGCTCTATGTCAAAACATTACTCCATCTCTCTAATCTAGTCTATCAAGTCTTCTAGATCTAGACTTCCTGAGTATGGAGGTACATCCATTTTTTCCCTACCCCTCATTTCTGCCAATAGCTTGATGAATCTATCTTTTGGTTCTTCTTCTGCTACTTCTCGAGCATCCACTTCCTCGACTTCTTCGTCACTATGGTCAAGTGTGTTGAGAATGTATCCACGTCTCTATGCTTCCTTGATTGTTGTGACTTCATTGGTCAAACATCTGATTGTTCACTTGCATTTGTCGAACATTTCATGATCCACTGTGACTCCTCCATGCGCACTTTGTCCTACACCACGAACATTTACACCTCTTTGTGCCATTATTGAGCACCTCTTACTCTTTCAACCACAGCTAAAAGTCTCAACTTGTCCAATCGCAACCGAACTTTCACCACACGTGCACAACTCTACCCAACCGCAGCTAGAGTTGTTCACGCATACATAGGATTTCCCTTCTCTGATACCAACTGATGCTAGACAGGTTGGTATTGAGATCTCTTCTGCTCACAGGATCAACCTCCTCTAATACCAACTGATGTAAGGCATGTCGATCGAACCTTTCTCACTTATCAAAATCACACATCTTACACACACATTCTCACAAACACAATATGTGAACTGGAAATGCCAAGAAGTTGGCCTCTATTACTTGTATCATTTACAAAATTACATGCAAACTAATAATTAAGTTGGCCTCATCTTGTTACAATCAATACACAAGTGTCCTCCCATAACTCAGCTCTATATCACTTCTCTTATATCTCTGTATGATCCCCGCTTATAAGCCTTTGTACCGATTTTTCTACTCATCTCTGTTGTCGGTCCTGACTCGTCGACCCTATTTGGCTTCCTCGAGGCGTCCTTACTCTATTTGTTGAACCATCACTGATACTGTAGATCCTATAGTTGTCGAATCCTCTGCACATGCCTGCACATCCTTATCCTGTGGTGACTCCTAGTCTAGTCCAAACCTCCCTCTTAATTAGCATTAACCTTCTCAACTACCCACAATGGTTGTAGGTATGTTTCCTCGAATTTTTCACTTCTTGACCTATGTGCCTCTCGACATTTGTGCCCCTTGACTTTTCTATAGTAGTCGGTCTTATGGTTATCAACTTCTGGCTTGTCTGTGCTTCAACACATTCAACCATTCTGTACTTCGTCAGTCGTTGACTTAACTTTTCGACTTTACTTAGTCTCCATGACTGTCGTCCTCCCCATCCTCTGTGCCTGGCCTTTGCCGCTTCTGTCGATGTCACTATTCTTCCTTTCGTCGACTTCCGACTCCATCAACTTCGCTTCTGTCAACCAAACTTCAAAAACTTCTTGCTTGACTACCAATATTCTCACACCAGTGGTCATCGACAATCCCCCTGGTCGGCCTTCTTCTATCGATCAAATTCAACTATTCTACCTAGGCCTTGATGCCGCTACATCAATAAGGATGAATAAGGCCATTTGAGTTGTCTCACTCTATAAATTTGGAAACAACATCTAAAAGAAGTCAAGGTAGCCTAAAAGCAGGAACTTGGCAAAAGAAGCTATAAGCAGGAAAAGCAGCACAAAGCAAAAAGGAAGAAGTTTCATGATTTTTGGAGATAAGGCAGAGAAAGGAATATAAACAATAAGAAAGATCCCAACAATATCGAGAAAAGCCACAAAGTCGAAGTCTAGCCAAGGAGGATGCAATTGATGAGGCAAGTGGGTCCAAATGGAAAAGCAACTTGTCAAAGAAGCCTCCACTCATCACCAATTAAAATTCCAATGAAGGAAGGCCCTCGAGAAGGAAGAAAGCTACCCAAGGTTTATAAAAGGAGCATGAACATTCGCTTTCACATATTTTTTCATTTTAAGTATTTATCTTGAGAGCTATGTGCATCTCATAGGATTAGGTGGTGTGCCCCTTTCCAGCATTGGGTGATGTGCCCCATTGCAATCATTGATCCAGCTGAGAGATTGAGAGATCAGTTTGAGGAATAGAACACCTAGTCCTTTTCATGGAGTTTAGCGTAGCCATTGGAGTGTATTTTTAGGTCTGATATGAGCTATAATGTGATTTGGTTCGAATCTCAAGCTAATTGTTCGAATCATGTAGTTGTAGCATATCTAGTTTAGTGTATTTTGGTTGGTGAAGAGGAGAATTGAAGGATTGTGTCCCTTATGGTATAGAAGATACTCATATGACAACAGTATAATGTAATATGATGTATTCCTTCTCTATTAACTGATCCAATAGCAAATAATTGCTTTCTTACTCTAGATCATATTACTCATGTTTCTATGTATGTAATCCTAGTGAAAGTTTGATATCCTGAAAGTTTTGCATTGGTTAATTCTTGTATTCATGCCTAGAAACATGATTGGGGTATATTACTATTGATCTACATCTACATGATCTTTTCTACAAGATTTATTGTAGTATTTTTGGCCTTGGAATTCCATTTGAGAGTCTCTTATTTCCATGGTTGCACCATAGAGGACAAATTTGTTGGCTTTCTGTTTTAATGCAATTGATTGTTTTCTATTATTCTAATTTTTTAACTGAAGTTCCCTATAGCTTAATCAGAAGTATTTGAACCTATCCACATTCATAGAATGGAATTTATGAATCTTTTTAGGCCATTCGAATTGGTTTGGAAATTGTCTTGCTCCCTAGTCCTAGTTTAGAACCTTGCAACTAGTTTCTCTCTTTCCAGTCAACATTTTGTCTATACATCCTAATAACTTCCATATGAGGTTGGGGATAGTTAAATCAGTCTACATGAGGTCTAGATACATCCAATGCAACACTAGAATCCATTGGGTTCCACATAATTCCTGGGGTTATTGCCTTAGAGTCTTTGGCTTTTCCAAATGGTCATCCTATGTGTGATGCACCCAGAGAATGTGCCACTGTTGAATGTATGGACTCTAAACATTTCTAAATTATGTTTTGCATACCTGTAGGTGCATGTTACAATCCATATTGAATTTATTACAGCCCTATGTTTGTTTGGGAGGAAATTTTGAAAGGTCCCTAGGAGCTAGAATTCAATTGGGGAAAGTCTAGTTTTTGTTTTGCTTGTCTCAGAGCTACCGTTCCTACTCACTACCCTATGAACATTACATGGAAACAAAGATGGTGCCAAGTACTCCACTATAGGAGAGACAACGAAGGGAGCAAATAGCCAATGCAACAACAACAAACATAAATACTTTGGAAGAAAAGTGCACACAAATGTATGATGAAAGCATTCAAATATGGATACAGGTCAGTAAGGATGATGAGTTGAAGGACATAGAACAGAAAGTGCAAACTATAGAGACAAAGGCATGGACTCTAAAGGACATAATGAGCACTCTTCCAGTAGCAAAGTGTATGGTCGCACTGGTTGAACATATAAAGCGGGTGATGAAAGTTAATAAGCTAAGAGACCCGCAAGAGGACATTGTGTAGAAGTTAGAGATACTGCAAGAGGAAGCATACAGAGTGATAGAGGAATTGGTTGCAGTGCAAGCCGATGTTAAGAAGACCATACAAGTCACCGAGGAGAAACTGTAGGCACCTCTGAAAACATAGATAGAAGATGACATTATAGAGTAGGAAGAAAAATAAAATGAGCATGTTGAGACTACAAAGGAAACACTTCACATGTTGATCGATATAGTGAAGGAAGCACACCAAAACAATTGAAGTGACCTGGGAGAGAAATCACGTGTGGTCATGAGGGAGAAAATCAGTGGTGAATATTTCAAAATGATGGAAAATCTAGATCAAATTTTAGCCAAGTGCAAGAACCTCATGGCAAGGAGGGTTGAGGTACTTGGAAATTGGTTATAAAAATAGTAGTGGATCAAAGGATAGAGCAACTAAGTTGTTGGGTAGATTCTGCACTACAGAAGCTTGGTTCCTACAGTCTCCATAGATGCCTCAGGTGAGACTTCATCTAATTGCAGGTGACGCCAAAAGGAACGATACTCAGGGTTTTGTTGGCGAGTTTATATTGTAACCAACAAAAACCCATGCATGTACATGGATGTCAAGGACTAAGGGATAGATATTCAATGAACATGAGTTTAGCTTCAAAGGTAAAAGTTCCGAAAATTATCTATCGTTGTTGCTCTTGAACTGGCAAAAAATAGGATTGAAGTCAAGTGCCTCGTTTTGGAAAATGCAGTGTTGTATTTGAGTTTGGCAATGGTCCAAGTGCTTCTTGCATCCATTACTCCCATTGCATTTAACTTTGAATATTCTGTATAAACATTGTCGCCATGTGCCGCTTGCTGCTCTCTCCTTTTTCAATTAATTCTCTATTAATCGATTTGTAGTGAGCTTTTTTCAATGTTAAACTTTGCGAGTTGAAAAATCGCATACATGTTCAATCATATGAAAAAAAAACCCACAAAAGTAAGTTTAACTTTGAAGCATTTTCTTGAGAGGTGACCAATACCACAATTTGAGACTTTATGCACATCCTTTTCATATTACACTCTAAGTAACTTTAAATACAATCACGTTAACGTTAAGATGGAATGCCGACAAAAGGTTTCTGAAATTTTTATTTTCTTACACATTAAAAATTATGTTAAACATCTTCGTCAAAATATATAATGAGTTTAATAAAAAAAATGTTTAATGATATCTATTTGACAATATAATATTTTCAGTTTCTTTTTCATTATAAAAATTAATAAAATTTGGTTAAACATCTTTCTCAAAAATACAATTTTAAAAAATAAGATTTTGTTTGATCCCAAAGTCGTTAAAGTGACCTTCCTCTCCTTTTAATATATTGTCCTCCCCCCGTCCTCAAATCGATCTCCATGATTAATTATTATTATATTGTCCTCCCCCCGTCCTCAAATCGATCTCCATGATTAATTATTATTTTTAAAAGATTATGTAGGATTCACGAATACAATGACTCAAGACAAGGACTTGTCTAGATTGTAAATTTTTTTTAATGAGTAGATTCACTATAGGCCAAATGGAGAAATTGTATAAATATATATTTTTAAAATGAATCACTACTTGGATTAAAACATCATATGATGAAATTGTGTTTATCACTCACTTTCATAGAGCGTTCCCTCGATCATATGCCTTTTGTTTTTTTTTTAAATCTAAAAGTCCACATCAAGGGATATGTCCCTATGGATTCATTTCATCCATTCTACTAGGTAGGGTTTCTAACCCCTAGAGTCATGTTGAACCCATGTCTATTATCATGGGACAACCACATTGGTGGATTATGTGCATCATTTATATATCCCTATGGATTCATTTCATCCATTCTAATAGGTAGGGTTTCTAACCCCTAGAGTCATGTTGAACCCATGTCTATTATCATGGGACGACCACATTGGTGGATTATGTGCATAATTTATATATCCCTATGGATTCATTTCATCCATTCTACTAGGTAGGGTTTCTAACCCCTAGAGTCATGTTGAACCCATGTCTATTATCATGGGACAACCACATTGGTGGATTATGTGCATCATTTATGGTTGACCATCTCCATCTTAAAAGGAACCATGGCCATATCCCAACAAAGGTTTTAGAATGTGACCTAGCTTCTATTAAGTACCAATCATCAATCAATGCACTATGATTCATAAGGCAATATCTTTGTGAATTGTGAGGTGTAGCACATTTCATGCATGGTGGACATTGCCTTCAAAGAAAAATCAACATATATTCTAATATAGGTTGATTGAATTTATTAAATCTCTCAAGTTATATGATGAAGAAACGTTTTGGGTGCATTCTTTTTCACTTAATCAGTGTGATATCTAATCATTTTAAAGTTGAAGTATTGGTTCAAATTTGCCTTACTTTCTCTATAATATATGATATAATGATTAATACATGAATCAGTTATTTGATATTCCATTCGTATATCTTTTATATGGATACAAACTTTTTGAAACATGTTAGACAAAGAATTTAATCTTAATAGAAAAATATTAATTCATAATTTATAACAAAGAAAATAAATACTATTTTCAAATATAATTGTTTCATCCTTCTTATAATTCAAAAGATCATGAACTTAATTGTTTATAAATCATTCGATTCTTTAGGGTAAATTTGCTTGAAACCCCATTCAGAACCTTAAAGTTCATCAACAACAAAGTGGCAGAGAGAAGATTTGTCTTCAGCCCTCCATATACAAGTTTATTCAGTATCTCAAATAAGAGAGTTATCATGAATCTTGACATCAACAACGATTGGTGCATCGGCTTACATGTGTGAAAAAGTGTCATCGATCAAACTATTTATCCTATCATACACTTGTTGATGTATATGTAACTTCAGAATGTATTTCATATATGTATTTTGTATCCCTACATAGATGTTATTATTCCTCTACACAGAAGTGTCGTCATTTGTATTTAGAAGTGTCCCAAGTTGCATTGCATGTACCACAACTTGTATGTCATGGGTTATTAGACTACCAAGTGTGGGGTCGGCCCTGAGTTGAGTTACCATGGGTTATTAGACTCTCCTAGAGAAGTCGGACATGTTAGGTTATTAGGCAAGTCAAGTCAGTGTATAAATAGAGTGAGGGTGTCACTCTATTTTATCATTCACTTACTCATCTATTCTCTCACTTAAGTGATGCGCACTAGTGGAAAAAGAAAAAGCTGCTAGGAGACAATCTCTTGTACTTGGGTTTTGTATCATTGCTCTTTCTATCTCTGAGCAAGTTGCGGGGTTTTTCACCTTCTTGGTTTTCCCCGAGGAAAATCTGCATCTATTGTCTCTTGTGATTGATATGTTGTACATGTTATTCTCTCAGATAAGATCCTAGATCATTTTGAATTAATGCTCAAAATCTAACATGGTATCAAAGCTAACATGAGAAGAAGACACTATGCAGCTGCGAAAGCTAGGGCTTCTTGATTTTTGGGTTTCTCTCCCTATATCTTCAAAGGCAAGAGGCTAGATTGACTCTCCTAGCAAGGGCACATCTTTTTGTCGAAACAGAATTCAATTCTGACCATTTTCAGTTTTGAACTAATCTCTGCTATGGGAAATTAGGGTTTCGAAGAAAGTTGGAATTTCTGAAATTTGAGACCACGGCTGGAAGATCCTCTGAAAAATCGAAGTTTAGAGCTTTGGATCGAGATTTTTGGTTGGGTGAAGCTCTAGGAAAATCAAACCCTAATTCAAAGTCCTGTCCAATGAATCCGGAAGTTTCGAAAGCAATTTTGAGGGATGAAATTTTACATATTTCAATATCTGAGTATACCAGCTTGACCAGCTCAGCAAGGCACATCTTTCTATCCTTTTAGAAGTTTGAAATTCAAATTTTGAATTTTGAGGGTTTCTCTAACAAACCCTAATCTAGCTCGAGATCCAATTTTCAGCAAATTAAGTGGTAAGACCTAATAACTTTTCTATTTCCATTTGAAGTACTCTTTAAGATGTCTCACCACACCAAGCTTGAGGATAAGCTTGAAGGGGCAGATAACTTCTAAGCATGGAAGTATAGGATTGGGTTAATCCTAGAAGAAAATGAATTGGACACGTACATAAGTGAAGAGGTTCCAGTTCAAGAGGGAGAAGAGGATAAGGCCTTACACAAGAGGAACTTTGTCAAGGCTAAGAGAATCATTGTTGATTCTATCAAATACCATCTCATACCACATGCGTCATCTCTGAAGACACCTAAGGAGATGTTTGATTCTTTGACCAAGATATTTGAAGGGAAGAACATAAATCGGAAGATGACCTTGAGGAATCAACTAAATAATGTCAAGATCCAAAATGCGGAGACCATGCAGTCTTATTCTTCAAGGGTCTCCCAGATAAAAGAACAACTTGAAGTTGTGGGAGAAGATATAGAGAATGGAGAAGTGGTAATGACCACTCTTAATGGCCTTCCTAGGTCATGGGATTCCTTCATCTAAGGAATTTGTGCTAGGAAGAAACTTATCACATTCAGTAGGCTGTGGGAAGAATGCTCACAAGAAGAAGCTCGAATTATAGCTCGAGAAGAGAAGATGGGGAATGAAGACCAAGCTCTCATGGCACACTCCAAGAAGTATGAAAATATAAAGGGACATCACCACAGCAAGAAAGAAAAGCATCACCATCAAAACTAGAGGGGTAACCTTAGATCTTGAAGAAACATATCCAATCACCGATACTTTACATGTGATGAAAAGGGACACTATTCCAGGGATTTTTCCAGAAATAATAAAGATGGTTCCCACAAGAAGAGGAACATCAAAAGAAGACATCATGCTCACACTATAGAGGATGATGAACCTCCCAGGAAGAGGGATAGGGAAGAATGTGAAGATTATTCAAGTGATGAAGAGTATGTTTTCATTTCTTCCCTCATTAGTACTATTGCTCATGGAAGCAATGATTGGATTACAGATAGTGGGGCTTCCAAACATATGACAGGATTCAAGGGATCCTTTGTAAACCTATCTGAACATGAATCACCCCATAAGGTGAAACTTGGGGATGACTACCAGTATCCCATAAAAGGAAGTGGTGAAGCCTCCTATAAGCTAGACTCCGGAAAGTCTATGAAGATGAAAGGTGTACTATATGTTCTAGGTCTCAAGAAGAATCTTCTCTCTGTATCGGCTTTGGATGCAAAAGGCATAAGGGTTGCATTTATAGATGGCCAAGTTCTTATGTGGCCAAAAGGTAAGACCATTGATGATGCAGTAGTGATTGGAGAGCAAGAGGGAGGATTATATAAATTGAAGGGCCAACCAGAACAAGCCTTGGTCCATTACTCAGTAAAACCAAGTGAACTTTGCCATAGAAGGCTTGCACATGTGGACTATAGGGCACTACCTATTGCAAGCAAAGTAGTTGAAGGTCTTCCTGAAATCCAGGCAAATCATGAAGGCATTTGCAAAGGTTGTGCAAAAGGAAAGAATACAAAGAAAACATTTCCAAGTAGTGAAAGCAAGGCAAAAGGAATATTGGAGATTATCCACTCTGATGTATGCGGTCCGATGCCTTCTAGCTGTCTGAATGGGTATGTAAATTATGTTTCCTTCATTGACGATTTCTAGGAAGACTTGGGTTTATTTCTTGAAGAATAAAGATGAAGTGTTTGATAAGTTCAAGGAATTCAAAGCCTTGATAGAAAATCAAACTGATAAGAAGATCAAGATCTTTATATCTGATAATGGTGGAGAATTTACTTCAGGAGACTTCAATAAGCTATGCAATGATTTAGGGATTAAGAGGGAGTTGACTACTCCTTACAATCCACAACAAAATGGGGTTGTAGAAAGAAAGAATAGAACCATCATGGAAGTAGCTAGGGCAATGCTTCATCATCAAGATCTATCTATGCACCTTTGGGCATAAGCAGCAAGGACAACTATATATGTGCAAAACATAACACCTCATGAGATACTTGACAACAAAACACCAGAAGAAGTGTTCACTGGAAAGAAGCCAGAAGTTATCCATATCAGAATATTTGGTTGTCCAGTCTACACACACATTCCAAAGGAAAAGAGGACAAAGCTAGATCCTTCAGGAAAGAAGGGTATCTTTGTGGGTTACAGTGAAAGCTCGAAGGCATACAGAATCTACTTTCCAGGGTTCAAGAAGATTGATATCAGCAGTGATGTAACTTTTGATTGAGACTCGGCATACATCAAATCAAGGAAGACACCTGCTAAAGACAATGAAGAACCAAGAATACCCAGAACACAAGACACCACCATGAATGAAGTTATTCTAGAAGAAGATTGTGAAATAGAAGATCCACAAGAACCTGGAGATCCACCCCGTGAGAAGAACTCTCACAAGAGGAAACCAGCATGGTCTAGAGAGCTCATCCAAGATGCAGAAAGGTATGGTATTCCAGAGGAGGAACACAGAGAAAGAAAAAGGACTAGGTCACATACCAGCTATGTTTCCTTACTCTGTGATATTATGAACAAAGAACCTTCGAGTTATGAAGAAGCAACGGAAAAGAAAGAATAGAAGGATGCCATGATTGAGGAATACCAGTCGATCATGAAGAATGATGTTTAAGATGTGGTCCCAAGACCTAAAGGGAAGTCTATTGTGACTTCCAAGTGGATCTATAAGATCAAGCATGCTGCAGATGGTAGCATAGAGAAATACAAGGCGAGGTTTGTAGCTCGTGGCTTCTCCTAGAAAGAGGGGATAAATTATGAAGAGACTTTTTCTCTTGTAGCTAAATACACTTCCATCAGAATAGTACTTGCTCTGGATGCAGTGATGAAATGGAAGATACACCAGATGGATGTCAAGACAACTTTCTTGAATGGTTTATTCGAAGAGGAAGTGTATGTGGAGCAGCCATTTGGTTTTGAGACACATGGCAGGGAGTCATATGTGTGCAGGTTGAATAAAGCCCTGAATGGCTTGAAGCAAGCTCCTAGGACTTGGTATGCTAGGATAGACAGCTTTCTATCCAGCTTAGGCTTTACCAAGAGCAAAGCGTATTCCAACCTTTACTACAAGGTTGAGGAAGGCAATCCAGTAATGCTCCTATTGTATGTGGATGACCTGTTTGTGACAAGTGAGGATAGATTGATTTCCGACACAAAGAGAAAGCTTGCTGTCGAGTTCGAGATGAAGGACTTGGGGATGATGCACTACTTTCTAGGCATGGAGGTGTGGCAGAGTGCAGATGGAATCTTCCTTGGACAAGGGAAGTATGAAGTAGAGATCTTAAAGCGGTTCAAGATGATGGACTGCAAGGCCATGGCCACACCTATGGCATCGAACCTGAAGCTTCTGTGTGATGCTTCGTTTGAGCCAGTTGATGTCATGGTGTATTGTCAGATGATTGGGTCCTTGATGTAGCTGATAAACATGACACGAGATATTTGCTTTACAGTGAACACATTGATCCTGTTCCTAATGGATCCGAGAAGTGTTCACCTGGTTGCTGTAAAGCATATTCTAAGGTACCTGAAGGGTACAGTTGACTATGGGCTCAAATATGATGTGAATCAAAAGTTTAACCTAGAGGGTTATGTTGATTCATATTTGGCAGGCAGTGCCATTGATCGGAAGAGCACTTCAGGGTCCTGCTTCAGTATGGTATCTGGCATGATCTCTTGGTTTAGTAGGAAGCAGCCCTGTGTGGCACTAAGCACAACCGAAGCAGAGTATGTTGCAGCTTGTTCGAATAATTGTGAGGTAGTATGGCTTAGGAAGCTACTGTCTGATTTATTTGATCTCTAGTTGAGTGCTACTTGCATATATTGCGACAACCAGAGTTGTGTGAAGTTGTCAGAGAACCCAGTGTTCCATGACAAGTCGAGGCACATTGAGATCAAGTATCACTATATCAGAGATATGGTGCAGAGAGGAACAGTGAAGCTCCTGTATGTTACGATGGACGAGTAGATAGCTGATGTGTTGACCAAGCCACTGTGCAGAGTGAAGTTTGAATACTTCAGAGAGCGACTTGGTGTACTTTAGATTGAGATTCCCTCCAAAGGGAAGTGATGAGTCTGGAGGCACAGATGCACATGCAGCCATTCTCACATAGTGGTAGGTAAGCCCTCCTAAGGTGAACATGTAAGGGCTAGAGCCATTCTCACATAGTGGTAGGTATGTCTTGCTATGGTGCAGATATAAGGGCTAGGGCCATTCTCACATGGTGGTAGGTATGTCCTCCCATGGTGTAGATGTAAGGGTTGGGCCATTCTCACATGGTGGTAGGTATGTCCTCCCATGGTGATATGCAAGGGTTGGGCATGACTTTTCTAACATGGTGGCAAGTATGTCCTCCCATGGTTGTTGATGTAATTGTTGAGCCTTTTCGACATGGTGGCAGGTGTGTCCTCCCATGGTTGTTGATGTAAGTGTTGTGCCTTTCCAACATGGTGGTAGGTGTGTCCTCCCATGTTTGTGATGTAAGTGTTGAGCCCTTCCCGGATGGTAGTAGGTAGGTCCTCCCATGCTAGTGTATGTAAGTGTTGTGTGATGTGCATCTGATTTGTGCTCCATGGACTATGAGGTGATCTGAAGACGATGATGTGACAATAGGGTACATAGGTTTTGCAGAGGCATATAATCAGTCCTGAGATGCTCTTACAGGTTTTGCAGAGGCAGTATAATTATTCCTGAGAGATCATATAGGTTTTGCAGAGGCAGTATAATCAGTCCTGAGGTGTACCTACTTGATGGCTTGCTCGCAGAGATGATGAAGACCTACATGGAGTCTAGGCCTACATCCAGCATGAAAAAGGGCTGGATCTATAGAACTTCCTATGACGAGTAGATTGGAGATTAATTGAGATAGCATCATTGACAATGATGACGATTCAATGATGATGATCCAGTGACGATGATCTAGAGAAGAAGAATTGTGCTAGAAGACCTGTCTCGAGAAATACCTTCCTAGTTAAGAGGGAGTGTTGATGTATATGTAACTTCGGAATGTATTTCATATATGTATTTTGTATCCCTACAGAGATGTTATTATTCCTCTATACGAAAGTGTCATCATTTGTATTTACAAGTATCCCAGGTTGCATTGCATGTACCACAACTTGTATGGGATGGGTTATTAGACTACCAAGTGTGGGGTCGGCCCTGAGTTGAGTTACCATGGGTATTAGGAAAGTCAAGTCAGTGTATAAATAGAGTGAGGGTGTCACTCTATTTGATCATTCACTTACTCATTTATTCTCTAACTTGAGTTATGCGCACTAGTGGAGGAGGAGAAGCTACTAAGAGACTATCTCTTGTACTTGGGTTTTGTATCATTTCTCTTTCTATCTCTGAGGAAGTTGTGGGGTTTTTCACCTTCTTGGTTTTCCCCAAGGAAACTCTGTGTCTATTGTCTCTTGTGATTGATATGTTGTACATGTTATTCTCTCAGATAAGATCCTAGATCATTTTGAATTAATGCTCAAAATGTAACAACACTAGTATATAATTATCATTATCTTCCATTACATTTTGGTCTTCCCCAGGTTTGTCACTGGAGGGCATATAATCATAAACTTCATTCCATTACCCTTACCAATATTCTTTTTGATAACCTCATTTTTCATATTGACCTTTCTAACTAGAAACATCACATAAATGATATGCGTGTGTGGGAAAAATGTGTTTTATCATATTACCGCTTAGTAATCACTACAAGGAAAACACCTTCTAAAAAATATTTTTGCTGACCTTACAAAAAAAAATCTCATTCATCAATTTATACCAGAGGTTGCTAGTAGATGTGGGAAGCAAGAAGTTTTAGTGGAGGTTTTCAACCACTGTGCTAATAAATAAGACACACAACGATGCATCAAAATTAAAAGAGAACTGACTTACTACTGTGCCACACTATTATGTGCACTAACAATAATATAGCTCAATGGAAATCATATATATATATACCCCATCAAAACTTGTTGGTGTGTGATGTGGAAACTAACATACCGGTTGCACACTATTAAGAAAACATTGGTTCTAAAGATAACATTGCTCCATGCAATTTTAGAAAAAATATATATTTCATTCCCATCAAAATCGGTGGTGCATGTGATGAAACAAATGCACCGGTGTAGGTGAAACTAAAAATAACCCTCAAGAAACCAAAAAAAAAAAATATTACGAACAACCTACGATGCTCCACATCTATCAAAATACATTGGTGTGCATATTACAAAAGCATTGGTATCAAAATAGTTCAATGGAATTTTTCATAAATATCCATATCTTATTTTCCTAGCAAACCATGTTCGGTGCATCTAAATGAAAAGGGTGCACATGTGCCTGCAATGTTATGATAGACTACATTGGAATTTATTTTTAATTTACATGTTATGCTTCTTCGAGGCATTATATCTATAAATACATACCATTTATTAACAAGATACAATGCATCGTGATATGTAAAAGTATTTTATTTAAAATAGATTGTCAAGAATTGCTTACTATTAAAGAAAGTGCACTAGTGCATATCCTAAAAATGTGCACTAGTGTGGCACGGAATCGAGCGCGCTAGAATAGGGTAAAATATTTAAAAAACAACATTGAAATGCCATTTTATCCTTTTCTCGATACAATAGACCACCTTTTCCCATCCAAGCACCAGTGTTTCTTTCTGACACCCACACCCCCATACTTGGTGTGCCTGATTGGATTTCTCCCATGATTTGATGGTCTGAGGAGTTGAAATTTTTTAACGCGGCTAGAAAATTTGATTTATTATATACATGGAAACCATGCCTCACAAGCAAGAAAGAGTCCATGTATATTTGATGCAGGAGCATCGGAGCCTAGGAAAATCAGTCGAAGTTGATCGACATGAGGGAGTCGACTAGAGAGGGTGCCGACGACCACTGGAACGAGAAGCAGATTGACTTGTCGAAGTCAATAAGTTGAGCAGGAATAGTCGGTATGCAACCGACTGAGGCAACAAATGACGGGTGTTGCGTTAAGTAGAGAGTCGACAGGTTATGGTCAACAAATGATAAGAGAAGGTAAGGTGTTGAGTGGTCGACAGGCGGTCGAACCATGACATCAACAAATTGGCGGAGCCAAGCATGGAGGACTAGAAAACCGCAGGAGATAAGGACAAACAGACAGAAAGGTAGAGATGTGACCGACTACTGTAGTAGGGTCGGGAGAGCAGAAAGTCAAGAAAACTGTACCTGGTAGCCGTTTGGGGTTGCTGACGAAGTTAATACAATTATTGAAGGTAGGTGAAGGACATGACAGATGTTGTCACAGGAAGAAGCTGTGCAGTATGGTAGGGCACTAATAGTTGTAGATCTACATGATTATGAATAATTGACAGACAGGAGGGTGCATGTATCGGGGATCATAGTGATCTCAGGAACACGAGTAGCAGCAGGGTAGAAGGCCCGAGAGAGAGACTCAGTTGAGGGAGTCATTAGAAGAATAGAGGGGAGTCTGAATTTGTTATAGAGAAGAATCACACATGCTGATAAAGAAGCTGAGATCAAGCCATAACTCAGAGTTCTACAGTGAACCAATAGAGGGTGAGGTCAACACATCGAGAGAACACACCACATTTACTTCTGAGTTGTAACGGCTAAGGCCGACTAGTTAAGTTAGTTATTTGCATTCGGTTATTCCGCATTGTAACCAATTTCTGAGAAGTAATATAAGCCACTTTTGGCATCATGTTTTACACCTAGTTCATGTAAACATTGTGGTTGTGTCATGTGTATTGTTAAGCAAGAACCTTATAGCCTAAGGTGCCTTGCGTGAGTTGGTATCAGAGCAATAGTATATTGACAACTAAAGGATAGCTATATTAGAGTTGAAGAACGTCAGTGATATTGAGCATGCAAGTGCATTGAACAGCTCAAGCTGAGGTTGGGCAGAGTTGTGCACGACTTGTTGAAGTCCAGTTGCGATTGGACATGTGAGAGTCTCAACAGAGGTTGAAAATGGCTCACCGAGGCGTTAATGTCCAAGGACGAAGAGCGTGTGGCGTAGCAACCGTCAAAGTGGATCATGAGATGTTCAACAAATGCGTTAGAATGTTGCGAACTTTGACAAATGAAGTCACAACGATCAAAGAAAGCCAAAGGCATGGTTGTATTCCTGAGGCATTAGACCACAACGATGAGGAAGTCGAAGAGGTGGAAGCTCAAGAAGAATCCGCCGAAGAACCAGAAGAAAAACTGATCAAACTTCTAGCAGATATGAGAGGTCGGACGAAGATAGACGTGCATACCTACTCAAGAAGCTTGGACCCAAAAGACTTGATCAACTGGTTCAGAGAAATGGAGAAATACTTCGACATAGAGAATATCGAGGAAACTAAACGGGTTAAGACTGCATGTTGGAGGTTGAAAGTTCATGCCTCGTTATGGTGGGATAATGTACAGGCTGATAGAGTCAAGAAAGGCAAGGAGAAAATCAAGTCTTGGGATAGAATGGTCACCAAGTTAAAAGGGAAGTTTTTTCCAAATGTCTATATGATTTCCTTGTTCAGGAAGTTACAGAACTTTCGACAAAAAGAGATGATCATGAAGTAGTACATGGAAGAGTTCTACCAATTATCGATTCAGTCAGGAAAAATCGACAAAGGAGAAGAAGTTGTCGCTAGGTACGTGAATAGCTTGAAATAAGCTAATCACGATGAATTGAGCATGTCGAGATTCAGAGTAGTTGGTGAAGCCTACAAGTTAGCTCTGAAGGCAGAAGAGAAACTGTCGAGAAAATCCATGGCAACCAGAGCTAAGATTACTGGTCAAGGTGCGAAAACTGTTTCCGTGAAAGCTCAAAGTAGCGGTTACAGAAAGGAATCTATCAAAGAGCGACGGACAGAAGGGACATCGACAAAGGAGAAAATGCATGAGAACTGAAGTGATGGTCGTGAGACTCGTTCTCGAGGTGCATATGGTTGAAGTGGTCCATCTGACAGAAAAGGAGCTAATAGACCAACCTTAATCTGTTACAAGTGTCGATGAGCTGGACACAAAAAATATGAGTGCCTGGAGAATGTACATGCTGTAAAGGAGTCGAAACCCAGACGTCGAAAAGATGAGCAAGTCGACAAGATGGAAGAGTTGACATTCGATAGCAGTGGAGGTGAGAAAAGAAAGAACCGAAAACTGATGGTCCAAAGAGCCTTGAGCCAGGAAGATCAATGCGACGAGACAGAGTCGACACAGTGGAAGGTGATCTTCCGAACGAAGGTGCGGATCAGTGAATGGCATTGCAAAACCATAGTGGATGGTGGAAGCATGAAGAATCTTGTGTCGAAAGAAGTCATCGACAAGATTGGACTGAAGTTTTAGGAACACCCACACCCATACAAGATCTCATGGTTGAAGAAAGGACACCATGTAAAGGTGACGAGACAGTGCCTGATCAACTTCAGAGTTGAAGGATTTGACGACGGTGTACTGCACGACGTAATCCCAATGGATGCATGCCATCTGTTGTTAGGGAGACCATGGTAGTATGATCATAAAATGATCTATGGTGGTTCAACCAACACAGTCACAGTGTGGAAGAATGGTGTGGAAAGGACTCTTAAGCCAAGGCAAGAAGAGAAATCTGATAGTAAGCACAGCAAAAGCAACCTTTGGGAAAAGCGAGTGCTGATGACCTCAGCAAAAGAATTCCTCGCGGAAGAGGAGAGGCAGTCAGGATGTTTTGCGATCATTCTAAAAGGGCCATGTGTCGAGGGGATGACCATGAAGGAAAATATTTTGGTCGATCTTGAAAAGTTGCTGGAAGAGTTTCGTGACATAATGGCTGAGGAGACACCGACGGGATTGCTGCCGACAAGGAGTATATCCCATCAAATCGACTTGATTCCATGGTCGAGTTTTCCAAACAAAGAACCACATATGATGAGTTCGACGGAAGGTCAAGAACTCAACCGATAGGTCCAAGAGTTGTTGGACAGAGGGTTGATCAGAGAGACTCTGAGCCCGTGCGCAGTACCAATAGTATTAACACCAAAGAAGGGTGGAGAATGGAGAATGTGTACAGACTCCATAGCCATCAACAGGATCATGATCAAGTATTGGTTTCAATTGCCGAGAATGGATAACTTTATGGATTGCCTGAGTGGAGCGACATACTTCACAAAGATAGACCTGAAAAGCGGTTATCACTAGATTCGGGTTAGAGAAGGAGATGAATGCAAAACAACATTCAAGACAAGAGAAGGGTTGTATGAGTGGTTAGTCATGACGTTTGGATTGACTAATGCACCCAGTACATTCATGAGATTGATGAATGAGGTACCTAAAACTATTCTTGGGAAAGTTTGTCGTAGTCTATTTAAACAACATTTTGATTTTTAGTCGAACCAAGATAGAACACTTAGAGCACATTCGACAGGTTTTGGAGAGACTACAGGAGGAGAAGGTGATGGTGAACCTGCAAAAGTGTTTCTTCATGAAGAAGGAATTGGTGTACTTGGGATTTGGAATCTCGAGTAAAGGGGTAGTGATGGACCCGAAAAAGGTGAAGGCAATAGTAGATTAGTTGGAGTCGACAAGTGCAACAAGAGTCAGGAGTTTCCATGGACTTGCTAGTTTCTACAGGAAGTTCATTCGGGGATTCAGTCAGATTTGTGCACCATTGATAGAATGCATGAGAAGGGGCAAGTTCAAGTGGACGGACGCTACCCAGAAAGCTTTTGATAAGTTGAAGGAAACGATCACTAAGAGCTCGGTGTTAGCACTCTCAGACTTTGACAAAGTTTTCCAGGTTGATTGTGATGCGAGTGGAACGACAATTGGAGCAGTGTTGAGCCAAGAAGGACGACCAATTGCATTCTTTAGTGAAAATTTGAATGGAGCGAAGCGGAAGTATTCGGTCTATGACCAAGAATTTTATGGTATTGTCCAAGCATTGAAAAAGTGGGGGCATTACCTATTGCCCAAGGAATTTTTGTTATACACAAATCACCAAGCAGTGAGGTATCTGAATACTCAGTCAAAGTTAAATTAGCGACACATGAAATGCGTGGAATTCCTACAAGGATATACATTCATGTTACAACATAGGTCAAGCAAGTCGAACAAGGTTTCCAAATGCTAATGGAGTAGTCAAGTTCTTTTTCACCTGGGGAGTCTGATGCAGGAGCATCGGAGCTTAGGAAGATCAGTCGAAGTTGATCAACATGAGGAAGCCAACCAGAGGGAGTGTCTATGATCACTAGAACGGGGAGCAGATTGACTTTTCGAAGTCAATAAGTCGATCAGGAGCAGTTGGTATGCAACTGACTGAGGTAGCAAACGACAGGTGTTTGTGTTAAGTCGAGAGTTGACAGGTTATGGTCGATAGACGATAAGAGAAGGTAAGGCATCGAGTGGTTGAACCAAGACACTGACAAATTGGCAGAGCCAAGCGTGGAGGAAGGGGAGGACTAGCAAACCCCGGGAGATAAGGGCGAACCGAAACAAAGGTCGAGATGCGACCGACTACTATAGCAGGGTTGGGAGAGCAGAAAGTCAAGAAAACTATAATTGGTAGCTGTTCGGGGTTGCTGAGGAAGTTAATACAGTTATTGCAGGTAGGTGAAGGACATGATAGATGTCGGCACAGGAAGAGGCTGTGCAAAACGGTAGGGCAATGACAGTTGCAGGTCTACAAGATTTGGAAGAATCGACAAATAGGAGGATGCGTGTCTCAGGGATCGCAGTGATCTCGGGAACAGCAGCAACAGCAGGTTAGAAGTCCCGAGAGAGAGACTCATTTGAGGGAGTCAGTAGTAGAACATAGGGGAGTCTGAAGTAGTGATAGAGAAGAGTCACACATGTTGATAAGGAAGCTGAGATCAAGCCATAGCTCAGAGTTCCGGAGTGAACCAAGAGAGGGTGAGGTCAACACATCGAGAGAACACACCACAGTTACTTCTGAGTTGTAACGGTTAAAGCTGACTAGTTAAGTTAGTTATTTACATTCGGTTATTCCGCATTGTAACCAATTTCTAAGAAGTAATATAAGCCACTTCTAGCATCACATTTTACACCTAGTTTGTGTAAGCATTGTGGTTGTGTCATGTATATTATTAAACAAGAACCTTATAGCCTAAAGCACCTTGCATCAATATTTTTTATTACCTTCTCATTTATGTTTTTAGAGGATCAAAATTTGAAAATTTCCTTGAATTTATCATAAAAAGAACTAAAAATGGTGCGATGCATTATTTCTATTCAATCCGCACTAGCATTGATCTTTAATGCATTGTACTTAAACACAGAGTGCATTGGAAATGGAAACCTTTTTAAAATAATTATTTGCGATTTGCATTGCATTCCCATAAACTATATGCATCGACAACAGTGCGTGATCATAAAAAGAAAACTCTATACATATCAAACAATTAATTTTTAAAAACGGATGGTGCATCTTAAATAAATCAGTGCATCATTCACGGTGAATGATAATAAACCTGATGCACCATTCACAATGTGTGAACCTAAACCCATACTCATCACTTTAAAAAAAAAACAAAAACATACATGGTGCTATTTAAATATTTGAATGCATCGTCAACAATGTGTTCCTATTAATAATGCACATGATTAAATTTTTTTTTTTTAAAAGTTAATAGATTTAACACCAAAACCATGTAATATATTTTACTACATACTAGTCCTCACTATATAGATGGATGCACCGATGCTAATTATAGATTGAAAGACCGTCAACGGTGCATTTTCATAATAAGAACCACATAATATATTAATAAAAAGAATTTGTGATTGGTACTTTGTTCATATACAGACTCACCGTTGTGTATTGATACACAAAGAGCCAATAGTTTTCGTAATAAGCATCATCAAATATATTAATAAAAGTGTTTTTGATCGATGTTTTGTTTATATGTGGATGCACCAGTGCATACAGATATATAAAGCACCAGGAGTTCTATACTAAAAAAAAGTGTTTTTACTTTTACAATGCACTTTAAATATGTGTAAGAATTGTTTTGATGCATGCTTGTTTTTCTAGCACCACTACAAGTGTGATTAGGTTACTTAAGAACTAATCACCACTTAACTGAAAAATAAAAATAAAACATACACACTTCTATTTAAGTATTCATATGCAATATCAATGGTGTGTTCCTCTTCATAATGCACACCGTTAAAATTATTTTCAAGACATGTTAATAAATTTTACACCCTAATCATGTAATATCTTTTACAACATACTAGTGGTCACTGTATACAGGTATAGACCAGTGCTAAGTATAGATTGACACACCATTGACGATAAGTTATCATAATAAGCAGATAAAATATATTCATACAAATGGACACACATGTGCACATAGATATTCAAAGCATCGAGAGTTCTATACTAGCAAAAAAGTTTTTTTTCCTATAGTTTGCTTTCAATATGTTCAAGTATCATTTATGGTGTGTAGTTGGTTTCTTAACACTGCTATTAGTTTACGTAAGCACCAATAATGGCGTGTGACTATTTTATGGGTGCACTAAGGACCTTTGAAAATATTTTTGAGGAAAAAAATTATCATCTGCTTTTGATAAATGTAAATGATGTACTCTAGTAAAAAAATTACATTTTATTTATGTAGATATGATCTATAAACTAGTGTCAATATTCTGTTGGAACAGTTCGTCACAATTGATCTTACAAATTTGCTCTTATTGTATTAGCTTATTTTTATTAAGTTCCAAATAACTGAAATTGAAACAAGAATAACTAGAGAAAATAAGTACACAATCCACAAAATAACACAAGATATACTTTGGGAAAACCCACTATGGGGAAAAGTCTAGCCACAAATGAGGACTATGCCTTGCTCTTTATGTCAAATTGTAAATACAAAGGAAATGGTACTCTCTATGGACTTACATATGATTCTGTGGCCATAATAGCTACTACAATATCTCCTATCACCTATGTTATACTCTAACATCCACTCTTATGTAGTTTTTTAATGATGGCAAAGTAGAATACATCAAAACAATGGAACTCTCTTCTCTTCTGGCAACCTAGTATTTAACATAGCTCTATAGTCATCTAAGGTTAGGTTTAGGGTTTGTACATGCCCCATATACCGATTAGGGTTAGGGTTTTGGTCCTTCTAGAATGTTACTGAGGTTCCACACATGACTAGCTCCACATGTGTGAGAAATGACAGTTGACGTGGAATCCACTGGGTACCATGGTGATCAACTAGATAGGTCTACTTGCAAGACGCATAACTTTTGCGTACGGATTGTATTTGAGGATATTCTTGGGTCCTTGGAAATTTTTCAGAGTGTAGAATCAAATTAAGGAACATCGCACAAGAGATGAACTTTGGACCCCAAAAATATAATTTAGACCCTAAAACATCGCGCAAAATGTTTTGTAACTGTAAGACCTGTGGGCGTAAGCAATTTTTTTTTTTTTAAAGGGCATGCATTCAGAGTATTGTATAGTATTCTAAATTGTGATTATTAACAACTTCCATTTTACCAATGGTATTTTCGATCATATGCACTACACATATGTTAAATCATTTATTAATTATATACTCCTATTCACTCTGCAACAAAATTAAGCAACAAATATATAACTTTTTTCCTTACAATTAGCTGTCTTAAATGTAAACGATATCTTTCTTTTATCTCAAGGCACACCTATTTTTTTTCTACAACACTTAAAATCAATTATAGGAAAAGTCACTTAAAATTTTTCCAAACACTTAACCATTCATGAGCAAGAGTTGAAATCAATCATAGAAAATGTCACTTTATAATTTTCTACCATACAAACATGTTATATTAATATATAACTTCCTTACTTTTATTTTTATTCAACAAATGATGATATAAAATAACATAAGTAACCTTGATACAAACATAAAATGTAGCTCTTATTTGCATATTAAAACATGTTTATCTCCATTCATGAAAACTAATTACCAACCAATTAAAGTCTCTTTAACTTCATAGTCAATCCCTAGTACTCCTATCCCCGAAATCCTAGATTGTATTATTTTTAACAATGAGGGAAGAAGTATTATTACCATTCTTCAAGCTTACATTTATTAATTCACAATTATTTGACGATTGTTTACACTAGTTCTGAATTCTACTATAATGATGTACTCACACAATCTTTGATCATTATCTTATAGTAATACATGTATAGTACAAGGAGCCATAACCATAATTAGGAGATCAACTTAATTAGTAAATATTTCTTAACAATGGGAGAGTTAACATTATTATCAACTTCCAACCTTCTCTTATGAGCACTATCATACATTTTACATCCTTTCTAACTAAAATAATAATAATTGAAAAAGGTAACGTATGCATTGGAACTCACAATCATATTTCTAACCTGATTGATGATCTTAAGAAACTGATAGTATAAAAAGAAACTTCGAACTATAATTCGAATTGAACTAATACTTAATAATTCAAAAATACAGAGTTCGCATCCAAATTACAGCTGAAGTAATAAATTATAAAGTAATAAGCCACCATGGTAATGACACGAGGTTCAGCAGAACAGAAGTTGGTTGCCCGCCCGACATCGGCGTGATCTCCTCTTCAACTTGTCCAGTGTCAATCTGTATCGTTTGAGTCCCAAAGAAGGTCTGGTTTATACATGAAGGTTTACAATCATCGATGGCGTAGTCGTGATGGATGCCAGTCCAACTCTATCTAACTAATGTTAATATTATGTCAATTAACTGGGCGTTAAACTCCTACAACTACCAACGTGGGGTTCAAGACCTGTAGATCAACGTGGTACTCGAGTTGATCAGCGAACACAGGGTAGGATCTAATACTAGATTCAGTATTCAAAATTATTGCAGCAACCAATTTCATTAGAAAATTTATACACAAAAACTCGGTCTGCAAATCAAACTCCACGCTGAGATCTAATAATGAGATCAATCAACATATAAGACCGAGTATTGTACTCGAGATATAGTTTTGATCTGGGCAGTCTCGATACTGAAATTTAATTAAGAAATCATATAAGGAACATAAAACCGAGTACTGTAATTGTAGTACAGTCTCGATCTAAGCAGTCCAACACCGAAATTTAAATATGACTTCCGATCTAGAGTTAGATAAGAGTTTACATAATCGGAAGTGGATTCAGATTATCAAAGTAACTGAACACGAAAAATTATACAGGATTCGATCTGTGGTTCAATATAGAATATCGAAACTCATGCAGCAAGTCGAATTATGATTTTAAATACTAAATAAGAAAAATCCATACCCGAGTCGAGTTGCAAATTAAAACTGAATATAGGAATTCATTGCAGAGAATTGATCTATGAATTTAAATACTAACTAAGAAAATTTATACTAAAATCAAACTGCGATTCACAACTGGATATTTAAAATTCCTATGCGGAGCATCGATCTATGATTTCGACTACTGAACAAGAAAATTTATACAAGAATCAAATAGTGATTTAAAACTAAATATTAAAATTCATTGCAAAGTATCGATCTATGATTTCAAATATTGAATAAGAAAATTTATTCAAAAATCAAACTGCGATTCAACACTGAATATTAAAATTCATTGCAGAGCATCGATCTATGATTTTAAATACAAAATAAGAAAATTTATTCAAGAATCAGACTGCGATGTAAAACTGAATATTAAAATTCATTACAGAGCACCGATCTATGATTTTAAATACAAAATAAGGAAATTTATTCAAGAATCAGACTGCGATTTAAAACTGAATATTAAAATTCATTGCAGAGCACCAATCTATGATTTTAAATACAAAATAAGGAAATTTATACAAGAATCAGACTACGATTTAAAACTGATCACCGACTTACGAATTTAAAGTTCAACTGGGGATAAATACATGCATCATAGATGTACAATTTTACAGTTTGAATAAATGCATTTAAAAATTCTGAATACAAGTAAAAATCAGATTCGACTATTTAAGAATTACAGATTGAAATCGAATCTGGAAATATTTCGTGGCAGAATATACAATAATACTTAATACTGGAAATAATCCAATCTTAACCGGTACACGATAAAATTAAAATACCATATAACCATGCTTAATAATAATAAAAAAAATTTATAACAAAATCAAATCCAAACAGGAGGATTACCTCTCTGAAAGATGCTTGGAAAAAGTGTTGTAAGTAGTGTAGAGCTTAAGCCTCCAATCCCCTCGCTGGATTCTTCAAACATTCACTGACGGGAACCTGGGTAAACCACCCTACCATTCCGAGAAGTACTCTCCCTCCCTCCGGACCCCCGAGCTAATCGGGTGGTAGAGTTCACACACAATAATCAAGAAATTCCGCTTGAGATTCCCCCCACAAAAATTTGCAGCCAAACCCTTAATAGCAGCAAGTCATAAACTAATCCAAAATCATGATAGCCATCCAGGGTCTAGGTCCCTTACTCATTCCCAATTCCTTCCTTATAAAGGAAAATCTCATGCGACATATGTCGCTTCATGCAAAAATATTTATTTGATTAAATTTCTAAATCAATAAAACTCACCCATCCATGTGTCAGTTTTTCTAGGAGTTGCACCAACATTCCTAAGTTTGCTCATGTTTCTCCCCTAGATATTTCACTTAACTCCTACATTTGTGTGAAGGTGGAGTTGACTAGGTGTCCATGCTTAGGATTCTACTTTGCTCCTAACGAAAGGTTTATATTATTTTAAATGCTCGAAATATTCAGTTATGTGCAAATGCGTAAATCAATCAATATTATTTAAAGTCCAAAATAATCTTTTATGTGCACATGCATAAATATAAATAATATTATTTTAAATGCTAAAAAGAAATAATATTTTATGTGCAAATGTATCAAGCAATAAAATGCATTTTTCTAAGTATTGTTCTAGGTGCAAAATTATACATTTTTATGCAGTTAAGTTAACAATCATTTTCACTAGGACTCCAGTGTCGTTCCGTTGGGCCTCCCCATTCCTTAACTTCATTTTGCCGACATGGTGCCACTCCGTCGGGTCCATTCATTTGTAGTTTCCATTCCTTGGCAAGGTACCGTATTGTCGGGTACTTGCGTCCACTCTTTCCGTTCTCGGCAGGGTACCTCATTGTCAAGCCCTTCTGCCATCATTCTTTCATTTGACTTGCAACAACTTCATGTAGGTATTTCAGGAGCCGTTATCTTCTATCCCCCATCTACACGCTATTAGGGACTAATGGCGCTGAGGAGAGAGTCAGTTCTCACTGCGCCCCCTCGAACTTGTACGTGACCAACGCCATTGTTGTCCACATCGCATGACCTCACACTTCCCTTGAGTAAGCAGATCAATGCTTCTTTATTCTATGTGGTATTCCGTCAGAAGTCGACATTACCGTCGCTCTCCCCGTGTGTGATTTATCTGTACTCTACAACCCTTCATATTCCTTTGTGCGTCTGTCGATGAACCATTTCACCTGTCGCTACACACATTTGTCACAAACATATATTAGTAGTACTGTCCTTGGAAATCATAATTTGATTCATAAATCTGCTACCTCATTAAGTATTTTACTCAAATATTACTCATTCATCTAATCAAACATGCATTTCGTTAATAATTACTTTCTTCATTCTCATCACATAATCAATCGTACAGCTAGTCGTTAAGCATCATTCATATGTACATTTTCCATAATCATAGTTAATCGTTAAACACATCTAATCATTCATTTACATCAACTATCCAGATACACATATATAATTATTTTATTGATTCCTAATCAATCGTAGTTATAAACATACTCAAAATAAAATCAAAGAGTTATTTTATTAATGTTTCAATTAGTCGGGTCACTCAACAGGTGCCCTCAATGTCTACGGTAGTCTAGAGGCACTACATACACCCCTAATTATTTAGAACTTCGTCCCAAAGTACAAGATAAAAATGGAAATCTATGACGCATCTCAGTTGCATCCTCCCAAGTTGCAGAGATAGGACTATAACTGTCCCACTACACTTTGACTTGATCAATCACATGGTGCTTAAGCTGCCATGTTCGCTGTTCCAAAATTAATATCGGCTTGGCCATCATGGCCCCATCGTCCGTTATCTAAACATTGCTCAAATCAATGACATGTGAAGTATCGGGAACATAGTGACGTAATACAGAAACATGAAATACATTATGAATTCTACTTAATGATGATGGTAATTCAAGACGATAGGAAACCGGTCCTATCTATTCCAATATCCTAAAGGGTCCCACAAACCTAGGTAAAAACTTGGATCCCTTGACAAACTTTATAGAACTCTTTTGCGGTTTCACCCATAGGAATACCCTTTCCCCAATCTCGTAGTTTTGATCAGTCCTATGCGCATCTACATAGCTCTTCTGCTGATCATGTGCTTCCTTTAGATGAGCACGAATCATAACAATCTGATCCTCCATCTGTTGTATCACCTCAGGACCAAGCAATGACTTGTCCTCCAACCTATCCCAACTTATGGGAGTCCTACAAGGTCTCCCATACAGAAATTCAAATGGTGTCATCAGAATAGAACTCTGATAATTGTTGTTGTATGCAAATTCTACCAAGGGTAGATATTCTTCCCACATCTTTTGTTGATTCATAACGTACATTCTTAGCATGTCCTCCAACACCTGGTTCACCCTTTTCATTTTTCCGTCCGTCTCAGGGTGATAGGTCATGCTAAAGTTAAGTTTAGTACCAAGAGCTTCTTGAAAGCTCATCCAAAACCTTTCAGTAAATATTGATCCTCTATCCGAAATAATATTTTTCGGAATTCCATGTAGTCTTACCACCTAATTGATAAAAACTATGGCTATCTCCGAAGCTTGATACATGTTCTTAATTGGTAGGAAATGTGCAGTCTTGGTGAGAGTGTCAACAACAACACAAATTGTGTCATGTCTCCTGTTGGTTAAGGGAAAACCAACTATAGAATCCATCGATATAACTTCCCACTTAGATTTCGGGATTGCATGTGGTTGCAGTAATCTAGCTGGGTGTCAATGTTCAGCCTTTACCATCTGACACTCCATACATTTCGTCACAAAACTTACAACATCCCTCTTCATACCATGCCAAAAGAACAAGGGTTTCAGATCTGTGTAGATCTTCTTTATTCCAGTATGTGCTCTATAAACTGCTCTATGAGCCTCTGAAAATATTAAGCTTTGAATTTCCTCATTATCAGGGACATACATGCAACAGTTATACCGTAATAAACCATCCACATCCAAAGAGTACCCCTCAAACTTGGGTATCCTCATTTGATCATTCTCCAAGTCTATTTTTACTTCATTATATCAATTGTCCTCCTGTTGTAGTGTCAGGATATTTTCTCTTAAGTTGGTATTCATAGGTATGACAAAGAATATCCTGGGTCTATGACTAAGTGCTTCAGCCACTTTGTTTAAAGTCCCCTTCACATAAGTAATGTCGAATTCGTACTCACTGAGTAAATCTGACGATCTTCTCTGCCTTGCATTAAGGCCGCTTTGAGTGAATATCTGTTGTAACCCACAATTGTCAGTCTTCAACTCAAACTTTTTCCCTACCAGATAGTGTCTCCATAACCTCAAGGAATGCATTACTGTAGTCATCTCCATATCATGGGTCACATAGTTTTCCTCATGCAGCCTAAGTCTTCTGGACATGTATGCAATTACTCTTCCATCTTGCATCAATACACAACCTACACCATCCTTTGATGCATCTGTACACACCAGGAATTCTTTATCCATATCAGGAACCCTTAGGATAGGTGTCGTCATCAAAAGTTCTTTTGGCTTAGCAAATGCTTCTTCGCATTTCTTCATCCAAATGAAAGTACATTTCTTCTTCTGCAGTTCAGTAATAGCTCCCACTACTCTAGAGAAGCCTTCCACAAAGCGTCTATAATACCCTGCAAGACCCATAAAGCTTCGTACCTCATGTACGTTGGTGGGTTCTGGCTAGTCCCAAATGGCTTCAATCTTAGCTGGATCCATAGATATCCCTTCACTGGATATGATGTGTCCAAGGTAATGAATCTCTTTTTGGAAGAATGAACACTTTGATAATTTCCCATACAAATCGTTTTCTCTTAAACATTGTAAAACTATCCTCAGGTGTTCCTCATGTTCTTATGGTGTCCCTGAATAAATCAGGATGTCATCCAAGAACACCTATAGAAACTTGTCAAGGTGTTGACGAAATACACCGTTTATCAAGTTCATAAATACACTGGGTGCATTTGTTAAACTGAAAGGTACTGCGACAAACTCGTAGTGTCCAAACCTAGTCTTAAAAGCCGTCTTGGGGATATCTTCATCCTTAATCCTCAGCTAGTGATATCCCAACCTCAGGTCTATCTTAGAGAATATCGTCGCATGCTTCATCTGGTTGAAGAGGTCATCTGTACTAGGTAGGGGATACTGATTTCTTACAGTCGCCTTGTTCAGTTGATGGTAGTCAATGCACAAGCGCCAGGATCCATCCTTCTTCTTTACAAAAATCACAGGTGCTCCCCATGGGGACACACTATGTCTAATCAACCCTAATTCCAACAACTCTTGAAGTTGGATTTGCAATTCCTTCAACTCTAGTACCGACATTTGGTAAGGATTTCTAGCTATAGGCTCAATTCCAAGTTTCAGTTCTATGATGAAATACAGTTCACGCTGTGGCGGTAGGCTAGGTAAAGCATCAGGAAACACATCCATGTATTACTAGAACAAGGGGTGGTTAATCATTTCTACCTTATCTCCTTCCTTGTTCATTGCAATTATCGCATAGAGTTTACACCCTTTCCTCATGCTCTTCTCTAGTTGCATGGCCGATATCATTCTTAAAGAAACCTTCTTTTTCTTCCCAGTTAACATTCTCTTGTAACCTTCATCATCGATGAAAGTTAGTTCCTTACTTCGGAAATCCATCACCACCGAGTGTGCTTCTAACTAATCCATCCCAAGGATTAGATCATAAGCACCCAATTCAGTAGCATAAAATGATATTCTAGGAGAACATACTCTATTTCAACTTCACAATCCTCTACCTTAAGACCCACGCTCTGGACACTACTGGATGACATCTCGACATTATTGAAATCATCTTGACTTACTGCCATCGTTTTACTATTTTCTAAAGATTTTAATTTAATAAAACTCTCAGTAGCTCCAGGGTCTTTAAGCAAAGAAAATACATTACCATGTATCTTACCAGTGGTCTCGAGGATGGTGGACTAATGCTTAGCTTGGCGGTTCTTGATGGTTGCGTGAATATGATACGCTTGTCCTAGATCAGCCGCGGTAGTCTGTCATGGTGCTTGAACTCTTTGGTTTCCCTGGTCCTGCCAAGGACATTCGTTTTAGAAGTGTGGCCCTCCACATCTCCAACATCCAGCTTTAGGTCCTCTAGTGTTGTTTCTAGCTAGTACATTGTTTTTCCTCAGTCCAAACTATGCCGATTTTGCAAATGGATTTGCATGACCGTTCTGTGGTGGCAGTTGGTATGGTGTTTTTTCATCTCTATTAGACCTTCCATGGAAAGATCCCTTTCCAAAATTCTTATTACCATATTGATGTTTGGGTGCATGAGAGGATTGACTTGCTCGGTCAGCACTCGTAAAGTTCTTGCTCTGAAGTATCTTGCCGGGAAGCTCTTCTTCAGCTATGAGAGCTTTTTGGACCGCATCATGTAAGGTGGAAGGTGTCAACATATGAACCTTGTCCTGGATAACTGGGTTCAATCCGTAGACAAACTTACTGACCTTTAATTTCTCCATAGAATCATGGGGTGCATATCTCAGTAAATCAATAAAACGGATTTCGTACTCTTGTATTGTCCATAGTCCTTGCTTCAGTGCATGGAAATCGTTCAACTGTCGCTCGATGAATTCTTCAGAAAAGTAATGCTGACAGAAATGCTCATCAAACAATTCCCAAGATATTTCTTCAAGTTATAGGCCGAGCTGTGATCGCAAGGTCTTCCACCAAAGGAGGGCTTCCCCCTTCAGTTGCAGTATCGCCATCCATACCTTCATGTTGTACATGTAGTCCCACAATGAAAAGCACATGGCCATGTTTTCCAGCCATGCCTCCGCTCTAGTTCCCTCAGTGGAACCCCAAAATTCAGAAAATTTCACCTTTTCCAACTCTTAGTGTATGTTAACCGGAGGTGGCGTCTGTGGCACAACAGTAACTTGAGAACCAACATTCTTGTGGTCAAGTCGTGTCATCAATGCTTCTGTCATTCTGTGGTAGTTCCTTGTCATTGTCATAACCTTTCCTGCAGGCAGGTTAATGGTTTCCTCGGTTCTCGAAGGCGTATCCACGAGGGTTGTTGGGGTTGATGGGCATGCAGCTCGTCGTCCTCCCCTTTAGTCTCTTCCCCTGCGAGTTCTTCAATCCATGACGAAGTCTGTGAAGATAGTAAAACAAATTTTTATTAGCCAACAAAACATCATGAAATCTTTTAACGCGGAAATGTCTAGGTCCGAACTAAGTTCGACCTTGCTCTGATACCAAATGTAAGACCTGTCGGCATAAGCAATTTTTTTTTTAAAAAAAGATTGCATTCAGAGTATTGTATAATATGCTAAATTGTGATTAATAACAACTTCCATTTTACCAATGGTATTTTCGATCATATGCACTACACATAGGTTAAATCATTTATTAAGTATATACTCCTATTCACTCTGCAACAAAATTAAGGAACAAATATATAAGCTTTTTCCTTACAATTAGTTATCTTAAATGTAACAAATATATAAGTATCTTTAACTTCATAGTCGATCCCTAGTACTCCTATCCCGAACCGAAATCCTAGATTGTATTATTTTTAACAATGAGGGAAGAAGTATCATTACCATTCTTCAAGCTTACATTTATTAATTCACAATTATTTGACGATTGTTTACACTCGTTCTGAATTCTACTATAGTGATGCACTCACACAATCTCTGATCGTTATCTTATGGTAATACATGTATAGTACAAGGAGTCGTAACCATAATTAGGAGATCATCTTAATTAGTAAGACATTTCTTAACAACGGGAGAGTTAACATTATTATCAACTTCCAACCTTATCTTATGAGCACTGTCATACATTTTGCATCCTTTCTAACTAAAATAATAATAATTGAAAAAGGTAACGTATGCATTGGAACTTGCAATCATATTTCTAACCGGATTGATGATCTTAGGAAACTGATAGTATAAAAAGAAACTTCCAACTATAATTTGAACTGAACTAATACTTAAGAATGCAAAAATACAGAGTTCGCATCCAAATTAGAGCTGAAGTAATAAATTATAAAGTAATAAGCCACTATAGTAATGACGCGAGGTTCAGCAGAACATAAGCTAGCTTCCTACCCGATCGCGGCGTGATCTCCTCTTCAAATCGCCAAGTGTCAATATCATCCGTTTGAGTCCCAAAAAGGTCAGGTTTATACATGAAGGTTTACAATCACCGATGGCGTGGCCATGATGGACTCCAATCCAACTCTGTCCAACTAATGTTAATATTCTGTCAATTAACTGGGCGTTAAACTCCTACCACTACCAACGTGGGGTTCAAGACCGGTAGATCAACATGGCACTTGAGTTGATCAACAAACACAGGGCAGGATCTAATACTAGATTTGGTATTCAAAATTATTGCAGCAGCAAATTTCATTAGAAAATTTAGGCACAAAAAATCAGTTTGCAAATCAAACTCCAGTGTGAGATCTAATAATGAGATCGATCAACATATAAGACCGAGTACTGTAATCGAAATACAGTCTCGATCTGGGCAGTCCCGATACTAAAATTTAACTAAGAAATCCTATAAGGAACATAAAACCGAGTACTGTAATTGTAGTACTGTCTCGATCTAACCGGTCCCACATCGAAATTTAAATATGACTTCCGATCTGAAGTCAGATAAGAGTTTACATAATCGGAAGTGGATTCGGATTATCAAAGTAACTGAACATGAAAACTTATACGAGATTCAATCTGTGGTTCAATACAGAATATTGAAACTTATGCAGGAAGTCGAATTACGATTTTAAATACTAAATAAGAAAAATCGATACCCGAGTCGAGTTGCAAATTAAAACTGAATATAGGAATTCATTGTAGAGAATTGATCTATGAATTTAAATACTGACTAAGAAAATTTATACTAAAATCAAACTGCGATTCACAACTGGATATTTAAAATTCATTTGCGGAGCATCAATCTATGATTTCGACTACTGAATAAGAAAATTTATACAAGAATCAAACGACGATTTAAAACTGAATATTAAAATTCATTGCAGAGTATCGATCTATGATTCAAATACTAAATAAGAAAATTTATTCAAAAATCAAACTACGATTTAACACTGAATATTAAGATTCATTGCAGAGCACCGATATATGATTCTAAATATAAAATAAGGAAATTTATTCAAGAATCAGACTGCGATTTAAAACTGAATATTAAAATTCATTGCAGAGCACCGATCGATGATTTTAAATAAAAAATAAGGAAATTTATTCAAGAATCAGACTACGATTTAACACTAGATATTAAAATTCATTGCAGAGCACCGATATATAATTTTAAATACAAAATAAGGAAATTTATTCAAGAATCAGACTGCGATTTAAAACTGAGTATTAAAATTCATTGCAAAGAACCGTTCTATTATTTTAAATACAAAATAAGTCAATTTATTCAAGAATCAGACTGCGATTTAAAACTAATCACCGACTTACGAATTTAAACTTCATCTGGGGATAAATACATGCATCATAGATGTATGGTTTTATAGTATGAATAAATGCATTTAAAAATTCTGAATACAAGTAAAACTCAGATTCGACTGTTTAACAATTACAGATTGAAATCGAATCTGGAAATATTTCGTGGCAGAATATACAGTAATACTTAATACTAGAAATAATACAATCTTAACCGGTACATGATAAAATTCAAATACCATATAACCATTCTTAATAATCAAAACAATTTTTATAACAAAAGCAAATCCAAATACGAGGATTACCTCTTCGACAGATGCTTGGAAAAAGTGCCACAAGTAGTGTCGAGCTTAAGCCTCCAATCCTCCCGCTAGATTCTTCAACCATTCACCGATGGGCACCTTGGCAAACCACCCTATCACTCTGGAAGTACTCTCCTTCCCTCCAGACTCCCGAGCTAATCAGGTCATAGAGTTCACACACAATAATCAATAAATTCAGCTTAGGATTCCCCCCGACCAAAATTTCCATCCAAACCCTTCATAGCAGCAAGTCATAAACTAATCCAAAATTACAATAGCCATCTAGGGTCTGGGTCCCTTACTCATTCCCAATTCCTTCCTTATAAAGGAAAATATCATGCGACACATGTCGCTTCATGCAAAAATATTCATTTTATTAAATTTCTAAATCAATAAAACTCACCCATCCATGTGTCAGTTTTTCTAGGAGTTGCACCAACATTCCTAAGTTTGCTCATGTTTGTCCCCTACATATTTCACTTACCTCCTAGATTTGTGTGAATATGGAGTTGAATAGGTGTCCATGCTTAGGATTCTACTTTGCTCCTAACTAAAGGTTTATATTATTTTAAATGCTCCAAATATTCACTTATGTGCAAATCCCTAAATCAATGAATATTATTTAAAAGCCAAAATAATCTTTTATGTGCACATGCATAAATTTAAATAATATTATTTTAAATGCTTAAAATAAATAATCTTTTATGTGCAAATGTCTCAAGAACTAAAATGGATTTTTCTAAGTATTATTCGAGGTGCAAAATTATACGTTTTTATGCAGTTAAGTTAACAATTGTTTTCACTAGGACTCGAGTGTCACTCCATTGGGCCTTTGTTCCTTAACTTCATTTCCCCGACATGGCACCACTCCGTCAAGTCCAATCATCTGTAGTTTTCGTTCCTCAGCAAGGTACCGCATCGTCGGGTCCTTGCGTCCACTCTTTCCGTTCTTGGCAGGGTACCGCATTATTGGTCCCTTCTACCATCATTCTTTCATTTTGACTTGTGGAAAATTCATGTACGAATTTCAGGATCTGTTACCTTCTATCCTCTGTCTACACGATATTAGGGACTAATGGCACTGAGGAGTGAGTCCGTTCTCACTGCGTGCCCCCCAACTCATACGTCACCAATGCCGTTGTGGTCCACATCGCACGACCTCATGCTCCCATTGAGTAAGCGGATCAATTCTTCTTTACTCTGCGTGGTATTTCGTCGAAATTCGACATCATCGTTGCTCCCACCGTGTGTGATTTATCCATTCTCTATGACTCTTCATATTCCTTTATGTGTCCGTCGATGAACTATTTCACCTGTCTCTACACACATTTCTCACAAACATATATTAGTAGTACTGTGCTCAATAATCATAATTTGATTCATAAATATGCTACCTCGTTAAGCATTTTACTCAAATATTACTCATTCATCTAATCAAACATGCATTTCATCAATACTTACTTTCTTCATTCTCATGACATAATCAATCGTACGGCTAGTCGTTAAGCATCATTCATATGTACATTTTCCATAATCATAGTTAATCATTAAACACATGTAATCATTCATTTATATCAACTATCCAGATACACATATATCATTATTTTATTGATTCCCAATCAATCGTAGTTATAAACATACTCAAAATAAAATCAAATATTTTTTTCATTAACGTTTCAATCAGCCAGTTCACTCAATAGGTGCCCTCAATGTCTACAGTAGTCTAGGGGCACTATAGTAAACCAAATCTACAAAATGAAACCTACCCATAAAATGGGACCTACAAGACAGTTCACCCAATCTTCTGACCCTAAAAGGTCCAAGTAGGTGAAAAATTATATACTAATCTATTTAAGATCACACCTCTCCGTGTTGGTAGGATTTTGGTTCCAAAAATATTTTATTGAATGAGGTGAGGAAATTTGTCTACCTTCTCCTTAAAGTGCCATTTATCCTTGCATGGATATTGTCCTTTCAACCCCACCTACCAGAGTTCATACTATCCACGCCTTGTAGTTTTGGAATTATTCTGCAAAGTTATTCCTTCTACTATCTCTACCTGAGCCTCTAGTGCTAATTCATGTACATAAGTTAAGACCTTCTCAAGTTTTGGATCAGACATGGAAGGTCCATAGAGTTTCATATTTTCCACATTCACTACAAAGTAAATTTGCATGTATGGGGGTAAACTAAGTCTGTAGGAATCATCTTCCACCTTCTTGAATAGCTCAAAATGACCATATGTTAGAGCCTTGATCTTCTTACCAGGAATCTGTATTTTTTCCTTGTTCAGGTGTAACCTTACCCTATTTGATATTCTATCTCCCACCTTGAATGTTTTATAAACACTGTGTTGGCCATGTCTTTCCTTGTACTTTTCCTATGACTTCTTCAGTGCCTCTCATACTTGTAAATGGATTTTTCTAATCTTAACAATGAACTTTCCAGCTCTTAATACTTCACCTGTGGTTTTTTCACTCACTCCCCCTTATTGTTCATAAAAAAAAATATAGGCGAAGATTGGATGTATCCAAAACAAGTTTCGAAATAGAAATTTTCAATTGTAAGAGTGTTGTATGTAGATGGCATTTTCATCCCAAGTATTTGGATGCTTTTGATTTGTAGTCCATCAAAAGTTGTACCAATGTCCTATTGATTAATTCCATTTGTCTATTTATCTATGGATCGAATATTGTAGACCTCTTCAACTTAGTGTCCATATTTTTCCAAAGTGTAGTCCCAAAATGTACTGATAAATCTCGTATCCCTATATGAGGTGATGCTCCTTATTATCCCAAAGTGCACAGACACTTGTTCCAAGAACATGTTTGTTGATTCTTGTCCTTTGATGGTCTTTTTAAAAGGCATAAGAATGCAAATATTGTTGAATATATCAACTGCCACAATTAAATAATCATGTCCCTTTCTAGTGGTTGGAAGACCACCCACAAAATCAATGTATATGCCCTCCCATGGTCTCATAGTAAGGTGTAAGGGATGGTATATACCTTGCTTCCTTCTAATAGGCTTCATTGTACATCAATCTATGCATCCTATGATAAATCAATATACATAGTATTCCATTATAGGCTAGTAAACATACCTCTATAAGTTTTCAACTCTCTTCCCTACACCAAAGTTCCCTGCAAATTTGGAGGTGTTTGGCTCTCTTATAAGATACAATATCTTTCCTGTAGGAACACAGATCTTTTCAAGCTTGTAGAGTAACTCATCCTAGATATGATAGTCATCCTTGTTGTCACCATTGACTACATGGAATTGGACTTGTAGTTGCCAAAATACATCCTTGAATTCCTCATCTTTTGTGTATTTCTCCTTGTATGCATCATGGGTAAAAGGTTCCATGTTCATAATAGTGCCCAAAACTGTAATCTAGGTTTAGGTGGCTGTGAGAACATGCCTTCTAGATTATTGGTATTTCCCTTCTTATACTTGATGATTAGATAGAATTGTTCGAATAATCCCATACACTTATAATGTATGGTTTGTTGTAGCTTACTCTATGTTGATGTTCTCCAGGGTTTCAACATCGGGAAAATATTCTATAGATCATTCTTCCACATTGGTCAAGTAGATTGACCAATAGTTGGTAGAAAATGGCCCCTTTGTAGCCCTATGATATCGTCATGTGAATTGACTATATGTGTATTGTGGGTTGGATGCTTAGTCTCTGTCTTTTCATGTGAATTGGCTTGAGTGATAGGACGCTAGAGGTCACAGTGCATATTCCAAGTGGGAGTGCTTCATGAAGAAGTGATCCATTCTAGTAGAGTGATTTGACTTGTCTATGTGACAAGGGATTCATCCCTTGTAGTGAGACAAAGTCTAATCTAATGTTGTATTTGATATTGGCTCTAAAATGTGGCTAGGACTTCTTAGAGTGTGGTCAAATCTACATTAGAGATATACATGAGAGAATGGGTCAGCATGTGATGAGCCATCAACAAGGAGAAAATTTTCTATGATGAAGAAGTATCCAAAGAAGTAAATGCAATCCATTAAAGAAGTCTCAAGAAAGTGGAAAGAAAGGAAGATCACAACTACCCCAATAAAAGGTGTAAATTGACCATTGGAGAAAAAATGGAAAGTTAGATTGAAAGATAATTAAAAGATAAATAAAGAATAAATAAAATTACAAGCTAACCTAGGTGTGGAAACTTCTAGTGAAAATACGAATATAAATAACGTGCTTACACACTTCATTTACACATTCAAGCAAGCTCATATCTCTCTCTCTCTCTCTCTCTCTCTCTCTCTCATGTTGTGCGCACTTCTCAAGGAGGACAAGTGAAGATCACATGAAGCATAATTTTTGGTGTTATATTATTATCTCTATCTCTCTCAAGATTCACTAGGGTTTCTTGTGGAATAAGAGAACACTCTTGTGCTAGGGATTAATCTTCATGATTGGTATTGTTCTTGTATTGGATTGATTTTATTATAACAAATTTTTGTTTTGTTTTCTCCCTATTGGGTCTCCCGGGATAAAATATTTGTGTCACATGTGCATGGTTATCTTTCAATGATAGTTGATTTATTTTCTACTGCAAATAAATAATGATATGATTGAGAAAAGGAATGAATAATGAAATAATGTTGAAAGAGATGAAAATTATACTTCTAAGTTAAAAATCTTACACGGTATAAGAGAAATTTTGAATAGATTCCATTACCAAGGACTGTTGTTGTTCTAATATGGAAACTTGGGAATCGAAGTTTTGATACTTCTCTCTATAGTTTGGACTTGGAAACAAAAAATTGGAACTTTCCCTATGAGGGTGCACTTATATATGGAAGAAGATTTTAGTTTGGCGAATTTTTAGTTTTGTCCTAATTACTTTCGGGGCCAAGAATCTACGACTTCCATTTTTTATCTTTTCTATCCACAGATTGGGTTCAACCTTAGCATTCATCAACTCACCTTAGGAGTGCATATGTATGTGTGGAGGCCATTTTCATTTTTTCCAAACTTCAATTTTGACCTTGCTCCTGCTAGGACTTCCAAGTCGGATTTTCATATTTTTTCAAAGTGGTATCCAGCTCCAGAGTAGAAGATATATTGGATGGTGCTTCAAATTTTAGATCTCAAAAGACAAGAATACTCTTTGTATTGGAATAAAATGAAATCCAGGACTATGTAAAGAAAGATATATTAGCACTGGAAGATGATGCAGATAAAGATAAACACAAGAAGAATGAAGTGAAATCAAAGAGAATATTGATATATTTTGTAAAAGACCACTTGATTCCTCATATTTCCGAGTTAAAAACTACCAAATCCAAGTATGATGCCTTAGTGATATTGGTGGAAAGTAAAACCACTAGAAAAATACTAGCTTTGAGAAACCACTATGTTGCATAAACATGACCAACTTAGGTTTAGTGGCCACCTACTTTATGAAGGTCTCCCAATTGAGAGATCATATTAAACATATTGGATACCTTATTAAACATGCCTAACTTGTTATCGTAACTCTCAATGGAATCCTTTTCTCATTGAAATCATTTATTTAGAGTGTTTGTTGAAGAGAGGAGTTACCCAAGTTTGATCAACTATGGGTTGACTACGTTTAAAAGGAGGCGAGAGTACTATCCAAAAATAAATCTTACTACTCATGTAAGAAAAGGAAAAGGAAGAAGAAAGTTTGAAAAGAAGAAAAATACAAGTAAAGGATCAACTCCAGCTAAAGAGAAGAAGAAGGATATTCCAAAGATAAGGTGTTACAATTGTCAAAAGTTTTGTCACTTTGCTTATCAATGTACTCAAGAGAAAAGGAAGATAACGAAACATGCATTAACAACCAGTATTTGGGAGCCTCCATCAAGGAAGAAAAAATAACATAATCTTGAGGAAATTGCAAATGATATCGGAAAGGAGTAATTCTTCTAGTACACTCTACATGTGCACCAATGACGGCTTAATCTCTAAATAATGTGTTTCACTATGTAATTGTAATTGGTGATTCATAAAGTCCTAGGTTGTAGTATTGAATGAGCTTCTGACAAGAAAGAAGATAAAGATTCAAGGACTCCAATGATTTATGCAAGAAGGAAGAGATCAAGAGGTATCCAACAAAACAGACAAAGATAAGTATTTTGTAACTTTTGTAATAAGTTTTATTTGCTTAATTTGAATTAGTGTTTTATTCATAAGTAGCATAACTATTTAAATTAGTACTGGACAACCCCTATGGATATTTATGCCATGTGTTAGAGAATAAGTCCATTGTGAAGATTGTGGAGATGATGATCCATGATCAAGATCAACCCATGTTCTTATGGAAAGATGTAACCAGTACCAAGGATAATTTTAGGGGCGAAATTTATCCCATGGGCTATTTTTCCATGTTTTTGTCCAAACAATGCTTCACCAATTTGCATTTTTTGAAGCCCCATTTTGCCCAATTTTGACGGGGTAAACCTTTTTCACTCTAAAAATCGTCAAATTATTATTTAAACTATATAAAATCCTTAGAAATTGAAATAATTTTAGAAAAATATCGCCAAATATTTTATAGTTGTCATTTTAAGAATTGTTAAGATTCGCCAAGGTTTATACACTTTTAAATAAGTATGGGTCCTTAAAATTATCCCTACGGCCAGTACGATAGATTATGCTCATATCTAGTGTCCTCACCCAGTATTATGGGACAATACTATTGAATAATAATTCACAGAAGTGAAGCCAAAAAGAATCCTTGGTTGACCAGCATACACCCGTGTACCAATGAATAAGAAGACGAAGATCTGTGATCTAGCTGAGTAGACATTCATCCTTGAGGCCGAATTCATGTGGTTAGAGGTGAATGACCCGACTAATGGAAATCAATATTCGATTATTCTAAGTATATGGTGTGGGGAGATTGGACGCAACAGGAAGCTTCGAAGGATGAGGGTACCAATCCCTTTATTTACCCTTCTGATGATCAGGATGAGTCAGCAAAACTAGTAATTCTATTGAGAAATGTTGCAGTGCTCAAGAATAAAATATAACAACCTCACGATCATCCCACGATGCAAGGAATAAATCTCCCATAAATACTTTCGTAGGTTCTCATGTGATATGACATTGATGAGTCACATCATTCATTCCAAACATTCAAGTGATAAGGAGCCAGTAGGTCAACAGGTTTGAAAGGATGTCATGATGGAGGAATATTAGTCCATCATGAAGAATGATGTGTAAGAGATAGTGTTGAGACCTGAAGGGAAGCCAATGGTGACTTCCAAATAGATTCATAATATATAACATGTATTTCCAATAAGAATTAGAGATGACTCATGAAGGTCAACCAATTTGCGAGACTCGGAGGGACTCTTGGATAGTATTCAATGTTTCTCAGTAGAAACACTTGATAAGGGGAGACAAAGATGGATACAAAGGGGCCAACAATCCTCCATGATCTTAAGTCCTATGGTGTGGGAATATTGGCTTAGAAATAAGCAAAGTGTCCAGATGCAGTGAGTGCAAGATACTAAAATGTTGTGGGATCATATCAGAGGAAGCAATATGCTACCACATAGAGGGAGTAGCTATAGCACAACATGTTGATAATAATGAATACTTTGCATGGACTCAAGTATGCACCTACGATGTGATATGCCATTATATAGGTATACTTGATGATCTCGAACCTCACCAAAACTGACATGAATTCCAACCTCTACTACAAGGTTGATAATTGTGGTGATGTGATATTCGTATGTCGTTCCATTATGGGAATAAAGAAGCTCATTAACGAGTGCAAGAGGGAGTTTGCCTCTAATTTCAAGATGAAGGGTCTCAGCCTGATGAATTACTTATTGAGATTATAAGTGTGGCAAAAACTAGATGAGATCTTCCTCGGATAGAGGGAGTACACAACTGAGATCCTCAAAGATTCAAGATGATGGATTGCAAGACCATGGCTATAACTATGATCACAAATCTTGAGAAGTTGAGTGATTTTGCAACAAATTCAGATTTACTGATATACAGTTGATTAGATCCTTTATGAGATAGTTTCTTTCTAGTGAACATCCTAAGCCAATATATGATTGGGTCAAGGAAATGCATGTGTTGAGGCACCTGTGTGGTACATTTGCATATGGCTTGAGATGTGTCTCAAGTGGAAAATTGAATTTTCAAAGGTTTTGCTTTAGCTTGGATCAGTTGTGATATCCTAGAGAATGAGATCAAATATCACGTCATTAGAGACATGGTGTAGAAGGGGGCAGTTCCTTGGATAGAGGCTTGGTGAGAATATTGAATTTCTGCTCATCCGTGGATATGTATACTTTAGGTAAAATCTTGGCATGATGGTAAATACCTCTTTGGGTGAGAGGGAGGATTGATGGATATATGATGATGATTAGGAAGACATTCATGATAAATGAATGGCCCAAACACCAAATGAGCAGATATATATTCATGCAAAACGAACGATCTATATAAGCAGAGACAATTGACTTTTCTATGTCATCAGGGATTCATACCTTGTAGTGATACAAAGTCTAATCTAATGTTTTATTTTACATTGGCTCTAAGAAGTGTCTGGGACTTCTTAGAGTATGGTCAAATATACATTAGAGCTCTAGATAAGAGAATGGATCGGCATGTGATGAGACATCAACAAAGGGAAAATTTTCTATGATGAATAAATATCCAAAGAACTCAATACAATCCATTGAATAAGTCTCAAGAAAGGGGAAAGCAAGGAAGAGCACAAATACCCCAAAAAAAGGGGTAAATTGGTCCTAGAATACAAAATGACTAGTCGAATTGAAATATAAATAAAAGATAAATAATAAATAATGTACAAGCTGAGCTAATTGCTAAAACTTCTAGTGAAAAGAATAATATAAATAAAGTGCTTCCACACTTCATTTACACATTCAAGCAAGCTCATCTCTCTCTCTCAAGTGGTGTGCACTTCTCAAGGAGGACAAGTGAATATCACAAGAGGCATAATTTTTGGGGTTATGTTATTATCTCTATCTCTCTCAAGGTTTTCTAGTGTTTATGTGGAAGAAGAACACGCGCTTGTGCTGGAGATTGATCTTCATGATTGGTATTATGTCTCTTATGGATGGTTATCTTTCAATGATCCTTGATTTATTCTCTATTGCAAATGAATAATTATATTAAATTTCAAAGGCATGAAAATTATACTACTAAGTTAAAAATCTACAACTTTAGGCCTATTGGTACCCAAGTTTTGAGCGGTACCTGCATGCCAATCCTGATAGTTACAATGGAGTTGCATGCTAACTAAATTCAATTGCATTGTGCACCAGCATCCAATTTTGAAGTTCTGTATACTCTAGCCTATATGATGCTCTATGTTTAAAGGTTTGGGGTTGGTTCATTCAGTCAGTTTGTGAGATTATGTAGTAGGATTCTAGTTCTATTGTTTTAGAATGTGACTACCGCCTATATGATGTTAAGATGTATTGTTATATAGTTCTATTAATGATACATCCTTTCACTGATCATGAAAAGATTGATGTAATTATGCTATCATGAAGATATGAAATATGGAGAGATATAGGCCATTGAGCTAAATATTGTACTGATTTATAGTGATATTTAATTTTGTGAATGAATAGAATGAAGTTCCTATTTCTTTATATAATATGTGCACTGTGTTTATGAATAAATGTGTCTAGAATGTGTATTATTTGAAGAATGAGTGTTTGTATAATAAAAAACTGATATATGTTTAGAGTAGAAGTGTTAAGATGTCAATTGAATAGAATTTAGTCCCTCCTGCACATCCCTGACTCAGGTATCTATATTTATTATGCAACTAAGTCCCAGAAGGAGCATGAAAATAGAATAAATTGACTAGAAAGAGTAATCCATGTCTTAATAATGAATAAAAGAGATAAATAGAAAGCATATTTGAGGGGGAAACCTCCTTACACAATGTACTAAGTATGCAAGACAAGACCTAATGAGATGATTCAAATGAAAAGGTCTCCTTCCTATATATAGGAGAAAAAGAGGTACAATTACAACTAATGGAACCAAGCTGAAATAAATGATATAATAATACTAATGAAAATTACCACTAATAGACCCAAGATAAGATCAATAATATGTAATGATCCATTATATAGGTGGTAATGTGCCAACATTTAGCGCTTAATATGCCCCTCCCCTACAAACAAGTGTTGTACTCAACACTTGATTAGTTGTGGATGCTTTTCTATGAATGACAAATCTCCCCATGTCGAATCTTCAATAGGTAAGTTCTACCACTTGATGAGGTACTCCATAATATCCCAATTGTGTAGTTTTTTGGTCCTCATTTCAGTGATTTGTTCAAGTTCCAATGTGACCTTTCCTTCTTCATCAAACTCCGAAAAGATAGTTTTAATTGGGATCTTGCCTCCTATTACCCTCCTTAAGCAGGACACATGGAAAACTGGGTGTACCCTTGAAGATGAAGGGAGCTCCAATTTGTAATCCATGCTACCAATATTATGCAACACTTTATAAGGACTGTAGTACTTGGGTGATAATTTATTGTATTTTTTTAGTTGTTTGAGGGACATCTGTTTGTAAGGTTGTAGCCTCAGAAATACCTAATTCCCTTCTTCAAAACTCCTTTCACTGTGATGTTGATCTGGTTATTGTTTCACCCTATTTTTTGGCATATCCAGGATAACCTTCAGTAATTGGAGAGCTTCTTGCTCGTGCTCCAAGTGATCTTCCATAGCTTGAAATTTAGATTTTCCTTTCATGGGAGATGTGATAGATGGAGGCTGGTACCCTTAAAGTTCCATAAATGGATACATTTTTATGATGTATGGAAGGAGTATTGTACCACCATTATCCCAAAGATAACCATTTCACCCATTGTGTTTGTTTATCAGTTGGAAATTAGGGAAGATATCCTTCCAAACATTTGTTTTCTATCTTAGTTTTCCAATTGGAGTAAGGATGATAAGAAGAATTTTGAGCCAATTGGGTACCCAAACAAGAAAATAATTTAGTCAAAAGTTTTCCAGTTAAAATTGGATCTCTATCACTTACAATAATCTTTGGGTTTCCATGTAACTTTTGAACTATTTCCTGAAGGATGCAGCAATTTTACTTGCATTAAAAGGGTGAGAGAGTGCACAACAGTGTACATACTTTGTGACTTTATCAACAACTACCATAATAACATTATTCCCTTTTGACTTGGGTAGACCTGTGATAAAATCCATTAAGACTTCCTCCCATCACTGACAAGGTATTTCTAATGGTTGTAAAAGACCTAGGGTCTTAACTATTTCAATCTTATTTTGTTGGAAAACCAAACATTTTTCCATGACCCTTTGAAAATTAGATTTAATAAATTCACAAAAGAATTCATTATTGACTATGTGGTATGTTTTTAGGAATCCTAAGTGCCCACCTGTAGGAGAGGTGTGTAATTGCAAAAGGATCTTGTGTTTGTGTTGGGAGTTCTTACATATATATAAGTGATCCTTATACAATAGTGATTCCTTTTTCCACACAAAAGTATCTGATATAGTGGGATCCTATTGTATATTTTGAATGAGTGTCCACACGTATTGATCATTCTTCCATTTTCCCTTTATACTACTACCTAGTAAGGTTGTATAATCAAAATCGCATAAATTAATGCCTCAACATCCTCAACTTTTCTGGAGAGTGCATCTGACACCACATTCTAGTTCCCTTTTTTCTAGATTATTTCTAAGTCATATCCCAAAATATTGGTTACCCATTTTTGTTGTTCTTCTGAATATATTCTTTGTTCCAATAAGTATTTAAGACTATCATGACCTATTTTGAACTTGAAGTGACTACCTATTAGGTAAGGATTCCATTGCTTAAGTGCATGCAATATTTCAATCATTTCCTTCTCATAAATGGGTTTTGTAAGTTCTTTCACTTCATTAGTAAACTTTTGAAAGTAAAGCGTTATCCTTAATGCATTAGAGCAACATTGATTCCATTTCCTAAGGCATCACATTCAACAATGCAGGTTTTTGAGAAGTCTAGTGTGGTAAAAACAGGATCTTTGCACATTTCCTTTTTAACTTGTTCAAATTCTTGAGTTGCCTATAGAGTCGATGAAAATGCTTCCTTCTTCAAAAATATTTTTATAGGTGTTTATATTATTCCATAGTTCTGAAAAAACTTGCAATAGTACCCTGTCAAGCCTAAGAGTCCTCTAATATTATTCAATGTTTTTGGAATCGGCGAGTCCATCATGGCTTTAATTTTGTTAGGTTCTACCTTGACACCTTCATGAGATACAATATGACCCAAATACTCTACCTCATTTACCAAAAATGAATATTTGTAAGGTTCTGCATATATTTGTCACTCCTTTAATAGTTGTAGCATCCTGTCAACATGTTGAATATATTCTTCCCAAGACTTTCTATAGATTAGTATATCATCAAAAAATACCAACAAAAAGTTTCTAAGGAAGGGCTTGAAAATGACATTCATCAAACCTTGAAATGTGCAAGGTGCATTTGTAAGCCCAAAAGGCATGAACAAAAATTCATAATGACCTTCATGAGTTATGAATGTTGTTTTTTGGATGTCTTCTTCCTTCATTCTTATATTATGATACCTTGAACAAAGATCCAACTTTGTGAAGTAAACTGCTCCATGTAGTTCATCTAACAATTCATCAATGACAAGAATGGGAACCTTATCTTTAATGGTGATATTGTTTAGCTCTCTATAATATAGACACATACTCCATGATCCCTCCTTATGTACCATTACCACTAGTGTAGAGTAAGAACTTTGGCTAGGCCTAATTATGCCAACTTCTAACATTTCTCCAACCATACACTCAATTCCACTATTTTTTCCATATAGGTATTTGTAAGGTTTGATGTTAGGAGGAACACTTATTGGAATTAAGTGAATAACATGATCAAAATCTAGAGTAGGTGGAAGACATTTTCGAATATCTTCAAATACCTTGTAGTGCTTATCAATGACCCTTTGGAGATCCATGGGAATATGAGGCTTATCTATTTGAACATCTAATGAGCATACTTGTGCAATTACACCTTGATTTTCCCTTTTTCAATAATTGTTTCATACCATTAGAGCTTATAACCTTACTTGGATTCCCTATGATACGCCTTAATTCATTTTTTTCCTTCACAAGGAAATTTCATGAAATTTATTGAACATTAAAAGCCATTGTTCCTAATGATTGTAACCATTGAACCCCTAGTAATACAGCATCAACAGCATCCATTGGGATAGAATTCATAGGACTTCAATGCATATTCCCCCATAGTAAGATTTATAATATGGCATTTACTTGAGCAACTGATAGTTCCTCCAACTGCAATCATTACTTGCAATTCTCGTGCTGGATACACAAAGCAATTGAGAACATTGGATAATTTACAATGAATGAAATTATGAGTACTACCAGAATCAATCAAAATTATTACCTTTTTATTTTTTATATATCCTTCAATCTTGAGAATTTGAGGAGTGCTAATTCTTACCAATGCATGAGAAGATATTGTGGGAGTTGTTAAGTTTAAACCAAATAACCAAGCAAGATCACTGAAAGAAGCATAATCACAAGATATACACACAATATATCCTGGGAAACCCTCATGGGGTAGAAAACCCAGTAAAGCTTTCCTCAATAAGATGATCAACCAAAATACAAGATGTGCTCCTCCTTCCTTTGTCTCCTAAGCTGATCTCTCAGACAAGTGCGCACTCTTCCACAAGTGAGTGAGTGATCTAATGAGGAGTTCACCTCCTCTATTTATACTTGACTCTCAACTGACTAAAAGACCTGTTGGGGCCGACCTCACCTGGAGAAGTCTAATAACCCCTAAAATATAACTACAGGGCCGACCTACACATGGTGGGTCTAATAACCCTAGTTAATATCAAACCCTGGAGGAATAAACATCTCCAGATACATAGTAGGATTACCTCGGAGGAATGAAACATCTCCGGAATAAATAATGTACAAATATAATATTCTTAGAAGTTACAATATTCAACACTCCCCCTTAACGAGAAGGATATTATAACAACATCTGTAGGAGCAAGGAGTCATTTACTACATCATCTATATATCATCGAAAGCTTTCTTCAATTCATCATCATCAGTAACTTGACTAGTTACTGGAACATCAACATCGTCATCAGCATCGTCATACGATCATTAGCATCGTCATCACACGATCATCATCATCATCGCCACACGATCATCAACATCGTCATCACATGATCATCAGCATCGTCATCACACGATCATCAGCATCATCATTACACGATCATCGGCATCATCATCACACGATCATCAGCATCGTCATCACACGATTATCAGCATCGTCATCACACGATCATCAGCATCGTCATCACACGATCATCGTCATCGTCATCACACGATTATCAGCATGATCATCAGCATCGTCATCACACGATCATCAACATCGTCATCACATGATTATCAGCATCATCATCACACGATCATCAGCATCGTCATCACACGATCATCGTCATCGTCATCACACGATCATCAGCATGATCATCAGCATCGTCATCACATGATCATCAGCATCGTCATCACACGATCATCGTCATCGTCATTACACGAACATCGTCATCATCAAGGAATGATGTAAACCAGTCATGTACCTTTTGAACCGAAGTCCAGGGACGATCCAGTCCTATCATGTTCTCGGAGACCTCACGTCTATGGCTCAGTTTACAGGACCAAAGTCCAAGGATGATCCAATCCTTCAGCGTGCTTTTAGGACCTACATCCAAGGATGACTTAATCCTCAACCGTCCACCAAGGACTTCATTCTCGAAGACATATGTCTACGGCTCTTCTTTCGGACTGAAGTCCAGGAATGATCCAATCCCTTCATCATCGAAGACATACGTCTACGGCTCTTCTTTCGGACTAAAGTCCAGGAATGATCCAATCCCTTCATTATCGAAGACATACGTCTACGGCTCTTGTTTCGGACTGAAGTCCAGGAATGATCCAATCCCTTCATCATCGAAGACATACGTCTACGGCTCTTCTTTCGGACTGAAGTCCAGGAATGATCCAATCCCTTCATCATCGAAGACATACGTCTACGGCTCTTCTTTCGGAATGAAGTCCAGTGTCATGTCCCAAATTTGGTATTGGGTCACAATGGCCTAATCACATTGGCTTTATTCATTAGAGTTTGTCAAATTGATGCTAAAGGTCAAATAATTGCCAAGGAGGAAAATTACTAGTTTCCTAGGTTTGGGGTGGAAGCTTTGGGATTTGGAATAATGGGGATAATAAATGATGTTTGAACATTAGAATGGCATAAATATTTAATAAAGGATATAAATAAATATATACAAGTGAAAATCAAAGTGGCATTTCATCATGAAGACACATGGAAGAAGTGGGACCCACATATGGCTAGATTTCCCCACTACACTTGGCATCATTCTCTCACCAATTCGAATTCAAGGTGAATGGTAACATAATTGGGGGAGTCCAAAAGGTATTATTCATTGCATTACTCATCCAAGGTCGAAATATAGAGGAAGAGTAACTCCCATGGAAGAGGAAGAGGCAATTTGGAGCTAGTGAGACACTTGGGCTAGATTCCCTAGCTCTATGACAACAATGATGAAGATGCTATGACACCTATGACACAAATCAGACCTGAAGGCTGACATATGACATATATGACATGTCAGGGCTAAAAATAGACTCCAAGAGGGCTCTCAAGGGTGTTAGGGCAGCTAAGATGCTTCCACATGTGATTTGGTGGAAGTGGGAGACTAGGAATTGTTGTACAAGTGGCGTTCTTTGGAATCTCTTCCCAACTTGAGTTGGCATGAGTCTCTTGGAAGGAATTCGACCCATGGAGGACATTAGAAGTTTATAAATGTCAATAACAAATAATGAAACCAGCTTTTGATCATTTGTAGAATTTGCAATTGCATTTGTGAAGAGGGAGAGCTAGTGGATGACTAGTTTCTTGCCTTAGCCAATTTCGAGGGTGAAAGATTCCCATCCAAGTTGGTAATTGGAAAGGCCATTCAGACCTTTCATTTGGAGCTTTAATGGAGTCTTTATTTGCAGGTGTAAGCTACAGGGCAGCTCATGGTTTCTTCTATTGCATCTCACTCCTTCAACCATTTCCGGTTTTGATGGCATATTCTTGATCCTTGAGGGAGGGCGTTTTTGGTGAGCTATTGTACTCTTTGGGGAAGCTTTTAATGCCCCATTTCTTTTGTAATATGAAGTAAATACTCTGTTCTTCATCTCCAAAAAGTTTCAGGTCGAAATTCCAAGTAGAAATGTATAAATCTCATTTTTAATGGAAGAACAATGCCATTTCCCCACTACCTTGTTGTGAACCAATGTATTGATGATGATTTCGAATGAATGGATGATTCTCTGATGAATTTGTGATTAATGGACTGCCATGGATGTATTTTACAAGTTTCATGTACTGTACTTGAGCATTTGAAGTATTTTTACTTAGTTTAATTGCACTGGGAGAAGAAATAGTGCCATTTCCCCAAGGGTTGAATTGGTGATTTTTGCAGTTGAATGGGAGAGGGTTGGAACAGATATAATAATCAATTAATGGTGCACATGATACCTTAATAACATCCTTAATACATTCCATACCTCTGTTCAGAAATTTGAGTGGCTTTGGAGGCATTTGGGAAGCCATTTTCAATACTTACCCCAGGGGGATTTGAACCCCAAATTACTAGTAAAATTGCATACTTGGTCCAGAATCTTAAGAGAGTTTGCAGAGGTATTTTGGTGGCCATATATCATCCCTGAACATCATATTCAAGTCTTAATATCATTCATACACCTTCCTTGAAGATTTGAAGGCATTTGGAGTCAATTCGAGACATAGAGACCAATACTAGTTAAAGGCAAATTACTAGTAAAGTTCCCTACATTGGCCAGAATTGAAAGAGTATTTGCAGAAGTATTTTAAAGGTCCAAAGGCATCCTTAAAACACATATTTATGTTCTAAGCTCATTCATATACCTTCTCAGAAGATTTGGAATCATTTGGGGCAAATTTGGGACCTAGAGATCAAAACTAGTCAAAGGTCGAACTAGGGAAAAAAAGTGGAAAATTGCAATTTTAATAAAATTCCTAACAAGGGACATTACAGTGGTATCAGAGCATGGTCTTGGCACCTTATGTGGTAGAACATTAATGAAGACCAGGAGTCAAAGAAATAAGCCACCACCCTTAGAAACTGAAACTGGATGTACTTTGGTGAAAGGGAAGAAGTAGGAGAAGAAGTACATTCATTGGTCACCATGAGTAAGGATGAGAAAGGAACCTTAATGGAGAATGAGGAGTTTAGGAAATTACTTGAACCATCCTTTGAAGACAAGTGGAAACAATACTTTCAAGAGTTCCGATTGTTGCTTAGTGAAATTGAAAGCAACTCGGAAAAAGTAATGAGCAATGGTTGTCTTTTCAAGGAAAAGGATGAAACAATTTATGCCACAAAAGAGGAACCTAATGTAATTGTGGAACATGAGGTACATGTTGATATGCAGGTTCTTGAAGATACTACACTAAAACAAGAAGAAGGACAAGCACTTGTCCTTGTTCAAAGGGATTATGAGTTTCCTCATGGAGAGAGTTGCAAAGCCTTGGAAGAGGTACGTGATCTCACAATAGTTGGACCAACCAATTATGGAGAAGATGAATTAAATATTTCAATGGGTAAGAGTTGTAAAGAATTAAAGTTGGTTCATAATTACTCACCCCACACTTCTTTTCCAGCCACATCACTTTGGGATGAAAATTGGGTGAAAGGTTTTTTCCTAGTGGTGCCACATGAGGGGTATGAAACTCCTACCTCTCCTTTTGATGATGACATGAATAGACCACCTCATTATTTAGAATTGCAGCAGCATATTGCTTTACCTTATGATGATACATATCCTCATGGATATATGGATGAGACTTCTTTGAGTCCTTTGAATTCTCCTTGTTTTTCCTGCTCATTATTTGGTTCAGATTTTAGTGGAGATTCTTCATTCACTTCTTGGATGAAAGAATGCATGGCTGAATATTTTGATGCATATCACATTCTCTTGGAGCAGCACTATTGGACATGGGATCCTCACCTATGTCATTGGAGCATATTTGATGGGTCACTTGAAGATTGTATGCAATTGGAAAATGGTGGTCTACATGCTTGGAGAATGCATACAAGAAAATGGGATCCAGGAATCCTCTTATCTGATGGTATGGGTTGGAGAGCACTTTTAATTGTTGAGGTGCAATACAAGCAATGGGACCCTGGAATAATTTTTATCTCATTGGTTTCATATTTTTTGGGGGAAGCAAGCAGTATGGGAGATGGATTCCCCACTTAATAAAGTGATTTTAATTAGAGTAGTGCAGCAGCAAGCATGGTGGTTCCTCTCTAAAATCTTCATGGAAACTCAAAGACTCAAGGTTGGGCAATTCAATGGCAACTTCAAAGAATTATACAGAAAGCAGGTTCTTCAACACCCACATTTAAAATTGCTTGAGGACAAGCAATATTGGGAAGGGAGGACTTGTCATGTCCCAAATTTGGTATTGGGTCACAATGGCCTAATCACATTGGCTTTATTCATTAGAGTTTGTCAAATTGATGCTAAAGGTCAAATAATTGCCAAGGAGGAAAATTACTAGTTTCCTAGGTTTGGGGTGGAAGCTTTGGGATTTGGAATAATGGGGATAATAAATGATGTTTGAACATTAGAATGGCATAAATATTTAATAAAGGATATAAATAAATATATACAAGTGAAAATCAAAGTGGCATTTCATCATGAAGACACATGGAAGAAGTGGGACCCACATATGGCTAGATTTCCCCACTACACTTGGCATCATTCTCTCACCAATTCGAATTCAAGGTGAATGGTAACATAATTGGGGGAGTCCAAAAGGTATTATTCATTGCATTACTCATACAAGGTCGAAATATAGAGGAAGAGTAACTCCCATGGAAGAGGAAGAGGCAATTTGGAGCTAGTGAGACACTTGGGCTAGATTCCCTAGCTCTATGACAACAATGATGAAGATGCTATGACACCTATGACACAAATCAGACCTGAAGGCTGACATATGACATATATGACATGTCAGGGCTAAAAATAGACTCCAAGAGGGCGCTCAAGGGTGTTAGGGCAGCTAAGATGCTTCCACATGTGATTTGGTGGAAGTGGGAGACTAGGAATTGTTGTACAAGTGGCGTTCTTTGGAATCTCTTCCCAACTTGAGTTGGCATGAGTCTCTTGGAAGGAATTCGACCCATGGAGGACATTAGAAGTTTATAAATGTCAATAACAAATAATGAAACCAGCTTTTGATCATTTGTAGAATTTGCAATTGCATTTGTGAAGAGGGAGAGCTAGTGGATGACTAGTTTCTTGCCTTAGCCAATTTCGAGGGTGAAAGATTCCCATCCAAGTTGGTAATTGGAAAGGCCATTCAGACCTTTCATTTGGAGCTTTAATGGAGTCTTTATTTGCAGGTGTAAGCTACAGGGCAGCTCATGGTTTCTTCTATTGCATCTCACTCCTTCAACCATTTCCGGTTTTGATGGCATATTCTTGATCCTTGAGGGAGGGCGTTTTTGGTGAGCTATTGTACTCTTTGGGGAAGCTTTTAATGCCCCATTTCTTTTGTAATATGAAGTAAATACTCTGTTCTTCATCTCCAAAAAGTTTCAGGTCGAAATTCCAAGTAGAAATGTATAAATCTCATTTTTAATGGAAGAACAATGCCATTTCCCCACTACCTTGTTGTGAACCAATGTATTGATGATGATTTCGAATGAATGGATGATTCTCTGATGAATTTGTGATTAATGGACTGCCATGGATGTATTTTACAAGTTTCATGTACTGTACTTGAGCATTTGAAGTATTTTTACTTAGTTTAATTGCACTGGGAGAAGAAATAGTGCCATTTCCCCAAGGGTTGAATTGGTGATTTTTGCAGTTGAATGGGAGAGGGTTGGAACAGATATAATAATCAATTAATGGTGCACATGATACCTTAATAACATCCTTAATACATTCCATACCTCTGTTCAGAAATTTGAGTGGCTTTGGAGGCATTTGGGAAGCCATTTTCAATACTTACCCCAGGGGGATTTGAACCCCAAATTACTAGTAAAATTGCATACTTGGTCCAGAATCTTAAGAGAGTTTGCAGAGGTATTTTGGTGGCCATATATCATCCCTGAACATCATATTCAAGTCTTAATATCATTCATACACCTTCCTTGAAGATTTGAAGGCATTTGGAGTCAATTCGAGACATAGAGACCAATACTAGTTAAAGGCAAATTACTAGTAAAGTTCCCTACATTGGCCAGAATTGAAAGAGTATTTGCAGAAGTATTTTAAAGGTCCAAAGGCATCCTTAAAACACATATTTATGTTCTAAGCTCATTCATATACCTTCTCAGAAGATTTGGAATCATTTGGGGCAAATTTGGGACCTAGAGATCAAAACTAGTCAAAGGTCGAACTAGGGAAAAAAAGTGGAAAATTGCAATTTTAATAAAATTCCTAACAAGGGACATTACATCCAGGAATGATCCAATCCCTTCATTATCGAAGACATACGTCCACGGCTCTTCTTTCGGACTGAAGTCCAGGAATGATCCAATCCCTTCATTATCGAAGACATACGTCTACGGCTCTTCTTTCGGACTGAAGTCCAGGAATGATCCAATCCCTTCATCATCGAAGACATACGTCTATGGCCCTTCTTTCGGACTGAAGTCCAGGAATGATCCAATCCCTTCATTATCGAAGACATACGTCTACGGCTCTTCTTCCGGACTGAAGTCCAGGAATGATCCAATCCCTTCATTATCGAAGACATACGTCTACGGCTCTTCTTTCGGACTGAAGTCCAGGAATGATCCAATCCCTTCATCATCGAAGAAATACATCTACGGATCTTCTTTCGGACTGAAGTCCAGGAATGATCCAATCCCTTCATTATCGAAGACATACGTCTACGACTCTTCTTTCGGACTGAAGTCCAGGAATGATCCAATCCCTTCATTATCGAAGACATATGTCTACGGCTCTTCTTTCGGATTGAAGTCCAGGAATGATCCAATCCCTTCATTATCGAAGACATACGTCTACGGCTCTTCTTTCGGACTGAAGTCCAGGAATGATCCAATCCCTTCATTATCGAAGACATACGTCTACGGCTCTTCTTTCGGACTGAAGTCCAGGAATGATCCAATCCCTTCACATGTTCATCAAGAACATGTATCCTCATCATCATAACATTTATCACCCCAACATGTATCATCAACATCAAAAGCATGTATAATCACAACATGTATCATCATCATCAAAACATGTATAACCACAACATGTATAACCACAACATGTATCATCATCATCAAAACATGTATAACCACAACATGTATAACATGTATAATCACAACATGTATCATCATCATCAAAGCATGTATACATCATCAAAATAAAGAATGTAAGAGTCCTAAATCTAAATAATTCTAGGTGAGTAAGTGCAAAGAAAAATAAGTAACCTCATCATTGATGAGATAGGCTTGTCTGTCTCATACTGTGCTACTCCCCCTTTCGAGGAGGGTTCTTCTGAACTACACCAAGCTTGTCCCGGAAGTGTTCGAACTTTACTCGAGACAGAGGCTTGGTTAGGATATCAGCAATTTGATTCTTAGTGCTTATATACTCTAGCTTGATAGCTCCTTTCTGCACCATATCTCGAATATAGAAGTAACGAATCTCTATGTGTTTTGACTTATCATGAAACACAGGATTTTCAGTCATCTTGATGCAGCTTTGATTATCACACATAATCACAGTGGGTTCCATTTCTAAGTCAAACACTCCAGATAAAAGTTTCCGAAGCCATACTGCTTCACAGCTAGCAGAACAGGCAGCTATGTATTCAGCTTCAGTAGTACTGAGGGCCACACTTGATTGCTTCTTGCTGAACCATGAGATCATGGCAGATCCAAGACCATAACATCTACCTGAGGTACTTTTTCTATCTGAGACATCACCTGCCCAATCAGAATCTGAGTAACCATGTAATCTGAGTTCATGACCTCCAAGATAAAATAGGCCAAAATCTAATGTACCTTTTAGGTACCTCATTATATGCTTTGCAGCTATGAACCTTTCTAGGTTCCACTACATACTGACTTAGGGTATTTACAGCAAAGCATATATCAGGTCTAGTATTTGTTAAATACATCAATGATCCAATGATTTGTCTATATAGAGTTATGTCTACTAGTTCTGATGAATCATTAGCTAATAACTTTAAGTTGGAGTCCATGGGAGTGGCCATGGCTTTACACTCCAACATATCAAATATTTTGAGAATCTCCACAGTGTACTTACCTTGATTTAGAAAGATCCCTTTTGGTTCTTGCCATACTTCTAGACCTAAGAAGTAGTGCATTAATCCGAGATCTTTCATCTCGAATTCTGAAGAAAGCTTCTTCTTGCTTTCAATAATCTGTTTCTCATCTCCAGTTAGGAAAAGATCATCTACATACAACAACAATATAACTGGTTCATCATCCATCACCTTGAGATAAAGATTTGGGTCAGCTTTACTTTTGGTAAAGCCCATGCTAGTTAAGAAATTGTCAATCCTTCCGTACCAAGCCCTTGGAGCTTGTTTTAACCCATATAATGCCTTCTTTAATTTGCATACATGAGTTCTTCCATCATTAACCTCAAACCCTTGAGGTTGCTCTATGTATACTTCTTCTTCAATTACACCATTCAGAAAAGCTGTCTTAACATCCATTTGGTGTAATTTCCACTTCATCATGGATGCAAGAGCCATAATAGTTCTAATTGAAGTATACCTGGAAACTGGTGCAAATGTTTCTTCGTAGTCAATTCCCTCCTTCTGAGAGAATCCTCTGGCTACAAATCTTGCTTTGTATTTTTCAATGCTTCCATCTGCGGCATGTTTTATTTTGAAAATCCATTTGGAAGAAACCACACTTTTATCTTTTGGCTTGGGAACTATATCCCAAACATCATTTTTCATTATTGACTGATATTCTTCTGTCATTGCATCTACCCATTCTTTCTTCTGAGCTACCTCTTCATAGCTAGTAGGTATTTGATCCACAATATCACACATTAAGGCCATATAGTTGGACACTAGCTTTGGTTTCTTTCTTTCTCTATTGGAGCCTTCAGGAGCTCCATATCTTTCAGCTCTTTGAATAATATCTCTAGCCCATGATGGTCTTCTTTTCCTAGATAGTTCTGCAACAGGGGGTTCTTGAGGTTCCAGCATGTCATGATCCTCTGTTGTAGCTTCTTCAGGGATGTGAGCAGTCTCTGAATTTCTGGGTGATGAATCTTCTTCATAAACTTCTTCAAGTTGACACTTTCTGGATTTCTTGAGAGCTGCTTCCTCATCAAAGGTCACATCTCTACTTATTTCTATATGATGGAAACCTGGTATGTAGATTCTGAAGGCTTTGGAAGTTTCACAATAACCAACAAACATTCCCTTCTTACCTGAGGGATCCAACTTGGTTCTATTTTCTTTTGGAATGTGGATGTACACAGGACACCCAAATATTTTAAGATGACTTACCTCAGGCTTCTTACCTGTAAACACTTCTTCTGGAGTTTTGAATTCAAGAGCACTGTGAGATAATCTATTTTGCACATAAACTGCTGTCTTGGCTGCTTCAGCCCATAAGTACATGGGAAGATCTTGGTCATGTATCATGGTCTTCACAGCTTCCATGATTGTTCTATTTTTCCTTTCAGCCACCCCATTTTGTTGGGGATTGTAAGGAGTAGTTAGTTCCCTTTTAATTCCAGCTTCTTTGCAAAAGTCCTCAAATTCCTTTGAGGTGAATTCTCCGCCATTATCTGTTCTGAGAGTTTTGATTTTCTTGTCTGATAGATTTTCTATTAGAGCCTTGAACTCTTTGAATTTTCCAAAGACTTCATTCTTACCTTTCAGGAAGTATATCCAAGTTTTCCTTGAATAGTCATCAATGAATGAAAGATAGTATTCAAACCCACTTAAGGAAGTGGTGGGCATAGGACCACATACATCTGAGTGTATGATCTCTAAAATGTTCTTAGTCTTTGTTTCACTCTTTGGAAAGGGGTTCTTGATATTTTTCCCTTTCTTACATCCTTTACATGAGCCATCATGATCAGCTTTTAAAACTGGTAATCCTATGACTACCTTGCTTACATAGGGTAAGGCTTTAAAGTTGATGTGAGCTAATCTTCTATGCCATAGCTCACTGGGGCTAGAGATCTCATGTGCAAGGGCAGCTTCTGGATGACCTTTGAGTTTATAGAGACCTCCTTCTTCTTCACCAATAACAACTGCATCTTTAATTGTCTTCCCTTTGGACCACATGAGTACTTGTCCATCTATGAAGGCTACTCTTAAGCCTTTCTTATCTAGTGCTGAAATAGGGAGAAGGTTATTCTTTAAACCTGGGACATATAAGATGTCTTTCATCTTCAAGGGTGTTCCAGAATCTAGCTTATAGCTAGCTTCACCAATTCCTTTGATAGGATATTGGTAGTCATCTCCTAGAGATACTTTCTGTGAAGAAGACTTTTCTTCAAGATTTGAGAAGGTCTTCCTTTGTCCTGTCATGTGCTTGGAAGCACCACTATCAATGAGCCATGTATCTTCTCCAGGAGATACAGATCCAGAGAGTGCAGAGAATAGAACATATTCTTCTGGATCTTCTTTCTTCACCTTACATCTTTTCCTTTTGGGTTTTACCTCTACCTCTTCTTCTTCTTCACTATCATTTTCTGCCATATGTGCATGATGTCTTTTGTGGAAGACTTTCTTCCTTTGAGAAGGACAAAATCTGGAGATGTGTCCCAATTTATGACAACTGTAGCATTCTACCGTAGAAAGATCTCTTGCTGAATTGGGTCCTCTTCTCTTGTTAGATCTAGAGAAGTGTTGAGATCCTTTGTGGTCAACTCTCTTGAGATGACTCATTCTTCTTCTTTTGGTATGAGTGGCTAAGGCTTGGTCATCCTCTTTGAGAAGGGATTCTCTATTTGCAACCCTAGCTTCTTCTTGAACACAATCCTCCCATACTATGTCAAACTTCATGCTCTCTTTCCTGGCACACATGGTTTGTATAAATGACTCCCAAGATCTAGTGAGACCATTGAGTGCAGTCATCACAAGTTCATCCTCATCAAGGGTATCACCAATTGCATCTAGTTGTTCCTTGATTTGTGAAACCCTTGAGAAGTAGTCTTGAATGGATTCTCCTTTGTGCATCTTGGTGCTCTTCAATTTGGTCCTCAGATTCATCTTTCTATTGATGTTCTTCCCTTCATACATTCTTCCTAGGGCATCATACATTTCCTTTGGAGTCTTCTTGGAGGCCACTTGAGGAATCAAGTGGTCTTTGATGGAATCAGCTATGATTCTCTTTGCCCTAATCAAATCTTTCCTATGATTCTCTTTGGCTTCATCTCCTTCTGGTTCTGCAACTTCTTCCTTGATAAGCTGAGCAAGATCATTCTCTTCAAGAATGAGACCAATTCTGTATTTCCATGCCCGGAAATTCTCTATGCCTTCTAGCTTGTCTTCAAGCTTAGTATTTGGAGCCATCTTCTCTTGGGGGAGTCCAAGAGACAGAGTAGACTTACTTGGAAAGTTACTTTTCACTTTTCCGGAAACTGAAACAGAATTTTATCGCACTTTTGGTAGAATTAGGGTTTGACTTTCCCGGAGTTCTACTTAACCAAAAAGTTCGATCTATAGCTTAAAAGAATGCTCTTGATAAGGGATATCCAACCATGTAATCAGAAATAAAAAATTCCAACTTTTTTCTGAAACCAAAATCTGACGTATTGCACTTTTGGTAGAATTAGAGTTTGCAATTCTCGGAGTTCTACCCAACCAAAAAGTTCGATCTATAGCTTAAAAGAATGGTATTGAGGAGGGCTATCCAGCCATGCAACAAAAAATCAATAATACCAACTTTGGGCTGAAACCCTAACTTCACCAAAGAGAGAGAGAGAGATGATCTTACCTTGTGAAAGATGTCCTATTCAGTCTAGCTCTGATACCATGTTAAGTTTAAACCAAATAACCAAGCAAGATCACTGAAAGAAGCATAATCACAAGATAGACACACAATATATCCTGGGAAACCCTCATGGGGTAGAAAACCCAGTAAAGCTTTCCTCAATAAGATGATCAACCAAAATACAAGATGTGCTCCTCCTTCCTTTGTCTCCTAAGCTGATCTCTTAGACAAGTGCGCACTCTTCCACAAGTGAGTGAGTGATCTAATGAGGAGTTCACCTCCTCTATTTATACTTGACTCTCAACTGACTAAAAGACCTATTGGGGCCGACCTCACCTGGAGAAGTCTAATAACCCCTAAAATATAACTACAGGGCCGACCTACACATGGTGGGTCTAATAACCCTAGTTAATATCAAACCCTGGAGGAATAAACATCTCCAGATACATAGTAGGATTACCTCGGAGGAATGAAACATCTCCGGAATAAATAATGTACAAATATAATATTCTTAGAAGTTACAATATTCAACAGGAGTAGTCTCTTCAGGATTAATCTCTTATATTTATTCAGCTGGAGTTGGTTCTTATTCTATTTCTTCTTCCTCTTCAGAGTCTATGTAGAATAATTTCTTCTAACCACACTTATGTCCCTTACTATAATTGTTGTCACAATTAAAGCATATAAAATTTTCTCTTCTTTCATCCAGTTATTGAGGTGTCAACCTTTGAGGTGGGTTAGAAGAAGGAATAGTATTCTCTCTATATGTGTTGGGCGTGGTTCTTCTAGTATCCATAGCCATATTTTACATTCAACCTTTGTTGCCACCATGAAATCATTCTCTAAAAACGTTGGTTCAAGGAGGCACACCTCACGTTGGATGTTATCCTTCAAGGTTCCAATAAAGAGATCCAACAAATTATCATCAGGTATACTCTCCAATCTGACACTCAACTTTTTAAATTGTTGAATGTGCTCAATTACTGGACCCTTTTTCCTTATATTTATCAATTGGGTCAAGGAATTGCTCTTAACATCACCATGATATGATATCATATACTCTTTGAAAAGAGACCAAGAGATAATGGAGTTTTTTTTTGTTCACAAATTCATTGGTACCACACAAATTACTCAGGTTCTCAATATAAAGATGCGACGGGTACTTTTGGTAGATTTGGCACATGATGTATATCAAAGAATTTCTCCACCTGAAATATCTATGTTATTGGGTCCTTACCATCGAAATTATTCATGTAAATCTTGTGGAGTTGGATACCCCTTGGGGACCATCCCTGATTACTTTCATTATTACAATCAAATACTCTTGTATTATGCTTATTAATGGATGGTTTCTCAACATGTACACTATCTTTATCTTCCCTAAATTGGACCCATTTTGTACCTTTAGGAATATTTTCCTCTACATTATGTATCAGACTAGAAATCCTTCCCATATTTTCCTATGTTTTCTTCTCCATATATTCTATCCTTCATCCATCACATGTCCCATATTTCTCTCCATACGAACTAAATCAATGATTTTCATAGAGCCTTTAATCAGATCTTCCAACGTGGATACCTGAAAAGATAGGTTTTGACTTTCATCGTAGGTCAGGGATGAATCCTCATATGATTTGAGTGGAGTGTATTTTTTCCACTACCTTTTGGTGTAATTTTGAACAATATAAATAGATATTGTACATTGGGATCATCTCAAATAGATCCTTCTACTAAAATTTATTCAAATTTAAAATGGCGTACCTTTTTCAAACCCTGATTTGAAGACTTATTTGTTATCCGATCTTCCAACTAAGGTGACCTTGAAATTTCTACCCTTATCAGTCATAAACCTTGGTTTGTAGTATCCTGACATGTCCTCTTTCTAATTCTGCAAGTTTCATTGAATTTGGATGTGCCCAAATAAATTGTGGCAATTTTCCCAACACTTGTCATTTTTGGCCTTTTCAGAAGAGCGAGAGTGTACGTCATGCCACGTATCCACATTTTTAAGTATGATTATGAAATTTCTACACAAGATAGTGTGGTATGCCTTATTTTTTATGCAATAGGTGTCACTCCCTTTGGATCTTGCATGCACCAAATATAACCTTTTCTCCCATAACACATGTTTTAGACTAGTTTTTAGACTAGTCAAAAACCCTAACTTCCACTAAGTATAAATATGAACTTGTAATGATTCAGGGTATGAAACTCAAACCCAAGATAATGGAAGGTGTTTTTTAATCCATTTCTATTTTCACCGTCTGAAACATCTTACTAAAAATTTTGTAGCTAAAATGCCACAATGACTCATTTTGAAAGTGTACAAGCTCTAATACCAAATGTTATGCAACAAAGTCCAAGAAAGAGCATGAAAAGAGCATAAATAGACTAGAAAGAGTAATCCATGCCTTTTTAATGAAGAAAATATATGAATAGAGATCCTTTTCAAGGGAGAAACCTCCTTACACAATGTACTAAGTACAGAAGACAAGACAAGATGAGATTATTGAAATAAAAAGGTCTCCTTCCTATATATAGGATACAAAGAGGTACAATTACAACTAATGGAACCAAGCCAGAATAACTAATATAATAATACTAACAAAAATTACCACTAATAGACCTAAGGTGACATCAATAATATCTAATGAGCCAAACTATAGGGTCTAATGTACGGACATCTAGGGGTTAACAATATTTCATGTGTGCATCTCGGGTAAGACTTTACTCTATTCGTAGAGTATTGAAAGATGTCGATTCTTATGGGGTATTTGTTGGCCATATAAATCGAACCCTAGGTCTGAAAAAATTCATCCAACAATGGTTTCATTATTGGACCTGACAGAGATTGTGTTATGAGGATGAAGTAATGAAGCGGAACCTTTCTAAAGACGATATTGACCAATGGCTAGAAAGTAAGGAGGACAACTTCACACAAAAAGAGACTAGAAAATTGTGGATCTTACCTCAAGACTAGAAAGAAATGTATATTTATTCCAAATTGCATGAAATTTTATTCTACGAGTTTTCTATTTTTTTGTATGAATGGGTAAAGAGGAATTCTGAGATAAATAGTACCTGGAGTGTAGCTTGGCCATTAGTATCGACGAGCAAAAGATTCAATAACTAAAAGAATTGGACAATACCTAGTCTAGATATATGGATTTTTGGTTCTTACATGTGAAAGAAGGATATATCATATAGTTTGATATAGGATTGAGTGAGTCATATAGCCGCATGGAAGAAAGATTCAAAGAAGCTCCAATAAATCGATTCTTGGAGCTAATTCCACTGTGGATAAAGATGATTTTTGTGGAGAAGATGAAAATGACCATGAACGCGAATAATAGGGAAGCATAAGCCCTACACTGCAAGGGTGGGTCATGAAGGATTGGGAGAATCACTAAGAGGAGTAATGGATTTAGAAGAGAAGAGGCTCTACAGGGAGAAAAGACATGAAATATGAGTTGAGATAAGGAAATCAATCAAAAGAAAGAAACAAGAAAAGAAGATGAAGGAAAAGATAAGTATGATCAGAGAGGAAAGATGAATGCCAGAAATGGGAATTTCTGAAGAGAATGTGAGGAGGTTACCATATTCCCAAAGGGTGTGTAGAGTCTAGGTAAGAAGGGTGATTAAAGGATGGAAACCTACCAAGAGGTGTGGAATGGAATAAAGTGATAGCTTCAACAATAATATTTATGTCACAACCTTGAGGATGGAAGAAAGAAAGAATCAATAATATGTGCAAGAATAAGGAGTACATATGAATGGAGGGTCTTGCATCATTAGAGGAGAGACTAGGAAGCTATATTGAGCTCCCTTGGACCCAGTATTGTTGGAATACACACACTAGTAGGAAACCTATCCTTTGGTCCAACCCCCCAATGTTCTTTATCAAATAAACAACACCAATAATTAGTTGAGTTTGTGCAGGAAAAAAGACTTGAAGATAAACCATATTTTAGAGAAATTCAAGTTAGTACTATGTAGGAATTAACCCATATATACAAATTTCAAGAAGTAGTAGTAATATTATGAGTCCAACAGTTGCAAGTATATGTACCACTCTATAAATATATACAAGGATGGAAACAACATCATATTCTACTATGTGATTAACTAAGTTTTACTAGACGGGTAAAGATGATGCAAAATAACATTGGTTTACCCACAAAACAATATCAAGAATGTCACAAATGAGGTTGCTAAGATTGTGTAGCTAGAGACAATGTTTAGAGACGGATATCTAACATTGTACATGAAGTATAAGACCACAGTCATCGCATTTCAAATACACTCATCGGATACAATTAAAACTACTCTCTAAAGGAATTTCAGAATCATAATTCTAAGTCACAGTGTGTTACTAATATTAAGGAGATCAAGAAAAGAATTGACAAGTATTTTTGGGACTATGACCATCGATTCAAGATCCTACTGGACTATCTAAGCTTTCATATTCTAGATGTGCAACACCGTGAATGGTATATCACAAGATTACTTCCACATATCAGAGTTCCCCTAACATAACATAACGTGAACACTCAATTAGATTCCCTTGAGATCACTATCAGGTTGTAAGTGAATCATGGGGGGGAAGTGTTGTAAGGAATGATGTAGGTTCACATCAACTATCTGTTGGCAAGGAAGTTCAAAAAAGCATATGGGGTAGCTTCTGCAAAATAGAAGGACATCATAAAAATGAATGCTCGACACTAAATAATTTTCTTGGTATAGGTGTTCCTAGTCCTTTTCAAGTAGTTCCTAAGTCTGAGTGGTGTGATATTTGTAGAGCTTGGTGCATCCACATCCCAATTGTCCAACGCAACAAAAGTACAAGAGCTTTACGCATGCACCATCTTGTGTGTTCTACAAATCTGTTGGCCATGATGTGAACAATTGTCACGCTCTACAATTGATGAAAAACAATATTGTGGATGCCTATTGGGTTTAAGGTACAGAAGAAAACATACCACTTGACCTAGGATGAAAACAGGGAGCAGCACGAAGTGGGTTTTGTGGTTGTAGAAGAGGTTATGGTGGCAGTGGGAGATAGGTAATTTGGTTCAATTATGGAGAACCATTCCACTTGGTGATATATTTCACTAATCCTCGTGCTTTTTGCACATATTTCCATAGTACATAATGCACCATAGAGGAGTTCCCAGACTTGGTCAAGAAATGGGAAGATAAAGAAGGTTGTTGTAACCTTTTCTCATAGTTGAACCAAGGAAAGAAAATAATTGGAAGGATCTGACATAAGTCAACATAGTAACTAGAGGAGGCGCATATATAGGTGAATATATTCATGTAGATTTTAGTGCTGGAGTACCATTATATTAAAAGGTTAAGAGAGCTGCACATCCTCCACCTAAGTTTCATGCCAAGGACCAGTTACAAATCCTATCTGAGGTGCATAGAGTGGTCAAGGAAGTTTTTCAATGAGAAGATGAAATATGTTGATTGCACAAGGAAGAATTATTGCACAACCTATACACCGAAGATTTAGGCATCCCATGCAGCACGAATCTATACATCACAAAGAATAACATCCTAGAGGAATGTGAAAAAGTCACCAAGAAGATCCAGTAAGTACTTTGCTGCAAATTTTTATACATATATGGAGTGATCCTCATGTTTTCAATAAAATAACATGCATGCTTGCAAAGTTACTAATGTCTGATGAATATAAAGAACTTATTTATGTACCACTTCCTGAAAGGAATGCACATAGAGTGGGTAAGAGACAAAGAACCAAGATGGAATTCACGATGTCCCTTAAATTGGGGGTATTTCAAATGAGAGATTTTATGATCGAATTGGGATCATATGTGAATATTATTCATAGAAAATCTAGGAGTCGATGGGAAATCTAAAGATGTTATGGTCTCCCATACAACTTAGAATAGCTAACCAATACAAAGTGCTTCCCATTTGAAGTTTGACCAATGTGGATGTAAACATTAATGGAGTAAAGACAATGTCCTAGTTCGAAGTGATTGAAATATTGGAGGATAGTAATCCCTACCCAACTCAATTAGGTATAGATTGGGAATTTGATTATAATGTAATTATGAAGCTAAAATAAAGACACATGTCCTCTGAATCTAAGTAACTGTGCATGATAGCTCCATTGTAGTCCATAGAAGGAAAAATACATATAGTGTCGGTTCATGATGACATTGGCAGTGTGTGTTGGTCACTTTATTTGCCTATTAATTCATAAACAAAGTGCTCAATATAAATTTTGAACCCAAGGATGCCAAGTTATTTCAAAGGTAATCAAGCAAAATATATGCATAAACATTCAGTAAATGATCAATCAACTATAAGTCACCCAATCTGCTCAAGGAATGGTTTCATCCTAATTACTAAGTCTGTGCTCTGCTCACTATTCAATCCAAACTTCAAATAGTAATTCGATTGCCAAATATCAAAAGAGTTCACAATCCTTCTAGTTGCATTAATTCTGAAAATAAATGCTTCAAGAATGAAACGGCTAAATTACTTTTGCAAGAAGTTAAATCCTAAATCGTCATCATAAAAAGGGGTCCAATACACCATTGTAATACTCAATCACAAAGAAAATCAATCCTCCTATTTCTCTATGAATCTATATGTTGTCTACCACTTTCAGTAGTTCATGAAAGGAAATAAACAATAGTAAAATGTAGCAGCAGAGCACAGGTGTAAGAACAATAATTGCATAATCCAATAACACACTTGCAAAGAAAAACTATGCACTATTCAATTGACTATTTTAGCAAACCAAGAAAAGTTGTAATTGAATAATCCTACACTTAATACTCACACTGTTTCAGCAACTCAACATTAAATTTCATTGCAATTCCACACCAAAACAAAATAAAGCAAATAAGCAACTAGCTAATTAGGAAACTCTGAAAGAAGATGGGCCCTTTCCTTCTAACATAGATGCCTCTAAACACTACTAGAAAGCAATACACAAAAGATCAGGAAAATACTGCTAATTTCATTGATGGAATAAAGTTCAGACACAGAGTTCTTCCACTCCTATTACAAATTCTCTCAAAAATAAGCCTAACCTCTTTTAACAATCATGTCCTCCTTTAAATAATAAAACAAGACAATTCAGATCCTTCTAATTCATCCATCCATGAAGATCAAATATATTCAGACTATCGAATCAATACCCCAAAATAGAAATAGTTACATTCATTATTACATTGAGATAAAACCTATTTCATAGACATTAATGCTCTCACAATTTGAACTGATCCAATACCATGTGAGTTTCAGCTGGCCATGTGGATGGATAACTTAGGATACCTTTGCAACGATCTAAACCAGAGTCCTAAAAAGGTGTAACTTCTTTCCAAGTACTTCTTCATCCATGTGTATTAGTAGGATGATACACTCGAATTCCCTGTGGTCTCAGTTTCTTTCATCAATCCATCACAAGTTAGCTTAATTAGGAGGAAAAATCCATAAACACGAGAAAACTTTAGGCATTAATATAACAAAGTAATAATAAATTATACCTGCTCAAGATCATGATTTTCCTTAGGAAATATAACAAATTAGCTATAATAATAAGGAGAAACGGGGAAAAAGGATCACAAGACAAATGAGCAAAAAGGGTCTTTTTTGGCACCCAACATTTCCCCCCAATTGTCCAGTTGCATGTCCTCATGCAATAACCTCTAGTGAATCTGAATCTGAATCTGAATCAAAACTTCTCTTGTGGAAGTTAGTGATATTGAAGGAGGATTCTGGCTTATCTCCCCATTTTATGTACCCTTTGCAAGAAACTAAATCTTCCCATGACTTATTCTCTTCCTTTTTAGTCAACATATATATACTCCTCTACTTCTTCTCAGGAAACCATATGAGTTGGAATCTAACTCTTAATCCTACCCATCTTGGTCCACAGGTATGAATACACTTGACATACTCATGAACTCAAGATAAAGCATATTTAAACTTTTCAAAACAGTAAGGATCTGTTGTTCTCATAGGCTCAAAAGAAGCTTCCCACCTATACTTATTGCCTTCTAATGCATAGGGTTCTTGATGTGATATGATCTTGAAACATGTAGATATAACATCGTGTTGAAGTGATGTTATCTGATTAATATTTTGGGGATAGGAGAGGTATTCTCTACGTCTTTCAATAATATAAGCAGGGTATTGTTGTTCACCTTGGATCCATAGAGTAGAATTATCTTCATTTCTTCGAATGGTCTCAGAGGGATTCCACCAATTCATTTGATTAGTGACAAATGAAGTAAAATCCCTTAGATGTATATTCCCTATATAAGGCACATGATTAGACCAAAGGTCCATCAAGCATGCTAACTCATGTAAATATAATTCACATAATATATTTTGTTCGGAAAAATCACTTTGTGCAAAGGTATCCAAGAACTGATAAGCTGTAACAAACTGATGGGGCCTCCCTTAAGATATTTTAGCTTAAAATGAGTCAAATGTTCATAAACGAATATTGAATAAGCTGGTGATAGGGCCCTACAACTTAGTAGTTCTTGAACGAAATCATACATTTGATCCTTCTCTTCCTTCATGGCCTTAAACTTTCTTAGTTCCTTCAACTCTTCTTGCAATTTTTCCCAACAAAACCCTTGGAAGGTTAATTCTTCATCCAATATCTCTCTAAGCTCCTTAATCACCTTCCTATGTATAAGTAGGGGAATCATCCCTTCCTCACATAGGGTAGCTTGATATTTCCATTTATTTATTTCAGCATTCAACAGAGAAATGTCATCTACCAACTCCAAATCCTTTTAATCTTCCTTTCCCAATTCAGTAATATCGAGGGGTTCCTGAACTTTTTCTTCAACATCATTTTCCCTGGGTATAGGTATGTCCCGAGTTTCTATATCTGAAGTTTCAACAGCTAATCTTTGTGTTGGGTAGATTCTTTTTGACCCACCAGTTATGGGACCTTAGCAATTTATTCTAGCGTCGTTGGTTCATGTGTTACAATGGCTTCTTTCTCCCTTTATGTCACAATATCTTATTCTTGGGTTACTGGTTCTTGTGTTTCAGCAACCCTTAATTGCCAAGGAAAATTTTCCTTTGATTCTTGTATTCCTTGGTCAGGAGTCATCATTTCCTTCACAATAATATCCTTAAGCTCCTTACCTAATAATTCTTGATCATCCATGGTTGAAGGGGTTGCTTCCATGTTCTGATTCTGCACATCACCCACCATTGATTCTACTTATATTGTACCAGTACTTTCTTGTTTGAGTTGCACGAGTCTCTAGGATGAAAGTTCCATGAGAGTGACCTTGTATCCTTCATTCTTAAAGATGTCCCCACATTCTGGGAACATATACTCATCGTGCTCCATATTTTCTAAAATAGAGGGTAAGATTCTGATTTGATCAACAACTTCAACCATTGTTCTCAATCTACGAACTTCCCGACTCTTTAGCACCTCCTACAACCCTTGAAGCTCCTCCCTGAGCACCTGCACCTCCTATTTCAGCAGGTCGTTTTCTAAGAGCAGAGTTTCCAATTGAACTTGACCCTCTGTTGCAGAAGGTTCTTGTGGATCAGTAGGCCTCCGAATTGGAGTTGGGATGCCCCTTGGTTCTAGTGTTTCAGGGAGTGACTGAGGTTTTAGAATTTGAATCTAAATATTTGCCTTGTACATTTGTGTTGCCTCTACTACAACAAAAGTTCAGGTCCTTATTCTTTTCAATGGACTGGGTGACTGGTTTTGGGTACACAATCTCTTCTTATTTCTATGTGGCAAAGGGGGAGTGGAGCCCTCAGTGCATATTTCGACATCTTCTGAGACAGAAAAAGGAGAGTCATCCTTTCATGATGATTCTTCCCTCGACTCACTAGCTCCTCCAGGTTCACCAGAAGGTCCAGTCTCCTGAGTTATTTTCGTCTAGCTCTCAGTCCCCTCCCTCATTTCTTCTTCACTAAATTATGTCTGTTGGAACGAGCTTCGAATAGGATCCTGGGTGTTTATATTTTGAGAATTCTCCATAGTCACAAATTCCTCTATATCCCTTTCTTGATCCTTATCTAATCCTCTAGATTCCCTATCCCCCCTTTCTCTTTCTAACAGGCTCCACTCATCCTTCTCTTCAGTTTCATTACCGCTTTCCTCCATGGCCACATGGTTTCCCGCTACCCCAACACTGAATTTCCCCCGTGATTGGTGTCTTTGCTCAAGGGCCCTTAATATTAATAAATTTATGAGTCCATGGTTGGTAATTGAAGTTTGGGGATATTGATACTTTTGCGCATAATATGCCATGTTTTGTAGAGTCCTCAAAAGATAATAGGGCATATTAATTAATGTGCCATGACATAGATGAGATAGAAAAACAAAGTCATAGGTATACATAACTCAGTACCTTCCTTCGCAAGTGATTTATTTTTTTAAGAATACTGCAACCTGGTGCCATGGGCAAGGCATAGATTCCAATGCTTTTGCTTGTTCCCTTGATTGAACATTCTCTCCTGCTAAGAAGAAGTCATATTTTGGATTTGGAATGGGCACCTTTTAGCCAAACCATATCGTTTGGTCCCAAGAAATCCTGTCACCTCTGCTAAAATGTGTCCATAGACCTCAACCCTCAATCCCGCAACCTCTGAATGGTCTCCCATCAAATTCTGGGACAACTATAATTCCATACCTTCATCCAACCGATTCAATTTCTTGAAATAAGCAGTCCATCCTGCTTCTTCAAAAACCCTGAAAACCTCTCTGTTCCGGCACAAAGAATCCATTGTTTCTGATTCATGTCGAACTATGAAACCTCCCATAATGTCCTTCTTTAGCAATCTACAATGATGGAGGCAAAAGTTTCCTAATTCGTATACTGAAGTTGCAACATGTAGGAACAACAGTGAACAATGGGAGATTCTGTTGGCTATTTTTAGAAATATGGTATAATTATGGAATAGGCTCATGGGAAAAGTAATTGCATGGATTGGGAGAGACGACAATGGTTAATAAGTACGGGAGAGGTGGTGATATGTCCCTCTAACTGGGAATATTGGCTAGAAATTGCTGACAAGGATAAGCATAGGTAGTATAATCATAATTACTTATCAATTCATGCCTAGTCATACCCATGGTTAGGATCCATACCTTTTCACTTACCATGACAAATAATCAGCAATCCAAAGTGGCCCACTTTTACTGTCAAATCACTGGATGAATGCATCCCTCATCACATCGATTCGTGAAATATGTAGGCCCTCGTCCAATAAGAGAAATGAATGTTTCTATGTCAGAATTAATTGTATTAGCGAGTGTAAGCTTTGGCATATTTTTGACTTTATATTTGGAAAAATGTAGCAACAATGATACTGATTATTAAACTAGCAAGGTAATATTTCTGCCAATTCCATTGAAATCTTCCTTGGATAATATTGCAAAATATATTTTGACCGGTTACAAGGAAAGCTGACAAATTTCATAACTAATGCAGGATGAAAAAATTGGAAAGATAGCGGTGTTTTAGTAGATAGTGGAGAGATTGGAAGAGTTCCAGCCGAAAGTGGGAAGATTGGTGGTGTTTCAGCTGAGAATTTAGTGGAGCTTCGCTGGAACAATTGGCAGAGTTTCAACAAAAAGTGGAAATATTGGCAGAGTTTTTCGCCGAAAATTTAGCGGATTTTCAGCGGAAAGGTTGGTGGAGTTTCGGGAAAAAAGTTGAAAGATTGGCAGAGTTTCAATGGAAATTTTGGCATAGTTTCGGCAAAAAGTTGAATATTGGTGGAGTTTCAGCCGAAAATTTAGTGGAGTTTCACCGGAAAGGTTGGCAAAGTTTTTGAAAAAAGTGGAAAGATTGGCAGAGTACCACCCATAATTCCTGCAATCAATTGGCCCATTATGATTCCTCCTTTTCTTTTTAGGTCATTCGCATATATCCCTGCATACAATTCCTATAAACAAACCAATCAAAGCTGAACAACCAAAAAAACATCAAACAATCTATAAAACAAGTGAAATCAGAGCAAAAAGAAATAAAATAAAACAAGTTTATTTATGGACAACTTATTTATGGAAAATGCACAAAATATTAAAGAGTTTAAGAAACAAGAGGAGACTCTTGCTCTTGTGCGAATTAACAGTTTGAGTCAGAAACAACACGAGAAGCAAATGAATCCTTTGAGATTGGATTATGATAGAGTTGCAGCCAATGACCATTGGAAAATAATGGTGTTTGTGGATTGTGGATTGTCATTAATTGAACGGTCCCATTATCAAACACTGCATTCACTTTGTATGGTCCCAACCATCTTGTGCACAATTTCCCTTTAAAGTCCTCTTGAATCGTGAGTTGTACAATAAGGCCCAATCTCCTTCACAAAACATCTTCTTCTCAATACACTAGTCATGCCTGTTGCTACGAAATTACTGAAGTTTGGTGTACATCATTTGCATGCTTCTCATAAATTTCGTTAATTGATTCATCCGGTCCTTTTGGGCTTCTGTCAAATCCAAGCTCGCTTAGGAATTACCCCATCCAATTGAAGAAATATAGCGCTATGATAAAAAAAAAAAATCTTCTCCACCAAAGACCTATATCTTTGAAAATATTGTAATAGTGTATATGTCATAATGAATCTATCAAGTATTTTATGAATCCCATCTTTTTCACATCTTCCATTAGTCCATGTAGGTTCAAGAACAACAGGTAGGAAATCTACCAATTCATTTCTCCATGGGAAACTCAAGAAGAAATCTACCAGAGAATCATCCTTCCCTGATTGACCCCATATTTTTGCAGAGAATGTAGTGAAATTTAGATCCCCACCAATGATTATGCTATCACAATTAAGTAAACTAGACTGTTCCGATGTCTCCCAAAAGAACTCTCTATTCTGATATGGGCCATAACACTTTAAAATAGACACATTTTTATCAAAATTAGTAAATCTTCCCACGGACAAAATCCCCCAGTTTGTCCTAAAAGACCTAAAATGTAAGGCTTAAGGGTTCCAACAATTCAATAGGCCGCCTGATAATCTTGAGGAGCTTACAACAGAAATTTCCCAACCCGGAAGGAGGTCTGCAATAGCTTCAGTAGCTTGAATATATGAACACATTGTCTCTTGTAAAAGGATAATATATATGTTAGTATCTTTGATAGATTTGGATAAAGCCATAACCTTCACAGCCTTACCAAAAACATGAATATTCAAATACAACAAAGACATTAAGAAATAGATTCTATGGGATTTAATGCTCTAAGGGCCCAAGGTGATACAATTTCCATAGATCCAGTAGTACTCATAGCTGCTTCATCTAACCAGACAGATAAGGGTTTATAATCCATATTTTTTGGTTTTATCTGAGTATTCTTATTCTTTATCTTCCTATTCCTAATGGTGACATTCTAAAATATGATAGAGTGTACAAGAGTAACATCAACATTCGAAGAGGGATTCTTTGAAAAAAACCGCAAAAGAGATTTAATACCATGAAGTTCAGAAACCCCATATCCACTTTCATTTATAACTGTATGTTCAGGAGAAGTGAAGTGTCCAATTTGGGGAGGGTTACATCCATTGGAGGCTATAGGAGATAGACAATGAGAAATAGGGTTTCTAACAGGACAACCCCTTGACACATTTCCAACAGGAACCAAAGCTTCCACACCATCATCATGGAAAATTGGAAGTAATTTTTTTCCTACAAAACCTTCCCTAGTTTGATCCAAGGAAGAATTCACCCTAACATAAGCAGAATCTAAAGAGCCATCTACACTAGGTGAAATATTTTTATGACAAGACAAAATCCCCTCCCAACATTTGATAAACTACGGGCCAAATATTTTGCTATAGACAAATACAATGCTAATTATTCTTTTGATACATCATCATAATAGGTAGGGGATTCAGAAAGTGCCTTACCAGGTAAATCATAAACCCCAACACCTGGTGTAGTCAGAGGAGAAGAGATAAATTCACTTTCATGAAGCAGAGGAGTTCCAAAATCAACCACAGTAGCCACCTTAGGTGAACAAATAATTAAATAAGGAAAACAAGCCTTGACATGTCGTGCATGATGACATAGGTAGCATTTGAAGGGAATATGGAAATAATCCAATATCTGGCAAAAAATACGATCACCCCAAACAATTTCAACCTTCGGCAAAATATTGCAAGTGATATCAAACTCTACCATAACCCTAGAAACCTTCTTATCCATGCCAAACAAAGCCTTTTATCTATCATTATGAACTTACCCACATAATTGGCTAAACCCTCAAGAAAATTGTGTGTTCAGAGTTCCAAAGGGAACCCCGACATCAGCATCCACAAGTGATGTCGAGTAAGATTCTCTTGCTCAATATTAAAAGCAGTATGCCACTACTTAAGGAGGAGAGACCCATATTCAATCAACCGATTTCCCTTCAATATCATCCTGATATGGTCTTCACTTAGAAAAATAAAACATATCCATATGTTGATTAAAATATTTACCATCGGATCATATCCAAACACTGGCAACCATTGTTTGTTTAACCAGTCAATCAGTTCAAGTCTGTTCACCCTTGAAAATTCAATACACCCAAACAAGGCTCTTCTAGCCAATACATCAACCCTATCCATGTTTACATCTGCACCAAGAACATACATGTCCATCCTGGACCTTGTAGGTCTTCAGATTGTGCCGCAACCTAGCTCGTTCCCCAGTTAACCTACAATTTGATTTTTTTTGTCCACTCAGAGCAAATTACCAGAACTCTCATCATGAAGAAATGGTTCAGGTTAAAAAACCCTCCCCTACACCGGACCCAAATATTCCTCTCAACAATAATGATAATTAGGGTTTTCTGCAGTCTTTTGAATGACTTTGGAAATCAGCTCCATTGGGTAGAGCATGTCGAAGGAAAAATGTCACGCATTGTGCCCACCAGAACCACCCATACAATACAAAAGAAACAATTCTGACAACCAACAAAATCCCATCACATTACATAATACTAACCTAAACTAATGTGGGGAGACAAGAATTATGGAAGAAATGTTAGGATATTCCTATACTCCATCCTACTCCTACTAGCTTTCCAGTCATTTTCATTTTCATTCATGCATGTAAAATTAGGGTTTGCATGCATTCTAGGTCATCAGTCCCAGCACCTAGTCCTCAGCAAACTAGCCCCAGAGCTTCTTTCAAATCATTTCTAGGCCTCCCAGTGACTAATGCGCCCTCCTTTTCTTCACTGCATGACAAGGGCTCCTTCTTCACCTACCAGTCCAGTTATATTCAGTTATATTGAGTTATCTTCAGTTATTCCCTTGATTTAAGGCTTATCTGACACTTTACTGAGTTTATCACTCTATTGGACCTCCAGTGAGACTAGATTAACCATTATGACTCCAGTTAACTCTTATGGCGCCCTCCACTGAGCCTCCTTCACTATATTAGTGCTCCCATGTGCCAGTTACACCATCCACATTCAGTTAGACTCAGCTTGACTCTCGGTTGATCATTACTTGTGCATTGATGACTTCACTGATGAGAAGATGGACTCCTAGTTAGGCATTAATGACTCTCCACTGATTATGGATCTGTGCATGAAGGCCAATTCGAATTCCTCCTAGAGAATTCGAATCCTCATACTCAGTATTGTATATTTACCAATTCATTATTCTGTTAATAGTAACATGTGTAATTATTCTGCCTCAATTAGAGTTTCTTTGGATCTAAGTTCTATTGCTTGTCTCTTCTTCTATTATTCCTAAATTCTTTCATTGTGAGTTTTACATCATCTCTTTGGATCTTATGTGGGAAATTTCACATGGTATCAAAGCCTTGAGAGTATATTCTACCTCCATTCTTGAGAGTTTTTTGCAGTTATTTTGAAGTTCCAGTAGTTGCAGTAGCAGATTCAGTAGCTTTCTATTTGCACTTGTTCAAGCAATCAAGATGAGCAATTCGAATGCTCCTTCTTCCATACTTCTCACTCCTTTCAATTATTTCGAATGGAAGAGGAAGATGATAATACTCTTGCAATCAAGAGGGTTTACTAGAGTAGTTGAGGAAAAAGATGCCATACCACATCAAGCTGAAAAGAGAATCAAGCACCTAAACAAAATGGATGAAACCTATGGATTCATATGCCTTCATATATCTGATGATCTATTATTTCATGCTGATGGATTGAAGTCTCCATATGATTTTTGGATAAAATTGAAGAGTCTTTTTGGCAAACAAGATGAACTGAGAGGCTAAATTCTTGATAATGAATTGGTTGCCCTTCAACCTAGCAATTTCAAGAGCATCTAAGATTTCTTCTCCAAATTTCAGAATTTGGTTTTGCATTGCAAGCAATGTGGCATCACTAAAAGTGATGAGCAATTGATACTCTCTATATTGAGCAAACTTGGATCTCAATTTTCTGTCTTTGTATCTACCTTTCATTCTGTTCGAATGTCCATCCCTGGATGGAAGTTTACCACCTTAAGTGACTTCATTGAAGCTCTCACTCAAGAAGAGAACAAACTGTTTCAAATGGGTGCCATCAAAACCTCCAGAGATCTAGCTCTTTTAGTTGGTGAATCAAGTGGAGCAAATGCAAAAGGGAGACAAAAAGGCAAAGGCAAGAAACCTTCAAGATCCAAGAATGACAAACAAAAGAGACCAAATTGTACCTACTACAAGAGAGGAAACCATCCTGAGCATGCCTGCATGCATAAGAAGATTGATCTTCTAACCAAGCTTCTTGAACAAAACCAAATTGTTGTTCCAAAAGAAGCAAAGATGTCTGATTCTTGAAGTGCATCTGATGATTGTCATGCATTGATGGCTGGTTTTTCAAAGACAAAAGCTCTCCTCATAGATTCTGGAGCTTCCAACCACATGATGGCACAAGAAGAATCCTTCTCCTCTTTGGATCTCCAAGATGCACCTACCATTCACATGGGAGACAACTCTTAGATTTCTGCCAAAGGTTTGGGTACAGTTCATATGGAGCATGGTAAGTTCAAAAATGTCTTATTTTTTCCTTCTCTTACAACTAATTTGTTGTCAGTATATCAAATGACTCATACAGGATCTCCAAAACAAGTAATTTTTGGTCTAGACACAGTAGAGATTACAAAAATCTCCACTGGAAAGGTTATAGCGAATGGGATTTCTAATCATGCCTCAAAGGCATATGAGTTCTCACACTTCATGCCCTTCTCTCCAACTATTCCTTCAGATTCTGATGAAGATCATAGTGACTTCTCTTCCAGTGACTTCTATTCTAGTGAAGAAGAAGATCAAGATTTTGATGTTGAGATCATGGTTCAAGAAAATTCAGAACGAACACAGTTGATGATTTATTTGCTTACAAAATTACTAGACTTCAGTATCATGATAACCTTGCATTATGCCATCCATCTCTCCATAAGAGATGCAGCGTGATGATGGGATTCTCTCTTCCATCTTTTGGGAAGACTACTCATGTTCCATTCGCTCCAGATACAGAAAAAGTTCCTGAAAGACTTGCTTCATCCTTGACATAGTGGGAGACCTTCCTACATGGGATCAGCTTGCCAAGTCTTTTGCAAAAGTTTTCACTGATAAAAGCTTCTTTCTTTTCTGCATGATGGTTCTTTGAGTTATTTACTGTTCTTTTTGAGGGGGGGTATTTTTCCCATGAGGTTTTCCCCATTTCCTCAGTTTATGGACAGTTATGTATTTTATTATCATTTCATTTATTGTATGGGTGACCTTTGGTCCTAGTTACCAGGGCCCAGGATGGATTAAGGGGGGGTGTTAGGATATTCCTATACTCCATCCTAGTCCTACTAGCTTTCCAGTCATTTTCATTTTCAGTCATGCATGCAAAATTAGGGTTTGCATGCATTTTGCATGCATTCTAGGTCATCAATCCCAACACCTAGTCCTCAGCAAACTAGCCCCCGGAGATTCTTTCATATCATTTCTAGGCCTCCCAGTCACTAATGCACCATCCTTTGCTTCACTGCATGACAAGGGCGCCTTCTTCACCTACTAGTCCAGTTATATTCAGTTATATTGAGTTATCTTCAATTATTCCCTTGATTTAAGGCTTAACTGACTCTTTACTGAGTTTATCACTCTATTGGACCTCCAGTGAGACTAGATTGACCATTCTGACTCCAGTTAACTCCTATGGCACCCTCCACTGAGCCTCCTTCACTATATTAGTGCTTCCATGTTCCAGTTACACCAACCACATTCAGTTAGACTCAGTTTGACTCCCGGTTGATCATTACTTGTGCACTGATGACTTCAATTATGAGAAGGTGGACTCCTAGTTAGGCATTGATGACTCTCCATTGATTATGGATCTGTGCATGAAGGCCAATTCGAATTCCTCCTAGTGAATTCGAATCCTCATACTCAACATTGTATATTTACCAGTTCATTATTCTGTTAATAGTAACATGTGTAATTATTCTGCCTCAATTAGAGTTTCTTTGGATCTAAGTTCTATTGCTTGTCTCTTCTTCTATTATCCCTAAATTCTTTCATTGTGAGGTTTACATCATCTCTTTGGATCTTATGTGGGCAATTTCACAAGAAAAAATCACCCTTTCCAAATGTAGATCAAGAAATCTAATACTGAAAAACCCTTAAATACGAGACACAATGAGATTACTGTAGTAGAAGAAAAATAATTCCCACTTTTTTTTCTCTTGGTTGGTACTAGGCCAATCAAAGAGATAATATGGACTCCAAGTCTACTATAGATAATCCATCATCCTCTAACTAGGGTTTTCAGTAGAATCTTTCCCAATCCCCCCAACTACATTGTAGACCTTTTCCCATTACATGGGTACTAATTGTAACATCCCGATAATTTCATAAAAATTTAAATTTTTTAAAACAACATTAAATGTAAAAAAAAAAACTAAAAATGCGGAAATAATAAATGCTTAAATGAAGCAGCATTAATACCGAAGTCATAAATGCTGGAAATAAATTAATCATTGAGTCTCTTAACTAATATCCTTTTAATGACATCGATACATCATAATTCTTTTAAAATGATTACCACATTAGTTTTGCTTGTGTTAACTGTAATTCAAAATATTTTACGATAGAGTTTTCTTGACAATATACTAACAGTTTTTTTTTTTTGGATGATGATGAAAGGGGTCCTGCAGGGTACCCTGAGGATTACTTAGCTATGTTAGCTAAATCATTTGAACCTATCCTTGTTGCGCAAATTCGCAGGTAAGAGTAATGTGACAATTCAAGTGTTTAAGAGTAATTAAGATTTTCAATTAGTCGTCAAAGTTTGGTAAAAATTCTAAGTACTTCCCTACTTCAGGTATGGATCTTTGTCTAAAATCTAAATGTGTTGTTTTGACCATAAATACATTTTGCAGAAGTTGAAAGGGTTAATATCTAAACAATATTCATTAGTGAAATCGTCAAAGAGAAAAATCACTCATGTTTAGAAATTATAAATACGTACTAGATTCCGATTTCTAAGTGTTATTAAGATCCTGTCATGATATTTGCATTTCATAAAGAATATTATTTCATATGTATTGATTTGTGATCGATTCGACTTGTACAAGGCTTTATATTGTAGAAACAAGGAACAATTAGTATATTTTGAAAACATGGATAAATTGGAAAAATATAAATCTATAGTATTTATGCATTCCTCATTTTATAATTGTGTGAACAAACATATTATTAGAGAAATGTTCACTATCATCCTACCATTACCTTTATGAAAATAATGTAGGAATTAAAAACTATAGGAATTGAGCTTTCAAATCTATTAATTATATAATGTAATGTAATATGCTATATGCATAAATATTACAACGTGCAAACATGAATTCTAACTAAACCCTATGTTGATGTATATGTAACTTCGGAATGTATTTCACATGTATATGTATATTGTATTCCTATAGAGATGGTATTATTCCTCTATAAGGAAGTGTCGTCATTTATATTGTAAGTGTCGTAACTTATACTTGATGGGTTATTAGACCACCTTATTTGGGGTCGGCCCTGTATAAGTCATGTGGGTCAAAGGGTTATTAGACCACCCTATTGGGGGTCGGCCATGTGGGTCAAAGGGTTATTAGACCACCCTATTGGGGGTCGGCCCACTCAGCATTATGTTATGTGGTTAATTTCGAGCCTACATGAGTTAGGTAAAAAGGCAAGTCAAGTCAAGTATAAATAGAGTGCGGGAGGCACTCTATTTGCTCACTCACTTCTCACACATGCACTCAAGGAGGAGTGGCGCACTTATGGAGGAGGAGGATCTGCTGCTAGGTTGTGTCTATCTCTCTTGGTTGGTTGTATCATTGCTCTATCTATCTCTGAGGAAGTTATTGGGGTTTTTCACCTTTATGGTTTTCCCCAAGTAAATCTTTGTGTCTCTTGTGTGCTTGCATTATTGTCTCCATGACTGATATGTTGTAGATATGCTGTACATGTTGTTCTCTCAGTTAAGATCCTAGATCATATTGAAGTAAATTCAGAAAATTTAACATGGTATCAAAGCTAGCCTGAAAGAAGGCATGATATGGCATGTATGACACTTGTTGCACTTACGATGCTAGGGCTTGATATAGAAAAAACCAGTCATCGTAGCACTTTCGCTATAAATCCGTTTGGGTGAAGTTTTCAGATCTGAAATTGTTACAAGCTGAAGATAAGATCTCCAGGTATCTTGTGTCCAAAGGACAACCTCTAATTCGTTGTACTTTGTGATTTATGATCTGTACAATATAGGGTTTCTGCCTCTTCCAGATCTGAGTCAAAATCAGGTGACCTTGGGAAAAAGGTCATATCTTGGGCTAGGAAGCTCCAAATGAAATTTCGTGAAAAGTGACAGGTAGTACACAGACTGTACTATCTCAGAAAACATTTTCAGAGGCCGAAGTTGAACCAGTGACACGTGGAACTCCGTACAAGTGTGCTCTACTGTATTATCCCATAAACAGGTCATGTTGCGACATTTGGCATAACTCTCTCTCAGAGAGTCCAATTGAGGTCCGACCTATCAGGATGGAAAGGTAACAGGCCGATCTATCTCAGGAAACTTTTTCAGAGGCCGAAGTTAAAACAGTGACACGTGGCACACCGTACAATTTTGCTCTCCTGTTTTATCCCAAAACAGGTCACGTTGCGACATTTGGCATAACTCTCTCTCAGAGAATCCAAATGAGGTCAGACCTGTCAGGATGGAAAGATAACAGGTATAGCTATCTCAGGAAACTTTTTCAGACCCTGTGGATCAGAAAGTTCTTAGTTACACCAGAAACAATCAGGTACATATTTCTATCAAAACAGAATTATTTTTGAGTACCTTCATTCATGGCTTCCGGAATTTATGGCTTTGGAGAAAGTTGGAATTTTTGTAATCGGAGACCACGGCTGGATGCTACTCATCAAAATAGAAATTTAGAGACCAAGATCAGAATTTTTGGTTGGGCAGAAGGCCGGGCTTGATTAGACCCTAGTTCGGGACTTTGATCAGAAAAGTGGAAAATTAGGGCTTCTGTAAAAATGGGAATTTTTGAAATCTGTGACCACGGCTGGAAGCTCCTCAGAAAAATAGAAGCTTAGAGCTTTGGATCAAACATTTTGATGGGGCAAAAGAGTGGGCTTCATCAAACCCCAGTTCAGGGTCACGTCCAGTGAATCCAGAAGTTTCAAAGGCAAAATTGAGGAGTGAAACTTTGCAGTTTTCAAATTTTGAATATACCAGTTTGATCAGCTCATCAAGGCACATATTTCTATCCTTTCGGAAGTTTGAAATTCAAAGTTTGAATTTTTGGAGTTTCTCTGACAAACCCATAACCAGCTCCAGGTCCAGTTCTTGCAAATCAAGTGGATTGGGTTAATCCTAGAAGAAGATGGATTGATCATCTGCATGAGTGAAGAAGTTCCTGTTTCAGAGGGAGATGAGGCTAAGGCCTTACATAAGAAGATTACAAGCGATCTCGACAGGTATGACTCATCGAGGTATGTTTCGATATTTGTCCATGATTAATTTTATGGTATGTTTGTCTTCATGTTATTACGGTTAGTACAATTTTGATTTTAGATTTGTCGTATAACCTTAACAAAATTATGAATGCATGATAGAGGATATTCACTGGTTAGGGTGTTGACACTTATGATTGTACTAATGCATTATGGTGTTGTATGAGGTTTATGTTGTATACTAACATGAAAGGTACACCGATAAAGACAAATCATGTTCTGGTCCAAGAACATATGATCATGATAACATGAGGACAAAGATTCATCCATTGTCATGGATCTCATAGAAGATCCATTTACGAGGTATGTATAACTTGGTTTTGTAATGGCTAACCTATGAGATATACAGGTTACTAGCACAAGTCATTGAAGAAGAACAAGAAGACATCTTGTGAGTATGTTAGACATAACTAACTAGCATGCTAATCCAGGTATGTTTTTCCTATATCAAGATAGAATCCTACCTTGGGTTAGGATCTTATACTGTTGTTGATAATGATTATTCATGAATTCATAGGTTTGAATAATCATGATTGTATGCATATTATGTTTCTTACCATAATTGATGATATGACTAACCAAAAAAATCATGATGGTATAGGGTTGAATAATCACAGGTTTTATGCATTTTGCATCTCTTATCTTGATTGATGATTCAACGAACCTGAAGAGTCATAAGTTTGAATAATTATAGGTTTAGACATGTTATGCTTCTTATGATTTGACTAACCATAAGAATCCTACATAAACCTTGAATGCTAATGCTTATTATTTTCTGTTTGAAATGATCATGACTATACATGCTTGAGATTATTGTGTTTTAATAGTATACTAATGAATGTATGATTTTATATGAGATCACAAGGATAACACAATCATGATACTAATAAGCATGCATAAGAACCAAGGATGAATGTAAGTTCAAGGACAGGTAATCTAGGAAGCAAAGATCAAGAGGGAGTACACTCCAGTGGTTTATGCAAGGATGCAGATATTCAGAGGGAGTTGACCATCTCTCTACATTCCACAACAGAAAGTTGTAGAAGAAGCTACTGCAGATTAGGACTCCAGCAGCTCCTGCAAGAAAGCGAAGACTCAGAGGGAGTCCACCCAACGAACAAACAAAGATAAGTATTTTAATTATCATGTCTTGCATATATGTTTGTTTAAATAAAATTGTTCAATGATGTATATGCTCATGTTCCTAGACTTAGGATATGTATTGTGCATATTAGAATAGTTGCAGTATACTACTAATATACATGGGTAAGTGGCCTATGGCACTGTACAACATTCCATTGCTACTTATCTAGAATGAAACCTCTTTGCTGACATGTTGGGAGTTGTGCACACTCTTAACAATGTTCTGGTAGAGATTGGAAGGCATCTAGAAAGTTACGGAATATGGATAAATGTTGTATTGAAGCATTGGCTAAGATAATTGCATGACTGTATGGCATATTTCTTTATGTGTAAGAATTTGTTCTGAAAACTATGAGATGTTTTCTAATCATGCAATATTAACTTGTTGTGTAGGAAAGATTGTATGCCATCTCCTACAAAAGAAGAACTACAACATTTTGTTCCAGCAACAAAGATATCTATTGAAGATATTGAAGATATTGAAGATATTGAAGTTCCCAGGATCTGGGATGAAGAAATGAAATGCCTTGATCCGTCGATCATGAAGAATGATGGTTGGGATGTAATCCCAAGACATGAAGGGAAGTTTGCTATGACTTCCAAATGGAACTATCAGATCAAGCATGTTGCAGATGATAGCATTAAGAAATATAAAAGTGATGAAATAGAAGATGCACCAGATGGATTTCAAGACAGCATGGTGTAGTCATATATGTGTGCGGAACTTGGTATGGTAGGATAGAAAGCTTTCTATCCAGTTTGGGTGTTACCAAGAGTAAAGCAGATTCCAACCTTTTCTACAAGGTTGAAGAAGGCAATCCAGTGATACTACTTTTATATGCAGATAACCTGTTTGTTACAGGTAAAGATAGATTGATTGCCGACACGTAGCGGAAGCTTTCTTCCAAGTTCGAGATGAAGAACTTGGGGATGATGCACTATTTGTTTTTGGCATGGAGGTGTGGCAGAGTTCATATGGAATCTTCCTTGGACAAGGTAAGTATGTAGTAGAGATCCTGAAGAGGTTCGGGATGATGGACTGCAAGGATATGGCCACACCTATGGCATCGAATCTTCTATATGATGCTTCATCTGAGCCGGTTGATGTCTCTTTGTATCGTCAGATGATTGGGTCCTTGATGTACCTGATGAACACGAGACCAGACATTTGCTTTGCTGTGAACACATTGAGCCAGTTCCTGACGGATCCAAGGAGTGTTCACCTGGTTGCTGTAAAGCATGTTCTGAGGTACCTGAAGGGTACAGTGGATTATGGGCTCAGGTATGAGGAGAATCAAATGTTTAACCTGCAGGGTTATGCTGATTCAGATTGGGATGGCAGTGCTACAAACAGGAAGAGCACATCTGGGTGTTGCTTCAGTATGGGATCAGGTGTGATCTCTTGGTTTAGCAGGAAGTAGTCCTGCGTAGCACTGAGTACAGCTGAGGCAGAGCATGTTGCAGCCTGTTCAGCTCGTTGTGAGACAGTATGGCTACAGAAGCTACTGTCTGAGTTATTTGATCTCCTGTTGGAAGCTACTGGTATCTTTTGTGATAACCAGAGTTGTGTGAAGCTGTCTGAGAACCCAGTGTTTCATGACAGGTCGAAACACATAGAGATCAAATATCACTATATCAGGGATATGGTGCAGAGAGGAGCTGTGAAGCTCCTATATGTTGAGACGGACGAGCAGATTACAGATGTGCTGACGAAGCCGCTAGCCAGAGTGAAGTTTGAGTACTTCAGAGAGAGGCTTGGCGTTCTTCAGATCGAGGACACTTCGAGGAAGAAGTGATGGACACATTTGCTGAAGCCATTCCAAGCATGTTGGAAGGAGGATCCTTCACATGGCTGTGGATGTAAGCGCTAGATAATGGGCATCAGGATGATGTTCTGGTTTCTACTGGATATGATCAGTTGGATCATTTATGTATGTACGCATCATATTGGATGCTGGATATGATCAGTTGGATCATTTATGTATGTACGCATCATGTTGGATGCTGGATATGATCAGTTGGATCATTTATGTATGTACGCATCATGTTGGATGCTGGATATGATCAATTGGATCATTTATGTATGTACGCATCATGTTGGATGCTGGATATGATCGGTTGGATCATGTGTATGTATTTTGTATGAACGCATCATGTTGGATGCTGTTGGATACATTGTGTGGATCATGTATCTTTGTATGATCAGGTAGATCATGTATGATTGATGGATACATTGTGTGGATCATGTATCTATGTGTGCATCAGATGGATGCATTGTATGATCAGGATGATCGTGGATGACGAGCTTCTCCAGATGACATGCAGCAGGATGTTGTAGTGATGATGATGAGTATCAGATGATACTCTGTGGCCGTGGATCAGGTTGTGCAGATGAGCATGTAATTCGTTGCCCTGGGAGATTTGCAGATGGTCTTGCAAGGTTTTGCCTATGGCATGTAATTCGTTGCCTTGGGACATCTGGCAAATGCTCTTTCGAGGTTTTGCTCTGGGAGGACATGTAATTCGTTGCCCTGGGAGATCTGCAAATAGTCTTTCGAGGTTTTGCCTATGGCATATAATAGCACCCTGGGATATCTGGCAGATGCTCTTGCGAGGTTTTGTCCTATGGCATGTAATTCGTTTCCCTGGGAGATCCGATAGGTTGGGCTGTGTGCCCGTAATCAGTCCTGGGATGCTCTTGCGAGGTTTTGCCATGACCACATGTAATTCGTTGCCTTGGGAGATCCTATAGGTAGAGCTATGTGCTCGTAACAGCCTGGGATGCTCTTGCGAGGTTTTGTGGTGAGGTCACATGTAATTCGTTGCCCTGGGAGATCCTATAGGTAGAGCTGTGTGCTCGTAACAGCTTGGGATGCTCTTTCGAGGTTTTGTGACGCACGTAAAAGTCCTGAGGATTCCACAGTATGGCCAGTGATGATGAAGACCTGCAGGTGGTGGGCCTACATCCAGTATGAAAAAGGACTGGCTCTGTAGAACTTCCTATGACGAGTAGATTCAGAGATTGATTGAGATAGCAGCAGCAGTGACGATGATGATGACTCGATGACGATTATCCAGTGACGATGATCCAGAGAAGATGACTTGTGCTAGAAGAACTGTGCTGAGAAATACCTTCCTAGTTAAGAGGGAGTGTTGATGTATATGTAACTTCGAAATGTATTTCACATGTATATGTATATTGTATTCCTATAGAGATGGTATTATTCCTCTATAAGGAAGTGTCGTCATTTATATTGTAAGTGTCGTAACTTATACTTGATGGGTTATTAGACCACCTTATTTGGGGTCGGCCCTGTATAAGTCATGTGGGTCAAAGGGTTATTAGACCACCCTATTGGGGGTCGGCCATGTCGGTCAAAGGGTTATTAGACCACCCTATTGGGGGTCGTCCCACTCAGCATTATGTTATGTGGTTAAGTTCGAGCCTACATGAGTTAGGTAAAAAGGAAAGTCAAGTCAAGTATAAATAGAGTGCGGGAGGCACTCTATTTGCTCACTCACTTCTCACACATGCACTCAAGGAGGAGTGGCGCACTTATGGAGGAGGAGGATCTACTGCTAGGTTGTGTCTATCTCTCTTGGTTGGTTGTATCATTGCTCTATCTATCTCTGAGGAAGTTATTGGGGTTTTTCACCTTTATGGTTTTCCCCAAGTAAATCTTTGTGTCTCTTGTGTGCTTGCATTATTGTCTCCATGATTGATATGCTGTAGATATGCTGTACGTGTTGTTCTCTCAGTTAAGATCCTAGATCATATTGAAGTAAATTCAGAAAATTTAACACCCTAGATATAGAATGCGACTTGTGTCAACTTATGCGATAAATGCAATATGTGAACCATACATTCGATTTTCAACTTTCGTAGGATATGAATTGAACGTTGTAACCCTAAGTTTTAACACTGGTAGGTGATATGATCGGATAATGAATGTGTGAGTACAAGTATGCTAGCATCGTTAAATGAGACTGGTCTTTGATATTTAAGTCACCTAATTGCTGTCTTGAGTGGAATTATGAGTGGATGCTCTCGTGGCTGAAAAACACATGAAGGAGAGCACTACTTATGTTTAAATTGTCGAGTCGTAACAGTATTTGATCCACGTTCTTCCTAGTGGATGAAATAAATGATAAGGTGTTTAAACGCAGTGGTTTCCCACTTTTCAACATGCCTAGTTGGCAACAATCTCGATCATTGATCTTGCAGTTCTCAGGCTTTGTAGTGAAACCCTAACCTGCATTCTACTTTATTGTTGAAACAAGTTCTTGACCTTTATTTCATTTGGGTAATGGTAATGGAGAGAGGCCGACTGACCGAGAGAATTTAGGGTTTTCAAAAGATAAGGGTTTCCAAACTTGAACCCATGACCTGTGAGTGTTTAACCTGTGAATAGTCGTCATGTTTATGAAGCCGATCCTTTGATGAAAGTTTGCAGTAGAAAAGGTATCAAAGGATTGAATCTTTTAGTTGGTTTTCAGTGTAAGTTGAGAGAGTATTTGACCAAGGTTTTTGCTGAAGGTTTTTGAACCCAGTTCGATTCTCAAGCAGTAAAAAAAAACTATTGATCACGGGAGTGGGACTTTCTTCCATATGCTGGATAGATGGCTTCGTCAATCTTGTTTTGTAGAAGTATCTCTCAACACGTAGGTAATGTCTTCATCTAAACGTTTTACTGTTATTTTAAAGCATCAATACAAATCTCTAGTTGCTCATTTAACCATTTAAAGGTTTTGTGACAGGTTTTTCACTCCTCGAAAGATTTCTTTCCTGATGCTTGGTGGAAGAATGCTACTTGTCCACCGGTAAGCCTCGGTGGTTCCTTACCTCGTAGGTTCTCCTTGTTCAGTTGTGGTCAACGCTTGATGTTTGACAAGGTTTTTGGTATTTGGTTCTTGGTACGATTTTCATCCAGTTTTTGTAACTTTTGGAACCATTGTTAAGGGACCAGTTGCTAAGATTCTTGGCTATTCTAGCTACTCTATTCTGCAACGTTTAACTGTACATTTTGGTTCAAAAGTACCTTGTTTGGGGATGTAATTTCTACGGGATAAACCCTCATTATTTTGAATATAAAAACTTCGATTAGCTACTGTGTAATGTATAAATTCCACTTCGTCGATGTTGGATAAACAAATACGTGTTTTGGTGAAAGTTTAAAGTCATTGGATGACTTATCTCTGTGAAAAGATTAGAAGTTCTATGTTGACTAGATTTTGGATGAAGATATGGAACTGCGTTTGTAATGAAACAAAACAAAGAAATGCTTTGATTGTTTTCTATAACTATAAAAGATTAGGAATTAGTTTAAAGAAGAATTTGGTCGATAGCCGTGGACTAAAATTCTTTAAAGTCATGCAACCTGAGTTGTATGCTATTTTACAAAAAAAATGGAGTTTGAAATACATGGTTATTTTAATGAGACTATGTGCCAAAGGTTTTGATGGCTGTCTAGTGTTTGTAACTAGGAATTATACTGTCGTTTGAATGAGGCCGAGAGCCAAACTCAGTGTTTTCAATGTGGAAACTGGGAAATAAAATTTAAATGTAGTAATTCGATTTCTGAGCAGCAATTTAAAATGCAGCAAATAAATTTATAGAAAGGATGAAGTCTGAAATAAATAACAAAACATTTTGTTGTACAAATGTATGGAATTATAGAGGATAGAATACATAGTATTTGCTTTATCAGGAAAAAATAGATGTTGATAAATGAAACCCTAATTCTATACAAAAACAAAATATTTATTATTTTTTTTGTTATTAAGTAATAAAAAATGTTACTGTAACTACTTTCTGAGATGTTATCCTGCAATCTAAGTTTAAACACTTATATTTGATAATGCAGTTTTTAAAAGTCAACTTACACAATGTTATTCTAATCATTCAATTACCATTCTGCTCATCATTAATCTATCTTAATTTTACTTCTCTATACTAGAGTACGATGCAAAGACAACATGGGGAAAAATATAGAGAAGGTTATCTATTCAATCATTTCATCTATTAAATCATTTTCATTCAGAAATCATACTTAGGTCAGAAATTAAAATAGTTTCTTATGTATTCTTTTAACTGTACTACTTACTGATATAAGCAGAATTTATTTGACTAAAAATAACAATAGAACTGTAGAACTTGATAATTTGTAGGAGAAACAAACCACCCAAGGAGCCTGTTCCACCCAACCTACTCCTCAAGACAGCCAAATTATTTGCCTTAGGACCCCCGAGCCTGTTCACTGAACCACTAGGAAGAAGAATCTGTAGAAGCTTAAGGTCCTCAATTTACAGCAACCATGTAAATTATTCAGTCGTAGAGACTTAGCAGTCAAAGAGACCTGCACCAACACCTCTGGTTTTCTTCTCAAAATAATTAGCAGACTCACAATGCACTTCCACTTAGCCTCCCTATTCGAATCTCTCAGTAATCACCTGATACACTTGAGGAAATATTTCTGCAGAAAAAATTGTGGAGCTGCTTGCTTAATTCGAATTGCCTTATCTAGGTTTCATAGGCCTTTTAGTGGTTAACCTGGTCATTAATGAGCTAACAGCTCTACTCCACCCACATGGGGGATAATGCCACAATTTTAAGGGTTGTTATCCCATAACCAACAGCTAGTGGTGGAGTGCAAATGCTGACATCTGTCCCATGCCTTCTAACAGCTTCCATTCCTCCTAGTGGGTCAGTGAACACTCATTTAACAAATCCCTTGGGTGTTTGTCTCCTGTTTTGATTTATTAATAAATAATAATAAGTCATTACAGTCATCCTTGACCATATTTGGTCATAATTACAAAACTTTGAAATTAAAATTTAACATAATGTATTTGGGAAATAAAATAATTATTCTCAAAATTTTGGTAGGTGACACTAATATTTTGCACAAGTTTGTTTTTCTATTGGTCCAAAAATGAAAAATAATAATTATTGGTGAATGGATTTGTTAGGAACCCATGTCTTTACTTTATTAGTATATTGTTGTTGGACACATATGCTTTGTAAGTCGTCCCGTAGTATTTGTTGATCAATAGTTTATGTTATTGTTCTTGGCGCATATGCTTTGTATGTCGCTCGTAGTATTGTTGATCCATAGTTTGTAGTGGCCCATGGTTTTGACCCATAGTATTGGTGCCTAGACTTAGTATATAAGTGTGTGTTGAGGCATATGAAGGTACCGTGAAGTTATTTGTATTGAGATTGCTCAAAGGAGGTTGGCCCCTCGAAGTGGCCTGTGATCAATATAAAAGTGATTCTGAGTTCTATCATTTCTGCTATTTCGCATATTCTTATTAATTAATTGTTGCAGATGCATCACATCTGGTATCAGAGCACTTTCTTGGGCTCGCTGGGTGAAATTTCTGCCAATTTTTTTTTCGCATCTGTTGCAAGTTCAGATTTGGGAATAATCCCTATCCGCTTAACTTTGGGAAGTACTTGGGCATAAGCCCTAAAAATCATTGTGAGGAGTACCACAGGAACCCCGAAGTAGCTCGCCCATTGAGAGGACCTGCTAGCAAAAAGGGCAACAACCCCTACCTAATTGACTAGTTCCCACCCGTGAGGTAAACCAAGAGCTATCATTTCTGGCAAAATGGTTATCAGTTTTACCTGAGCTGTGGAGTGACGGGTACTACCCCAATACGCAAGCTGTCAGACAACATTGGCTGCTGAGTGAAACCCCTGAACTGTTAGGAAGCTGCACATACATGGAGTCCATATCTATTTTCAGCTGAACTGTTGTTGATCACTGCTGCGCCATTTCAGATCCATCCGTTCGGATCCATTTTGAAAGCCGTTCCAGATCCAGTCCTTTTCAATCCATTTGGCGCCATTTCAGATCCCTCTGTTTTCGCTCACTTCTAGGCCATTGCAGATCTATTTGTTTCAGATCCCTTCCGAGCTGTAGCCGCTCCATTCTGGAAAAAAATAAAAAAAGAAAAAAAAAGTATTTTCTCCATATCTCCCTTGTTTTCACTTCATTTCCCTTGAAACTTCCCGGGAACCCCTGTAATCCCATTCTGCATATTTCATTCCTGAGGACCCTATCCCCAATTCCACTTCCCAAAGCCGAAATCCCACATTTGTTTATTTTTAGGGTTTTCCATAACTTCCTCAGATTTCACCCAATCACCTTCAAATTTTACCACAGAGTTCCTTTCCTAATTCTGCTTCTTTGTCCCCCTCTGCCAAATTTTCCCATTCTTTCAGCCCACTTCTGAAATCCTCATTTTTTTCCTTCCCTATCTATTCGACAGTGTCCAAAACCTAGTCAAACCCCAATTACCCTTCATATTTTTTCCCAAATCCATATTTTCCTTTACTGAAGCAGTTTCTGTTTTTGTTTTTCTACCCAGTCAACTCAAAAAAAAAAAAAAACTCCTGGTTATGGTTGTAACCCGCGCAGGAGCAAAAACCATGGAAGAAGCACTTGCAGCCATCCAAGCCAAACTCTAGGATATGGATGAAAAATTTCTCGGCCTCCATCTTGAACATTCAGCTATGAACACCAAACAGCAGTCCGAGTCTTCATCAAACAATGGGTTCTCTTCTTCCATCAATTTTCGTGTTCCGAAGCTTGATTTTCCTCACTTCAATGGTACTGATCCAACTGGATGGATCTATCGTGTAGAACAATATTTCAGTCTGCATAATACTTTTGATGTCAACAAAGTTTCGCTTGCATCCTTTCATTTGGAACAAGACGCTCTTCAATGGTATCATTGGTACATCAAGGCTCATGAAGAGCCAAAATGGCCAGACTTTTGCCAGCTCCTTTTGCAACGATTTGGTCCTAGTGCTTTTGATGACTTCACAGGAGCCCTCACTAAATTTCACCAAATTGGCACTGTGAGAGAGTATCAAACCGAATTTGAGAAACTAGCCAACCACACTGAAGGATTGTCTGATGAATTTTACCGGAGTTGTTTTATCAGTGGTCTAAAGGATGCCATCCGCTCTGAGATCAAAATGTTCTATCCCAACACAATGATGGAAGCCCTAGGGTTGGCTAAGTTGGCAGAAGACAAGATTGTAGCCCAACAGTGCTCCAAGCCCACTTTTGTTCCCTTCAAAAATATGGGCTCTCAACGACCACCCATACCGCAGGCTCCTCGACCAACTCCTATCAAGCGTTTGTCTGAAACAGAGATGCAAGCACATAGAGAAAAGGGGCTTTGCTATAATTGTGATGAGAAATTCACTCGGGGACATAGATGTGTTCAGCAAAATCTCTATCTCTTAGATGTGGATTCTCCGCCTGCCTCTGAAATTGGTGACAAAGATCCCAATACAATGGATGTTCAGGTCGACATTCAGGAACCGCCTATTGACCCTCCGTCTCAGGATATCTCTCCATGCTTTAGCTGGAATCACCACCCCCCAAACAATGCAGGTCAGGGGTTACTTCAAGAAGCTTCCTCTTACAATACTCATGGATTCTGGTAGCACTCATAATTTCATTGACCCTCGGTTCGCCAAACAAGCTGATTGTTTTATCCATCCTTGCTCCAACTTTGAAGTCATGGTTGCCAATGGGGGCACCTTACCTTGCAAAGGTAAGTGTCAAAATGTGTGTATCTCTATAGGATATTATACCTTGTGCTCTGACATGTTTTCCTTGACCTTAGGTGAATGTAATGTGGTTTTGGGCACTCAATGGCTATGCACACTTAGCCCTATCTTATGGGATTTTGCTGAACTTTGGATGCAGTTTTCCCTCAATGGGAAAAAACACACATTGAAAAGATTACAACTAGTGTCTCTCAGCATCATTAGTTCACATCGCATGGAAAAAATCCTCAAGAAGAATTCACATGGTGTCATCGCTTAGATCCATTCCATTCAGATGCAACCATCAGTGATCTCCACTATTCCTTTGGATCTACAACAAATTCTAGATCAATATATAGGTGTCTTTGCTGAACCAGTGGGATTGCCACCTTCAAGGCCAGAAGACCATCGTATTCAGCTCCTTCCTGGCAGCGTTCCTCCCAACATCAGGCCCTATCACCACCCATTTCACCAAAAAACAGAGATTGAAATGCTCATTCGGGACTTACTGAAGCAAGGTATTATTCGCCCAAGCGCTAGTTCCTTTTCTTCTTCAGTTCTTCTTGCTTGAAAAAAAGATGGGTCATGGTGCCTCTGCATTGACTTCCGAGCACTTAATCACCTCACCATCATGGATAAGTTTCCAATTCCTGTTGTTGATGAGCTTCATGGGCCTCAATTTTTCTCCAAGTTGGATCTTTGTTCTGGGTACAATCAAATTCAGGTTCATGAGGATGATATCCCTAAAATAGCTTTCCGCACACATGATGGCCATTATGAGTTTTTGGTCATGCCCTTTGGCCTCACTAATGCTCTTTCCACATTCCAGGAATGAATAAAATATTTCGGCCCTACTTGCGGAAATTCATTCCGGTATTCTTTGATGATAAACACATATTTCATTAAAATTGGGAACATTTTATTCCAAGGACATCACAAAAATTGAGTTTTTTAGTTATTTTGGAATTCTAGATCCACTGTTTAATTCGAAATTTAATGAAATATATGTTTATCCTCATCTACAGTAAAACATGGGCTGAACATCTCCAGCATCTGGATATTGTCATGCAACTTTTCTCTAACCATCATCTCCACGCCAAGCAATCTAAATGTGTTTTTGGACAAAGGGAAGTTGAGTATCTTGGGCACATTATCTCAGCACAAGGGGTTTTCGTGGATCCTGCCAAAATCGATGCCACGAACAATTGGCCGCATCCTTAGACAGTTAAGAGCCTTTGTGGTTTTTTGGGGTTGAATGGCTACTACTGCAATTTTTTCAAGGATTATAGGAAGATTGCAACTCCATTAACTACTCTATTGAAAAAGGATGCTTTTACATGGACACATGCTGCTCAGTGTGCATTTGACAAACTGAAACAAGTTATGTGTACTACACCTGTTCTAGCTATGCCCGATTTTTCCAAGCCCTTCACTATTGAGAATGATGCTTGCGGAAATGGACTTGGTGCTATTCTCCTCGAAGATGAACACCCATTGCATTCACCAGCAAAGCCCTTTCAGGTAAGAATTTAGCTGCCTCTAAATATGAGAAGGAAATGATGGCTATTTTGCATGCAGTAGAGAAGTGGCAACCATACCTATTAAGGAATCATTTCTGCATCAAGACTGATCACCAGAGTCTAAAATATTTCTTGGAATAGTGTGTCTCCTCCCCAGCACAACAGAAATGGGTTAGCAAACTCATGGGATATGACTATGAGATCACTTACAAGAAGGGTAAAGACAATATTGTGGCAGATGCTCTTTCTTGCACATTTGATGCCCAAGGTTCTCTTTCAACTATTTCTATCCATGTTCCAAATTGGTTGCAATCTGTTCAACAGGGTTATGTCAATGACTCTTCCTTATCTCAAATCATCCAACGCTTGACCAACAACCCTTATGCTGTACCACATTACTCTTGGGATGGTGCTTCTCTTAGATACAAGGGTCATCTGGTGCTTCCCCAGAGCACAGATATTCAATAGGCTGTCTTCTATGAACTCCATGCTTCTCCATCGGCAGGGCACTCTGGGTTCCTCAAAACATATGAATGGGCACGGCATAACTTCTTTTGGCAGGGCATGAAAAGGACAATTCAACAGATGGTGGTTGAATGTGATACCTGCCAGCACAATAAGGGTGAAACGACACTCCTTCCAGGATTGCTCGAACCCTTGCCCATACCTACATGGATTTGGACAGATATTTCTATGGATTTCATTGAAGGGCTCCCTAAATCTGGTGGGAAGATAGTGATTCTCGTTGTGGTTGATCACCTCTCCAAATATAGTCATTTTTGTGCTCTCAGCCATCCCTATACAGCCTCCTCAGTCGCTCAAATTTCCCTGGACCAGATCTTTCGTCTTCATGACATCCCTTCTTCCATTGTCTCGGATCGTGATGCAACTTTCACCAGTCATTTTTGGACAAAACTATTTCGCCACACTAGCACTAAACTGAAGATGAGTTCAGGGTATCACCCATAAACAGATGGTCAGACTGAAATTATCAATAAATGCTTGGAAACTTATGTTTGTTGCTTCACCTCTGAACAACAACATCAGTGGGCAAAGTGGCTCCCTCTCGTTGAATGGTGGTACAATACCTCTTACCACACTGCCTCTAAAATGACCCCATATGAATCAGTCTATGGTCAGGCACCTCCAGTTCTTCTTCCATACACCCCCAACAGTTCACCAGTTCAGGAAGTTGACACGGTCCTTCGAAACCGTGATCAGATACTTCACATTTTGTGGGACAATCTTCACATGGCAAGAAATCGCATGAAGCAACAAGCTGATCAGCACCGTTCTGAGCACACTTTTCAAGCAGGCGATATGGTTTTTCTTCATCTCCACCCGTACAAGAAATCCTCTCTGAAACTCAAAGGGCGTCATAAGCTCGCTCCAAAGTTTTATGGGCCATATCGGATTCTTCAGAAGATTGCGTTTGTTGCTTATAAATTGGAACTTCTTCCTTCTTCCCGCATTCATCCAGTATTTCATGTCTCTTGTCTGAAGAAAGTTCTTGGCAACAACATCAGTGGACAAACTATTTTAACCAAACTGGATAATGAAGGATCCATCCTTTTGGAGCCAGAGGCCATCCTCAATTGGTGCACTCGTCAGCTTCACTCTTGCTCTATCACAGAGGTCTTAATTCAGTGGCACGGCATGCAACTAGAGGATGCTACATGGGAACCACTCCTTAAAATTCAACAACAATTTCCACATCTAAAGCTTTGAGGACAAATCTTTTTTTAAGGGGGAGGGGATGTTAGGAACCCATGTCTTTACTTTGTTTGTATATTGTTGTTGGACACATATGCTTTGTAAGTCGTCCCATAGTATTTGTTGATCAATAGTTTATGTTATTGTTGTTGGCGCATATGCTTTGTAAGTCGCCCGTAGTATTGTTGATCCATAGTTTGTAGTGGCCCATGGTTTTGACCCATAGTATTGGCACCTAGACTTAGTATATAAGTGTGTGTTGAGGCCTATGAAGGTACTATGAAGTTATTTGTATTGAGCTTGCTCAAAGGAGGTTGCCCCCTCGAAGTGGCCTGCGATAAATATAAAAGTGATTCTAAGTTTTGTCATTTCTGCTATTTCGCATATTCTTATTAGTTAATTGTTGCAAGTCCATCACAGGATTGGGTCAAAGAGGGATGCCAAAAAGTAAGTTAGAAAGGGTAAGGTATGTGTGAATAAGTTTGGGAAAAAATAATGGAAGTAGTGGAGGAAAATATAAAATTTTGGACCAATTCCACAAATTAGGGTAAATTAGTAAGGGTTGGTTAAGGAAGTTACAGGATGCATTTATGTAGGTACAAGTGGTTAGAGGGTGCATCTATGAAGGTCAAAGTGGTTAGAAGGAACAATCATAAATGTAGTGGATCAATTATGGACCACTAACTACCCAGTGCATGGTTTTGGGTGTTCCATGGTATTTTCCCATGGTATTGGCTAAAGCTGGATTGATGTATTGATTTCATGATGAAATATTTAGCTTCTTAAGTCTTGGGTGATGCTCCTCTTGACAACATTTGGTTGATGTCCCTGTTGATGTATATGTAACTTCGGAATGTATTTCATCTGTGTATTTTATATATATTTATTGTACCCTTATAAGAGATGTGTTATTCCTCTATAAGGAAGTGTCATCATGTGGATTGACAAGTGTCGCAAGTGTGTCTACTTGACGATGGGTTATTAGACCACCATGTGGGGTCGGCCCGGAATTATATATAATATAATGTGGATGTATCTAACTAGACAAGTCGGCTCCATAAGGTCACTGGGAAAAAAGGTGAGTAGAAATAGAGATAGGAGATCTCTATTTTACTCACTCGGAAAAGTAACTCACTCTCACTCTCAAAAGTGGTGCACTAGTGAGGAAGAGGAGGATCATCTGCTAGGAGACTATCTCAGTGTTATTTGGTTGTATTTTGGTTGAGCCATTGCTCTCTCTATCTCTGAGGAAGTTGTGGGGTTTTTCACCTTAGGGTTTTCCCCACGGAAACTCTGTGTCTCTTGTCTCTTATGCTTTTGATTCTTGTGATGCTTGTCATATTGTGATTGTCATGCATTGATATACTATATATGTTATTATCTCAGCAAAGATCCTAGAGTATTGTGAATTAATGCTCAAAATTTAACATGGTATCAGAGCTAACCTGAGAAGAAGACATTTTGCAGTGACGGAAGACTTGAGTTCCTTGTTTATTGGGTTTCTCTCCATAGATCTTTGCAAATCAGTATAGTAGATTGACTCTACTCATCAAGGCGCATCTATCTGTCCAATCAGAATTCAATTCCGAGCATTTTCAGATTTGGCCCTAAAAATTAGGGTTTCCAAAAAATTAGGGTTTCCACAACAATAGAAATTTCTGGAATATGAAGACACAGCTGGAAGCTCCTTGCAAAAATCAAAGTTTAGAGCTTTGGATCGAGATTTTTGGATAGGTAGATCTGCGGGAAACTAAAACCCTAATTCAGGGCTCTCCTAGTGAACCCGAGAGGATAAAAAGACAATTCTGAAGGGAAAAACTTTGTTGATCTCAAATTCTGAATGCACCAGGCTGATCAGCTCATCAAAGCGCATCTTTCTATCCTTTCAAAAATTTGAAATTCACATTTTGAATTTTTAGGGTTTCTCTAACAAACCCTAATTCGGGACCAGAACCAGTTTTCAGCATTTCAAGTGGTAAGACCTAAATCTTTTCTATTTCCATTTGAAGTACTCTTTAAAGATGTCTCTCCACACCAAGCTTGAGGATAAGCTTGAAGGGGCTGATAACTTCCGAGCTTGCAAGTATAGGATTGGGTTAATCTTGGAAGAGAATGAGTTGGACTCATATGTGAAAGAAGACATCCCTATCCCAGAGGATGAAGAGACCAAGGTATGACATAAGAAGAACTTGGTCAAGGCAAAGAGAATCATTACTGATTCTATCAAAGACCATCTCATACCCCATGTGTCTTCTCTTAAGACACCCAAGGAGATGTTTGAATCTTTGACCAAGCTATTTGAAGGAAAGAACATTAATCAGAAGATGATCCTGCGGAACCAATTGAAAGGAGTGAAGTTTCAGAATGGAGAAACCATTCAATCTTATTTTTCAAGGGTCTCCCAGATCAAGGAACAACTAGAAGCAGTAGATGAAATGGTGGAGAATGGTGAAGTAGTGATGACCACTCTAAATGGCCTACCCAGGTCATGGGACTCCTTCATTCAAGGAATTTGTGCAAGGAAGAAGTTGATCTCCTTCAACAGATTGCGAGAAGAATGCTCTCAAGAAGAAGCTAGACTTATAACTCGTGAGGAAAAGATGGGAGGTGAAGATCAAGCTCTTGCAGCTCATACCAAAAAAAGCAAAACCAAGAAGGAGCAATCTCGCCACAATAGATCCTATCAAAAGAGTAAGAAGGACCTAAGATGCTTCACATGCAATGAGAAGGGTCACTTTGCTTCAGATTGTCCCAAGAACAAAAGGGATAATAACAACAACTCCAGTAAGAAGAAGAAGGGCAGCAAAAGAAGGTTTCATGCTCATGCTTCCGAAGATGATGAACCCCCAAAGAAGAAGGCTAGGGCAGAAAGTGATAGTGATGATGACTCATCAAGTGAAGAAGATTATGTTCTGATCTCTGCTCTCACAGGTACTATCTCCCATGGTTGTAATGATTGGTTGATTGATAGTGGGGCTTCCAAACACATGACTGGGTTTAAGGAATCTTTTGTGAACCTGTCTGAACATGAATCACCCCATAAGGTGAAACTTGGGGATGATTATCAATACCCAATCAAAGGAAGTGGTGAAGCCTCTTACAACCTAGATTCAGGAAAATCTTTGAAGATGAAAGAAGTCCTTTATGTACATGGGCTCAAGAAGAACTTACTCTCCATCTCTGCATTGGATGCAAAAGGTATGAGGGTTGCATTTGTGGATGGCCAAGTCCTAATGTGGCCAAAGGGAAAGAACATAGATGATGCAGTAGTGATTGGAGAGCAAGAGGGAGGATTGTATAAATTGAAGGGACAACCTGAACATGCCATGGTGAATGAATCCATGGAGCCAAGTGAACTTTGCATAAAAGACTTGCTCATATGCACTATAGAGCACTTCCAATTGCAAGCAAGGCAGTAGAAGGTCTTCCTGAAATCAAGACCAAACATGAAGGTGTTTGCAAAGGATGTGCAAAAGGTAAGAACATTAAGAAGGCTTTCCAAAGCAGTGAAAGCAAGGCAAAAGACATCCTAGAAATCATCCACTCAGATGTATGTGGCCCTATGTCATCCAGTTCCCTGAGTGGGTATGTTTACTATGTCTCATTTATTGATGACTTATCCAGGAAGACTTGGGTATACTTCCTTAAGAGCAAAGATGAGGTACTGGATAAATTCAAGGAATTCAAAACCTTGATGGAGAATCAAACTGACAAGAAGATCAAAACATTCAGATCCGGCAATGGTGGAGAATTCACCTCAAGTGACTTCAAGAAACTATGTAGTGATTCAAGGATTAAGAGGGAGTTGACTGCTCCGTATAATCCTCAACAGAATGGAGTTGCAGAAAGGAAGAACAGAACTATCATGGAAGCAGCAAGGGAAATGTTGCATGACCAGGATCTACCTATGCATCTATGGGCAGAAGCAGCTAGAATAGCTGTGTATGTGCAGAACAGAACACCCCACAAGATATTGGACAACAAGACTCCAGAAGAGGTCTTTTCTGGTAAGAAACCTGAAGTCAGCCATCTCAGAATTTTGGTTGTCCAGTATATACTCATGTCCCAAACGAAAAGAGGACTAAACTAGATCCCTCAGGAAAGAAGGGTATCTTTATGGGTTACAGTGAAAGCTCGAAGGCTTACAGAATATACTTTCCAGGGTTCAAGAAGATTGATGTCAGCAGGGATGTAACATTTGATGAAAACTCAATATTCATCAAATCAAGGAAGGCACCTATCGAAGTTTATGAAGAACCTAAGGAAACTAGATTTCAAGACACTACCATGACTAAAGTAGGTCCAGAATTTGTTTGTGAGTTTGAAGATCCGCAAGAACCTGTAGATCCACCCCGTGAGGATAACTCTCACAAGAGGAAACCTTCATGGGCTAGAGAGATCATTCAAGATGCAAAAAGATTTGGCATGCTAGAAGAAGAACACAGAGCAAAGAAGAGAACCAGATCACATACCAGTTATGTTGCTTTACTCTGTGACATTATGAACAAAGAGCCTTCCAGTTATGAAGAGGCAGCAGAAAAGAAAGAATGGAAGGATGCTATGGTTGAGGAATACCAATCAATAATGAAGAATGATGTTTGGGATGTTGTCCCAAGACCTAAAGAGAAGTCTGTTGTGACTTCCAAATGGATCTACAAAATCAAGCATGCTGCATATGGCAGTGTGGAGAAATACAAAGCAAGATTCGTAGCTCGTGGCTTCTCTCAGAAAGAGGGAATAGATTATGAAGAAACTTTTGCACCTGTAGCCAAGTATACTTCCATCAGATCAGTACTTTCCCTGGCTGCAGCTATGAAATGGAAAATACACCAGATGGATGTCAAGACTGCCTTCTTGAATGGTGTAGTTGAAGAGGAAGTATATGTGGAACAACCACTCGGTTTTGAAATACATGACAGGGAGTCATATGTGTGCAAATTGAAGAAAGATTTGTATGGCTTGAAACAAGCTCCTAGAACTTGGTATGGTAGGATGGACAGTTTCCTATCTAGTTTGGGCTTTACCAAGAGTAAAGCAGATTCTAACCTTTGCTACAAGGTTGAGGAAGGGAATCCTGTGATTCTACTCCTATATGTGGATGACTTATTTGTAACAGGAGATGACAGACTGATTGTAGATACTAAGAGGAAGCTTGCGGCTGAATTCGATATGAAAGATTTGGGAATGATGCACTATTTCCTAGGGATGGAGGTGTGGAAGAGTGCAGGTGGGATCTTCCTTGGCTAAGGGAACTACACAGTAGATATCCTGAAGAGATTTGGGATGATGGATTGCAAGGCCATGGCCACACCTATGGCATCGAATCTGAAGCTTCTATGTGATGCTTCATCCGAGCCAGTTGATTTCTCTATGTATTGTCAGATGATTGGGTCCTTGATGTACCTGACGAACATCAGACCAGACATTTGCTTTGCTGTGAACACATTGAGCCAGTTCCTGACGGATCCGGGGAGTGTTCACCTGGTTGCTGTAAAGAATGTTCTGAGGTACCTGAAGGGTATAGTGTATTATGGGCTCAAGTATGAAGCGAATAAAAAGTTTAACCTGCAGGGTTATGTTGATTTAGATTGGACTGGCAATGCTGCAGATAGGAAGAGCACATCTGGGTGTTGCTTCAGTATGGGATCAGGTATGATCTCTTGGTTTAGCAGGAAGCAGTCTTGCATAGCACTAAGTACAGCTGAGGCTGAGTATGTTGTAGCCTGTTCAGCTAGTTGTGAGGCAGTATGGCTATGGAAGCTACTGTTTGAGTTATTTGATCTCCCGTTGGAGGCTACTGGTATCTTCTGTGATAACCAGAGTTGTGTGAAGCTGTCCGAGAACCCAGTGTTTCATGATAGGTCGAAACACATAGAGATCAAATATCACTATATCAGGGATATGGTGCAGAGAGGAGCTGTGAAGCTCCTGTATGTTGCGACGGATGAGCAGATTGCAGATGTGCTCACGAAGCCACTAGCCAAAGTGAAGTTTGAGTACTTCAGAGAGAGGCTTGGCGTTCTCCAGATCGAGGACACTTCGAGGAAGAAGTGATGGACACATTTGCCGAAACCATTCCAAGCATGTTGGAAGGAGGATCCTTCACATGGCTATGGATGTAAGCGCTGGATAATGAGCATCAGGATGATGTTCTAGTTTCTGCTTGGATATGATCAGTTGGATCATTTTTATGTATGTATGAATGCATCATGTTGGATGCTGGATATGATCAGTTGGATCATTTATATGTACTCATCATGTTGGATGTTGGATGATCATTGGTACATCAGGATGATCATGGGTACATCATGATGATGTATAATGAGTATCAGGTTGATACTCTATGGCCATGGATCAGGTTGTGCAGATGAGCATGTAATCCGGTGCCCTGGGAGATTTGCAGATAGTCTTTCAAGGTTTTGCCTATGGCATGTAATCCGGTGCCCTGGGATATCTGGCAAATGCTCTTTCGAGGTTTTTCTCTGGAAGGACATATAATTCGGTGCCTTGGGAGATCTGCAGATAGTCTTTCGAGGTTTTTCCTATGGCATGTAATTCGGTGCCTTGGGATATCTGACAGATTCTCTTTCGAGGTTTTGTCCTATGGCATATAATTCGGTTCCCTGGGAGATCCGATAGGTTGGGCTATGTGCCCGTAATCAGTCCTGGGATGCTCTTGCGAGGTTTTTCCATGACCACATGTAATTCGTTTCCCTGGGAGATCCTATAGGTAGAGTTGTGTGCTCGTAACAGCCTGGGATGCTCTTGCGAGGTTTTGTGGTGAGGTCACATGTAATTCGTTTCCCTGGGAGATCCTATAGGTAGAGTTGTGTGCTCGTAACAGACTGGAATGCTCTTTTGAGGTTTTGTGATGCATGTAATAAGTCCAGAGGATTCCACAGTATGGCCAGTGATGATGAAGACCTACAGGTGGTGGGCCTACATCCAGTATGAAAAAGGACTGGCTCTGTAGAACTTCCTATGATGAGTAGAGTTAGAGATTGGTTGAGATAGCAGTAGCAGTGATGATGATGATGACGATGCATCGATGACGATGATCCAGAGAGGAAGACTTTTCTAGCAGATCTGTGTCGAGAAATACCTTCCTAGTTAAGAGGGCGTGTTGATGTATATGTAACTTCGGAATGTATTTCATCTGTGTATTTTATATATATTTATTGTACCCTTGTAAGAGATGTGTTATTCCTCTATAAGAAAGTGTCGTAATGTGGATTGACAAGTGTCGCAAGTGTGCGTACTTGGTAATGGGTTATTAGACCACCATGTGGGGTCGGCCCGAAATTATATATAATATAATGTGGATGTATCTAACTAGACAAGTCGGCCCCATAAGGTCACTGGGCAAAAAGGTGAGTATAAATAGAGATAGGAGATCTCTATTTTACTCACTCAGAAAAGTAACTCACTCTCACTCTCAAAAGTGGCGCACTAGTGAGGAAGAGGAGGATCATCTGCTAGGAGACTATCTCAGTGTTATTTGGTTGTATTTTGGTTGAGCCATTGCTCTCTCTATCTCTGAGGAAGTTGTGGGGTTTTTCACCTTAGGGTTTTCCCCACGGAAACTCTGTGTCTCTTGTCTCTTATGCTTTTGATTCTTGTGATGCTTGTCATATTTTGATTGTCATGCATTGATATACTGTATATGTTATTCTCTCAACAAAGATCCTAGAGTATTGTGAATTAATGCTCAAAATTTAACAGTCCCCTTATACAACTAAGTAACCAAGGAATTGGTGAAGTGGAGGAAGACACTCAGTCTTACTCATTGTGTTTCAGAGTTCCTTTTCACTATTCTTCTCCAGTAGTGAGGCTGGATTTTATGTTTAGTTTATGATCCAATTCCAATGCCATTTCCTAGCACTAGTGATATTTCTATTGTGGTCATGCACCGCAGAATTCACACATATTCCCCTTTCATTAGGAGGTGTTCCTCGTGTCCAATACTAGTGCACTTTTGTTTGAAGGTGTCTTCTCGAGCTATATTCAGTATCGGATCCATATTGTGCAGAGGGATCACATCTTTACTATACATCTATATTCTCTTATCTCTAGAATTATTCTCATGATATTGCGATCATTTCTACTCTTAGAACAACCATTATGATGTACATGGTCCATTCTAACCCTAAATAATAAAGAAAGCTCCATTTGGTTCCACTATATGTCTTCCTTCTCTCTTAGTTGTGCATGGAAATTGACATATTTGAGTTTGAAATTCATTATCAAACAAATGTACTTCCAAATGACCAAGTAATTCATCCTATAGATACAAAATATAAATTTTGTCCCATCCATGGTCTTTGTTAAAAAAAATTCCCACCTCTTGTGACAGTTGACTCGAGCTGTAAGTCTAGTCTTTCCCTAGGACAAATTGGACAAAACCCTCATCAAATCCTAAATAAGCACATCAATTGATATTCTTGGCCTCTCTGTCATTTATGCAGACCACCTAAAACCAGATATTGTAGAGCCTCTATCCTACAAATCGAAATCGATTCCATCCATCCCCAATTTACACATCCTTGCTTGTTCACTAGTCAATTTTGACTATTTCACGGTAAAATAACCATATCTTGCTCTCAGGAGATCCAATTCATATTTCGTGAGTTGTTGTAGAAACCTGAGACTTTGTAAAATCCAAAAAAAAAACTTGTATAGAATTGACCTTCCTAGATACCTCTTCCATCCATTTCAAAATCGTTACCCTGTCCTATCCCAAACTCCCAATTCCACTTCAAGTACCTTCAAACCTCTACCAAACCCCTCCAACTCTGCAATTTTTATTACGTAATTTGTATACACTACAAAAAAATATTCCATAGAAACTCCAATCATATCCAAACCATTCCAATCCTTCCGGAGTCAAACTACAAGCCTCCTATTACCTATTGAAGAACCTTTGGAGCTAGTGTGCCATTTTGGTATCCTAGAAGTGGACTATAAGCTTGATGCAGATTTGTCAGAGATGTAGCAGCAATGCATTAGTTTTACATCATAGTTTTTTAGTTAGTGTTCCCAAATTCCAATTGGGGTACATTATAGAATGCCTTCCCCATGGGATGGTAATGGAGATTCTTATCCTAAACGATACTTATAGAGAACATATGGATTAGGAGAGGGAAGAGATACCCATAGAAAATTTGGAAGGAAATATTGATAGAGAGAAAGTTGTAGACAGACTCATAAGCTATTTTGAAATCTGGGTTGGGCTTAAAAATATTTCCAAAAGGTTGGGACCAATCTCTTATGAAAAGACTATCAATGACAAAATCTCCTTGCAGTATCTAAAGGAAAACAAACACCCATTGGTAAAGGAGTGGGAAATGGTAATAAAATATCACAAATACATATTTCCAGCTAACACACCAATAGTGAAACTCACAGCTCAATCTTCCAGTGAGAAATCTAGCCAAGCACCAGGTCAATCATCAACATAGGTACGAACACAGTTTGCAAGTCAGCCTGCTCCAATATCTTTTATGCCACCTTCAGTACCTTCCAATGTCCAGATGATGTATCAAATGAATTAGGTAGGTATACCAGAATTAAGGCCAATGGGGCAATCTCTGAGTCCTCCAAACATCTACATGAGAGGAAAGAAGAAGACCACCAGCAAAAGGAATTGAAGCTACTATATTCAGCGAGGAAATTTAAAAGAATGCGTAAAAGCCAAAATGTAAAAAAGTACATCAAAATTTGTTACAAATAATTTAGAATGTCAAAATGAATTCAGTTACACAAATATCCTATATAATGTAGCTTGCATTCAATCATTAAGTGCTAGCAATTTCAGAATAGAGGTGGTCTATCTAGTTTTGTAGAGTCGATGGTCAAATTTTTCCCTCAGATATTATTTGCATGAGATTAAAGATACATATGTGTTTCAAAGAATTTGTTCCTTTGTTATGAAACTCTATTTTTTCATCATCTATGTGTGTATGTGAGGATTCATGAGATAAATATAAATTTGATGCAACAGATTTGGTTCCAACCTAGTGTCTATCATGATTTTTCTAATTTAAAGTTAAATATTATAACATATATTCTTAACATGTGTTTTCCTCTGGTATTATCTTTGGATATTTTGTGTTGATTCAGTAGTACATGGAATTTCCTGTGTGTATTGTACACATAAATTTCTTGTTCCACTCTTTATATACTCACGTTCATCTTCCAGTTGTGTAAGAATTGTTGAATTCCTTATTCTAAGGCTCAATATGTTCATGTCATCTTTGATTTAAGAAATTTTCCTCTGCAAGCACTTCTTATATAACCCTAAGCACTCCATTTTTTAAATCCACTATCATTTACCTATATGTTTTGTGACAAATTGTAAATTTCCTTTATAAATTTATCTTTACATCTGCAAAATGTTGTTCATAACCTTTGTCATTGAAATAATTTTCAAGAATGAAATCAAACTACATTTTACATCAAATATATCTCTAATATCTATACAATTTGAGCTTCTATCGTGCATGAGCATATGATTTCAATCTAGTCTACCTCTAAGACTATCAGGGAGGACCTATTCGACTAGCTAACTAGGATACTCCAACACTTCCCGATTGTATCTTGATAAACTATCCATCATGTATATCTTGTTGGCCCCCATGAGTTTATGCCAAATCTAGTCCATCTTGCGACGGGGATAGTTGTCCTTTAAAGAGCACTTGATAGTTGTCCTTCAAAGAGCACTTGCTAAGGTTTATGAAGTCAATACATAATATGATTTCCCAACTCTTATTTCTAAATGGAAATAAGTTGGATAGCCATTCTAAGTAGCTTAAAGGAATTATAATTTTAACATCTAGTATTTTCCTTACCTCTCCTTCAATCATAGGCATCAGGATTGGATTAGCTTGCCCTAGTTTCTTCTTGAAATATTTTACTCCTAGCATTAGAGGTATTTTGTCTTGTATTATAGATGTATAATACATCCTAAGATATTCATAGTTCCATGCAAATACATCTATATATTCCTTAAATAATTTTAGATATCTTTATTTTACATCTGTAGGCAATATTTTACACAATTTGATATATTTATGATCTTCTGACATACCTATGGTTGTAATCTTCAATGTATTCCTATTTTGGTTGTAAACTAGGTTTGATAGGAATGTCGTTTTTGTCAAATAGTCTCTCTAATGGCACTAGGCATTTAGGGATCAATTTTTTTTTAACTAGAGGATTTTATGATTTCCAATCTAACCACTAAATTCTAGACTTTAGTGGTCACTTTCCTTAGCCAGATCTTCCTCCATTGTATCCTCATATTGATCTATACAAGAAGATAAAAAATAACCAATCATATCCATGAATCTTTGTATCTGCTAGTCATCTTCAAACACTTGCCAGTGTTTCTGATTATCAAGAATTGTAGGTCTGTACATCATCTTCACTTCATTCCTGAGTCCGGTCCTTGTTGTAGGTTTGAATGTATTGGAAGCCACAACTAATGAATCTACTTGTTGATTCATCTCCCTTGGAACAACAATAATATTAAAGGCATGGAATAAATTTTCTATTAATTCCAACACTTAATTTCTATATTCCCTCATCCTAGGGTGTTTAGTCTGGTAGATACTTTTTATCTACTACAATACTAGTTCTTAATCTCCAAAACACTCAATTGTGTACTTCCCATTCTTTTGGTAAGATCTAGCCCCAATATTGAAGCTTAATATTCAACAACATTGTTTGTGGTCTAAAAAACTAATTTAAATGAAAGAGTAGTTTATTCATTTGTGGAAGAAATTAGAATCACTCCATCCCGAACCTTTTCCTTGGAGGATGCTCCATCAAAGCATATTTTCCACACTGATCTTCGGAAAAATTAGAATTCATGAGGAATGTTTTCTATGGGTAAAGGGTCTACATACTCATCATTCATTTCTAAAATGTAGCACCCCATGTCTTCCTCTATTGTATAGACATGAAAATTAGTTGGATTGTTCTCATAACTTACCACTTATGTCAATTTATCCTCCCTATACAACCTTCTTCTCTCTCTAAAATATACTAGGATAGTTTCATACTTCATGTCTGTATGCATTGTGCCTCCCACCTTCTTATGCCATGTCCTAGAAAGTAGACTTACATCCCATACATAGCTGGAACATCTGCCATTAGTACATCCATCATGACATTCTTGGTAGACATCTAAGCTAGCATGACCACTAGATCCTTTATCATCCCCAACTATTTCACTTTTCTAGATTCACAAATGTAGAGATCATGGTATGTATTAGTTATCTATAACCCCAACTTCTCCATGATGACTTTTGGCATGAGATTATGAGAGGCTCCTGAGTCAAACATAAAATTGTGACATATTTTACCATGCACATTTAGGGTTATATAAAACGGAGTTGTAAATAAATGGCCATAATCTAAATCAAATGAATGATGATCAGTATGAGAAAAGATGGTCACGCACATTGTTCTTCATTGCTCACATAAATAAAAATTTCCTAGGAATTCCTAAATTCTTATGTATGAGAAAATCATTTTGTAATAATCTTTTGTGTTCACTTTCTTTGTCGCACTAATGAATTCCAAAGAGTAATTAGTAAGTTGACTATTTGAAGATGTATCATATTGTATATGATTGTTCTTACTGGGCTAGTGGATGTTTAAATGAGTGTTATGTTTAAGGTGTTTTGTTTCAATTAGTTATCAATAGATAGACTGGGTATGGGGAATTAAGAGTGATCTATGGGGAGGATCAAGATGAGATTCCACCTTCATGTGGTTGGCCCTTTTCAATAGAGAATAAATTATTCTTGAAACAAAGAGAAGTTCATACCTATATTCCTCTTTAGTATTTTAATTAGAGTTTAATCCATACTGATTTTCCTATTTATTTATCATTCGGTGATATAAACATATTATTTGATCATGGTTTCTACATGTATTCATGTCCAACCGATATGAAACTAATGACTATCAGTAAATATAGTGACTTTGGTCTATCCTTAAATATCTGAATTTTCATTTTGCTTAGGATTATTAAATAGATTTTTTGTTGTTATTTCTTACCAATTTATATTCTATTTAGCTATCTATGTGATCTATGATCTAAAACTACTTGCTTTCTTTGTGTGTGGGTATGATTCATAAACAAAACACTTCCTCCAACATGTATGCTTATGACTTTGTGTCGTTTAAGTTGTACTTTCCTTATTAATAAATATAAGTGTTTGCCAATGATTGAGACATAGATTGAAGAATAGTTCAATGAATCCATCAAAATGAGATTGATTGTATTCCTTACATATGCTACAAATGTGAATTTAGAAGTTATTGTTCCAAACCATGCATCTTTTAACTAGGTTGTTTCTTTTAATCTATTTCCCTGTTTGGTGCATCTATTTCAATTTAATGAATATCGCATGATTGTACTCTCTAGACTAGTTATATCTATTGGAGGTGTTCCAATTTATTTGTGCAAAGTATCCTTCATTTCTATTTTAGAGTATATTTAAATTTCAAATGTTAGCGAGCCTAATATTACTAATATATGGGAAAAATCTCTTACCATCTTTCTTGTAGTCTTTTGAAAGACCCTTTTTATAATGCACTAAGGATATAGAAGGATTTCTAATGTAGGCCAAGTGGTTTTTTAGGCTATAGAAGTAGGTGCAACAAACCAACCATTACAATTTGAATAAATAAGAGACCATTTACTACACCTTCCTATGACATTGCAGATTCAAGAAGAACATCTTTGGGCTCTTGAAATCAATGTTGGCATACCTTTCTTCGAATGTACATTTGATGACATGGATGATTATGGTATGCCTTATTATGCACATTTTGTTAAAAGAAATAAATTGAACATCTACATGGATTAGAAGGAGTTCTTGGGGCTCCAAAATTTAATTAAGATGTGACTCTTTTGGTTCATCACATACTTGATTAAACATATATTTTTTATCCTAAAACACTGACTTTTCTCAACAATTATTTTGGTGTTGAAGATAAAATACCTATATCATCTGAAGTAGTTCCTACAATTCAAAAGGACCATTCTTTTTACTGCACCAAAGACCTTATAGCATGGTTATGGTGCCCTGCCTTAGTAGAGACATCAAGTGATGCATGCAACAAAGGAAACTAGCATAGTGAATTCACCTTGAGACCTACTATATAAATCTCAAAGCACTCAACCACTCGAGATGGCCCACTAGGATAGACAATATTGAATTTTTCCACGCAATGATTGAGTAATCCAACACATTCATGAGTACATATATTGGATTGAAAAAATCAATTCCATGCTATGTTCATTTATGAAAATTTTATATTGACATTGGAGAATGCATTCAATGCTTCAATTCAAACTTCAATTTAGATTCCAATTCTATGTCAAGCAAGCTTTCTATGTATGCATACTCCATCTAGAACACTTGACAATGCATGGAATGGTGATTTCCTCAAAATAGTACTTCTTGGTTTTGATATTAATCATTTTGACTTATTTTTTATTTTTAAATGTTAGTATTTTTAGCAATTGATTGTTGTTTTCAATACCCATTTGGTTTTTGTTTCCAATACCCATTTGGTTGTTGTTACAATTGAGCTTCTTCATATTCTATACAAATTATTAAACCATAAGAGACAAATGACGAATGAAAGCCACCCATTATGAGAGGGAAGCATAAACCTTAACACATATAAATAGAGGCTCTCGAGGAAATATTAATTCCTAAATGGTGTGGCTCATAATAATAACATAATTATTTGAAATCATGAAAAATAAATCCCTATAAGAACTATTAATACATAAATTGAGTAGATGATCATAATCACATTTGTCTCTATAAACTTGAATAATACCATTTTCACATTAAAAGTAGCAAAATAAAATACAAAAATAACACCTCAAAACAAACTTGGAGTGCAAAGAAGACAAATGGAAATGTTAAGATTAAAAGAATGGGACAAAACATTAGTAAGACTTTTGTGATCTAAATTCAAAATTTACTAGAGTCGTCTAACTATTGAGGATAATTCAACTTAACTATTTAGTTAGACTTTCCAATCCATTTGAAATAATTGTTTACCTTATGCTAGAGAGTGAGTGGTATGTGAAGAAATCAAGTTGAAATTTTATTTTATTTTTCTTAACTCTTATCCAACTTAACATAAAGGGGACAAGGTTCATACCATGAGGTTTTTCCTTTAGACATAAGAAAAGTGCTTTGTTTTTTTTTTTTTGTTTCACAATCTTTTAAAATGTCCATAACCTTGACACATTATCCTTCTCTTCGCAAGGGGAATAAAGGACAATATCTATTATAGGCTCATAATTTGCACCATAGCTATATTCCAGGTTCAATCCCATTCAATGATGATTGGAGTTGAATCCCTTCAACCAAGTTCATTTTAGACTCTATACTTGCTTTTATGGGAGGTACTGGGAAAATTAACCTTTGGTTAGTACGTGACCATGTTCAAAAAAATACTTGATGAAAAACAATGTGTTCATTTTCAAACTTATGAGATAAAATATTGTTCGCTAAAAAACAATTAGAAACATGTGATGATGAACAACATGAGTCATATCTTCTTGATGTTTTTTTCTTTTCAAACCACTTTACTTGGATAACTCTTCATGAAATCAAAAGCTATTGTGAAAATAAAACATCTACCATCTTCTCCCAATCATATAAGTCAATAGAAAATAGTTCATCAATATCAATGGAATTTATGAATTCGTAGTCATAAGTAATTCACCAGTTAATAGAAAGGTGCCAACATTGAATAATGAAGACAAAAAAGAAAGATGGAAGGGAATCATCGTTCAATCACTAAAAGAGTTGAGGATGATCCTATTGTTAACATATTGGTTGCTTTCCTTCTTTTTAAAAAGTTTAGAGATACTAGTTCCAATGGATTTCCATTTAGAGATACAAGTTCCACATTAAAAACCTAGAGTGAACGTCTCTTCAAAAAATTAGAGACATATATTCACCATTCATTCCATGCTTATGTACGTCTCTAATAGGATGTATAAATAACTTTAATGGTCTAATTATCATTCATTAAAGGGTTTTCATAAACATCTTTATTATAAAACAAACACTGAAGGCATGTTCGTTAACATACATTTGTTCCAAGTTACACACATGAAATGAGTAGATCGCTAGTATAAACCAAATGTTGAAGCTATTTCAATTAAGAAATGTGCATTCCACATTTAAATGACGTTCATTCCACATGCCTTCGACGCTACTTCAACATCAATTGCTCATTCATTTCATATGCAATGGTCTTTTATAAGAGGTTCAAGCCATATTCATAACATCCCTTAAGAAACATTCATGCCACATTGAGTCCGAGTTCGAGTCACATTGAAGCCACATGGACTAAGCATCGCTAGTACAAAACAAATGATGGATCTATTTCCATTAAGCCATGCACGTTCCATGTTCTAATGGCATCCATTCCATGTTCCTTCGACATTACTGCCATGTCTATTCCTTGTTCATTCACATTAAATCTATGTTTATAGAATGCTCAAACCACGTCCAAGCAACGTGCATGATGCCATTAAATCCATGTTCATACTATGTGACACCACATTTAAGCCACGTTAATGACATCCCTTAAGACACATTTAAGCCATATTCATGACATCCCTTAACATATTCACTAATTGGTGTCCACTTTCAAGCCACATGAACGTCTCTTAAGGCACATTCAAACCACGTGCATTCCATGTTCAAGACATCGCTTAAGCAATGCTCAAGCTGCATTGTTTGGTTGAAAAACATCTATTAAGGGTTCCTACAGTGAAGCTTGTTTGATGCATGACACATCACCTAAGCATTGGATCCCAATGAGGTTAAAAGGACATTAGCTATGATGTCAGAATGAAGTCGAAGAAGTTTCAAATATATCCAAAATTTAGTAGTAAAAAAAATTAATATTTATTAAAGTTTTTACATTTTAAAAAAATTATAGATCTTTAAACTTTTTCCTAGAAATTACCAAAAACTATAACTAATATAGAGGTATCTATTTAATCAATGAAATATCTAACAAATTCTCTAGAATATCTTTATTTATAAATACCCTCTGAGTTCTATAACATAGTGTAAAATTTATTAAAATAGAAATTATTTACCATCACCTATTTTTGATCAACTTGAAATCTTTGCTAATGCCTTTGGACTTCATTTATGCCTCAGTTTTCATAATAAATATTTGTTATATGGAATTCCTCAATCGAGGTCATAGTACATAGCTTAAGTTTCAATCCAAATGGTTGTGGAATTGTGTGTTACCTCTAGATAAATCTCTTCATACGAGAAAGAAGATTCTCAAACCAATGCTATGGTTTTATTTGTTTTTTGAATTATGTGGGCAAGGACCAATAAAATATAAAAAAACACATTGAATACATAATGTGTGGTGGTATGGTTGCAACATGACCAAACTTATTTATATTTTTTAAAACAATAGTCCTCTATGCATGAGGAAATAAATATTTATATAAAATTTATGAGAAACACTGGACACTCTTTTAAATATAATTAAATGTCTATTTATCACTTGTATATACAGTGTGTTTTTTATTTTATTAAATGTGGAACAACAAGTTATATCGAATATTATTTATTATGTATATTTGTTTCTTATTTTTATTTTAATCCTCATAAATGGTAATTGATCTCATGGAGGAGTTGTTTTGAGAGTTAACTGAAACTACTCACAAGTGGCTAGGGTTTCTACCCTAGTTGCCTCTTACTTCTATTTTTTGCGGTGTTGTTTTTTCTAGTGGCGGTGGAAGTTCTCTCCAATTTTCTATGGAAGATTACTTTCTTGTTGTTTTGTATCCTACGGTTTCGGTGGTAGTGTGGCAGCAGTGCTAAGTTTTCTCTACTCTATCGTTTCCTATGGCAGCGACAATTTTCTCTAGTAGCGACGGAGGGGTTTGGCGAGCAATGGTGTGGCTCTTATAGCGATAGCTTCTAGTGGTGGTGTGGAGGCATATTGTTTGCAATGGTGACATAGGGGTATTCTTGGTGGAGACGACTTGCAACAATGGTGGCCCCTTGGTCACCAACTTTATCTGATCTTGGCAGAATGTTGTGGTTGTCCAATTGTGGTGTCTACTCAAAAGATGAGAGGAAGGGTTTTTTTCCTATAGGAGTTTTTTTTCGATGTAAACGTCTATTTTTATTTTTAACAGTATGATATTACAGGTGGTTAACACTTTTAGTTTTTCCTATGTTGTATTTGGAGAGTTGTGAGCTGCCAAAATACTTATCTTACAGTCCAGAATTTTTGTAAATACACAAAGAACAACTACAAGATCAGACAGTTACTATATATACTTTGATTCAATCTGAATAACAAGTATAAGCCTTTTTCTCGGTGAAAAAAAATGGTAATTGATTGGGATTAGTTGACTTAAGTTATCATAATAGCTCATGACTTTGTAGAGAGATTGAGACATCATGGTCCCACATGATATCTACCTTTTTAACCTTATCAAAACAAATCAATATAATATTATTGGAGATTTGAACCTGACAGGAAAGAATATTAAATTTATTTCATTATCAATAAAAACATTATTTAATATTTTATTAAAAAAAAATACAAATCCCAATAGCATGAAAAACACATTCCCAAAATAATGAACATTTTTTAGTGTGTTTATCGAGTATCTACATGTTTGTGGTGTGTGTTTGATATTTTTAGTGTGTGGAAGGAATATATCGAAGCTGTTTTGTGACAAGTATTTTCATGCATATATAGTGCATCTGTTGAATATATTACTAAATGTCGGAGGCAAAGCAATATGGAATATGTTTTGTAACGTGTGTTGGTTTGTTATTTTCTTATGTTTCAAGGAAAAGTAGGAAGAGCATTTTATAAGGTTATGGATTGTAACGTCCAATATTCTCGTCAACATTTTTTATTTAGAGGTGTAGATGTTCCACTTGTATGTGTAAGAGCCCCAAAGGTGTGTTCAGGTATCAAAAATATTATTAGAATACAAGTCCATGGTCATTAAACGCAATATCCACCATGTTCTTCATATTTGTTTCCTAACACAATTCATACGGACATAGGTGGACACCTTGTAATGCCATGATTTGTGATTAGTATTGAAAGGTCATGCTCCATAAACTTGGTAGGGCCATGGCCACGGCTACATAGGAGATGCCAATACTTAACAATAATTGATGAATAGAAGCTACAGATTTTGTGGCATTTGATGCATTTGTCCAACCATCATTAACATTGAGGTAAAGGTTCGACGTGGACTTCACCCATGTTGAAGACTTGGTTGGGTAGGTTTGGCAATAATTGTTCCTTTGCGACACAAAAAGTCACTTGAAACATTGGATTCCATTCAATATGAAGGGCCAAAACAAACTTGCAAGTCTTAGTCTCACATATTTGCAGTGGGGCTAGAAAACGTGTTTAGTACAATGAATGAAATGAATCTATGTTTATTTATTTGAGAGGGATTGTTTATTTAAAAGTACATAAGGGTATGTTTATTTGTTTGACGGGGATTGTTTATTAAAAAATACATAAGGGTGATGATTGGAAATCATTGCATCGCGTGTAGTGATGTGTTTTGAATCTTAGGTGTTTTACATCACAGTATGGAGAAGATGTCGTAGTGTTAAGTAATGTTACAACTCAGAAAATAAAAAATAAAATAAAATCAACATAGATCTATCTTAAACTTGGATCTATAAAGTATTAAGAGGGATCCAATTTTTTGAGGTGTAATTTTTTTTTATCTTAATTTTTTTATACAAAAAAGAAAATTTACACCTGAAAAAATTGGATCCATCTTAGTGTTGAATAGATTATGGTTTAAAATAAATCCATGTTGGTTTGCAAAACAATAATAAACACAATCTCATCTTATAAAGTTTTACTGCAAGAATAACTCATAATAATTATAAAAACAAAAAACAAAAAACAAAACCTAGTAAAGACCTCCTTGTGTTCAATCCTACATGGTCTTTAAAACAGAATTTCATGTAATAATCTTTTTATTCTAACCATCCATAAGAAGAAAATAATGAATCTACATATTATAAAAAGAAAATGTAAGTTAGACATTAGAGATTGTTGGTTGCCTTAAACACTAGTGGTGATACAGAGAGGACATTAGACATTGTTTGTTGCTTTAAATACCAGCATAGATCCATCTTAAACCCGTATCTATCAAGCACCGAGAGGGATCCAATTTCTTGAGGTGTATTTAATCTCTCTTGATTGATAGATTTGGGTTTAAGTTTTAAGTTTTTATTTTATAAACGAACATATATTTTTAATTACTTTTCATAATATTTTATTTTATGATCCGACATGAATTTTTTTTAAACACTTTCCATAATTTTTTATTTTATGAGTCGACATGAATTTTTTAATTATGTTTTAGTTAAAAAAAACATAATATCTTAAATACACAATCGAAAATACACGTCTTTTAATTAATGGCCGACAAAATATTTATTACATTTTAATTAATGGCCGACAATAATAAAGACAAACGTTACATGTAACATTACAAGATCTCCTTCATAGTATTACTTTTTACTTTTTAGCTGATAATAAAGACAAACGTTACATGTAACGTTACAACATCTTCCCCATACTCGGTTGTAGAGCACCTCATTTCACTCGGTGCAATTAGCACATCCACTTAACTTGTGGTCGATGAACACAAATAGGTCACAAGTTAAGTGCAAGTTAAGCGTCATGAAAAAGTTATGTAAATTACGTGTTCTCCATGCTTAGTTGTAATCACTTATTGTTCTCTATGCCTCATTTACATGTTACCTTCTTTAGTTAAATGGTTGTCTATCTATTATCTGTGGATGAGCTATCAGTTATCCATGCATCAACTACCAATTATACATTAAATTTTTTATTTTGTTTTATGATTGTTTATTTCGAATTTTGAATGATGACCATAAAATTAATGTAGAGAGTACACTTGTCTCATCATCCTTTAATCTAGGAAAAAAATAGATGATACTCCATCCCAAATTCTAGGATATAAACAGATATAAATATAACTAAGTATCCAATACAATCTTACCAATCACTTTTTAAGAATTCACAATTACCACAAACACCACAAAGATATAGCAAGATTGTTCAACGTACGGTATTCATGAATGTACTTGACAAAGAATAATAAAATAATATACATCTAGGAGTAGTTGGGCATGTGGGATGGCCCTAATCATACCCTCCATCGTTTTAAGCTATCCCATAACGAAACTCAATTCACTGAGATTGTGAAAATAAATTAATAATACTATGCAAATTCTTTAATGTTATAGTTTCTTAATATTATAGTGAAAATCACAAAACATTGCCACGTGGAAATGCATAAGAACCACATCTTATAATGAAGAATATGTAGCCATATGAACCGGGGCTATAGTATTATATGTCCACATCATCCTTAAACGATGACGTTGGCGACACTAGGACCATTGCGTTTTGTTGTTTCACCATTGGTTATTTACTTTATTAAATTTTTATTTGGTACTTTCATAGCGTAATATTTATGTGTTATCGGTCTGGATATAGAAACCGAACATAAAGTTTTCCATTTGTGTTAATAAATAAAAAAAATATGAAATGATTTTATTCGCCTCTAGGCCTTAGCCCATTTTAGACAATCGTGCTCATCCTTTAGTTTTACATGTCATACGTGCTTTGTTTTTTTTTTTTATTGATCTGCGGGGACTATATAGTGGTCGCGCAACACCATTAATTCATTCTATACAAAAACAAAATATTATTTTCTTCATAGTTATACATGATAAAAAAAATCGAATTTAACATTAATTTTAAAAAAAATCTATTTATCTACTATGTGATTGGGGCTACAGGATGACGTTCTAGTTTTTTTGTTTCCCACCATGTGGCGACGGGCTGACGTCTGCCTCCTTCATAGTTATACATGATAAAAAAAAATCGAATTTAACATTATTTTCTTAAAAAATCTATTTATCTACTATGTGATTGGGGCTACAGGATGATGCTGTTCTAGGTTTTTGTTTCCCACCATGTGGCGATGGGCTGACGTCTACCTCCTTTTAATGTCGTGGGTAGGTATATGTTGATCTACAACGAGGGTTTGAGTGTTGAACCGAAATCATATGCACACGCGAAAAAAGATGGTGTATGCCTTGGTTTTTAGCCTAACTAATTTGGTCATTCCTCCTTCCAAATCCAAAAAGTTCTTCAAGCTCCATCCTTATTGCTACATATTTGGTGTACCTTCATTTGCAATCTGCTTGAGCATGTAGACTCCCGTTTGATGAAGTCAATCAATTTTATTTGTATCCGTACCCAACCTCATATGTTCCTAGAGTAAACATTCCAAGCTAAATAATCACAAATAATTGGAAAAGAATGGGCCAACGCCCTAGAAGCATCATTAATTGATTTCCAGGGGATTTCTAGTACACTGTAAATGTAATAAGTTTGAAGAAGTAGTATATTTTTGTTCAAGAATTTCTCTTACATAATCCATATTTTGACATATCTTTAAAAATATTTTGGCTATGAGGGATAATCCAAAAAACATGAACATTTTTTTAGACCCCAACCCTTATTATATTTAGCAATAGGTAGATAGGAAGAGTATCATTGTGATCGATATGGCATTGACTTCTTATTACTTCCTTTGACCCTTATTAGTTTGCAACTCACTTTTTCATTTTAGTCAAAGATTTCAGTTGTCCTTATTTCATTCATTCATATTATCCAAAAAAAATTGTCTTTGTGTTTCACTCATTATTGTCGGGGTGACAACGAAATGCTTCATTCTTGAAAGGGCATTGAATTAACATTAATTCAATATATTGTTTTCGTTAGACTATGTCTTTGCCTCCAATGCACCACCCTCCACTTTAAATGCTTCCCATGCACCACCTTTGTGACCATCTATGCACCATCTTAATGCCCATTTATGCATCACCTTCTTGAGTCTATGCAATGCTTAACAAATTCCCTCTATGTTTTCAATTTTTTCAGTGCAAGGGAACTTAGTAAGGTGTTGGATCTAAACTAAACGAGGAAGAAGGGGCTTTGCTTCTTCAACTACTAGCTCCATGGAACTACTGGCTCTCAATGGACTAGCTATGAAAATCGAGTTGCATCTACATCTAGTGTTACAGTCTATCCCCATAATTCGTCTTGGAGGATGCAACAATATATTTCTCCTGTACAAGCAAAAGTAATATATTCCAAGCCTAAAATTTCAGTATGCCATCAATATTGTATTCTTCCAATAAGTTTATATTTTCAAAATTTGGTAGCTTCTTGGAATGGTATTGAAATAAAATCTTGCAAATCATTCTCTCCTTATTGTTATCTACTATAGAAAACATTGCTACAGGAATGAAGAACTTTGAATTTTAAACAAGTTAAACATTCCATGCATAGATTCAATGCTTAACAGTGAGGAAAAATCTTGAAAATGTCATTACCTCATTATTGAACTATTCGAGTCTCCTAGCATTTTCCTTATAAAGTGTCTTTACAGCTACACTTCATCTGTCGCCAAGTTTTCCCAAATAGACTGACCCAAACCCTCCACCCCCAAATTTTGTTCTCCTTATGGAAGCAATTTGTAGCCCTCGAGAAAGTTCTTCGTAGGATAATTTTGGCAAGTTGATTGTCTTAATCATGGTGTCTTCACTCAGTGAAAGTATTCCATAGTGCATTCATTCATGGGATATTAAAGAATACCCCTAATTTCACTCACGGGGGCTTCACTAGAAGGAAATATAATACCACGTTCATTCATATTGCAGTATTAAATATTCATGAAAACCTAAAAATTATATTTCTTATATATTAAGGGGCAAAGGTTTTTTATTTATTTAATGTAACAATACAAAAATACTTTGGGGTCTTTTTTATATGAAAGGGATGACAAATATCTGCCAAATGGAGATGGAGTGATCACGACTGGATGAGAAATTGGGTTGAGGCAAGGATCAGGCTTACCAGTATGCAGGGAAATCACATCTTGAGGCATGCCTGAGGCCAGGGGGTTTCATGGTGAAGTGGGTTTCCAATCGATCATAGTCGAGAGACAGTGGTCATTGACAACCAATTGTTACCAATAGCACTTAGCGAGTTGTTACCAATAGCCTTGGGAGGCTCTAAGCCTCCAGGGCCTGTTATAGGCCCTCGATAGGCCTTGGGGGATTGAATACCCAACCACTCGTTCCTATTACAGGCCTCGGGAGGTTTATTTAGCCTCCTAGAGCTTGTTACAGGCTCTGGGGGATTGGATACCTAGCCCACAATAGGCTTAGTCAGCGATTGGGGAACTGCAACATGCAATCTAAATGTTGTACTATGTGCATTGGCTCTAGTGACATACAAGAAGTGATCTCCTATCTCTTCATTAGACCATTAGATGTTGCAAATCATAATTATATGTGGTTGAGTAATTGCATTGTGGGTGAAGTAATGTGCATCCACCATATACATCAAAAGAAGCAAGGTGGATTGTAGAATCCATGTGGGGTCATAAGAGGGGTATCATATCAATATACTAGGTAGAAATATAAAGGGGTGTAAAAAATGTTAATGAAAAAATTGATACATACAATATCTAGTGAAAATAGGGGTTTTTTTAAATTGGGAAGGCATATTGGGAGGGGGTTAAAAAAATGATTTTGGAAGGTATTTTCCAATATTTAGTGAAATTAGGGGTATTGTTTCATATGCCACGAACGAACATGCTATGATAGCGGTTTATTGAGTGAAGCCCCCGTGATTTCACTAGATATTGATAAATACCTACCAAAATCTCTTTGTTGATCCCCACTCCTAATAATGTTTCCAATTGAAAAAACCCCTATTTTTATTATTTATTCCTTATTTTTACTAAATACCCCATTTTATACCCCCTAATACCTATAAAGCTCCCATACCCTACTCCGCCCCCCAATACCTATGATATATTGACCATATTTATCATAGTTTAAAAACCCTCCTTTATGAATCAACGTGATAATATATTAGTCAACAAGGTGAACCCCCTATGGTTGGCACTCAATTAAGGATATTGGTGCCTCCAATAGGTTGGTGCCTACATACTCTTGAGTTGGTGCTTATTTGAAGGGATTGGTGTCTCCAGTAGGTTGGTGCCTACAAACATTGTAAGAGTAGGTTGCTGCCTACATGAATTTATAAGGATAAGCTTTTGTGCTTTCCTCCCGAAAGGGTTTCCATGTTAAATTGTGTGTACTATGATTTGAGTTTAAGTGTTTTTACTATTTCAAAATAAATGAATGATTGATGAATAGTTAAAATAAGAAAAAATAGATTTTACTAACTCACCCCTTTCCCCCTCTCAATGTAACCATAAGAGCAACGATTGGTATCAAAGCAGGTTTCTTCAGAAATAGTTTAACCACTGGAAGGGAGATCTCGATAGCACGAATGGAAATCAAAACCAATATTGAGTAATATATAGAGAAAGAAAGGGGATCATGAAAATTCAAAGGAAAAGCTACGTTGTTTGATGGATCAAACTATGCAGTATGGAGCATACAAATGAAGACATAATTAAAGACTCTTGGGTCATATATATGGTATTCAAGCATTATAGGTTATACAGTTCCAACCACTCCTTCAATAGATGCAATTGGGAGGAATTTATATGAAAACAATGTAAAACCAATGAATTGAATCATGCTTGTACTATTAGACTCTAAGCTTGACAAGGTAATGGTGTGTACATCAACTAAAGACATTTTGGACAAGCCACATAATACTTATGTACAAATGAATACAATGTCTACTAATGAAGAAGAAGTCTAAGAAAAACCTCTCTTCATGGACATGAATACCAAGTTAGATTCATAGAAAGAAGCATTGATATGGCTCTTGAAGCAAAATTCTCCAGTTCCTCGGTAGAATTGACAAACTTAGGAAAGAGAATATAAAGAAAAATAGAAATTGCAAAAATATGAAAGGAATGATCATGATATTACTGAAATAGAAAATATAATTGTCTTCCTAAAGACTTGGCTAGAAGAGGCAAAAAGGTTAGAAGAAGCAATGAAAAGTCAGCTCAAGGAAAATGAAGAAATATGCAAGACGCTAGAATCTGACGTTTTCTCATTAATAAAGGAATCAGAAGACTCAAATGCAAAGTTACATAGAAGTTTGAAGGGCACTGAAACTTTGAATGAAATCCTTAGTCACCAAAGGTCATCATTCATCAAAACAGTTCTTGGCTATGATGAGAATCGGAAGACCCCTAAAGAAGATGCAAGCAAGAAAGATGTAGAAAATCACAAAAGCTATGCCAATGCTCTTAAAGTCTCCATCAACAATGAAAGCAACATGAAAGGAAATGATGACCAACAAAAAATTAATAAGTTCAAAAGAGCAGTTCCACCACGAAGATCTTTCACACTAAGGTACAAAAATGTCTTCTTTGGCTATGTTTATCTTGCAATAATTTCGTCCATAAAGAAATAGATTGTAGAGCATATGCAAGAAGTGATAATGTGAGAAGAAGAAATAGAGATCCTTATCAAATGTCAAGGGATGATTATGTGAGAAACAAAACTAGACGTTCTGATGGGTTTGTTGATAGAATTTACAACTCATTTGCTCCCCTACTTGATGTTGAATGCTATAAATGCGATAACTATGGGAACATAGCATGTTACTGTAGAAGCAACATAGCAAGCTCCACTAAAAGGAAAAGGCCCTTTAGCAAAGGTTATAGTGGATGCTCCGCTCAAAAGAGTCCAAATATCAATTTATAGCGGAGGTCACTAGTGGAGGCGAGCAACCTATAACATCCCGTAATTTCACAAAATTTTTTAAAAAAATAAGTAGCAATAAATAATGAAATTGCTAATGCAAAAAATAAAATAATTACAAATATTTTAACTAATGATGAATTATGATAACAACAATTAATACTTCATAGCGCAAAGTACTTCATTAGTTCTGCTTATGTTTATTTGTAATCTACATGCTGTAGTTAAGTTTATACTGTGGTATAGTTTTCTTGGTAACTACTGATAGTTTTCCTTTGAATGGTGATGAAGGGGTCCTACGAGCTACCCTAAGGTTTACTTAGCTACGTTTAGCTAAAGCATTTGAACATGTTTCACTATGCAGAAACGCAAGTAAGAATAATACGACAATTCAAGTGTTTAAGAGTAAATATTTTTTTCAATTCATCGTCAATGTAAAGTGAGAACTCTAGTACTTCCTTGCATAAAATTTATTGAAGGTATGGATCTTTGTTCCACTTCTTGTTTACGTACTAGTTTAGAAGCTTATCAATGTTATTAAAGTCCTATCGTCATTTTGCCAAAATGTAAGGATTAGTAATGTTCTATGTATTAAACTTACACTATGAGTTCTTGTTTAGATTATAGATTCCAATGTACACATGGATTCACTTGAAGTCATCAAAATAACTATAATTGCTTATTTATAATTTATGAATATCATTCTAATATAACAATTTGTTATTATCAAAAATACGATAATACCATTGTCAATTTGCAACATTATTTGAAATCTTTTAAATGTAATGTTTATGCTATTTCAATATGAACAAGCATTATAATGTGCACAAAATGAAGCCTAGACTATACCTTAAGTATTGAAGATCTTTTATAATCGATTGATTAGCAATATACAAAACATATAACTATATATTAACATCCAATATATGACATTATCTATGTTATTTAAGAAGAAAATCTACAACATATAATAACCATGCATTATACTACCCATACATTAGGAATGTATTACTAATAATACGATACCAACTATAAACTTGGGGAATGAAAATAAATATGTAATACAACCCTAAACATTGTATTGAATGCAATAATGACAGGGCATTCAAAATCATGGTACTAGCTTGCTGACAGTCTGTCGAAACCTGGTCATAGCATTAAAATCGCCTACCTGTTTATGTGCAGTCGAAAGCTTAGGTGGATGCCTTCATGGATGATGGTCACATGAAAGTTCACAAAATGTAATTATGACGCTGAGTTGTGGCAAACTTTAGCCCTTGGTCTGGTGATTTGGCGATGTGCTAGATGTGATAATCAATATGGCATTCAATGCAGTGGTTGTCCGAACTTCAAAGTGCCTAGCTAGCACCTCTTCCATCATTGATCTCATATGATATAGGGCTTTGGGAAGAAACCCTAGTCTTTCGTGATAAGTAACGTTGAAGTGTTTTCTTGGCCTTCATTTCGTGTGTTAGTGGCAGACTAGAGAAGCCGACATCTTGCTAAAATGTAGGGTGTGGAAGTTGTTTTTTTGGAGGACTCCTTCCTCGGTTTTGATCCTTGGACCTGTAAGGGAAAAATTATACGTTTTCAGGCTTTGTATTCTTGGTAGCGTTGAGCCATGATATAGTCTTTGAAGTAGTTTGTAAGGTTTTTCTATCAGCTTCTTTGAGTGCAAGGTTGAACCGGAGTTCAATTCTCCTAGCGACAATGGTTCTTCTTTAATTTTTGAACTCTTATTCTCTGCAACTGGTAGATGGCTTTGACAACTTGTCTGTTGAAGGTGTTTGTAACTCCAGAACTGCATTATTTAAGGTAATAGTTCCTTTAAAGGGAAGCTGATGATATTTGAGTTTACTTTGAGTTAAACTCCGTGTTTTAGTTTTTTTTTTAACCTCTCGATAAATTTTATGACAGGTTTAGCTTTGTCGAAAGGTCACTGGGTTTGAAAGCTTGAAGGGAATGGCTACTCGACCACTGGTAAGCCTCGGTGGTTCTTTCTCCTCGTAGGTTCTCCTGGTCTGTGTGACCTATGCTTGATGTTTTGACGAAGTCTGAGGAAATGTTCTTGGCAAAGGGTTTTTAACTATGGATATAACTTTCAAGAGCCTCACGTCGGGTATAAAGAGGATGGAATCCTCGGCTCTTTCCACTATCCTGCCACTGCAGCGTTTTGCTGCAACTTTCATTGAACTGTAAAATTGTTTTATGATGAAATTTTCAAAAAGGAATGAACCCTAAGTAATGTAGAAATCTTGAAATGGTTCAGTACAAACTGTGTTGATATTTTGACTAAATTAAAATAATGTATGAGAGCTGAGGGCTAACTCATTTTCTGCGAAGCATGGAAAGTCTTGTGTTGAAATGTTTATGATTTTGCTTGAGTGATGAAATGAAATCGTGTTTGCATGAAAAGAATAGTTTTACTGAACTAATTCTATGTTTGTAAAATTTGATATGTTAGTTAGAAAAACAATGTTGATTCAGGCCGAGAGCCGTAGATTAAATAATGCTTTGACACAATAACCTCATGCTCGTATTGTTTTAAGTTTTGAATTTGGAAGGTGATATTATGAAACTTTATGTGTTTATAAATGGCTATATGCCATAGGGTTCGACCTTGTTAAAAAAATTCAAAACCCTACCCTGCAGGTTTCGATTGGTAGTTTTTTCCTTTTAGTGTGTTAATAAAAGACTATGCTAATGTTTGGTTAGTGGCCAAGAGCCAAATCCATATTTTTGTTTCGTCAACTTGGAACTAAGATCAAGTGTTTCAGTAATTCTATGTTTTGTCTTTCATTTAAAGTTCGTGTATAAATTCCATTAGATTTGAGCATAAAATCATAATCTATCTGGAAACTGTAATGATGTGTTTCGATTCTATGTTGAATTTTTTGCAAAAGAAAGTTAAAAATAACAAGAGTGCAGAGTTAGGATTCTATCTATAGTGAATGTGTTTAAATTTAATGATTACAGTTGATACTAAATCAGAATATAAGAAATGAGTACTGCATAAAGAATAGTGATATTTAGTGATGAGAATAATAAGTGTTTAATTCATCGTTTGTAAGTAACAACTCTGTAAAGCAGAAAATTTGCAGCTGTTAAAATTTCTAGAATATATAATGCCTAAAACAATTGAATTTATAACACCCTACTGTTTGAAATAGAATACATAGTATTAGCTGTCAACAATGGATAGTGATTATAGAAAACCTAGTTTTGTGTAGAGATAACATGTCTTTGTTTTGTAACTAAGTACAGGAAATGCTAAATATTTGTTTTATGATGTGCTGTTATGTATTCTTAGTTTAAACATACTTAATTGAAACTTCAGAATTTAAAATAAATACTACAATATTTATCTACTTATTCAATTGGCATTTTGCACATCATTCATCTATATTAATTTTACTTCTCTGTATTAGAGTACTATACAAAAAATAGTATGGGAAAAATACAGAAAGGGTTTTAATCAATCATTTCATCTACTTAATCATCATTATATAAAATCATATCTAAGTTAGGAATTGAAACCGTTTCTTCTGTATAACTATAAATACTAAATATATAATGCAAAAAATCATTTAACTGTAAAAAATAAGACAAAATAGTAGAACCTGATTGACTGTAGGAGAAACAAACAACCCGAGGAGCCTGTTCCACCCAACCTATTCCTGAAGACAGCCAAATTACTTTCCGTAAGACCCCCCATACTGTTCACTGAACCACTAGGAAGAAGAATCTATATAATCTTTAGGTCAATCCACTTGCAGCAGCAAAGTAGTTCATCCAGTCATATAGACTTAGCAGTCAAAGAGACTTGTACCAGCACCTCTGGTTCTCTTCTCAAAATATTTTAGCAGCCTCACAATCCGCTTCCACATAGCCTCCCTATTTGAATCTCTTAGTGATCACCTGATACACTTAAGGAATTATTTCTACAAAAAATAATGTACAGCTTCCTGCTCAATTCAAATTTCCTTATCTAGGCTGCCTAGGCCTTTTAGTGGTTAACCTGGTCATTAAAGAGCCATCAGCTCTCTTCCACCCACCTGGGGGATAATGCCACAAATTTAGGGGTATTTCTCCCATAACCAATAGCTAGTGGTGGAGTGCAAATGCTGACATCTGTCCCATGCCTTCTAACAACTTCCATTCCTCCTAGTGGGTCAGTGAACACTCATTTAACAGTTCCCTTGGGTGATTGTGTCCTGTTTTAATTTATTAAATAATAATAATCAGTCCTTACAATTATCCTTGACCAATATTTGGTCATAATTACAAAACTTTGCAATTATAATTTAATATAATGTTTTTGCAATAAAATAAATAGTCTCAAAATTTGGGTAGGTGACATACACCCCTCCTTAAGTCTCAACATCATCATCGATGTTGTTTATTCACTCTCTAACTGTTCCTGGAACAGAGTTGGGTATGCTTCTTGCATACTACTCTCCAACTCCTAGGTTGCCTCTTCTGGGCTAAGGTGCTTCCATTGCCTCTTTACCTGCCCAATGGTGAGATTCTGTAGTAGAGTTTCTCTCCTTTCGAGGATACAGTCCGGTTCCACCTAAATATCGTTGTCTTGTTCCACCTGTACATCATTCCAATTTACAGCATGAGTAGTATCATACGCATATTTCTTTAAAACTGAAATATGAGAAACATTATGTATTTTTAGATTTGGTGGTAAAGCTAGTTGATATGCCACGGATCCAACCCTTGACAAAATTTCAAAAGGACAACAATACCTGGGTGCCGGCTTGGCATAGCTTCCTAGTTTTAATGAACTCTTCTTTGGTCTTACCTTAATGAAAACATGTTCACCAACCTGGAACTCTTTATGAGTCCTTTTCAGATCTGCTTGACTTTTCTGCCTATCTTGGGCAGCTTTAAGATTTCTTTGTACTTGTTGCACATTTAGTTCTATTTCCTTCAACAATTCAGGTCCTAAAATAACTCTATTAACTGGATCATTCCAAGAAACCGATGTATTACATTTCCTACCATAAAGAATTTCAAAAGGGCTAAGCTTGACTGATGCATGATAATGGTTGTTATATGCAAATTCTGCTAAATGCAAGTAGTCCTCCCACTTACTATGTTGATCCTTAATATACATCCGTATCATGTCTTCCAATATCTGATTCACTCTTTATGTCTGTCCATCCGTTTGTGGATGAAATGCTGCGCTGAAGTTTAAGGTTGTATTCAACGCTTTAGGAAAAGATCTTCATAACTTTCCAGTAAACTTAGAATCACAGTCTGAAATTATAACTTTTGGTATTCCATGTAATCAAAAAATCTGTTTCATAAAAATTTATGCAATGTCTGGAGCCTTATAAGTAGTTTTTACTGGTATAAAATGTGCTGCCTTGCTGAGCTTATCCACGACTACCATGATGGAATCATTTTGTTTCTGATTCTTGGGTAGTCCGGTAACAAAATCTATGCTTATGATCTCCCATTTCCAGCGAGGCATAGTTAATGGCTTTAACAGTCCAGCCGGGTGTTGATGTTCAACTTTTACTTTTTGACAGTCAAAGCATTTAGGTATATATTCTGCTACTTCATCCTTCATTCTGGTCCAATAATACGCTTTCCGTAACATAGTGATGGTTTTATGATAACCTAGATGGCCAGAATAATGACTTTTGTGCATCTCATCTAAAATCAGAATTTTTATCTTTGGTACATTGGGCACATATAATCTGTTTTTGTACAACAGCAATCCAATTTCTTTTAACTTGTAGTTTGCCATAAAATTTTCAGAATTACTTCCTGCTATCTTTTCACGTAATTTTATGTATTCTACATCAGTTTTAATCCCTTCAAAAATCACTTTTTCTAAATCTGTTGTGTATGTACTGATGGCTATAATAAAATTTAACCTTTCATTACGACTTAAAGTATCAACAACTTTGTTCTCTTTACCCTTTATATGCTGAATTTCAAAATCATATTCACTTAGAAAGGTTAGCCATCTAGCCTGTCTAGCATTCAAATTCGTCTGATCTAGTAAATACTTCAGCCCCATGTTATCTCTCATCAAGGTAAATTTTCTACCAATAAGATGGTGACACCATATTTTCAAGGCATGTATTACTGATAATAATTCTAGATCATAAGTAGAGTAATTTTTCTGATGTATTTTCAACTTTCTAGACTCATATGCAACAACATGTCCCTCTTTTGTTAGGATGACACAGGTCACCTTACTGGGTACTTTCTTGCTTAACAATACACATGACACAAACCAAAATGTTTACACAAACAGGTGTAAAACAGGATGCCGGAAGTGGCTTTATATTACTTCTCTAAATTCGCTTACAATGCAGAATAACTGTAAGCAAATGACTAACTACAGTCGGCCTCGGCTGTTACAACTTAGAAGTAACTGTGATGTGTTCTCCTTATGTGTTGACCTCACCCTCTCCTGGTTCAACTCTGAACACTAATCTATGGTTCGATCTCAACTCTCTTCTTCAGCTGGTGTGACTCTTCACAACTTCTCTCGGCTCTGTTCTCTGATGCTGCTGATCAAAGACTGAAAAAAAGGTCCCCTCCTATGATTACCCCTCCTGCGTCTTCTACCCTGCTGCTGCAATCCCGAGACATGCATCCTCTTCTTCGTCGATCCTTCCAAATCCTGTGAACCTGTACTGTCGGCTCCTAGCCATGCTGCACAGCCTCTGTCCATGACGTCTCCTATCATGTCTTTCACCAACTTGTAATAACTGTAATAACTTCCTTAGCAACCCTGAACTGCTACCAGGTACAGTTCCTTGAATTTCTATCCTTCCGACCCTGCTACCGTAGTCAGTCACATATCGACCTTCCTATCGGCTTGTTTCTCATCTTCTGTGGTTCACCAGTCCTCCCCTTCCTCCGGGCTTGGCTCCACCAAACATGTCGTGTCGCAGACTGACTCTTCGTCGACTACCCGACGTCTTACTCCTTCACTTGGCGTCCATCGACTAACTCCTGTCGATCCTCGACCAATCACAACATTCATTGTACTTCTCTAGTCGGTCACACTCCAACGGTTTTCTGCTTGACTTGTTGACTTCGACAAGTCAACCTGCTCTCCACACCAGTGGTCATCAACAACCCCGCTGGTCGGCTCCCCTCCTATCAATCAACTTCGACTGATCTTCCTAGGCCCCGATGCTCCTGTATCAGACTCCCCAGGTGAAAAAGAATTCAACTGCTCCGTCAGTCTCCTGAAATCTTCTTTGGAAATCCACATAGCCTCCTCCATCTCGTCATCTTTCCATCGCAACAAGTATTCCTTCTTTCATGTGCTACGCATTCGCCCAACCTCCTGCTCTTCCTGGTTTCTGTCGGCAACTCGACCAAATCCACCATGCCATGTGGGATTCTCCCCTGAACAATTTGGAATGGGCTCAATCACGTCGATCGATTCACATAATTGTTGTATGCAAACTCCACATGTGCTAACACATTCTCCCACTGCTTGGGTCTATCGGCTGCTAAACATCTCAGAAGGTTTCCCAAACTTCTATTGACCACCTCGGTCTGTCCATCTTTTTGTGGATGGTATGCCGAACTAAACTACAACTTTGTGTCTATTTTCTTCCATAGGGTTCTCCAAAAATGCCCCATAAACTTGGTATCCCGATCCGACGTGATACTCTTTGGCAACCCATGCAATCTAACTATCTCCTTGAAGAATAGTACATAAATCCCTGTGGTGTCACTCGTCTTCTTATATGGTATGAAATGCATCATCTTTGAAAATATGTCGACTACAACAAATATCGAGTCGCTTCCTTGCTGAGTCTTCGATAATCCTAACACCAAATCCATGCTAAGATGCTCCCAAGGGTTATCTGGTACCAGCAATGGTGTATACAACCCCATGTTCTAACTCCTTCCCTTTGCCAACTTGAAAAATTGACATTATCGAACCCATCTTCCAACATCTATCGACATCCCTGGCTAGAAGTACTTCTCGTCAACCAACGCTTTGGTCTTGTCGATTCCAAAGTGTCCTGCTAACCTGCCATTATGAAAATCTTGGATTAAGTTCTCTCTTACCGATCCTCTGGGAATACACAGTTGAATTCCCTTGAACAGATAGCCTTCTTGAATGATGTAACTCAAATATGGAGTTCTGTTGATACTCCAAGGTTCACGACAAGCCTTCCATGCTTTCGCAAAATCCTCATCAGTCTGATACTCTGTCTTTATTGACTCTACCCCTGTTTCCTAAACTGTCGTTGTGCTCAATAGTGTCGTTCTCCTGCTCAATGCGTCGAAAACTTTATTCGACTTGCCCGACCTATGTCGCAACACGAATGTATATCTCTGAAGTAGCTCCACCCTCTTCATGTGTCTCTGATCTAATTTCGACTGAGTGTTTAAATACCTCAGTGCTTGGTGATCTGTGTACAACACAAATTCCTTGGGCAACAAATAATGCATCCACTTCTTTAGCACTTAAACAATAGCATAGAAATCCTTGTCATAGACTGAATACTTCTACTTCACTCCATTCAGATTTTCACTAAAGAATGCAGATGGTCGGCCCTCTTGGCTCAACACTGCTCCAATTGGCATTCCACTCCCATCACAATCGATCTGGAAAAATTTCTTAAAGTCCAGGAGCGCTAAGACTAGGCTCTCACTAACTTTTTCCTTCAACTCGTCGAAAGCTTTCTGGGCTTCGTCCGTCCACTTGAACTCACCCTTTCTCATGCATTCTTTCAATGGTGCACAAATTCGACTGAATCCCCGAATGAACTTCCGATAGAAACTAGCAAGTACATGGAAACTTCTCACTCCATCCATACTTTTCGGTTCTGGCCAATCCACTACTGCCTTCACCTTCTCTGGGTCCATCACCAACCCTTTACCCGAGATTACAAATCCCAAGTACACCATTTTCTTCTTCATGAAGAAACACTTTTGCAGGTTTACCATCAGCTTTTCTTCTTGCAATTTCTGCAATACTTGTCGAACGTGTTCCAAGTGTTTTGCCTTGGTTCGACTAAAAATTAGAATTTCGTCTAAATAGACTACTGCAAATTTTCCTAGAAATGGTTTCAACACTTCATTCATCGATATCATGAATGTGCTGGGTGCATTAGTCAACCCAAATGGCATGACTAACCACTTGTACAACCCTTCTTTTGTTTTGAATGTTGTATTCCATTCATCTCCTTCTCTGACCCTAATCTGGTGATATCCACTCTTTAGGTCTATTTTTGTTAAGCATGTCACTCCACTCACGCAATCCGTCAAGTCATCCATCCTCGACAATGGAAATCGATACTTGATCGTGATCCTGTTGATGGATCTGGAGTCGGTACACATTCTCCATTCCCCACCCTTCTATGATGTCAATACTGCTGGTACTGCACATGGGCTCAGACTTTCTCTGATCAACCCTCTTTCCAACAACTCTTGGACCTGTCGGTTGAGTTCCTGTCCCTCTATCGCACTCATCCTATATGGTGCTTTGTTTGGCAGACTCGACCCTGGAATCAAGTCGATCTGATGGGATATGATCCTTGTTGGTAGCAATCCCTTCACTTTCTCATCAGCCATTATGTCCCTGAATTCTTTGAGTAACTCCTTGATCTCGACCAGAATGTTCTCCTCCCTGGTCATTCCTTTCACATATGGTCCTTTGGGAATGATTGCAAAACATCCTGACTACCTCTCCTCTTCTGCGAGGAATTCCTTCGCAGTGCTCATCAACACTCGCTTTTCCCAAAGATTGCTCTCGCTGTCTATACCGTCAGCTGGCTCTTCTCGCCTCGGCTTAAGTTTCCTCTTCACGCCATTCTTCCACACTATGACTATGTTGGCTTGACCATAATAGATCATTTTTCAATCATATTTCCATGGTCTTCCTAACAATAGATGGCATGCATCCATGGGAACTACATTGCACAGTATGATGTCCTCTAATCCTTCAACTCTGAAGTTGATCAAGCACTGTCTGGTCACCCATACATGGCATCATTTCTGCAGCCATGAGATATTGTAGGGGTGTGGCTACTCTCGACACTTCAACCTGATATTGTCAATGACTTCCGTCAACACAAGATTCTCCGTGCTTCCACCATCAACGATGGTTTTTCAACGCCATTCCCTGATCCGTACCTTCGCTCAAAAGATCGCCTTCCATTGTGTTGGTTCCATCAGGTCACATTGATCTTCCTGGATCAAGGCTCTCTAAACCATCAGATTTCGGTTCTTCTTCTTTTCACCTCCACTGCTGTCGGATGCTGATTCTTCCCTCTCGTCGACTTGCTCATCCTTTCGACGTCTGGGTTTCGACTTGTCTGTAGCATGTTAGTTTCTTGGGCACTCATATTCCTTGTGTCCTGTTCCTCAACACTTGTAACAGATTATGGATGGTCTGTTAGCTCCTTTCTTATCGGATGGACCACTTCAACTATACGCACCTCGACTATGGTTCTCACAACCATCGCGTCGGTTTTGTTGCACTTTTCCTGTCGATGTCCCTTCTGTGTATCAGCTATCTTCGACACCTTCCCTCTTGTACTTGCTACTTTGGCCTTTCGCGGAGATAGTTTTCGTACCCCGACTAGTCATCCTTCCCCTGGTCGCTGTGTATTTTCTTCACAGCTTCTCTTCTGCCTTTAGAGCTAACTGGTATGCTTCACCAACTGCTCTGAATCTCGACATGCTGAGTTCATCTTGAATAGCATATTTCAAGCCATTCACATATCTAGCGACAACTTCTTATCCTTCCTCAGTTTGTCCTGATTGAATAAAAAATCGATAGAACTCCTCCATGTACTCCTTCACGGTCATTTCTTTCTGTCGAAAGTTCTGTAACTCCTTGAACAAGGAAATCACATAGTCATTTGGCAAGAACTTTCCCTTCAACTTGGAAACCATTCTATCCCAAGACTTGATTTTCTCCTTGCCTTTCTTGAGTATATCAACCTGTACATTGTCCCACCACAACGAGGCATGACCCTTCAACCTTAGACATGTAGTCTTAACCCTTTTAGGATGCTCAATATACTCTATGTTGAAGTATTTCTCCATCTCTCTAAACCAGTCGATCAAATCTTCTGGGTCTAGGCTTCCCGAGTACGTACGCACGTCTATCTTCGCCTGACCTCTCATATCCATCAGGAGTTTGATCAGTTTCTCCTCTGGTTCCTCTACGGCTTCGTCCCGAGCTGCCACCTCTTCGAATTCCTCATCGTTGTGGTCTAGTGCTTCAGGAATACAACCACGCCTCTGGATTTCTTTGATCACCGCGACTTCATTTGTCAAAGTTCGCATCGTTCTAACGCATTTGTCGAACATCTCACGATCCACTATGATGTCTACTGCACCATGTGTCCTTTATTCTCAGACATTAATGCCTCCATGAGCCATTTCCAACCTCTGTTGAAACTCTCACACATCGAATCACAACCGGACTTAACAAATCATGCACAACTTTACCCAACCATAGCTGGAGCTGTTCAACTCACTTGTAGGCTCACTATCACGAACTCGACGGATTATTGTACCCTAATACCAATGGATGCAGGTCACGATTGGTACAATCGTCTTCTCAACCAGACTTTCTTCCGGCTCTTTGTTCCTGCTCTGATCTGCTATGATCCGCGCTCTGATACCAACTGACAAAAGTCACCTTACTGGGTACTTTCTTGCTTAACAATACACATGACACAAACCTACACAAATAGGTGTAAAATAGGATGCCAGAAGTTGCTTTATATTACTTCTCTGAATTTGGTTACAATGCGGAATAGCTGTAAACAAATAACTAACTACAGCTGGCCTCGGCCATTACAACTTAGAAGTAACTGTGGTGTGTTCTCTCTGTGTGTTGACCTCACCCTCTCCTGGCTCAACTTTGAACGCTGAGCTATGGTTCAATCTCAACTCTCTTCTTTGGCCCGTGTGACTCTTCACAACTTCCCTCAGCTCTGTTCTCTGATGCTCCTGATCAAAGACTAAAAAAAAGGTCCCCTCCTGTTATTTCCTCTCCTGCGTCTTCTACCCTGCTATTGCAATCCCGAGACACGCATCCGCTTGTCCACCGATCCTTCCAAATCCAACGAACATGTACTGTCAACTCCTAGCCATGCTGCACAGCCTCTGTCCATGACGTCGCCTGTCATATCTTTCACTAACTCACAATAACTTAATAACTTCCTCAGCAACCCTGAACGGCTACCAGGTACAGCTCCTTCACTTTATGTCCTTTCGACGCTACTACAGTAGTCGATCACATCTCGACCTTCCTCTCGGCTTGTTTCTCATCTTCTATGATTCGCCAGTCCTCCCCTTCCTCTGGGCTTGGCTCCGCCAAACATGTCGTGTTGCAATCTGACTCTTCGTTGACTACTCGACGTGTTACTCCTTCACTTGTCATCCATCAACTAACTCCTGTTGATCCCCAACCAATCACAACATTCGCTATGCTACTCCAGTCGGTCACACTCCGACGATTTTCTGCTCGACTTGTTGACTTCGACAAGTCAACTTGCTCTCCACACCAGTGGTCATCGGCAACCCCGTTGGTCGGCTCCCCTCCTGTTGATCTATTTTGACTAATCTTCCTACGCCCCGATGCTACTGCATCATAGGACTCCACCAAGTCTGTCATTACATGCATCGGTACATACTATAAAATCTTTATTAGGATCTGCAATTCTCAGAATAGGCACTGTAGTTAGTAATTCCTTCAACTTCTTAAAACTGTTAGTGCACTTTTGATCCCATACAACCTTCTTCCCCTTCTTCTGTAAGGAGGTTATGGGGTTTGTAATCTTTGAAAAACCTTCTATGAATTTTCTATAATATCCTATAATCCCCATAAATGATCGAATGTCCGTCACATCTTTAGGAACCGGCCATTCATTAATTGCTTTTATCTTATCGGGGTCAGCCAAAATTCGTTCCCTAGGGATTATGTGACCTAAATACTGAGTGTTATCCTTGTGAAAGTCACACTTACTAAACTTAGCATATAGCTGATGATCTCTCAGAACTTGTAAAATAATACGCAGATGTTCGTCATGTTCTTCCTTACTTTTAGAATATACTAGAATGTCATCTATGAACACAATGGCGAACTTATCCAAATATTTGTGCAGAATATTGTTCATTAAGCACATAAATACTGTCGGGCCATTAGTCATCCCAAATGGCATGACTATTAACTCATAATGTCCATATCGAGTTCTAAAGGTTGTTTTAAAAATATCCTCATCCTTCACACGAACTTGATGATATCTTGACCTCAAATCAATCTTTGAAAATATCATTGCTCCACGCAGCTGATCAAATAGATCGTCTATGCGGGGCAATGGATATCGATTCTTGATTGTCATCTTATTCAGTTGATGATAACTATACAGAGTCTTAAAGTGCCATCCTTCTTCTTAACAAATATAACAGGTGCTCCCCAACGAGACACGATGGGTCTTATATAGTTTTTATCAATCATTTCCTTCAACTGTGATTTTAACTCATTTAATTCCAGTATATTCATTTTATATGGAGCTTTAGAGTTTGGTACCACACCCGGTATCAGTTCAATAGTAAAATCTAGATCTCTCTTCATGGGTAAACCTGGAATCTCTTATGAAAAAACATCCTGGAATTCTTTTAGGACATGTATATCTTCTAGTCTCAGTTTGTCCTCTTTTGTAATTGACTCCTCATGTACTACATTTACTGTGAACATATTACATCATTTTCTCACTACTCTTTTTACTTGCAAAGCTGAAATCTGTCTAAGTGATGTCTTTCTAGGAATACCCTTTACTTCTAGTGTTTCTCCTTCATCATTTAGACAAGTAAAAATTTTCTCATAACAATTCCAAATAACATGATGTGATTCTAACCAATCCATTCCAATTAAGATGTCTTAGGATCCTAAAGGTAAAAGATTTAACTTGGTTCGTGTCTTTAACTGATTCATAGATAAAACACAACTTTCAACAAAATGATACACTTTTCTTTTTGTTCCTGTTGCTAGTCTAACTAACCAGGATTTATTAAAAAATTTTGTTTTCAAATTAAATTTTCTACAATATCAGGAGATATATACCTTAGGCTAGTGCCTGGATCAATCAAAATATAAACAGGATGGTTTTGTAGCATACCTTCAATCTCTACCATAGAGACTCGATGCTCAGCTTGCCTGTTGTCTAGAGCTGCATTAATTCTGGGCATATCTCTTGCCAAATCTCCCACAGTAGTTTCAGCTTGTATGGAGTGAATGTTATTGGATGACTGCTTCCTTTTGGGACATTCTGAAGCATAATGAGTAGCTTGACACTCAAAACATTTTATAGGTGTCCTCTAGTCATTAGTTCTGGTGGCATTGGGTATATTTCTAGGAGCTGTAAAATTCTGCTGTTGATTATTTCTGGGACTGTTTCCTTGAAAAGTTCGATTTGGAAAGTTTTTCTTTTGAAAACTAGAATTTACATTGAACCTGAAATTCTTCTTTTTTAGCTCAAATTTGTTGGGTTTATGATTTTTATAGTTAGATATGCCTTCTCTTTTCCGGTTTGTATCATAGCAGAAAGTTGCTTTCCTCATGGCTTCTTCTAAGGTCTTTGGATTGTCATACTCTATTATGGCCTTGATGTTGAAAGGTAGACAACTCAGATACCTTTGAATCTTTGGTTTCTCCTCCACAAGATATGGCACATACCTTAGCAAATTCAAAAATTTGTTGTTCAGCTCTTTCATGTTCATGGTTCCCAATTTTAGATCATAAAATTCCTTATATTTTTCTTCATAATATTGTTCAGATAGGAATTTCTTTTTGAAATACCCTTTAAAAGTGCTCCAATTTACATTTTTATCATTGATGCCCTTCACTCTTTTGATGTCCTGCCACCAAATATCTGCCTTACCGATCAAGTTGTATATGGCCATCTTTGCCTTTAATGATTCTGAATAATCATAGATTTGAAAATATTTCTTCATGCCGGACAACCATGCTTCAACTGTCTCTCCTTTCTTAGTTTCACCATTGAAAGTTGGGGGTTTGATTTTCTTGAACTCCCCAAAAATCTGTTCATACTGTTTATGGCTTTTTTTTCTTGGTTTGTAATCTCCTTCGTAGCTATCACTTGAATAATTACATTTCTTTTTGCGTTTTTCATTGGCAGCTTCTAATGATGTTGAACTGATGTTCACATCATTAGTTTTCACTTTCTTACCCTTGTCTCGACAAGGTAAGTCTTAAATCTTGGAGTAATTTTCAATCCCTCTATCATGTTCATCAGTTGGGCACTGATCGAACAGTACTTGGTTAAGTTCTTCTTGTGCCTTCATAATTCTCTCATTGTCCTATTCCATAGATTTGATTTATGCTTTTAACTCCTGAAATGCACATAACAATTCTGATGAATTGTCATTCAATTCACCATGGACTTCTTCTTCATAATGCTGTCTCATGCTATGACTGTTTGGTCGAAATCTGTCCTCCATGTGTTCAGCTGATCCTTCCATACTTGTAGCTTAGAAAACAAATTTCTATATAACAAAAATAATTTAAATTGAATTAGTAAAAATTTATGCTATCATAAAGTTTTATGTTGCATGTTCGTTGGACCTTTTCGAGCCGAGAGTTCGAACATGAGCTCTGATACCACATGTAAAATCCCGTAATTTCACAAAAATTTTAAAAAAAATTAAGTAGCAATAAATACTGAAATTGCTAATGCGGAAATTAAAATAATTACAAATCTTTTAACTAATGATGAATTATGATAACACCAATTAATACTTCATACTGCAAAGTACTTCATTAGTTCTGCTTATGTTTATTTGTAATCTACATGTTGTATTTAAGTTTATACTATGATATAGTTTTCTTGGTAACTACTGACAGTTTGCGTTTGAATAGTGACGAAGGGGTCCTACGAGGTACCCTGAGGTTTACTTAGCTACGTTTAGCTAAAGAATTTGAACATGTTTCACTGTGCAGAAACGCAAGTAAGAATAATAAGACAATTCAAGTGTTTAAGAGTAAATATGTTTTTCAATTCATCGTCAATGTAAAGTGAGAACTCTAGTACTTCCTTGCATAAAAATTATTGAAGGTATGGATCTTTGTTCCACTTCTCATTTACGTACTAGTTTACAAGCTTATCAGTGTTATTAAAGCCCTATCATCGTTCTTCCAAAATGCAAGGATTAGTAATATGTATTAAACATACACTATGAGTTCTTGTTTAACTGCTAGATTCCAATGTACACATGGATTCACTTGAAGTCATCAAAATAACTATAATTGCTTATTTATAATTTATGAAAATCATTCTAATATAACAATTTGTTATTATCAAAAATACGATAATACCATTGTCAATTTGCAACATTATTTGAAATCTTTTAAATGTAATGTTTATGCTATTTCAATATGAACAAGCATTATAATGTGCACAATATGAAGCCTAGACTATACCTTAAGTATTGAAGATCATTTATAATCGATTGATTAGCAATATACAAAACATATAACTATATATTAAAATCCAATATATGAAATTATCTATGCTATTTAAGAAGAAAATGTACAACATATAATAACCATGCATTATACTACCCATACATTAGGAATGTATTACTAATGATACGAGACCAACTATAAACTTTGGGAATGAAAATAAATATGTAATGCAACCCTAAACATTGTATTGAATGCGATAATGATAGGGCATTTAAAGTCGTGGTACTAGTTTGCTGACAGTTTGTCGAAACTTGGTCATAGCATTAGAATCGCCTACATGTTTATGTGTAGTGGAAAGCTTAGGTGGATGCCTTCATGGCTGATGGTCACGTGAAAGAGTTCACAAAATGTAATTACGACATTGAGCTGTGCCAAACTTTAGTCCTTCGTTTGGTGCTTTGGCGATGTGGTGGATTTGATAACCAATATGGTATTCAATGCAGTGGTTGTGTGAACTTCAAAGTGCCTGGCTGGCCCCTCCTCCATCGTTGATCTCATATGATCTAGGGATTTGGGAAGAAACCCTAGTCTTTCATGGTAAGTAACGTTGAAGTGTTTTCTTGGCCTTCATTTCGTTTGTTAGTGGCAGAGTAGAGAGGCCGACATCCTGCTACAATGTAGGGTGTGGAAGTTCGTTATTTTGAGGACTCCATCCTTGGTTTCGATCCTTGGACATGTAAGGGAAAATTTATACGTTTTCAGGCTCTATATTCTTGGTAGCGTTGAGCCACGATACAGTCTTTGAAGTAGTTTGTAAGGTTTTTCTATCAACTTCTTTGAGTGCAAGGTTGAACCGAAGTTCGATTCTCCTAGCTACAATGGTTGTTCTTTAAGTTCTGAACTCTTATTCTCTACAAGTGGTAGATGGCTTCGACGATTTGTCTGTTGAAGGTGTTTCTAACTCAAGAACTGCGTTATTTAAGGTAATAGTTCCTTTAAAGGAAAGCTTATGATATTTGAGTTTACTTTGAGTTAAAATCTGCATTTATTTTTTTAACCTCTAGATAAATTTTATGACAAGTTTAGCTTCGTCGAAAGGTCACTAGGTTTGAAAGCTTGAAGGGAATGGCTACTCGACATGTAATGTCCCCAGTTTGACCCCATGGCATTAAAAACATAAATGATGTAATATCGTTATAAAATTGTGGTGAGGAGCTCAAGGCCAAGGCCCCGCCATCGATTTATCAATGCATATGGTTCACGTGCTAGCCATGTGCAATGGAATTGCAAATATTATGTAAATATGCATTTTTAATTAAATACCCACAACTAGCTATGCAATGCAACAAGAGATGGGGGCATGATTTTACAAGGAATTGGGAGGAAAAAAATTCAAACCCTTGAGCCAATCAAGTCAAGCCAAGTGTCAATGAGATAACCCCTCAAACACTCAACTGCCCATGTTGAATTTTGAACCCAATCATTCATTTCTCTCAAGAGTTGGGTGAAGTAGTTAATGCCTTGGGGAATGGGGAGGTATGGCTATCCAAAATTTGAGTATGGGCAACCACTGTTGGCCCGGTTTTGCAACCAGGCTTAGTGCTATGGGCACCTGCTAACTAGTAGCAGCAGTTTCAATAGAAATAAAAACAATAAACTAAATAAACAATACTTTTCATGAATCTAAGCAAGAATCTAAGCAAATAATGTAAACATGTCAAAATCAAGAACAAGAAACATAAGAAATAATTTTTTGTATTGAAAAATGGGGGGGCAAGCAAGTGCTTGCGATATTACCTTCAATGGTGAAGGTTGATGTTGAGCAACTCCCAAGATGAGTAGCTCCAAACTCCAAGAGGTCTCCTTCTCCAAGGTTGCTTCAATGGCTAAAAGTGCTCAAGGGAGATTTCAGCAGCATAAGGATGAGATAATGGAAGGATGTGAAATGAGGAGCCCCTACCACCTTTTTATAGGTTTTGGTGGTGAGGAATACCATTTGTGGTTTTGTGGGAACCAAATGGTATTGACCAACATGGTTTAGGTACTTTTCCCTCCTTTTTCCTTTTTTGAATAAAAATAATATTTTAATTCCCTTTTTAATATTTTTGGGAATTTGGACCCTTTTTGAGGGTTTTTTATGATTTTCTTGGAAAAATAATCTTTTTTAATGGAAAAAGGGGTGTACTCAGGTCTTTTGGTGACCTTTTGTTGGTTTCAGAGGCTCAGATGGTGGAAAAGTGGACAAATGGGTCATGTGAATAAGGGAATGAGCTAGTGAGCACTTTTTGGGTGTTAACAGATTGCCCCCTGATGTGTGAGGGCAGGAGCTCATCGTATGGCCGATAGACATCATAGTTCTTTTGTCCTTTTTTCTGGGGTTTAGGGGAGAGAAGAGACCGGTTGGAGACTGGAGCCACGGCCCTTGGTAGCTGCAAAAACAAAAAATATTACATGGCCTCAATATGAATGAGGTATAATCTCTGATAAAGGACGAGGCGAGCATTCCCATGCTCGTATCAAGACATATACAAAACAATTAGTCCCAAGAAGGGGGATCTAATACGTAAAGAAATATACTGGTACATCATAATGGTCCATAGGGGACATTATTGTGGGATATACTCATGATCATGGGTGATCTCAATAACTGATACACTGGAATAACTGTTGAACTGCTGAAACTGAAGGTGTCCAACATCTGTATGGACTCAATGACTGTGAGCCATGTGGAATACTGTCGCCATACGCAACCCGGATATCTATAGAAAAAATGTAACTGGTTGCATCCATAGGTAGACTCTCAAATGTGGAGGAGTCAGGAGGTATCCGGGGTCTTCGACAAATAACTGAACGGACCAATACCTTGTGCGAGTCTCAACGATGCGATCAAGGTGTTGAAGTCGAGCATGTGAGAAACAACCATTCGGAGAGGCACTGAGGATTCCTCTCGAAATGATTCGTAGGCACTCATCATAAATGGTAATGAGTCCAAGACACAGGGACCTCTAGGTCTATCCTCTGGAATCAATGTGGTTGTCGTCGACAGAGGGAGACCAGCAACTAACAAGGCAATGATGTTTCCTTGATAGGAGCACGAGGTGTAAAACTGAAGTGTTGTAGTACTGATGGTAGGACTGACATACTTGTGGGAATGGGAAATAACTGGGTCCAAAAAAAATGGGTAGAATCAAACTTCCTTTGTTCAGAGCATGATGACATGGTTGACCTGGCAGCGTAGGGAACTGACTTGTAGGTGTGGGGATCATTGCTTTGACTGAATGGTATATATTGACTCTGGGGGGGGAGGACGAGCTGATAGGTGCTGTCGAGGGATTATCAAGGTGATATACTGCAGAATACTCTGAACAAAGGCGACCAAAATGGGGAAGCTGCCATATGAGTAGATGTGATCTGTCGTGGCGCAAAGAGGCACCATTGATTTCTTCTTCGTAGTTTTAATGAGCTCCAAGAAGGGATAAAAGTGTGCTCTGAAATGGTACGATCCTGTGGATTTTGCGAGCCCAGGACGACTCATGCTCATGGTTGCTTTCATGTTTAGAGAGTCTGAAAGCGGTAAGTGGACTCTATTGGTGTTTCTTTTTCGTGAGTTTAGTCTCCAAGGCCCGAAAAAGCATAAAATGATGCGGATGGAGAACTCTTCTAGCCGATGTGACTAGAGTATACCTTTTTCGTAATTAGTCTACGAGGTCCGGAAAAGGGGTAAACTTATATCAGGTAGACGCCCTTTCAGATACGTTTAGCGAGCATGAAAGGAAGCAAGATAGCTCCGCGATCTTTTCATTGTTTTAGGAGTCAGAAAAGAGCTTAACAGAAACTCCCTAAGTGCCTTTTTCGTAAAGAGGGGTTGCTCGGCCCGAAAAAGGGATAAAATTATACCGAACAAAAATGTATTGATGAGGGCGAGGAAAGGTTTCAAGCATCGTCATCAGCGCGGAAAAATGGATCCGGTGACATAAGGATTGTCGAAAACGGAGAACGGTCGATGTGGCACGTAAACCGAGGTGATGAGGGGGCGTGGAAAAAATGCCCGAAAAATATAAAGGTGAGAGCGAGAAATGGTCTCAAGCATCATTACGAGCGCGGAAAACTGAATCCGGCTATATAAGGCATGTCTAAAACGGAGAACGGCCGATGTGGCACGCAAACCGAGGCAACGAGGGGGCGTTTAAAAAATGCCCAAAAAATCTAAAGGTGAGAGCGAGAAATGATCTCAAGCATCATCACGAGTGCGGAAAACTGAATCCGGCGATATAAGACATATCGAAAACGGAGAACGGCCGATGTGGCACGCAAACCGAGGTGACGAGGGGGCATGGTAAAAAATGCCCAAAAAATCTGGGCGTGAGAGCGAGAAATGATCTCAAGCATCATCACGGGCTCGGAAAAATGAATCCGATGATATCAAATATATAAAAAACAGAGAGCAGCCGAAGTGGTACGCAAGCTGGGGCGACAAGGTGTCGGGACACAATGTTGATATTGGTCCTGGTGAGAGCGAGAAATGATCTCAAGCATCATCACGGGCACGGAAATATGAATCCGGCAGTGCAAATGGTGCGAAAAATGGAGGTCATAAGGACTCCGGAATGGTTAAAGGAAAGAACTAGGTTAAAAAATGGCTACAAATAAAGGTGATCTCACCAAGCGAAGGATGCAGTGGTGGGGAGAAATGATGACCCGTGGGGGCAAAATACTAGGTGTATCAAATCAACTGAAATATACAAGTGACACGTGACCTCAAAAATGGTTGAGATCACGAATATGAAAAAGTGAGCAGGGTTAATGACCTGCCCCCATGCTATGTGCATGGGATTTGTGATTGTGGATCACATATGTGTTGGTTTGAACGATGGGCTCATTGAGGTGTTGAGATAGAGATGATGGGGAAGGTTCAAAATGATTGATCATGCCCCCTATCCCGGGGTCGAGGTAATCTATTATGCCCCCTAACTCAGAGGTGTCAATGTGGTGTAGATGTTGTCTCAGAGAGAGATCAATAGGGCATTGAGCAACTGCTGGCGGGGTGTTATACCATGAGGCTGTGGGTCGTGGTGGCATACTGAAGTGATGATATGATGATGGGGGATTCCCTTTGTGGGGTGGATGCCCCCAGTATCTCCGACGAGGATCACGATGAGGATGAGTAGGCAAGGTTTTGGGCATGCCCCCATGTTGTGGACATGTGGTTTCCTGGTTGATTTGAAAGGGTTCAACCTGTGTGTCAAAGGGATCAATGGAAGGGGCCGACCGGACATAGGGGTATCCAGTGGAGATCATATAAATGGCGGGGTCAAGGCCAGGCATTTCGGTATCTGACCAAGTAAATACATCAGTGAATTCTTGGAACAGTTGTTGGTATTCTCCGATCTCATGCTCACTGTGGGAGTTTCCTAATGTGATGGTATGAAGGGCACCAAGTGGGTCAGAGATGTCAATGTGGATGACGGAAGAAATATCGGCCATGAGATCCGTTAACCAGTCGATTTTAGTAGGAAGGAAATCCTTGGACTCAACCACGGATTGGGTAGCGGTGGTGGATGAAGTCTCTTCCGGGAGGAAGTATGGACGATGGTGCATGTCTTCCCCGGGATAATCAAAGGTAGTAGGAATCTCGAGAACCTCTTCATCATTGCGGGAGCTTTGAGTGGTCAAATCGAGTGATGAGGTAGTGGTAGTCGAAGAGATCGTGTAGATGGTGTTAATCTCTCCAGATGAGGATGATGCGGGAGGGTATATATCCTCGATAGTAGGGGGTGCCGTCTCTAGGTCCAAATTGTTCATCTCGTAGAGAGCTGCTCTGTAGTCTGGGATGTCAGGACAGTTGTGGGAGTAGTGGCCGTAAATACCGCATATCGCACATGGGTGGTTGGTACGCAGTGATTTATCACGAGGCATGGGGTTTGGATTGAGCTTGACCACCGGGATGTTGGGGTCATCGTCCAGCATTTGCATGTGTTCCTGCAATGCAGGTAACTGTGGGCACTGATGAGTTGGATGGCCTAACTCATCACACAGCGAGCATTTTGGAGGAGCACGAAATACGGGGGGAGGTTTAACTACCTTGGGTGGGGGAACCGCAGTGTATGGTTGTGGGCCTCTGCCCCCAGTGGGTCGGACGAATGGAGGGGGATTCATCGACGACGAAGGAGTCGTGATACCAGGAGGTGGTTGGGTAGAAGTAACAATGGGTTGCACCGGTTGTAGGATGACATTTGGTGTCGGCGGTGGAACGGGAGGCGTAATATACCACACAGGTAATCCCAATGTTAGCCCGGGTAGACTAAGGGTAGCCATAACCGGGGCGCTTACTACACACGAAGGAGGAAATAGAAAGGGGATTGTGTGGATGGGTGTAACCCCAATGTGACTAGGGACCAATGGTGGTTTGGGTAACAAGGAGGGTTGATTACCGGGTGTTTGTGAAAGGGTGCAGAGGTTAGCGATGTGGGTCTCCGGTGATGGTGGTGGAATGGCCTGGAATGTAGAGGTCATCGGCGCCTCAGAGTAAAGTCCGGGTCCTACCGAGGAAATGAATGAGGTAGTTGCACAACAAAGAAGTTGTTCAACCATGGGGAGAACATTTTCAGGTGTGGCGGGGGCCTTGGGATCGTAATAGGTGAGCTGGTCGACCTTGACCACGCGTCCCTCATGGGGGAACTGCATGGTGCGAAATACGGATGAGGCAACAGCCCGCATGGCATACATGTAGCTGCGACCAAGTAAAAGGTTATAGTCTAGTTGGGCATTGATGACCTCAATGTCAATGAGCACGGTTTTACCCGCCAGCTGGATAGGGACATTGGCTAAAAGACCTTGGGGTTGAGACGAATGACTGTCGTAGGCTCGTAATGCAGTGGTGGACTGCTGGAGAGTAGGGGATCCCAACTTCTGCCAAACGAATGTGGACATGACGCATGTGGAGGCCCCTTCATCGATAATGCACCGATGGATGACAAGATTCCGAACAGAAACGGAAACTTAGAATGCTAAAGAGGAAGGCAGGCGGGGTTCAGACTGGTCTGAATCGAATGCGATCAACTGTGAATCATTGGGGTCAATGGCGCCAATGGCAAAGAGCAAAGTTTTGCATTGCGAAGGACAGTTTTTCAAAACTTCTAAAGCAGACATGGCTGCAGGAGACTGGGCTAAGTCGTCGACAATGTTGTAATTCGACGCAGCGTGAGCATTGGGATTACTGTTGATGCGACGAAGTGGGAAGCTAGGTGCTTTGGAAGCGCCATCAAGTGGAGCTGGAGGTATACATAACGTTTGATCTGTGGGATTAACCTTAGTGTTCTTGTCGGCGGGAGGGGCTTCAGACGTGGAGCCATATTGGTTTCGACGGGTTTGGATATTGACGTCGGCAGTGGACATCATCAATAAATGATGGGTGCCTGAATCAAACATGGGTTGGTCCGGAGCTGCGTAAGTAATTTGTTGTGGTTGCACGTTGCCCTGTGGGGGGGATAATTGCTGAGTGTTCACCACTCCTTGTGTTGGAAAAGGGTTTTGTAGTACCAAATGTTGTTGTGGAGGTGGTGGGGGGTTGGGTGGCGGCTGAGGAGCTGCCTGCCCTTGATGATGGGCGTCATTTGTCCATAGTTGTCGAGCTCGCTCCAGATGTGGGCAAGCGTGGGTATAGTGGCCATAGACACCGCAAATGGAACAAGGATGGTTTGTTCGTAAATTAGCATTTTTGGGTTTCTTAGGTGGCCGATCGGGATTCTGATGAGCGGGCACCGCGTTATTTTCTTGCGGAGGATGGGTAGGTTGTGGAGCTTGGTTACGGTTTTGATTGTTTCCACGGTTGCGTCCTCTTCCGCGGTTTGGTTGCCCACCCTGGTTGCGTTGGTTATTTTGGTATTGGGGCTGATGTTGTTGTGCGTACACATGCCCTTGAGCATTGGGGGGATTCTGAGGAGCCGCAGGTGCGGGAGCAGGTTGCGGTGGATAGTACGCAGGTGGAGCTGGAGGTGGTCCAGTTGCCTGCTGGGGTTGTTGGTACCCCTGAGCTGGTGGAGTTGTGAGGTGAGCCCGTGCAATCGGTTGTGGGTAATGCATATGCTGTTGTGGGAACTGCATGGGGGTCTGTACCGTAGGTTGAGCATAGTATGTAGGAGGTACATATGCTGATGGCGCTTGGCCATAACAATGTTGTGGACAAGAGGGTCCATGAATGTGATGGGTCTGGTTTGTTGGAGCATAAGAAGTTGTCGCTCCGGAACTGGATGTAGCCCTAGAGAGGTCTGGGGCGGGCATGGTGCTCACCATACTGAAAGGTTTTGCTTGCGGTGTAATTTGGCCAATAATGCCATCAGCGGCATGTGATGCCCCCGGTGTGTCACCGCGTGCAGAGTCACCTCGTGGGGCGTCAGGTATGATCGTGTACAGGTAACCTGACTGGGCATAGATAAGATCAAACTGTTGGGCCTTGAGGATGGCCTCCTCCTCAGACTGGGGTCTTTCAGATGCTACATCCTTCGCAATGAGAGGAAGGAGGGATTTAAGGAACCAGTCTAAAAAGATTCGGTTGTCTAATTTGATCTTGCATAGGCTTCGGCGCCGACGCCAATCATGAATATGGTCAGTGATATGCGTGGCCGTGTTCTCTCTGCAAGACAGTAGGATCTCGACGCCCGCATCGTAGAGGACAGGTAGCTGGAAGAATTGTAGGAAGGTCGAGGCAAGGGAGGTAAATGTGGAATGCGTCCCATGGGGTTGCTCGATGTACCATTTGGCTGCGGAGCCAGTGAAGGTGCGTTGTAAAAGCCGTAGGCGGATTGAGTCATCCACTATGGAGTTGGAGGAACACCATAAATGGAAGGACATGATGTGATTTTGGGGGTCTTCTCCAGCCTTTCCCTCAAACTTGGGGATGTCAGAAGGAAGCTTAGTGGGCATATGGGGCCAAGTAGGATCATGTCTGATGGGGTCATTTGTGAGCCTAGCTAAATCTGGCAGGTTGAGACTTGCCATGTATGGTAGACTAGCGGATGTGGTGACCGGAACCGGGACCTGCCTAGCCATTGTGGCATGGTGTAGGGGTCCAGTAGCGCCTATAGGTATGCTAGGTATGGAGGGTATGTGTCCTCCAAAAGGTGTGGCCTGATATGGGTTAGCGCTCCCAAGTGCAACTTGGGTTACACTTGGGTTAGGAATCGCACTAGGGATTCCTGGTATGGCACTGCCAAGTGCAACATGAGTTACACTTGGGTTAGGAATCGCACTGGGGATTCCTGGGATAGGGTTTGTGGAAACCAAAGGGGGTATGACCCCCATGTTGGGCATGCCCATGACAGGTGGTGGTCCTGTGCTAGGCATTCCTGAATGTGGAGTGTTACCCATATTGGGCATACCCAAGGGGGTGGTTGTTGCCGTGGATGGTACTGCCGCAGAAGGGTCTGCGGATGTCTGACCTATGGTTAATGTAAATTGTGGATCAACTGGTGTTTCAGACATATTTGTGGTTGGTGGTAAATCGGTGGGGTTTTCGGATTCTACCTCCAAATCAAAGGTGAAGTGGGGTATGTCAGAATCGGATGACCGTCTAATTGATTGACGATGTGTCGAATCAAGGGACAATGCTCTGCGTCTGTGACGTGGAGAGCCAAGTGGACTAAACTCTGGGAGTTCGCCCTGTAGACGACGAGAACGTCTAGAATTCTCAATGGTGAGAATATGTTTTGTATGTAAAAAATGTGTTTTAAATATCAGGTGGTGATATATATGTAAAACACTCAAAACCCTAATGCAACCAAGGGTGCAAGAAGGGGAGTGAAAAAAGAAGGCTCACAGGCCAAAAAATCAATCCTCAAAAAATGCACTTATTCTAGCAGCTGTGCTACAATAAGTGGAGGAATGCAACAACTGGTCAGAATACCAACATGCAAGCGGCTCCTAGAAAAAATAGGTGTAACTAGACTCAAAAGGTGGTAAAGATCATGCAAACACCTAATCTAAAAGTATTGTGACTCAAACAGACGATATCCTCTGCAAGGTGATGAAATCCAAGTCAGACAATATGAATGTTGAGACAACGGCTAGATATCCCCCTACCGGGAGGGACACCGGGTAATCAATCCTAAAAAGACAGGCTACTAGGATACTCCATTCATGACGCGTCGAGAAAAGGTAAATCTGCCGTTTGGTCCTTTGATCGCAATATCCCAATACAGGGATATCCCGAGAACTGCGAATGGTAGCCCTTCGGTTACTGAATGGGTTTCGGTATCCCACTCAGGCTTCCGGAACCATCCTCGCGACTTCAACCCTCCTAAGGGAGAGGCCTTCCCACAAACCGGTTGTGACCGCGCCAAAAAGTACTAAGAGATTTTAGCTCCCTAATTGGACAACTTCTATGTCTCAGATGTATGAACTGAGGGGTGTTATTGGAACACCTATCCCCCCAATACTACCTAGCTACAAGAATTCTTTTAGTGTTCCCCAAGTGGGGTTAAAAGTGTGTTCAAATTAAGGTACGTTTTAAGGCTTAGTTCAATTAAGTGATCGTGTGAGTGCACGTGAGGTGTTGTAAATTGAACTTTGAAAAAATTAAATGCTTTAAGGGAAATTTTCAAAAAATAAAGGATTTTTCGAAAATAAAAAGCAAATATTTAAGACTTTTTTCACTAAAAGGAATTAATATGCTTTTCAAAAGATAACTCAAAAAATAAAGGATTTCTTGGATTTATGAAAGCAAATGATAAACTCCTTTTTTAAAAGAAATAAATGGATTTCTTCGTTTCAAGAAAAATTGCTAAGGGCAAGATTCTAAAGAAGTAAACAAGAAAAAATTTGAATCTAGATGAAAATGCAAAATGAGTCTTTCTTTCACTTTCTTGAAAATTTTGAAAAAGATTTCTAAATATGCACTTTTAAATAGTAAAAAAATTTTCAAAGCTGTAAAATATGCAGAATGCAAATACTGTAAAAAATGTGCTATGGGCAGAAAGTACAGTAAAAAATATTTTTCAAAATCGGGATGGCCAAATGAAAAAATTCAGCCGCGCGGGTTTTGGACGAACAGCCGCGATGGGCCGCGCGGGTTTTGGCCGCACAGTCGCGATGGACCGCGCGGGTTTTGGACGCACAGTCGCGATGGACCGCGCAGGTTTTGGCCGCACAGTCGCGATGGACCGCGCGGGTTTTGGACGCACAGTCGCGATGGACCGCGCGGGTTTAGGCCGCACAGTCACGATGAGCAGCGCGGGGTTTGACCGTACAGTCGCGATGAGCCGCGCGGATAAATGCAGAAAGGTCGCGATGGACCGCGCGACTGTCTGGAAAAAATCCACGATGGACAGCGCGGAAAAAGGCAGAAAAGTCGCGATGGACCGCGCGACTGTCTGGCAAAAAGCCGCGAGGCGGAAGCCGTGCATGGAAACCGAGAAACTAATCCGAATATTGAAAATTTCGGGCTGTTTATGGGGGCAAATCTCAGAACAGCAATGGATCTGCTGTCTAAGATGGCAGATCTATGGATCTAAAGGTTAAAAACTCATAAAAACTAAGATTTAAAGGCAAAACTAGAGATCTAAAGTTCAAACCAAAGCGGAGTCGCCAAAAACTGTTGGCCCGGTTTTGCAACCAGGCTTAGTGCTATGGGCACCTGCTAACTAGTAGCAGCAGTTTCAATAGAAATAAAAACAATAAAGTAAATAAACAATACTTTTCATGAATCTAAGCAAGAATCTAAGCAAATAATGTAAACATGTCAAAATCAAGAACAAGAAACATAAGAAATAATTTTTTGTATTGAAAAATGGGGGGGGCAAGCAAGTGCTTGCGATATTACCTTCAATGGTGAAGGTTGATGTTGAGCAACTCCCAAGATGAGTAGCTCCAAACTCCAAGAGGTCTCCTTCTCCAAGGTTGCTTCAATGGCTAAAAGTGCTCAGGGGAGATTTCAGCAGCATAAGGATGAGATAATGGAAGGATGTGAAATGAGGAGCCCCTACCACCTTTTTATAGGTTTTGGTGGTGAGGAATACCATTTGTGGTTTTGTGGAAACCAAATGGTATTGACCAACATGGTTTAGGTACTTTTCCCTCCTTTTTCCTTTTTTGAATAAAAATAATATTTTAATTCCCTTTTTAATATTTTTGGGAATTTGGACCCTTTTTGAGGGTTTTTTATGATTTTCTTGGAAAAATAATCTTTTTTAATGGAAAAAGGGGTGTACTCAGGTCTTTTGGTGACCTTTTGTTGGTTTCAGAGGCTCAGATGGTGGAAAAGTGGACAAATGGGTCATGTGAATAAGGGAATGAGCTAGTGAGCACTTTTTGGGTGTTAACAACCACCCTGCAGGGAAAAATGTGTTTGGCTTCCTTGGCAAGAAAAGAGCCATGAATTTGCCTCCCAATCCATAACCCATCAAGGAGTTTTGCCTCTCACGTTTTTGGAGCTAGTTGGGCTTTCCCCATCATGTTTTTCACCATTTGCCTACATTTTCCATGCCTGGGAACTCATTTTTGTATTGCACAATGGTTGGAAGGAAGGGAGCAATGGTTTTGGGGTTTATGGAGGCCATTTTTGTCCCTTGAATGCCCAGAAACGCTTTCTGCAAACGATTTTGCTCTCCCAGGGTTGTTTCCCCAATTGCCATTTCGTTTTTAATGTGCCCACGATTTGGGAAAGTCCATGGCCATCTTATTTGTAAAATCCCATTACTGAAAATGGGTATCCATTCCCAGTTGGAGTTGCTGTGTGTAAAAGAAGGTTTGGGTTGAGATGGGATTCTATTGCTTTGGCTGTGAATGAGTTGGAATGTTCCCTTTTCCTTGTAAGAATCATGCCCAGCTCAGGGGTGGCAGTTGTGTTGAGAGATCTATGAACACAACTAGCCTATGGTTGGGTGGAACGTTGCAGCAACATAGCTAGTTGTTTGGAGGAAATTGCACAAATGAAGATAAGTGTTCTCTATGTGCATTTTACTTCTACAATGTTTTAATTTGATGTTTATTATTGATATGTTGAATGCATATGAAAGATGTGTGTGGGTGATGTTCTTATTCCGCTATGCATATATGTTTGATTTGCATCTGCACACATTAATTTTATGGCTATGAATCTAATGAATGGGCTGAGTTTTTGTGAAATCCCCGTAGATAGGCATCATGTTTTCTTACTGGAGTTGGATCCGCAGGTGGGGACGTGACATGACCACCGGTAAGCCTCGGTTGTTCTTTCTCCTCATAGGTTCTCCTGGTCTGTGTAACCTATGCTTGATGTTTTGACGAAGTCAGAGGAAATATTCTTGGCAAAGGGTTTTTAACTGTGGATGTAACTTTCGACAACCTCACGTCAAGTGTAAAGAGGATGGAATCCTCAGCTCTTTCCACTATCCTGCCACTGTAGCATTTTGCTGTAACTTTCATTAAACTGTAAACTTGTTTTATGATGAAATTTTCAAAAAGGGATGAACCCTAATTAATGTAGAAATCTTGAAATGTTTCAGTACAAACTGTGTTGATATTTTGACTAAATTAAAATAATGTAATATTAGCTGAGAGCTGAGGGATAACTCGTTTTCTGTGAAGCATGGAAAGTCTTGTGTTGAAATGTTTATGATTTTACTTGAGTGATGAAATGAAATCGTGTTTGCATGAAAATAATAGTTTTACTGAACTAATTCTATGTTTGTAAAACTTGATATGTTAGTTAGAAAAACAATGTTGATTCAAGCCGAGAGCTGTAGATTAAATAATGCTTCGACAGAATAACCTCGTGCTCGTATTGTTTTAAGTTTTGAGTTTGGAAGGTGATATTATGAAACTTTATGTGTTTATAAATGGCAATATGCCACAAGATTCGACCTTGTTCCAAATAGTCGAAACTCTACCCTGCAGGTTTCGATTTGTAGTTTTTGCCTTTTACTATGTTAATAAAAGACTATGCTCAATGTTTGGTTAGTGGCCAAGAGCCCACTCCATGTTTTTGTTTTGTCAACTTGGAACTAAGATCAAGTGTTTAAGTAATTCTATGTTTTGTCTTTCATTTAAAGTTCGTATATAAATTCCATGAGATTTGAACATAAAATCATAATCTACCTGGAAACTGTTATGATGTGTTTTCCTTATTAAGGGTTTTGATTCTATGTTGAAAGTTTTGCAAAAGAAAGTTAAAAATAACAATAGTGCAGAGTTAGGATTCTATCTATAGTGAATGTGTTTAAATTTAATGATTGCAATTGATACTAAATCAGAATATGAGAAATGAGTACTACATAAAGAATAGTGATATTTAGTGATGAGAATAATAAGTGTTTAATTCATCGTTTGAAAGTAACAACTTTGTAAAGCAGAAAATTTGCAGCTGTTAAAATTTCTAGAATATATAATGCTTGAAACAATTTAATTTATAACACCCTACCATTGAAATAGAATACATAGTATTAGATGTCAACAATGGATAGTGATTATAGAAAACCTAGATTTGTGCAGAGATGACATGTGTTTCTTTTGTAACTAAGTACATGAAATGCTAAATATTTGTTTTATGATGTGTTTTTCTATATTCTTAGTTTAAACATATTTAATTGATGCTTCAGAATTTAAAAGAAATACTACAATATTTATCTAATCATTCAATTGGCATTCTACCCATCATTAATCTATATTAATTTTACGTCCCTATATTAGAGTCCTATACAGAAAATAGTATGGGAAAAATACAGAAATGGTTTTAATCAATCATTTCATCTACTTAATCATCATTATACAAAATCATATCTAGGTTAGAAATTGAAACAGTTTCTTCTGTATAACTGTAAATACTAAATCTATAATGCAGAAAATCATTTAACTGTAAACAATAAGACAGAACATTAGAACCTAATTGACTGTAGGAGAAACAAACAACCCAAGGAGCTTGTTCCACCCAACCTATTCTTGAAGACAACCAAATTACTTTCCTTAGGACCCCCGAGCCTATTCACTAAACCATTAGAAAGAAGAATCTGTAGAAGCTTTAGGTCAATCCACTTATAGCAACAAAGTAGTTCATCCAGTCATATAGACTTAGCAATCAAAGAAACCTACACCAGCACCTCTGGTTCTCTTCTCAGAATATTTCAGTAGCCTCACAATGCACTTCCACATAGACTCCCTATTTGAATCTCTTAGTGATCACCTGATACACTTAAGGAATTATTTCTGCAGAAAATAATGTAGAGCTTCCTACTCAATTCGAATTGTCTTATCTAGGCTGCCTAGGCCTTTTACTAGTTAACCTAGTCATTAATGAGCCATCAGCTTTCTTCCACCCACCTAGGGGATAATGCAACAAACTTAGGGGTAGTTGACCCATAACCAATAGCTAGTGGTGGAGTGCAAATGTTGACATCTATCCCATGCATTCTAACAGCTTCCATTCCTCCTAGTGGATCAGTGAACACTCATTTAACAGTTCCCTTGGGTGTTTGTCTCCTGTTCTAATTTATTAAATAATAATAATCAGTCATTCGAATCATCGTTGACCAATATTTGGTCATAATTACAAAAGTTTGTAATTATAATTTAATATAATGTTTTTGCAATAAAATAAATAGTCTCAAAATTTGGGTAGGTAACATACACCCCTCCTTAAGTCTCAACATCGTCTTCGATGTTGTTTATTGACTCTGTGAGTGTTCCTGAAATGGAGCTGGGTATGCTTCCCGCATACTAATATCCAACTCCTCAGTTGCCTCTTCTGGGCTAAGGTGCTTCCATTGCACCTTTACTTACCCAATGGTGCGATTCTGAAGTAGAGTTTCCCTCCTTTCGAGGATATAGTCCGATTCCACCTGAAAATCATCATCTTGTTCCACCTGTATGTCATTCCAATTTATAACATGAGTAGCATCATGCACATATTTCTTTAAAACTGAAATATGAAAAACATTATGTATTTTTAGATTTGGTGGTAAAGCTAGTTGATATGCCACAGGTCCAACCCTTGACAAAATTTCAAAAGGACCACAATACCTGGGTGCCAGCTTGGCACAGCTTCCCAGTTTTAATGAACTCTTCTTTTGTCTTACCTTAATGAAAACATGTTCACCAGCATGGAACTCTTTATGAGTCCTTTTAATATTTGCTTGACTTTTTTGCTTATCTTGGACAGGTTTAAGATTTCTTTGTACCTATAGCACAGTTAGTTCTATTTGCTTCAACAATTCAGGTCCTAAATAAACTCTATTAGTGGTTAACTTGGTCATTAATGAGCCATCATCTCTCTTCCACCCACCTGGGGGATAATGCCACAAATTTAGGGGTAGTTGTCCCATAAATAATAGCTGGTGGTGGAGTGCAAATGCTGACATCTGTCCAATGCCTTCTAGCAGCTTCCATTCCTCCTAGTGGGTCAGTGAACACTCATTTAACAGTTCCCTTGGGTGTTTGTCTCTTGTTTTAATTTATTAAATAATAATAATCAGTCATTACAATCATCCTTGACCAATATTTGGTCATAATTACAAAACTTTGTAATTCTAATTTATTATAATGTTTTTGCAATAAAATAAATAGTCTCAAATTTTGGGTAGGTGACATACACCCCTCCTTAAGTCTCAACATCATCCTCAATGTTGTTTATTCAATCTCTGTGTGTTCCTGAAATAGAGCTGGGTATGTTGCCCACATACTACTCTCCAACTCCTAGGTTGCCTCTTCTGGGCTAAGGAGCTTCCATTGCACCTTTACCTGCATAATGGTGTGATTCCAGAGTAGAGTTTCCCTCCTTTCAAGGATACAATCCGGTTCCACCTGAAAATCGCCGTCTTGTTCCACCTATACATCATTCCAATTTATAACATGAGTAGCATCATGCACATATTTCTTTAAAACTGAAATATGAAAAACGTTATGTATTTTTAGATTTGGTGGTAAAGCTAGTTGATATGCCACGGGTCCAACCCTTAACAAAATTTTGAAAGGACCACAATACTTGGGTGTCAGCTTGGCACAACTTCCCAGTTTTAATGAACTCTTCTTTGGTCTTAACCTGGTCATTAATGAGCCATCAGCTCTCTTCCACCCACCTGGGGGATAATGCCAAAAATTTAGGGGTAGTTGTCCCATAACCAACAGCTAGTGGTGGAGTACAAATGCTGACATCTGTCCCATGCCTTCTAACAGCTTCCATTCCTCCTAGTGGGTCAGTGAACACTCATTTAACAGTTCCCTTGGGTTTTTGTCTCCTGTTTTAATTTATTAAATAATAATAATTAGTCATTACAATCATCCTTAACCAATATTTGGTCGTAATTACAAAACTTTGTAATTATAATTTAATATAATGTTTTTGCAATAAAATAAATAGTCTCAAAATTTGGGTAGGTGACATACACCCCTCCTTAAGTCTCAACATCATCATCGATGTTGTTTATTCACTCTTTGAGTGTTCTTGAAACAGATCTAGGTATGCTTCCCACATACTACTCTCCAACTCCTAGGTTTCTTCTTCTGGGCTAAGGTGCTTCATTGCACCTTTACTTGCCCAATGGTGCAATTTTAGAGTAGAGTTTCCCTCCTTTCGAGGATACTGTCCAGTTCCACCTGAAAATCGTCGTCTTGTTCCACCTATACATCATTCCAATTTATAACATGAGTAGCATCATGCACATATTTCTTCAAAACTTAAATATGAAAAACATTATGTATTTTTAGATTTGGTGGTAAAGCTAGTTGATATGCCACTGGTCCAACCCCTGACAAAATTTTGAAAGGACCACAATACTTGGGTGCGAGCTTGGCACAACTTCCTAGCTTTAATGAACTCTTCTTTTGTATTACCTTAATGAAAACATGTTCACCAAACTGGAACTCTTTATTAGTCTTTTTAAGATCTAATTGACTTTTCTGCCTATCTTTGGCAGCTTTAAGATTTCTTTGTACCTGTTGCACAGTTAGTTCTATTTACTTCAACAATTCAAGTCCTAAAATAACTCTATTAGTAGTTAATCTGGTCATTAATGAGCCATCATCTCTCTTCCACCCACATGGGGATAATGCCACAAATTTAGGTGTAGTTATCCCATAACCAACAGCTAGTGGTGGAGTGCAAATGCTGACATCTGTCCCATGCCTTTTAACAGCTTCCATTCCTCCTAGTGGGTCAATGAACACTCATTTAACAATTCACTTGGGTGTTTGTCTCCTGTTTTAATTTATTAAATAATAATAATCAGTCATTACAATCATCTTTGACCAATATTTCGTCATAATTACAAAAATTTGTAATTATAATTTAATATAATGTTTTTGCAATAAAATGAATAGTCTCAAAATTTGGGTAGGTTACATACACCCCTCCTTAAGTCTCAACATCTTCCTTGATGTTGTGTATTCACTCTGTGAGTGTACCTGAAAAAGAGTTGGGTATGCTGCCCGCATACTACTTTCCAACTCCTAGGTTTCCTCTTCTGGGCTAAGGTGCTTCCATTGCACCTTTACCTGCTCAATGGTGCGATTCCGGAGTAGAGTTTCCCTCCTTTTGAGGATACAGTCCGGTTCCACCTGAAAATTGTCGTCTTGTTCCACCTGTACATAATTCCAATTTATAACATGAGTAGCATCATGCACATATTTCTTTAAAACTGAAATATGAAAAACATTATGTATTTTTAGATTTGGTGGTAAAGCTAGTTGATATCCCACGGGTCCAACCCCTGACAAAATTTTGAAAGGACAACAATACTTGGGTCTCAGCTTGGCACAACTTCTCTATTTTAATGAACTCTTCTTTGGTCTTAACTTGGTCATTAATGAGCCATCAACTCTCTTCCACCGACCTGGGGGATAAATGCCACAAAATTAGGGGTAGTTGTCCCATAACCAATAGCTAATGGTGGAGTGCAAATGTTGATATCTGTCCCATGCCTTCTAACAACTTCCATTCCTCCTAGTGGGTCAGTGAACACTCATTTTACAGTTCCCTTGGGTGTTTGTCTCATGTTATAATTTATTAAATAATAATAATCAGTCATTACACTCATCCTTGACCAATATTTGGTCATAATTACAAAACTTTGTAATTATAATTTAATCCAATGTTTTTGCAATAAAATAAATAGTCTCAAAATTTGGGTAGGTGAGATACACCCCTCCTTAAGTCTCAACATCGTCCTCAATGTTGTTTATTCAATCTCTAAGTGTTCTTGAAACAGAGTTGGGTATGCTGCCCACATACTACTCTCCAACTCCTAGGTTGCCTCTGTTGGGAAAAGGTGCTTCCATTGCACCTTTACCTTCCCAATGGTGCAATTCCAGAGTAGAGTTTCCCCTTTTCGAGGATACAGTCTGGTTCCACCTGAAAATCGTCGTCTTGTTCCACCTGTACATCATTCCAATTTATAACATGAGTAGCATCATGCACATATTTCTTTAAAACTGAAATATGAAAAACATTATGGATTTTTAGATTTGCTGGTAAAGCTAGTTGATATGCCACAGGTCAAACCCTTGATGAAATTTCGAAAGGACCACAATACCCCGGTGCCAGCTTGGCACAGCTTCCCAGTTTTAATGAACTCTTCTTTGGTCTTACCTTAATCAAAACATGTTCACCAACCTGGAACTCTATATGAGTCCTTTTAAGATCTGCTTGACATTTCTACCTATCTTGGGAAGCTTTAAGATTTCTTTGTACCTGTTGCACAGTTAGTTCTATTTCCTTCAACAATTCAGGTCCAAAAATAACTCTATTAAATGGATCATTCCAAGAAACCGGTGTATTACATTTCCTACCATAAAGAATTTCAAAAGGGATAATTCTGAATGATGCATGATAATGGTTGTTATATGCAAATTTTGCTAAATGCAAGTAGTCATCCCACTTACTAGGTTGATCCTTAACATACATTCGTAGCATGTCTTCCAATATCTGATTCACTCTTTTTGTCTGTCCATCTGTTTGTGGATGAAAGGTTGTGCTGAAGTTTAAGGTTGTATTCAACCCTTTAAAAAAAGATCTCCAGAAGTTTCCAGTAAACATAGAATCACAGTCTGAAATTATAACTTTTGGTATTCCATGTAATCGAAAAATCCGTTTCATAAAAATTTCTGCAATGTCTGGAGCCTTATAAGTATTTTTAAGTGGTATACAATGTGTTTCCTTGCTGAGTTTATCCACTACTACCATGATGGAATCATTTTGTTTTAGATTCTTGGGTTGTTCGGTAACAAAATCTATGCTTATGATCTCCCATTTCCAGCTAGGCATAGGTAATGGCTTTAACAGTCCAACCGGATGCTGATTTTCAACTTTTACTTTTTGACAGACAAAGCATTTAGCTATATATTCTGCTACTTCATCCTTCATTCTGGGCCAATAATACTCTTTCCATAACATAGTGATGGTTTTCTTATAACCTGGATGGCCAGAATAATGACTTTTGTGCATCTCATCTAAAATCAGAATTTTTATCTTTGGTACATTGGGCACATATAATCTATTTTTGTACAACAACAATCCATTTTCTTTTAACCTGTAGTCTGCCATAGAATTTTCAGAATTACTTCATGTTGTCTTTTCACGTAATTTTATGTATTCTTCATCAGTTTTAATCCCTTCAAAACTATGATTTTCTAAATCTGTTGTGTATGTACTAATGGCTGTAATAAAATTTAACCTTGCATTATGACTTAAAGCATCAACAACTTTGTTCTCTTTACGCTTTATATGCTGAATTTCAAAATCATATTCACTTAGAAAGGTTAGCCATATAGCCTTTCTAGCATTCAGATTCATCTGATCTAGTAAATACTTCAGCCCCATGTTATCTGTCACCAAAGTAAATTTTCTGCTAGTAAGATGGTGAAGCCACATTTTCAAGGCATGTATTACTGCTAATAATTCTAGATCATAAGTAGAGTAATTCTTCTCATGTATTTTCAGCTTTCTAGACTCATATGCAATAGCATGTCCCTCTTGTGTTAGGACTCCACCGAGTCCGTCATTACATGTGTCGATACATACTATAAAATCTTTATTAGGATCTACAATTCTCAGAATAGGCACTGTAGTTAGTAATTTGTTCAACTTCTTAAATTTGTCTGCGCACTTTTGATCCCATACAAACTTCTTCCCCTTCTTCTGTAAGGAGGTTATGGGGTTTGCAATATCTGAAAAAGCATGTCCCTCTTGTGTTAGGACTCCACCGAGTCCGTCATTACATGTGTCGATAGATACTATAAAATCTTTATTAGGATCTACAATTCTCAGAATAGGCACTGTAGTTAGTAATTTGTTCAACTTCTTAAATTTGTCTGCACACTTTTGATCCCATACAAACTTCTTCCCCTTCTTCTGTAAGGAGGTTATGGGGTTCGCAATATCTGAAAAACCTTCTATGAATTTTCTATAATATCCTGTAATCCCCATAAATGATCGAACATCCATCACATCTTTAGGCGCCGTCCATTCATTAATGTATTTTATCTTATCGGGGTCAACCGAAATTCCTTCCATAGATATTATGTGACCTAAATACCGAATGTTATCCTTGTGAAAGTCACACTTACTAAACTTAGCATATAACTGATGATCTCTCAGAACTTGTAAAATAATACACAGATGCTCGTCATGTTCTTCCTTACTTTTAGAATATACTACAATGTCATCTATGAACACAATGGCGAACTTATCCAAATATTTGTGCAGAATATTGTTCATTAAGCACATAAATGTTGTCGAGGCATTAGTCAACCCAAATGGCATGACTACGAACTCATAATGTCCATATTGAGTTCTCAAGGCTATTTTAAAAATATCCTCATCCTTCAGATGAACTTGATGATATCCTGACCTCAAATCACTCTTTGAAAATATCGTTACTCCACGCAGTTGATCAAATAGATTGGCTATGCAGGGAAACGGATATCGATTCTTGATTGTCATCTTATTCAGTTGACGATAATCTATACAGAGTCTTAAAGTGCCATCCTTCTTCTTAACAAATATAATAGGTGCTCCCCAAGGAGACATGCTGGGTCTTATATAGTTTTTATCAATCAATTCCTTCAACTGTGATTTTAACTCATTTAATTCCAGTATATTCATCCTATATGGAGCTTTAGAGTTTGGTACCACACTCGATATTAGTTCAATAGTAAAATCTAGATCTCTCTCCGGGGGTAACCTTGGAATCTCTTCTGGAAAAACATCCTGGAGATCTTTTAGGATAGGTGTATCTTCTAGTTTCAGTTTGTCCTCTTTCGTAATTGACTCCTCATGTACTACATTTACTGCGAACATATTACATCATTTTCTCACTGCTCTTTTTACTTGCATAGCTGAAATCTGTCTAAGTGATGTCTTTCTAGGAATACCCTTTACTTCTACTATTTCTCCTTCATCATTTAGACAGGTAAAACTTTTCTCATAACAATTAAAAATAACATGATGTGATTCTAACCATTCCATTCCAATTAAGATGTCATAGGATCCTAAAGGTAAAACATTTAACTTGGTTCGTGTCTTTAACTGATTCATAGATAAAACACAACTTTCAACAAAATGAAACACTTTTCTTTTTGTTCCTGTTGCTAGTCTAACTGACCAGGATTTATTAAAATTTCTATTTTCGAATTAAAATTTTCTACAATATCAGGATATATATAACTCAGGCTAGCACCTGGATCAATCAAAATAGAAACTATATGGTTTTGTAGCATACCTTCAATCTCTACCATAGAGACTTGATGCTCAGCTTGCCTGTTGTCTAGAGCTGCATTAATTCTGGGCATATCTCTTGCCAAATCTCCCACAGTAGTTTCAGCTTGTATGGAGTGAACGTTATTGGATGACCGCTTCCTTTTGGGACATTTTGAAGCATAATGAGGACCTTGACACTCAAAACATTTTATAGGTGTCCTCTGGTCATTAGTTCTGGTGGCATTGGGTGTATTTCTAGGAGCTGTAAAATTCTGCTGTTGATTATTTTGGGACTGTTTCCTTGGAAATTTCGATTTGGAAAGTTTTTCTTTTGAAAACCAGAATTTACATTGAACCTAAAATTTTTCTTTTTCAGCTCAAAGTTGTTAGGTTTATGATTTTTCCAGTTAAATATCCCTTCTCTTTTCCGGTTTGTATCATAGCAGAAAGTTGCTTTCCTCATGGCTTCTTCTAAGGTCTTTGGATTGTCATACTCTATTCTGTCCTTGATGTTGAAATGTAGACAACTCAGATACCTCTGAATCTTTGGTTTCTCGTCCATAAGATATGGCACATAAATTAACAAATTCATAAATTGGTTGTTCAACTCTTTCATGTTCATGGTTCCCAATTTTAGATCATAAAATTCCTTAGATTTTTCTTCATAATATTGTTCAGATAGGAATTTATTTTTGAAATACCGTTTAAAATTGCTCCAATTCACATCTTTGTCCTTGATGCCCTTCACTCTTTTGATGTCCTGCCACCAAATATCTGCCTTACCGATCAAGTTGTAGATGGCCATCTTTGCCTTTAATGAGTCTGAATAATCATAGATTTAAAAATATTTATTCATGCCAGACAGCCATGCTTTAGCTGCCTCTCCTTTCTCAGTTTCACCATTGAAAGTTGGAGTTTTGATTTTCTTGAACTCCCCATAAATCTGTTCATACTTTTTATGGTTTTTTTTTCTTGGTTTGTAATCTCCTTCATTGCTATCACTTGAATAATTACGTTTCTTTTTGTGTTTTTCATTGGCAGCTTCTGATGATGTTGAATTGCTATTCACATCATCAGTTTTCACTTTCTTACCCTTGTCTCGATGAGGTAAGTCTTCAATATTGGAGGTATTTTCAATCCCTCTATCCTGTTCATCAGTTGGGAACTGATTGAACAGTACTTGGTTAAGTTCTTCTTGTGCCTTCAGAATTCTCTCATTGTCCTATTCCACAGATCTGATTTCTACTTTTAACTCCTGAAATGCACGTAACAATTCTGATGAATTGTCATTCAATTCACCATGGATTTCTTCTTCATAATGTTGTCCCGTGCTATAACTGTTTGGTCGAAATCTGTCCTCCATATGTTCAACTGATCCTTCCATACCTGTAGCTTAGAAAACAAATTTCTATATAACAAAAATAATTTAAATTGAATTAGTAAAAATTTATGCTATCATAAAATTTTATGTTGCATGTTCGTTGGACCTTTTCGGGCCGAGAGTTCGAACATGAGCTCTGATACCACATGTAACATCCCGTAATTTCACAGCAATTTTAAAATTTTTTAAGTAGCAATAAATACTGAAATTGCTAATGCAGAAAATAAAATAATTACAAATATTTTAACTAATGATGAATTATGATAACAACAATTAATACTTCATAGCGCAAAGTACTTCATTAGTTATGCTTATGTTTATTTGCAATCTACATGTTGTAGTTAAGTTTATACTATGATATAGTTTTCTTGGTAACTACTGACAATTTGTGTTTGAATGGTGACGAAGGGGTCCTATGAGGTACCCTGATGTTTACTTAGATACTTTAGTTAAAGCATTTGAACATGTTTCACTGTGCAGAAACATAGTTAAGAATAATATGACAATTCAAGTGTTTAAGAGTAAATATGTTTTTCAATTCATCGTCAATGTAAAGTGAAAACTCTAGTACTTCTTTGCATAAAAATTATTGAAGGTATGGATCTTTGTTCCAGTTCTCATTTACACACTAGTTTACAAGCTTATCAGTGTTATTAAAGTCCTATCATTGTTTTGCCAAAATGCAAAGATTAGTAATGTTCTATCTATTAAACTTACACTATGAGTTCTTGTTTAAGTGCTAGATTCCAATGTACACATGGATTCACTTGAAGTCATCAAAATAACTATAATTGCTTATTTATAATTTATTAAAATCATTCTAATATAAAAAATTGTTATTATCAAAAATACAATAATACCATTGTCAATGTCCAACATTATTTGAAATCCTTTAAATGTAATGTTTATGCTATTTCAATATGAACAAGCATTATAATGTGCACAATATGAAGCCTAGACTATACCTTAAGTATCGAAGATCATTTATAATCAATTGATTAGCAATATTCAAAACATATAACTATATATTAAAATCCAATATATGACATTATCTATGCTATTTAAGAAGAAAATGTACAACATATAATAACCATGCATTATACTACCCATACATTAGGAATGTATTACTAATAATACGATACCAACTATAAACATTGGGAATGAAAATATATATGTAATACAACCCTAAACATTGTAATGAATGCGATAATGACACCGCATTTTAAGTCGTGGTACTAGCTTGCTGACAGTCTATCGAATCCTAGTCATAGCATTAGAATCGCCTACATGTTTATGTGTAGTGGAAAGCTTAGGTGGATGCCTTTATGGCTGATGGTCATGTGAAAGAGTTCACAAAATGTAATTACGACGCTGAGCTGTGCCAAACTTTAGCCCTTGGTCTGGTGATTTGGCGACGTGGTGGATGTGATAATCAATATGGTATTCAATGCAGTGGTTGTCCGAACTTCAAAGTGCCTGGCTGGCCCCTCCTCCATCATTGATCTCATATGATCTAGGGCTTTGGGAAGAAACCCTAGTATTTCATGGTAAGTAACATTGAAGTGTTTTCTTGGCCTTCATTTCATGTGTTAGTGGCGCAGTAGAGAGGCCGACAGCCTGCTACAATGTAGGGTGTGGAAGTTCGTTGTTTGGAGGACTCCTTCCTCTGTTTCGATCCTTGGACCTATAAGGGAAAATTTATACATTTTCAGGATCTGTATTCTTGGTAGTGTTGAGCCATGATACAGTCTTTGAAGTAGTTTGTAAGGTTTTTATGTCAGCTTCTTTGAGTGCAAGGTTGAACCGGAGTTTGATTCTCCTAGCTACAATGGTTGTTCTTTAAGTTCTGAACTCTTATTCTTTGCAACTTGTAGATAGCTTCAACGACTTGTCTGCTGAAGGTGTTTCTAACTCAAGAACTGTGTTATTTAAGGTAATAGTTCCTTTAAAGGAAAGCTTATGATATTTGAGCTTACTTTGAGTTAAACTCCGCGTTTTAGTTTTTTTTGTAACCTCTCAATAATTTTTATGATAAGCTTAGCTTCATCGAAAGGTCACTAGGTTTGAAAGCTTGAAGGGAATGGCTACTCGACCACCAGTAAGCCTTGGTGGTTCCTTCTCCTCGTAGTTTCTCTTGGTCTGTGTGACCTATGTTTGATGTTTTGACGAAGTCTGAGGAAATGTTCTTGGCAGAGGGTTTTTAACTGTGGATGTAACTTTCAAGAGCCTCACGTCAGGTGTAAAGAGGATGGAATCCTTGGCTCCTTCCACTATCCTGCCACTGCAGCATTCTGCTGTAACTTTCATTGAACTGTAAACTTGTTTTATGATTAAATTTTCAAAAAGGGATGAACCCTAAGTAATGTAGAAATATTGAAATGTTTCAATACAAACTGTGTTGATATTTTGACTAAATTAAAATAATGTAATATTAGCCGAGAGCTGAGGGCTTACTCGTTTTCTGCGAAGCATATAAAGTCTTGTGTTGAAATGTTTATGATTTTGCTTGAGTAATGAAATGAAATCGTGTTTGCATAAAAATAATAGTTTTACTGAACTAATTCTATGTTTGTAAAACTTGATATGTTAGTTAGAAAAACAATGTTGATTCAAGCCAAGAGTCGTAGATTAAGTAATGCTTCGACAGAATAACCCCGTGCTTGTATTGTTTTAAGTTTTGAGTTTGGAAGGTTATAATATGAAATAGTATGTTTTTATAAATGGCTATATACCATAGGGTTCGACCTTGTTCCAAACAGTCGAAACCTTACCCTGCAGGTTTTAATTGGTAGTTTTTGCCTTTTACTACGTTAATAAAAGACTATGCTAATTTTTGGTTACTGGCCGAGAGCCAACTCCATGTTTTTGTTTCGTCAACTTGGACCTAAGATCAAGTGTTTAAGTAATTCTGTGTTTTTTCTTTCATTTAAAGTTCATGTATAAATTCCATGAGATTTGAGCATAAAATCATAATCTATTTGGAAACTGTAATTATGTGTTTTCCCTATTAAGGGTTTCGATTCTATGTTGAAAGTTTTGCAAAAGAAAGTTAAAAATAACAATAGTGCAGAGTTATGATTCTATCTATAGTGAATGTGTTTAAATTTAATGATTGTAGTTGATACTAAATCAAATATGAGAAATGAGTACTTCAAAAAGAATAGTGATGTTTAGTGATGAGAATAATAAGTGTTTAATTCATCGTTTGTAAGTAAAAACTCTGTAAAGCAGAAAATTTGCAGCTGTTAAAATTTCTAGAATATATAATGCCTGAAACAATTGAATTTATAACATCCTACTGTTTGAAATAGAATACATAGTATTAGCTGTCAACAATGGATAGTGTTTATAGAAAACCTAGTTTTGTGCAGAGATGACATGTCTTTCTTTTGTAACTAAGTACAGGAAATGCTAAATATTTGTTTTATGATGTGGTGTTCTATATTCTTAGTTTAAACATACTTAATTGATACTTCATAATTTAAAAGAAACACTACAATATTTATCTAATCATTCAATTGGAATTCTTCCCATCATTCATCTATATTAATTTTACTTCTTTGTACTAGAGTGCTATACAGAAAACAGTATGGGAAAAATACAAAAAGGGTTTTAATCAATCATTACATCTACTTAATCATCATTATACAAAATCATCTCTAGGTTAGTAGTTGAAACAATTTCTTCTGTATCACTGTAAATACTAAATCTGTAATGCATAAAATCATTTAATTGTAAACAATAAGACAGAACAGTAGAACCTTATTGACTGTAGGAGAAACAAACAACCCAAGGAGCCTGTTCCACCCAACCTATTCCTGAAGATAGCCAAATTACTTACTTTAGGACCCCCAAGCCTGTTCACTGAACCACTAGGAAGAAGAATCTGTAGAAGCTTTAGGTCAATCCACTTGCACCATAAAAGTAGTTCATCCAATCATATAGACTTAGCAGTCAAAGAGACCTGAACCAACACCTCTAGTTCTCTTCTTAGAATATTTTAGTAGCCTCACAATGCACTTCCACATAGCCTCCCTATTCGAATCTCTCAGTGATCACCTGATACACTTGAGGAATTATTTCTACAAAAAATAATGTAGAGTTGCCTGCTTAATTCAAATTGCCTTATCTAGGCTGCCTAGGCCTTTTAGTGGTTAACCTGGTCATTAATGAGCCATCAGCTCTCTTCCACCCACCTGGGAGATAATGCCACAAATTTAGAGGTAGTTGTCCCATAACCAACAGCTAATGGTGGAGTGCAAATGTTGACAGCTGTCCCATTCCTTCTAACAGCTTCCATTCCTCCTAGTGGGTCAGTGAACACTCATTTAACAGTTCCCTTGGGTGTTTGTCTCCTGTTTTAATTTATTAAATAATAATTTAACCAATCATTACAATCATTCTTGACCAATATTTGGTCATAATTACAAAAGTTTGTAATTATAATTTAATATAATGTTTTTGCAATAAAATAAATAGTCTCAAAATTTGGGTAGGTGACATGACCAAAGGTTTTAGCGGAGGTTTTTTTTTTTCGGTGCACTTATTTAAATGATAATACAGCAGTGAGTTACATATACAGAAGCATCAGGCCACCATATACCATGTTGCACCACATCCAAAAAAATCATCAAGTGCAACAAAACTATAAAATCTAAACGGGTGCATTACATAAACATAAACACCCTTGCGCATTCCATTAAACATAAACGCCTCGTACTATATTTTAGTAAAAAATAAAAATTATTATTTTATTCAAATATTCCTGAGATTTTTTTAGAAGCCTATACAGAGTCCATTACCAAATAATAAATGCTCCGGTGCGTGTAGTAGAAACAAACACACGGTATAATCTGTTATTAAAAAAACATATTAAATTTTATAGGTAAAGACATCATCTTAGTGCATTCGTTAACAATAAACAGGTCGATGCATCTAATCATAATGAATGCACTGATATAGATTTCATTAAAAATATTACAACTATTTTATTCAAAACATCTCACAAAATTTTACCGAAAGCATCATAATGGTGTGTTAGTATATAAACACCCGGTGCGTGACAGAGATTGTAACACACTGCTTAATTTTTTTATTAAAAATTAAAATCTATAATTTTATTACTACGCATTTGTTTAAAACCTCACACCAGTGCGTTACATGATATGAAACAACCCGGTGCATGAACAACACATTAACGCATCGGTGATTATTTTATTATATATATATATATATATTATTTTATTTTAAAATCTGCTCACTCCAGTGTACTGTTAGGTGCACCAAAATAGGGTTTAATAAAAAAAATTACCGTGCCTTCAAACTCATTTTTACCCTCTTCAGTGTGATTGAGCCCACCTACACCACTGCTGCACCTCACTCACCTGGATGCCCTCACATCCGTGGTGCATGCAGACAAATTCCTCAATCCTATTGGCTACTGACTCTAGATTGAATTTTTGCAAACTATGGGAAAAACTTCGAATTTTCCATGCATCGCCAATATGCCTCCCCGATGTGTCATTCAAAAGCTAAATTGATTCTTACTTCATAATTTAATTTTTCAAAAATTTTGTTTTTAAATTGACCTTCAAATTGTCCTATTTAAAAAAATAATTAAAAAAATTCACGTTGCGTTCAAGCCTTTTGACTCAAACCACCTGACAGTGCACCCTGTAAAATTTTACAAGGTGCACCATTCATGGTGCAAGATGAACGGATCTAATGCACTGCTGCATCGTGAAAATATATTTTAAAGCATTGAACTGCTTATCGATGTGTTTGAAACTGAAGAGCACCAATCGTATGGTGCACTTATGTGTATTGAATGTACCGGTTAAGTAAAAATTGTAAATGAAAACATTAAATTATATGGTACTGTTAGTGCACATCAGTGCACTCATTTTTGGTGCTATGATGTGTAGTAGGAGCATTAATTTTAAACCCCAAAAAATCATAATTTAATGGTGCTTCATTGGGATGTCAGGACACCGGTGAAAAGTTCTGTAACATGCCCCAAGGAGCACTCTGAATTAATTTCTATACAAATAGTAATTTAATAAACAACAGTGCAATCAGGTCAATTAAGTGCATCCTTTCTGGTGGATCGACGTGCCAAAAGAGCACCATTAATAGAGCATATCAAAATATAATTTAACACTGCTCCTAGTGCACATGAGTGCACTGATGTTCGGTGCACTCACTTGATTTAGGTGCACCATCAACCAAATTTTACAAAATATCCCGATGGGTATAGTCATTGCGACACCGTTGAAATAAATTTTAAATATATAGAATCATAATAGCGATGCACGTTACATATTTTAGCGCACCATAAAATGGTGCAGCTTATATATAAACGCACCATTGGCAGTGCAGTTTGTGCATAAAAGCACCAGGAGGTGCGCCTACGTTATTAAGGTGCACCACTTCTAAACAAATATTGTTTTGAGAGAAAAATGTACTATTGATGTTATTAAATAGGATTTTAATTGAATGAAATATTACATGTTTTTATATATCTACGCATGACATTAACTCATGTTATATATGAAATAGAGACATGAGCAATGACAAGCTACTCGGTAGGAGCGTGCACAATTGGATCAATTCAACATGGTTAGAGAATGGGAGGCTAGGGAGAGGGAGATGGATTTGTATGTTTTCCCCATTATTAGTCAGACTAGAGAGCTCTAGAGTGCTATGATCCTCCTGAAGTTCTATCAGGAGGCTACATCCCTCAAGGGAAACTCTTCATTGTTGTGTCAGTTCATCCGACGATGGAATCCTCAGAGGCATGCATTTCATGTTGGTCTCAGTCAATGGTTCCATCCCACTGAGGATGAAATCTATTACATCATTGGGATATCTAAGAGATTGGAGGATTTTCCCCACTCCCTTGATGTCCCAGTTGGTGGTGTAGCAGAGAGTTAGCTAGCGTACACTCTGAGATATATCAATGACGAGATCGTCCATCCCTCTGATTTTCAAGTGAGCGATGGGAAGCTTAAGATCTTTGCTTTCGGTTGAGAGGAGTTTAGATGCCTCTCTCTTTTTCTTATGAAGCTAGTGCACTCCACCAGTGATGGGAAATGCATTAGTTTCCCTCTATTGTACTAAGTTAACTCTTTAGTGCAAGGACCTAGATGCATTAGGTGGTATGCCATTTTTTTGCGATAGTTTTTTTATACTTTGGATAGATGCCATGTAGTGATTAATGGGAGGTCCAACTTACCTTTCTGTTTAGATTTTTTTATCTATTTTTTGAGAGGTTTCCGGCCACTAGACCTCCTTTCAGTATCTCCCTTATAGGGGGATGAAAGAGGTGCATATGCACATGCCCACATAGATGATTTCCCAGAGGGGGAAGCCTAACTTCCTAGATAGGATCACGTTAGATGTGGTCAAGATGCTAGGCAGTGAGGAAGACCATGCACTAGACATTGTGCCATATCCATATGCGGGCTTAGACGACAAAGGTGCCCCGATATCTTATTCACACCGGAGGAACCACTAGATGAGAGAGGTAATATTACCGTTATGTTTAAATTATTCAAGTATAATTTATTCTCTTTATACTTAATGCAAATGAAATATGTTCTAAATATTAAATTTTTTAATGAAATTATTATTCATGTGTACTATATTTTTTTGCAGACATTGGAACATTTGATCGTGGGGTCGATTCACTTCCTCTCACATAGGAGGATTATGATATGGATGAGCCCAATCAGGATGGACCACATTTGGAAGGTAGACATTTTGGTTACCGTCCACATAGGCCCCAAGATAGGAATCACCAAGATGTGGCAGACGGTTTGGCCACATTATTGGCAGATGAGGGGGCTTAGCCTGTACGGGTGCAAAACATTATTCAATAGCCTCACCTTACATAGATATGGAGGATTCTTCCCCATGAGATGAGTTTGTTGATGCAACCTATTTTCGGTGCATGCATTCAGTTAGCTACTAGAAGGGATGATCATCATCATCATTCTCCACCTCCTCCACCTCCAACCCATCCTCCATCATATTCGACATCTACTACTCCACCTCCTCCTCCATTAGCTTCGTCAACATATCCTCCACATCCTACTCCTCCACCTCCCCCTCCATCAGCTTCATCAACATCTCATCTACCCCTTCCTCCTCCACCTTCTCCTCCATCATCTCATTCATCATATTTTCTAATCCTACTCGACCGGCCTACATATCCTACTTCATCATCTCCTCTACTCCTTCTCAACCGACCTATCGATCCTATTGGTCAGCTTAACCATCCACCATTTCCTACTCTAGTCACCTCTATTGTAGATACAATGCTCAGAGGGGGTACAATTCATCTTGATGGACCTATTTATGTTTCTCCATGAGTTGGTTTTTTTCCTGGAAGAGGTATTGTTTCCTTTGTCTATATTGGTGGAGGTTTCGATTCCTCTACCTCTGCTGGCAGAGTTGTTGATAATGCCTCTGGCTTTATTGGTGGAGGTAGCAATGTCTCGAGATCTAGTGGGAGAGATACCGATGATTCCTCTGTTGGAGGTGGATTAGATATGTCATATTAGTTCTTGGGATGGAGGTATTTATTTGAAACGTATCATCAGTTTGATGTTATATATGTTCATATTTATATATATACTGCATTTTTCATGTTTATGTTGATGTCGATGGTTATGTTGATGTTTATTTATATGTACTTGATGGTGTGTATGTTAGCTTAGGTTAGATTATATTTGTTAGATGTGTGTGATGGTTATGCATGTTATAATATAATATGGTTTTTTATGTTATATGATTGCAATGTAATGTAATGTTTAAGATGTTACGCTCATGTTTATGATGCTATATTGATGATTTTTATGTTTTATATTATATGGTGAAAATGATCATGATGATGATATGATGAGGTTTATGTTTATGTTTTTTAGGTGGTATGATGATATATATTTAAAATTATAAATTAGGATATTTACTAATGTCATGTGACTGATTGATCATGTGTTTAAAATAGTGATTGTTAGATGGTGACAATGATAATGATGGTATGTTTATGTTTATGTCATGAAAATGATGATGATGGTACGTTTATGTTTATGCTTGTGGTTAATTTTATGATGGTATTATCATGATGTTTATGTTTATGTTTGTTAGGTGTCGAAAATAATGATGATCATATGCTTATGTAAAAGACCTTTGTACTATTCAAAATCATGTGGGTCTTTAAATCAGTAACTATTAATTTAGTTGATAAAAACATCACAATTCGCATTGTAAATTATGATATAAAACACGTTGTTGTATGACTTAACAAGTTTTCAAAGCATTAGACTTTTGTAAATAAAGTTATCGGGTTTTTAATTTTGGTCAAAATTTTAGCATCCTTTCGACCATTTTTCATATTAAATAATTTCAACCTAAATTCTATAGACAATTTGAAGTATGGTTTCATATATAGGTTGATATATTTGGTTAGAAAATGAATTTGAAAGTATGGTTGGTTGTCAGGTCAGCATAAATGTGAAAATATAGATTGGAATAATGGTCATTGAAAATTAATGTTTCATTAATTAACTTAATATAGGTTTAAAATTTTATTTTTACATAATATAATTGAATAAAAAATATCATTGAATTAAATATTTTATGAATTTTATATTGATAATGGATGAAATTGTGGCAGCTCTATGATTTATGATTGTTGTAATATAATTTGTCATAGTATCATGTTTATGATTTTTTATAGTTTGTACTCATAGTATTATGTTTATGTAATAATATTTTTTTATTTAGTGTTCATATTGTTCTTATATAATTTCTATGAATATTATAATTTATTGTAATTTTCTTAATGATGTAGTAAAATTTGTCATAATATTATACTTACAGAATAATATGTCTATTTTGTTGCAACTTTATGTTGAGCATTACAAAATAATATATAATTATTTTTAATAAGGAAATTAAGTCTTCATCGTATAATGTTTTGTATAATTTAATTATTCAAATGATAAACATAAATGAATCATTTTTATAAGTCTAACCAAATATCGTAACAAAAAGACAAGTGTTACCATGTAATATTATAATAAAATATGAATATGAACATCAATATGACCTATCAAAGTATCATTGAAGATTTTTATTTTTTCTTATAATAACTCACTTTGCAATGACAAATATCAAAGCTCTAATAGGAATAATGACAAATACTTAATTAAAAGAACAACCTTTTCTCTTAATTGTAAACCCAAAAGTTGCACTCTCCAAACTTATTATTATTAATCATGATCTTCATTATATAATATAACATTAGTCCACATTGAAGGAACACGTTTTATATAACATTAGTCCATATTTAGCCCATCAACAATGAAACTTGAAATAAATATAAATATGAATATGAATATTCCAAATATAGGATTTAAAAAAAATTATTGTTTGTTATTTTTAATTTATTATATCACATCAATTTTAAAGGACATACATATTTTATTAATCTTCCCATAAGTTTTTTCTTCCCTAACTATATATATGTGTCTAAGTATCTAAAATATAAAATATGAGTGTATAATATAATCATTAAATTCACCCTCTTATTGAAATGAGAGTAGATGAAATTACAACAAACAATATTAATATGATTAACATCAAGGATAATTCATACTCTAATTCGCTGATCTGATCCAATTGTAACAATACAAAAAATTAAATCATTAAACCCACACTACAATTATGAACTAAATGGAAGTATACACATATCATCTTTAACTATAGAGAATGACATACAATCATTCCATCAAATCACAAATTACTTGATAGACATGAAACATATTTCACATCATATTGCTTTTTAACCAACTCAAATTGTTTAAACACTGTATTAGGTAATCAAATTTCCATTTCCACCATCATAACATCAAAAATAAACAATATAACTAGAAAATCAAAGATAACAATAACAAAATGATATATCAATCTATAAATGATGAAATAAAACATGTACATATCACTCTCCATTGCCATCACCATCATTATCTTCTTCAGTTGGCATGATAGAATTGTTGTTCTAAAAAACATGTTTAGATCTAGGGTCGTGTCGTAATACATGAACCACCAATATTTATCCAACACATCCAGGTAAAATAACATTTGGTTGCATTTTTTTGGGAAAACATGAGGCTCCTTATTTTCATCCCACATATTTCTAGAGTTGATACATATCAACCCACTATAACGATCTTCCTTTACATTATTCCTATCGAATGTGTTCCACCACTTGCACCTAAAATTAACACATTGTAAATATGACAAGTCAACTTGAATGATCTCTTGTATTTTTCCTACATAAGCGAACATATTCCTATCAGGTCTCAATTGTGGCGGCTAGCAAGACTAGATTTGTTGAACTCAACTTCCACTCCATATTTTTCTGTAAGACTTCCATCATCAGCATCCTCGGTGTGAAAATGATGTCCATAAGCCCACATAGATGGGAACGAATGCACCTATAAGAAAAGAACCAACAAATGATGGTGTCATATGTCTAATAACCCAAGCATTAATATATTAAACATAGATGTTATAATTCAAATTTGCATTATAAAGTTATAAATGTACATAATTATTTTATTATTGAGTTTCTACACCTGATCCCAATGTTTAGCGCATAGTCCTCTTTAGGAGGGTAATGATCGAATGCACCATATTTCTCTTTGACTTGGTCTACAACCCAACTATTGGGACAAATCATTGGCATATTTTATTTTAAATGATCTAGAAAATGAATTCTTCTACCGTGCAACTGTATAAATTATTTTCTGTCAATGTCCAATTTCCTCCTTTTCTCTTCATACAATGTGACCCACAGTTGTGCTGCTTCAACATTGTAAAGAATGAATTTATCAATTGCATCAATTTTTGAATTCACTGTTGTATTCATGGAAACAAAAAAAATTCAATATGTATGTCATCAACTATAGATTTTGAGGTTTGTTGTGAATAGTTACTATGTAGAAATTTGAAGATTGAAAGATAAGTGACTTACTCTTTATCATGTTCCTTTTCTCTGTTCATTACTAGTACCTCCCCTTCCCTTTTTTTCCTCATCACATTCATCATCCCAAATCACTGCACCTGGTGTGTGGTCGATTTGTTTGATGTACTCACTAGCATAATAGAATGACTCATGTACTATGTACCCCTTTGCCATAAACCCCTCGATTTTTTCCCTTTGTTGAACAAATCCCTTCACTTTTTTCATGAACCTCTCGAAGAAGAACATCCAACAACATGAGACCACCCTAACTAATTAAACCTCATTGACTAGGTGAATTAGAAGATGAACCTACAAGTCAATGAAACTCGATGGTAGTTCCTTCTCAAACATACAAACAATCTCAAATATCTCTTGATAACACCATCCAATTCTAGCGATGTAAATCTCATTTGATGTGATCCATCGTACAAATGTAGATAGTTTAGATATGGCACACTATAGGTCATTGTGAAAGTCATGGATCACACACCCACACACGAACACCGGATAATGACACTACAAAATAAACACAAAAAGTTAATTTCATTTTAACTTGCGTGGTAAAAGATTTAAATAAAAAGTAAAAAAATATTGGCATTAAATGTACCCTTAGAAGGTGGAGATGGCCATGTGATTTCAAACCCGACAACTTTTCATCTATAGTGAAGCAGTTTCGTAGAGTAGACCCATAAAAAAAGGCATATTTACACCCAGATGACTTCATTTTCCAAATTAAGATCATCTTTCTTCAAAATCCATGATACATTGCCTTTTTTAAATGAAAAAAGAGGGGCCAACCTCTCCTCTATTTTCTTGTCTTGGACAATGCTTCTTTTTAGTATTTGAAGAAATAAGATGTTTCCTGATAGCCAAATTGCCACTTTTTTGGATGATATTTGATGCCACAGAGAACATGAAATATTGACATAAGGTCACCTTACGGAAATAAGGTTCTTGCTTAACAATACACACGACACAAACCACAATGCTCACACAAACAAGGTGTAGAACAAGATGCCTGGATTGGCTTATATTACTTCTCTGAAATCGGTTACAATGTAAAATAACTGTAATCAAATAACTAACCACAATTGGCCTCAGCTGTTACAACTTAGAAGTAACTGTGGTGTGTTCTCCCTGTGTGTCGACCTCACCCTCTCTTGGTTCACCACGGAACTCTGAGCTATGGTTTGATCTCAACACTCTACACTCAGCCATAGTGACTCTTTACAACTCTCTCAGCTCTGCACTTTGCTATGCTTCTCTCTGTCTCCTCCCTTAGACTGAAGACCTTTTCTCCTCTTCTACTCTGCGGGTGTTGTTTACAAGATTATTACAATTTCGAGACATGCATTCCCCATTCGCCAATCCTATCCAAATGCTGCAAATCTGCACTGTTAGCTTCTATTCATGCTCCACAGCTTCTGTCCATGACGTCCTCTATCATGTCCTTCATGAACTCACAATAACTGTAATAACTTCCTCAGCACCCCCAAATGGTCACTGGTACAATCCCTTGACTTTTATCTTTTCCAACACTGCAACAGCAGTCAGTCACATCTAGATTGTACTGTCGGTTCATTCCTTCCCCAATATACTTGACTTCATCAAACCCTATCGTGTCGTAGTTCGACCACTTGTCGACTACTCGACCTCTTATGTCGCTATTCAACTGTCGACCATCTTATGTTGGTCTCGACTTCGCGACATCTACTGCTCCTTCAGTCAACCATGCTCCAAATACTTCTGCTCGACTTTTTGACTTCGACAAGTCAACCTGCTCCCTGCACCAGTGGTCATCTACACTCCCGCTGGTCAGCTCCCTTCGGTCGATCAACTTCGACTGATCCGCCTAGGTCTCGATGCTCCTGCATCAGTCTCCCCATGTAAAAAAGAATTCGACTTCTCCGTTAGTCTCCTGAAATCCTCTTCAAAAATCCACGTCGCTTCCTGCAGCTCATCATTTGTCCATCGCACCAAGTATTCCTTCATGCACGATCAACGGGTACGCCCTGCCTCGCGTTCATCGATTACTTTTGCGATCCCTTCTTTATGGAAATCTGGAATATGTTCTGTCCAGTCGATACTACTTCCTTCCCCCTTACTGCTGCTTGACCCTTCTTCAAATTTATATAGGTCTGAGACGTTGAACGTTGCTGAAATGTTCAAGTCTTCTGGCAATTCTAACACATAGGCATTGTCTGAAATCTTCTTCAGAATCTTTCATGGTCCTATCTTCTTCAACTTCAACTTGTTGCATGTTCCTATTAAAAATCGTTCCTTCCGCAAATATGCATAGACTAAGTCCCCTTATTGGAATGAAAATAGCCTCTTCCTCCAGGCGGCTCTCAACTTGTAGGCCGCGTTACTCTTCTCGATGTGCTTTCACACATTTTCATGAACTTCATGCATATGCTCTACGAATGGTTCTGCATCCACGCTCTTCCTGGTTTCTGTTGGCAATTCGACCAAATCTGCCACGACATGTGGATTCCTCCCTTGAACAATCTGGAATGGACTCAATCTTGTTGATTGATTCATAGAATTGTTATATGCAAACTCTACCTGTGGCAACACATTCTCCCACTGCTTGGGTCTATCGGCTGCTAAAAATATTAGAAGGTTTCCCAAACTTCAGTTTACAACCTCGGTTTGTACATCTGTCTACGGATGATATGCTGAACTAAACTCTAACTTCGTGTCGAGTTTCTTCCATAGGGTTCTCCAGAAATGCCCCATGAATTTCATATCCCTATTCGATGTGATACTCTTTGGAAACCCATGCAATCGGACTATTTCCTTAAAGAATAATACAGTGATTCCTGTGGCATCACTTGTCTTCTCACATGGTATGAAATGTGCCATCTTCGAAAACCTGTCGACTACAACAAATATTGAGTCGTTCCCCTGCTGAGTCCTTGGTAATCCTAACACAAAATCCATGCTAAGATGCTCCCACGGGTTCCCTGGTACTTGCAATGGTGTATACAACCTCGTGTTCTGACTCCTTCCTTTTTCCAACTAGCAAACCTGACATTGTCGAACCCATTTTCTGACATCTGTTGACATCCTTGGCCAGAAATACTTTTCATCGATCAGTGCTTTGGTCTTGTCGATCCCAAAGTGCCCTGCTTACCCGCTATTATGAAATTCTTGGATTATGTTCTCTCTCACTGATCCTTTGGGAATACACAGCTGACTTACCCTGAACAGGTAACCTTATTGAATGAGATAACTCAAATATGGAGTTCTGTCGACGCTCCAAGGCTCACGACACGCCTTCCATGCCTTCGCAAAATCTTCGTCGGCCTTATACTCCATCTTTATCGACTCTATTCCTGTTGCTTGAACAGTCATCGTGCTCAACAGCGCAACTCCCCTACTCAATGCGTCGGCAAATTTGTTCAACTTGCCCGACCTATGCCACAACATGAACGTATATCTCTGAAGTAACTCCACCCACTTCATGTGTCTCTGATCCAACTTCGACTAAGTATTCAAATACCTCAGTGCTTGGTGATCTGTGTATAACACAAATTCCTGTGGCAATAAATAATGCCTCCATTTCTTTAATGCTTGTATGATAGCATAAAATTCTTGGTCATAGACCAAATAATTCCTCTTCGCTCCATTCATTTTTTCACTGAAGATTGCAATTGGTCGGCCTTCCTAGCTCAACACTGCTCCAATTGCTCTTCCACTTGCATCACAATCGACCTAGAAAACTTTGTCAAAGTCTGGGAGCGCCAACACTGGGCTCTCAGTGAGCACAAATCCGATTGAATCCCCAAATGAACTTCTGGTAGAAACTAGCAATTCCATGGAAAATTCTCACTGCACTCGTATTTGTCATTTCCGGTTAATCTACAATTGCCTTCACCTTCTCTGGGTCCATCTCCAACCCTTTACCTGAAATTACAAATCCCAAGTACACTAATTCCTTCTTCATGAAGAAACACTTTTGTAGGTTAATCATCAGCTTCTCTTCCTGCAATTTCTGCAATACTTGTCGAACGTGCTCCAAATGTTCTTACTTGGTTCGACTGAAAATCAGAATGTCGTCTAAATAGACTACGACAAACTTTCCCAAGAATGGTTTCAAAACCTCATTCATCAATCTCATGAATGTACTGGGTGCATTAGTCAATCCGAACGACATGACTAACCACTCATATAACCCTTCCCTTATCTTGAATGTTGTCTTCCATTCATCTCCTTCTCTGACCCTAATATGGTGATACCCACTCTTCAGGTCTAATTTTGTGAAGTATGTCGCTCCACTCAGGCAATCCATCAAGTCATCCATCCTCGGCAATGGAAATCGATACTTGATCGTGATCCTATTGATGGCTCTGGAATCAGTACACATCCTCCATTCCCTACCCTTCTTGGGTGTCAATACCAATGGTACCGCACATGGGCTCAAACTTTCTCAGATCAATCCCTTGTCCGACAACTCTTGGACCTGTCGGTTGAGCTCCTATCCCTCTGCTGGACTCATCCTATATGGTGCTTTGTTTTGCAGACTCGACCTTGGAATAAAGTCGATCTGATGGGATATACTCCTTGTCGGCAGCAATCTCGTCGGTTTCTCATTAGCCATTATGTCCTGAAACTCTTCAAGCAACTCCTCGACTTCGACCGGAATACTCTCCCGATTGGTTGTTCCTTCGACATATGGTCCCTTTGGAATGATTGCAAAACATCCTTACTGATTTTCCTCCTCTGCGAGGAATTCCTTGGCAGTGCTCATCAACCCTCGCTTTTCCCAAAGATTTCTCTCGCCATCCTTACTGTCGGCTGGCTCTCCTTGCCTCGGCTTAAGAGTTGTTTTCACGCCATTCTTCTACACTTTGATTGTGTTATCTCGACTATCATAGATCATCTTACAATCATATTGCCATGGCCTCCCTAAGAACAGATGGCATGCATCCATGGGAACTACATCACACAATACGTTGTCCTCTAATCCTTCAACTCTGAAGTTGATCAGGCACTGTTTGGTCACCTTAACATGGTGTCCTTTCTGCAACCATGAGATCTTGTATGGGTGTGGGTGTTCTAGACACTTCAACCCGATCTTGTCGATGACTTCTATTGACAGAAGATTCTTTGTGCTCCCACTATCAACTATGGTCTTGCAATGCAATTCTCCGATCAACACCTTTGTTCGAAAGATAGCCTTACGTTGTGTTGGTTCCATCAGATCATCTTGATCTTCCTGGATCAAAGCTCTCTGAACCGTCAGATTTCGGTTCTTCTTTTTCTCATCTCCACTGCTATCTGATGCTGATTCTTCCCTCTTGTCGACTTGCTCATCCTTTCGACGTCTGGGTTTCGATTCTTCTGTAGCATGTAGGTTTTCTGGGCACTCATATGCCTTGTGTCCCGCTCCTTGACATTTGTAACAGATTATAGTTGGTCTGTTAGCTCCTTTCTTGTCGGATGGACCACTTCGACCATACGCACCTCGACTACGGTTCTCACAACCATCGCGTCGTTTCTCTTGTCATCTTTCCTTCGTCGATGTCCCTTCTATGTGTCGACTATCTTTGACACCTTCTTTCTTGTAACCACTGCCTTGACCTTTCATGGAGACGGTCTTTCCACCCCGACTAGTCATCCTGCCTCTGGTCGCTGCAGCATTTCTTGACAGTTTCTCTTCTGCCTTTAGAGTGAACTCATAGGATTCTCCGACTATTCTGAATCTCCACATGCTGAGTTCATCCTGAACAGTGTATTTCAAGTCATTTACATATCTGGCGACAGCTTCTTCTCCTTCATCAGTCTCTCCTGACCGAATCGACAATCGGTAGAACTCCTCCGTTTACTCCTTCACGGTCATCTCTTTTTGTCGAAAGTTTTGTAACTTCCTGAATAAGGAAACCACATAATCATTCAGCAAGAACTTCCCCTTCAACTTGGCAACCATCCTGTCCCAAGATTTGATTTTCTCCTTGCCTTTCTTGAGTCTGTCAGCCTATACATTGTCCCACCACAATGAGGCATGACCCTTCAACCCTAGACGTGCAGTCTTAACCCATTTAGGATCCTCGATCTGCTCTACATCGAGATATTTATCCATCTCTCTAAACCATTCGATCAAGTCTTCTAGGTCCAAGATTCTCGAATATGTATGCACTAGCTTTGCCCAACCTCTCATTTCTATCAGAAGCTTGATGAGTTTCTCCTCTGGTTCTTCTGCTGTGGCTTCCCGAGCTTCCACTTCCTCGACTTCCTCATCGCTGTGGTCTAGAGCTTCAAGAATGCAACCATGCCTCTGATTTTCCTTGATTGCTGTGACTTCATTGGTCAAAGTCCTCATCGTTCAGATGCATTCATCGAAGATCTCATGATCCACTGTGACAGTTGTTGCGCCACACGCTCTTCGTTCTCAGACATTAACACCTCTGTGAACCATTTTTAACTTCATCTGAAATTCTCACACTTCCAGATCCTGATACCAACTGACGTAAATCAGGTTGGTATAGTCTTCTTCTCCAACCGGACTCGCCTTCGGGCTCTCATACTAACTGAAACCAAGTCAGGTTGGTATGGTCTTCTCTCCTCCAACCGGACTCACCTCCAGGCTCTGATACCAACTAACGCCAAGGTCACCTTACAAAAATAAGGTTCTTTCTTAACAATACACACGACACAAACCACAATGCTCACACAAACAAGGTGTAGAACAAGATGCCTGGATTGGCTTATATTACTTCTCTCAAACGGTTACAATGTAAAATAACTATAAGCAAATAACTAACTACAATTGGCCTCAGCCGTTACAACTTAGAAGTAACTATGGTGTGTTCTCCCTGTGTGTCGACCTCACCCTCTCCTAGTTCACCATGGAACTCTGAGCTATGGTTCGATCTCAACACTCTGCAATCGGCCAGTGTGACTATTCACAACTCTCTTGGCTCTACGCTCTGCTCTGCTTCTCTCTATCTCCTCCCTTATACTGGAGACCTTTTCTCCTCTTCTACTATGCAGGTGTTGTTTCTAATATTATTACAATCCTGAGACACGTGTTCCCCATTCGCCGATCCTGTCCAAATCTTGTGAATCTGCACTGTCAGCTTCTATCCGTGTTGCACAGCTTTTGTCCATGACGTCCTCTGTCATGTCCTTCACCAACTCACAATAACTATAATAACCTCCTCAAAAACCCCAAATGGTCACTGGTACAGTCCCTTGACTTTCTATCTTTTTCGACCCTGCAACAGCAATCAGTCACATCTAAACTATCCTGTCGGTTCATTCCTTCCCCAATATACTTGACTTCGTCAAACCCTGCCATGTCGTAGTTCGACCACTTGTCAACTACTCGACCTCTTACGTCGCTCTTCACCTGTCAACCATCTTCTATTGGTCTCGACTTCGCAACATCTGCTGCTCCTTCAGTCAACCACACTCTGAATGCTTCTGTTCAACTTGTTGTCTTCGACAAGTCAACCTGCTCCCCGCATCAGTAGTCATCGGCACTCCTGCTGGTCGGCTCCCTTCGGTCGATCAACTTTGTCTGATCCGCCTAGGTCCCGATGCTCCTGCATCAAATATTTTTAAATATATACATGGGATCTAGTAAGTGGGAAATCTTAAAATGCAAACAATATGGGAGCTCATAAAATATCGATTTCCTTTTCATCCTTTTGTGCATTTTCTCAACATAGGTTGCACATTTGAATCGAACATCATTGTGTATTCCTTCTTCTTCTCTCTGTCATATTCCCTAAGCTAGTCATTCTTTGTCATTATTTCAGTCCTTTAGGTTCTCTCTCATTTACCATTGAAAGCAGATGTTTCTCTTCTATGAGTGGTTTTATAGGAAGAATACCCTAGAGAAGTCGTACACTGAATTCCATAGGTCTTTGGACCACCTATCCTTCATAGAAGGTCTACAACATTTACATCCAAAATAACCTTTTGTTACAAGACCTATGATGTTGTAGTAAAGAGAGCATGTTAGTGTTGAAGATCAAGACAGACGCATCGAATTTAATATGCCAAAAATGATTGCTTTGAATATAAACAAATCAAACAACAATATATTTACCTGAGCGAACTCTTAACCACGGATAATCATGTGTGGTGTAAGCACATATTCAATACAATGTAAAACTCCTCTATGATGGGATGGGTTTGGATACATCACATACATGTACCCTTCCCATAATTCCTTGGATTCATTGATCAATGGTTCTAGGTAAACATCCATATTATTCACTTGTCTTCTACCAAGGACTATCAGAGCCAATATAAGGTTTTCATTCTTAACGGAAAACCATGGGTGGATATTGTTATTGATCACTACTACAAGCTAAACAGTATAGACGGTGTTTGGTTGGGAATATGGGTTGACACCATCAATGGCTATGATCAATTGAAGGCTACATATTTGATCCTTGAATTTATCGAGCCATGTATCATCTATATGATTCATGGCTATTGAATATGTTGGGATTCACATAACTGCTTCCTTACTTCGGTGCGATGCATTATATCCCTACATCATAGCTAATTATTTGCATCAATAGAGCCTTTGAATGCTTGGGATTATAGGAATGTTCCTCAATATCTTATGAGGATGACCATTTGCTTTACTGTTGTTATTTGATTCTTTGTACCTATCATGCTGACATTTTGGACATATCTCTTTGTTTGCATGTTTGCCTCTATATAGAATATAATCATTGGGATGTGCATGATATGATATGTACTCAACACCCAACATTTTCAACATTTTCTTTGCCTCTCCATAGCTATTGGGAAAGGCATTATCATTTGGAAGTACCTTATCTTTGAATATCTTGCAGTTAGTGGAAATACAAGTGTACAATGTCATTTAACGTTCATAAAATCGACCATTTTTCATGAAATATAATCCATGAAATATGGAAGAAGGGATTCCACGATCAACTTGTGGACATAATATATGTGCAAGACATGTATAAATAGAGATGAAAGTTGGAGATTTGAAGTAAGCTTGATGGTGAGAGCATAAGAGATTCAAGTGTTGTAGTTTGATATTCAAGGCATCAAGGGCTCAAAGAAAGAACAAAATGATCTAGAGAGGAGCCAAGAGCACACATGCAGTAGAATGAAAAACTGATGGTGTGCAGAATGATGATGCATATTTGTGACGCATGTGCAAGTACTGAAAGGAAGAAACATTGAAGTATGTGCAAGTGCTTGATGTTTTGAATGACCATATTACTATGATCACGTCGATAGTCACATACATTGTAAGTCCAGAAGCGTAAAGACAAAAACAAAGTATTTCAGATGATGCATAGATATCTACCTGATGCATATAAGCATAAGTAAAAGTGTGCGAAGTTCATAAGTCCATCTGACACGCGATGACAGAGCAGTAGTAGGATCCAATGAGCGCATCATGATGCAGATAATCTAATACAAGTGCGTTAAACCGAAAGGATGAATATCTTGATGCATATAAAGTCACATATTTTCTAAAAGTCTGTGGCACTTATATAGAACAGACCCATCAATAAGTGTGCAGTTCCATCTGTTACCAGTGCAATATCTCAGAGCAGCAAACTATCAAGTAAAATCATAGTATGAGTTAGTGAAAGTAGTAGCACTGTAACAGAACGACCGAGCTTACCTCAGAGTAGACTGCAGTATCAGTGAGCACACAGTACATGAAGTAAGACAAAACAAAAGTGTAAATTGAGAGGAATGAGAATTCAAGTGATGTATGCATCCCAATGACAGAGAATCGACTGCATACAAAGGTAGTGCACAACAGAATTATATTCAGAAGATCAGACAACTGAGCGGAGTTGAAGTTCAATAAGTCATAATCACATTTTGGATGTTTGGGTAGCGGGATGGGGAAAGGAGAAAGTGGTTTGTATTCTCCTTCCAATTGGTTCTAGAGAAACACAGGGATTCGGTGCTTCCTTCAAGTCGGATCTTGTAAAACTAGAGGGTCGCTACCTCCTTCCAGTTGGTGTTACTAAGTACAGGAAGTTGGTGCTTCCTTGAATGTATTCTTTCTCATTATAAATAAGCATTCTGTATTTTTCTCTCGATTGGATTTCCACATCAAAATTCTTGTGTTGTGTGTAGTTTGTCTTGGTAAATTTATGGATGAATTTTGTATATATTGATGCATAACTAAAGATAAGAATTAAGTAAAGGATAATCTGTTTAAGAAGGTAAAAATTGATCATAACTGCGCTAATACTGATTCACCCCCCTATCAATATTAAATCGATTCCAACGATTGGTATAAGAGCAAGTTGATTCAATAATTGACTAACATTTGGAAGTCAGATTCTTGCGCAAAACCCAACAAACATGGATTCAATATATGAACAGATGGTTGAAGTAGATTTTGAACGAGAACTAGTTAATGCCCTGGATGAACTAAAGAAGTGAAGGAAGAAAAGAGAGCTCTTGTAGGAATATCTTCTGAGATTGGAGGCAGACACCACTAGGTAGTTAAATATGAAGGATGACAAGTGCAAAGGACTTGAAGCCAAATTTTTTTCTCTAAGAAGCGAATTCCAAAAATTAAGCGTTCAGCTGGAAAAGGAACAAAGTTGTAGAAACAACATCGATGGAGAATCGAAATTTGTTAAAAGTTATGCATATGCTCTCAATACTCCTATGTTAGATAAGAAATGTGAGACATAACATAGAAGGGAAATCATTTAGAATACGGTCATGCATAGCCTTGGGGTTTCTATCATATCAGGTACCAAAATATTTTCTTTTGAAATTGCTATTACCATCACAACTTTGGTCATAAAGCAATATATTGTAGAGCTCGGGAATTAGCATACACCAGGTAGAATCGTTTGTGCAATCAAATGATTTCTAAAAGGAGCATCCTTAGAAAACCGCCTAAATTTTTGAATGAATACCCCAATCCCTTCAATATTTTAAGTTCGAAAGACGAATGTTGTGAAACCTCAGAACATAATACTTGGTATAAACCTGCGCAATTCACTATGATAGGTGAGGAACATAAGGATCAAGTTCATCAGAAAGCATGCAACCTAGCCTTACATGCATAGAGTAAAATGGGGAAATGGTATATAAATAGTAGATGTTCTAAGCACATGAAAGGAGATAAAAAAAACCTTTCTGAATTTTAGAGAAGACAAGGGAGGAAACATCTATTTTGGGGATAATGGCTTTGCCAAAATTCTAGGAAAAGGCCTGGAAAGCCTAGGAAACAAAAGGAGCAAGGAATAAAATGTTTTGTGAGTTGAGAACATGAAACAAAATCTTTTAAGTGTCATCCAGATGTGAGACCAAGGACACACCCTCACTTTTGACTCAGAAAAATACAAAATAAAAAACAGGAATACATGAAAGATTGCGGCAACGACTTCCAGGACTCCTAACAATGTGTATATATTTGATGAGTGAAGAGAAGAGAAATGTTGCATGGGACAAACCAATGAAAGTTGGCTCTTGCACAGAAGATTGGGACACATCAATTTTGATAAATGTTAGTTTTTCATCATTTAATTCAATATGATCTAGGATCTTAACTAAGAGAATAACATGCATATCAAAACAAACACAAGAGACCAGAGGCACAAAGCATTTCATCGGGTAAACCATAAAGGAGAAAACCCCACAACTTCCTCAGAGATAAATTGAACAATAGTACAAAACCGCAAAACAAATAGATGGTATCCAGTAGCTTCCTCCTCCTCCACTTGTGCGAACTCCTCCTCTCTCTCACTAATGCAAAGTGAGAGAATGTGTGAATGATCAAATAGATATGAGCACCCTCTGTATTTATACTTTACCTTTCACTTATCCTTAACCCAAAACCGGTCGGCCCATAAGTGTAATTGACTGGGCCGACTTCTCTAGGAGATTCTAATAACCCATTAATAACTTAACTCTATGGTCTAATGCCTTGACAGACATGGGAGGATTGACCTCAATGACTTTACATGACCCAAGTACAATAATGACTTCTCCGACCGGAGGAATAAACATCTCTATTGAAGCTAGAATAATAAAATACAAATACAATATACAAGTGAATACATTCTAAAGTTACAAATACATCAACACTCCCTCTTAACTAGGAAGGTATTCCCTTGACATTGTTCATTAGCACAAGTCTTTGTCACTGGATCATCATCAAAGCTGGACCATGATCAAAGCTGGATCATCATCGTCACTGTTGTTGCTATCTCGACCATCAATCTCCAATCTACTCGCCATAGGAATTTCTACATAGGCATCCCTTTTTCATGATGGATGTAGGCCTAGCCTCCATGTAGGTCTTCATCATCTCTGTGAGCAAGCCATCAAATATGTACATCTCAGGACTTATTATATGCCTCTGCAAAACTTGCAAGATCTCCTAGGATTGATTATATGCCATTGCAAAACCTGAAGGAGCATCCTGGGACTGATTATATGCCACTTGCAAAACCTGAAGGAGCATCCTAGGACTGATTATATGCCTATGCAAAATATGTGTACCAAATAGTTACCTCAACATCTTCAGATCATCTCGTCGTCAATGGACACAACCCAGATGCATACAACACAGCACTTACAATCACCAGCATGGAAGGACTTTCGTCTGACCATCTGGGAAAGGCTCAACACTTACATCAACGACGATGGAAGGACTAACCTCTGACCATGTCAGAAAGGCTACAATAATTACATCAATAACCATGGAAGGAATTTCCTCTGACCATGTGGAAAAAGCTCAGAAATTACATCAACGACCATGGAAGGAATTTCCTCTAACCATGTCGGAAAAGCCTCGACAATTACATCAACGAACATGGAAGTATTAACCTATGACCATGTTAGAAAATCCATGCCCAGCCCTTACATCTGCACCATGGGAGTACTTTCCTACCACCATGTGAGAATGGCCCAGCCCTTACATCTACACCATAGGAGGACTTTCCTACCACTATGTGAGAATGGCCCGTGTGCATTTGCACTTTCTGGACTCATCACTTCCCCTTGGAAGGAACCTCAATTTGAAGTACACCAAGCTTCTCTCTAGAGTACTTGATCTTCACTCTCGCTACCATCTTGGTCAATACATCGGCTATCTACTCGTCCATCGGAACATACTAGAGCTTCACTGCTCCTCTCTACACCATATCCCTAATATAATGATACTTGATCTCAATGTACTTCGACTTGTCATGGAACAATGGGTTCTTAGACAACTTCACACAACTCTGGTTGTCACAATATATACAAGTCACATCCAACTGGAGATCAAACAAATAAAGCAGTAGATTCCTTAGCCATACTTCCTCACAACTAGCCGAACAAGCTGCGACATACTCTGCTTCAGTTGTACTCAGTTCCACGCAGGACTTCTTCCTGCTAAACCAAGAGATCACACCTGATCCCATACTAAAGCAACACCCTGAATTTCTCTTCCTATCAATGGCACTTCCTTCCTAATCAGAATAAACATAACCCTCTAGGTTAATCTTCTAATTCGCATCATACTTGAGCCCATAATCAACCGTACCCTTCAGGTACCTCAGAATATGCTTTGCAGCAATCAAGTGAACATGTCTCAAATCCATCAGGAACATGCTCAATGTGTTCATAGTAAAGCAAATATCTAGTCTCGTATTCGTCAGGTACATCAACGACCCAATCATCTCACTATACATCGTGGCATCAACCGACTCTAATGAAGCATCACTCAATAGCTTTAGGTTCGATGCCATAGGTGTGGCCATGGCCTTTTAGTCCATCATCCCAAACCTATTGAGGATCTCTACTCCATACTTCCTTTGTCCAAGGAAGATTCCATCTGCACTCTGCCACACCTCCATGCCTAGAAAATAGTGCATCATACACAGATCTCTACTTCACATTTTCCTTGACTAAGGAAAAATCTCATCTAATCTCAGCCACATATCTAATCACAAGAATCATGCCAAGATTTTTTAACTCGGATATCTACTCCCTCTGAAGTGGATTTTTCTATATCTGAGTATTGTCCTCCCTCTATGATTGAACATCATTCACACTCTGCATTGAGTGATCTTCTGCATATCTATCTGTGCCATCTCCCGTCATATGGGTCTACTTATATGAGCCTCAAGATCACTCGAACTCTATGGTGAGTTCCTTCTTGCATCCATATGTATATACAAACCATATTCAATCTTGTAGCAAAGCTTGAAATCTGCATCACCCGTGGTGATCATCAATCTCATCAAATGACTATCGATCCTGGGTACCTGTTGAACCCGTACAAAGCTTTCTTCAATCATGTGATTCTCTATCAAATCCTATGAGTTTGCTGGATATGCACTTCTTCTTCATTTACACTATTCAAGAGAACGGTCTTGTCTGAGAATCCTCTAGCCATGAGCCTTCTATAGTATGTTTGATTTGTAAGTCTTCTTGTTGAACATCCATCACTTGTTCTTTGGAACATGTGTTCATCATCATAGCACATGATATTTCCTACAAATCAAATTTAATTACATGATTAGTAACACTTCATAATTATCAAATTATGTTGACATTTCAATGATAACTTATTATTCATACGATCTTTCCTACAAGTCAAGTTTAACTGCATGATTAGAAACATCTCATAGTTTTTTAGAACAAATTCTTACGCATAAAAAACATAAGTCATATAGTCATGCAATTATCTTAGCCAATGCTTCAATACAACATTTATCCATATCCCGTAACTTTCTAGATGCCTTCCATCTCTACCAGAACATTGTTAAGAGTGTGCACTACTCCAACATGTTAGCAAAGAGGTTTCAATCTAGATAAGTAGCAATGGAGTGTTGTACAGTACCATAGGCCACTTACCCATTATTTGCATATTAGTAGTATCTTGTTCATTAATGAAACTTTTCTAACATGCATAATATACATCATAAATCTAAGAACATATGTACATGACTAAAAAACATCATTTAAGTAATCATATATACGAGAAATGACAATTCAAATACTTATCTTTGTTTGGTTGTTGGGTGGACTCCATCTCAATCTTTGCTTCCTTGCAGGAAATACTAGAGTGTGCTCCCTCTTGATCTCTATTTTCCCTTTGTGATAGCATCATGATTATATGTCTTTTGAACTTCTATCCATCCTGGACCACTATGCATGCTTAAGTGTGCACTAGTTTCAGCATTGTGTCATCCTCAATATCTCAAACATAATCATACAAAAGTAAGCCTATATAAGATGTTAACACAAGATAGGATTCTAACTCGATATAGGAAAACAAACATGGATTATCATGTTTTCTAGTTATGTCTAACATACCCAAACAATGTCTTCTTTGTTCTCTTCAATGATTTAGAGACCTAGTGCTGGTAACCTGCATATCTTCATAAGTTAAGCATTATAGAACCAAACCATACATACCTCATAAGTAGAGCTTCTATATGATCAACGACTATGGATGAGTATTTGTCTTTATGTCACCATGGTCATATATTCTTGATCTAGAACTTGATTTGTCTTTCTTGATGTACCTTTCATGTTAGCGGACAACATCATCCTCATACAACACCACAGTGCATTAGTACAATTATAAGTGTCATAGCCCTAATCAATGAATGTCTTCTATTATTCACATGCATTCATACTTTTACTAAGGTGATCATACAATCATGATTGTACGAACCTAAATAATATGAATACAATCATATCATGAACTGAATCATGAAATAGATTTCAAAACATACCTGTATCTCCTCAAGTCATACCTCTCGAGATTGCTTGTAGTCTTCTCTATAAGGGTAAAACCCTAACCATCCAAGGTAGGTCACTTGTAAACATCTTATATAGGTTCATGGTGCTAAGATGATAGAATATCAGTTCCTTTTAAACCTCCTTCATTGCTACCCTCTGAGCCTCCCAACCTTGCTAGGGTTTCTTCTTACTTGGAAACCCTAATTTTTCAATCTCCTTCCTCCCACAACATTTTGATGGAGGATTAATATCTATGATGAATGGATTCCAAATCCATTTTCAAATTTTCCAATGTTGCATCAGGTGTCTCCAACATTGTATCGGGTCATTCCATACCTAAAAACTGAAAACCCTAAGTGAGAGCTTCTTCCTCCTCTTCTTTGATTTCCTTCGTTGAGCCATTTCAGATGTGTCATATTGTTTCTGGTGTATCTCTGAAATTTAGGATCTTCAGGATCTGAAACTTCTAACTTTGGTATCTTGACCTGTCATCTTTCCAAACCCACAGGTTTTAGCTTCATTGGATTCTCCACCAGAGAGTTTCCCAACGTAACCTGTTTAAGGGATGAAAAAGCATAGCAAACTTGTATGGAGTGCCACATGTCACTATATAAACTTCGGCCTCTGAAGATCCGACCTTTGAAACTATAGTCCATGACCTAACTGTCACTTTTTACGAAATTCCATTTGGAGCTTCCTATCCCGAGATGTGACCTTTTTTACTAGGTCACTTGTTTAGGGATTCATTTTGGAAGAGGCAAAAACCCTAACTTGTATGCATCATATATCAAAAAGTACAACGAATCTAAGGCTGAAATTCGGACACAAGGTACAAGAAACCTTCATCATTGGCCTGTCCAATTTTCAGATCCTGAAACTTCGCCAAAATTGATTTATAGCGAAAGTTCCACAATAACTAAGTTTTTCTATACAAAGCCCTAGCTTTCAAATTGTCGCAAGTGACACAAGTGTCGTAAATGCCATACATGCCTTCCTTCAAGATAGCTCTTATACCATGTTAGTTTTTCATCATTTAATTCAATATGATCTAGGATCTTAACTAAGAGAATAACATGCACAGCAAAACAAACACAAGAGACAAAAGACAAAGCATTTCACCAGGGAAACCATAAAGGAGAAAACCCCGCAACTTCCTCAAAGATAGAATGAGCAATAGTACAAAACCCCAAAACAAATAGATGGTCTCCAGCAGCTTCCTCCTCCTCCACTTGTGCGAACTCCTCCTCTCTCTCACCAATGCGAAGTGAGTGAATGTGTGAATGATCAAATAGAGAGGAGCACCCTCTCTATTTATACTTTACCTTTCACTTAGCCTTAACCCCAAACAGGTCGGCCCCTAAGTGTAACTTACTGGGCCAACATCTCTAGGAGAGTCTAATAACCCACTAATAACTTAAATATGGGGTCTAATGCCCTGACATACATGGGAGGATTGAACTCAATGACTTTACATGACCCAAGTACAATAATGACTTCTCCGACCGGAGGAATAAACATCTTCGTCGGAGGTAGAATAATAAAATACAAATACAATATAAAAGTGAATACATTCCGAAGTTACAAATACATCAACAATAACCTTATCAGAATCAGTAGGAAACAGACAGTAAGAGACATTTTAAGAATTATTAAGTCACCAAACTCACTCTGGAAGCATTGTCTACATGGGAAACAAGCAAGAATTAAATACCCCACGAAAGAGTACACTACCTCACGGCCCTTGGAATTGTTTCATTCATATCTATGTGGTCCAATGAGAACCAGAGGAGTGAATTGTGAAGAATACTACCTTATATTCATAGATTATTTCATTCGAATGACGTGGGTGTTCTTTCTTAAGGAAAAATCAGAAACATTTGAATGCTTCAGAACTTTTAATGAAGCAATTGAGAATGAAACGGAGTTAAGAATAAAGTGTTTGAGGTCTGACAATTGAGGAGAATATTCATCAAACAAGTTTGATAACTACTATGACAAACATGGAATTAGAATATAGTTTTCAGTAGTCAGAAACACCACATCAAATTGGGGTGGCAGAAAGAAAAAACAGAACTGTCCAAGAGATGGCCAGAACAATGTTAAATGAGTTAAGGCTATCAGATATGTTTTGGCAACATGCCATTAATACAGTTGTACACATTCTCAATAGATGTCTGACTAAAATGAAGTGTTGCGCAACACCATATGAACTTTGGAATGGAAGACCAGCTACAGTTAAGCATTTCAGAATATTTGGAAGCAAATGCTACATTAACAGAAATGATGATACTCTTGGAAAATTTGATTCCAAATCAGATGAAGGGATCTCTCTTGGTTATTCCTGGAAGAGAAAATATTACAAGTGCTATAATTTGAGATTCAGGAAGATAGTTGAAATTCCTGAAGTAAAAGTTGATGAAGTACTGACTCATAGAAGAATTGGAGAAGATGATTATCTACCCTTACTAGAACAACCGAATGAAGAAAATCAAGATACTAAAGTTCCATGGGAGGAAGTGTATCAACACGAATTAGAAGAAGGAATACTAGACACAAAGGGCCCCTCATGATATATCCATAAAAATCATTCAGAAAATTTGATTATTGGAGACAAAGATGTTGGTGTAAGAACTAGAAGGAGTTTGAGCAATGCAACTGAATGAGTGCATTTCTCTTTACTATCTCAAACAAAAACAAAAGGAATTGAACGAGCCAAAGCTTATGAAGGTTGGATGAAGGACATGAATGAGTAATTAGATCAAATTAAAAAGAATGATACTTGGGAACTTGTTGCAACACCTAAGAATAAGAATGTAATTGGAACATTAAAGTGGGTATTTAGAAACAAACTAAATGAAGAAGGACAAGTTGTCGGAAATAAGGAGAGACTAGTATGAAAAGGGTATGCGCAGATCGAACGAATATATTTTGAAGAAAATTTTGCTCTAGTAGCATGAATGGAAGCAATCGGGTTGTTCCTGTCCTATACTTGTACATAAAATGTCAAAGTATATCAGATGTATGTTAAATCAACATTTATGAATGGAGATATTGAAGAAGAAGTTGAACAACTAGATGGTTTTTCAATTTTAGGAAACAAAGATTATGTGTGCAAGATAAAGAAAGCTTTGTATGGACTGAAACAAGCTCCCAAATCCTAGTATTCAAGGTTGGATAAATATCTTCAACGTCAAGGCTTCAGAATAAGCAGTGTAGACAACAACTCTACATTAAAATTGAGATTGAAAAGATGATAGTGGTCGAAGTATACATAGATGATATCCTTTTTGGGACAAATGATGACAGAATGAGTAAAAAAATTGCAAAAGACATGCAAAAAGAGTTTGAAATGTCCATGTTAGGGGAATTATACTTTTTCCTTGAGTTACAAATTTCTCAATTAAATGATGGAATATTCATCTCTCAATCTAAGTATGTAAAGGAAATGATAAAGAGATTCAACGTGGAATATTGCAAGCATGTCTGTACACCTATGGTCACTTGGTGCAAGTTAAGTAAAGAAGATGAGGCTAAGGAAGTTGACCAAAGTATTTACAGATCTATGATCGACAGTCTGCTATATGTCACTGCTTCAATACTGGATATTAATATGAAGTTGTTGGACTTTTCCCATGTTTTCATTTAGAACCCAAGGAAACACATGCTCAAGCAGTCAAAATAATTTTCAAGTATTTGAAAGGGACCATGTATCTTGGCCTATGGTATCCACTAAGCAAAAACCTAAAATTAATAGCATACACTAATTCAGATTCGGAAGGAAGTATTGATGACAAGAGAATTACTAGTGGTGCTACATTTTTCTTAGGAAAATGTCTTGTGTCTTGGATCAATAAAAAACCAACAATCAGTCGCATTATCCACAGCAGAAGCTGAATATATTGCACATGTTGGTTTTTTCTCACAAGTAATATGGATGAAAGAAACGTTGATAGATCTACAAGTAAATATTGATCACTCGATACAAATATTATGCAAAAACACTAGCGCAGTCAGTATCTCCAAGAATTATTGGCTATACAATGCTGACCATAGGTTTTATGAAGACCCAGGTTCTGCGCGGTTACCTTAAACCAACAAAACCCCTTCGCACTGGCCCTTTCGGCAATAGCCTGCAATCAGGCTGAGGTCTCACTCGAGGTGTTTCTAATGGAGCACTGCGGACTCAGATGTTCACAATGAGTGATGAGTTGATGACTGTGACGAAGATCATGGCAGCGCACTGGCTGTGTGCTGCGAAGGTTAGACTGCGCAGTGATTGTTGACACCGCGGTCCGCACCACTACCTTCCTCCTTACTGCGAGACTTGAGACTACACTGCGAACACTTCCACTTGATCTCCTATACTTGGACTCAGTGCAAAATGCTTAAGGCAGTGAGTTTAATACCACTTATCCACTCAGCCATACACTTATCTAACTGATTATTTAATGCTCATAACACACACTTAGAATGTTTCTATTTTAGGCATAACCCTTAGGTGCAAAATGACTGCTATACATTCATCAACTCCATCCATTTAAACACATAAACAACTTTCTACATGCTCAAGCAGATGATAGATTCATTGTCCTTAGAAGCAAAGCTAATATTAACCATACATCTATTCATGCAGACCTAACATATCATTCCATACTCTCTTGATGGTGAATGCATATAAAATCCTTCTCATAAGAGACTACAAGCTAACATTCAAACATCCAACTACAGGAATAGATAAATATAAACACACACATAAACATTCAGTCATTCAACACACTATTTAACATGGTTCACTCCCTCGGATGGGAAGTTATGTCCACAAGAACTGTGTTTGATATTTCTTTTGAGGAAGGGTTCACAGTTCTTAGCCGCACACTCAGTTGCGGCTCTTTTCTTGCTCGGATAGGTCTCTGTGCACTCAGCTGCAGAGCCTTTACAATCTATTCTTGATTCAAAAGATATTACAATACAATATGATCACCATAGCAAGAACCAACAACGACCAACCCTTCCTATACAAAAATGGTCTTCTTAAATAGATCACGCCCGAAGGTCGTGTCTTTACAACATTGAAGACCAAAACCCTTAGGATTTCCAAACCACTACGGTCCCTCTGAACCATCATGAAGGCTTCTGATAGCGATTTTGTTGTCATGGAAGTCCTCCATGCCTTAGATCCATCGCTTTCAGCCTTCCTGTTGAACGCACACCAACAGGTCATCCACTTTGAGCCGCCCTTCCACTGACTGACTTGTGTAACTAGCTCAGCTCCAAGTCACTTTCTCTACAGGCCATCCATCCCTTAACGGCCACATACAACTGCCTCAGCTCCCATTCGCTTTTCGTCCACTGTTTTCCTCTTAACGATGACGTACCCTGCTGCACGCCAAACTGTCACTTTCCCGACCTGTCCTCTGCTTAACGGACTCGTACAGTTGGACGCCTTCCCAATCTGCTTATGCCCTCAACTCGGCATCTTCCCAGTCGTCTTACCAAAAGTAGACCATCGATGTTCTATCCACCATATTTGGCCATCCTTTGTCCAGTACATAAATTTACTGGCTCCACGTGGCCTACTACCCTTGCAACACTGAAACTGCGCAACGCTGATCTTCGCGGCATCCTTCAAAACCTGGTAATGCGTACATCTTCCCAGCACTCCCGATACTTAGGCAAAATTCGATATTCTGAACTGCGCATAGCTCAGGTCCATTCAACATAAAAAATGTCACCAAAAATGGCCCTGTTGGGCCAGGCCCAACATGCACGGGGGATTCACTCAATGAACTTGTTACATAGCACGATCGTTCACATGATATTAAAGAATATCCCTAATTTCACTAAATATTGGAAAATTTCTCCTAAATTTTTATTGTTGAACCCCCCTCCCAATATGCCTTTCCAATTAAGAAAACCCCTAGTTTCACTAGATATTGTATGTATCCATTTTTATGAACCCACTTTTAATACCCCCTTTATATCATATTATCAAGTTGTAACAAACATGATCCCTAACACATCTTAGTATAATAAAACATGATGCTAAATAAAATAATATTATAATACTAATAATGATCCCACCAGGATTGCAGGGGTGACTAATCAATTTATAGCGTCGGATAGTGTAATACCCAATGAAATAGTAGTGGGAATGAAAATGCATAAAAGGAAACCTAGTCAAGAGATCAACATAACAAAGAATGTAAAAGGCTGATAGTCCAATAGTTAGTGCGATGCTTAGAAAAGATGAGAATTGCATATGTTTCACATCACAGTCTGTCAATCTACCAATTTTATATCATGTAAATATAAGTATAGCCATATAGAGCTCATGTTTTCTATAAGCTTAATAAATTAAAGTCCATAAAAATTCAAAATTGAAACCCTTTCATCGATGGAATACCCTACTTTCCTATCAAAACAAACGTCACTGATGTTTGAACGCAAATGAACATAGAAAAATTTCTCTTACTTTTCAATAACACCATATGATCATGTACATAGCTTGGATTTGGGTCACTCACAAGATGCAATGAATTTCCTCCACTTCCTCTACATTTATTCTTGTAATCAAGGGGATTAACAACATTTAGTTACCTTTTGTTGGGTTATATCTAGTTTTTTTTTTAATCTTTATAGGAGAGGGAAAAATATCCATTGTTAGGTTTCAAGGATGGAATAGTTATAAATATACACAAATGGCGAAAGTTAAATGATACCATTTCATGGTAACAATAACACATAGGGTATGTAAATAAGGATTTAGATTTTCACCTATTTTCATGTTAGTTCCAATACAATATTAAGATGGATGCCTTACATATAAGAATTGAAATTACAATAATGAATGTACCAAATATAACTCAATCTAACAACTATTCCTAATTGGCAATGTGAAAATGTTAAGGAAGAATACAAAAATTTGAAAGAAATAATTGGTCAAGAAAGATTGATCTAACTCTTATTAGTTCCAATGAGCCAAAGATTGATCTCACTTTTCTTGGTTTTCATGGAAGAAGGTTTGATTGAATGTCAATACCCACCTAAACCCCAACCTAAGAAATTAAGAGTTAGATATTTTATTCGAATGCCTACAAAAAATACAATACAATTGTTCAACTTTAGAACTCACAATTAGCTACATCTCTTAACTTAAAGATGAAAAACAATATAACATCAATTCAAACCAAGCCTAAATAAGCTATTAAATTAGTATGGATCAAGGCCAGTAATCTGACACGAGACTTCCATCGATATTATAATTGGTACACTATTATCATATTTATGCAAAAATTAGGTTCATAAGCAATATGAAATAAAAATGGAGGGTCCTTAAGTTTTAGGTGGGTATGAATTGAGCCCATGATTTGGAGGTATGAATCCATCCCACTATGTAGAGGTTATTCCTCATCCCACCCAAATAAAATAACCCCCAATATTTATATTACTTTGTCAAATTAAAAACCCCCCTTGACCCCTTAATATGGGGCAATATATTTTTGAGGTTTTTAAGAGTATTCAAACCCCCAATATGAATGGACGTGATATGATATTGCCTCGCTAGTGAACCCCCCGTGCCAACATGCCCCTAACACTTACATGTGGCTCATCCCCAAGCCACTTCCAATGTCTAGTACCGGAGTTTTCTCACCAATCTGAGTGTTCAGCTTGGCTGCGAACTCATTATAAGTGTCCATCAGCTGTTCCATTGTTTCTTTGACCTCCTGCTCCTATTGTTTGACAGTCTCAAACTCTTGAGGTGTTGTCTCCTCGCCAATTTGGACTTCCACCATTTCTTGGTTGGCTCACAACTCTTTCAATTTATTTTCTATGCGTTGTGACACCTCAGAGGCATCTTCGAGGAGTGGCTGCGACTGATTGTCCAGTGCAGTCTCCTTTTCTTGTAAGATCTATACTTCCTTCTTCAAGGTAGATATTTCTCTGCACATCTGCAGTATGTCTCGTGGTGGCAGAGTCTTCACCTCTACCTGCATGGCTTCCAATGCGGTCTGTTTCTCCTTCACCGCAGTCTTTGTCTATTGCGACCATGGATTTTCCTCAAGGTCTGTGAATTCCTTCAACGATTGATCAAGTAATTGTTGGCACTTCGCAACCTCTGCTGCGATGCTCTCTGCTGCAGTCCTTACTTCAGCTTCTCTCTGCTGCGATGCTCTCTGCTGCAGTCCTTACTTCAGCTTCTCTCTGCTACTTCTCAGTTAACTGATCCTGTAGTTTCAGTTTTTCCCTAAGCAGATTGATATATACCTCATATAGGACTACCTTATCCTCCATTTCTAACTTTAGGGTCCGCACCCTATCCGCTATTCTGTGGACTGTATCCTCAGGATTATCTTGGATCTGCACTACTTCGATCTCTTCCACAACAGAATTGATTATAGCCTCCAGTTTATGTCGGTGCTGCTGTTCATCTCCCATCATCAGCAAGGTGCACGTGCTCGACTCCTCGAGCTTCCTGTTCGCAGGCTTGCAACTAAGCTTCTGCTCTCATGGACTGCATGGCTCTGTCACGCATCTCCTCACCAACCTACGTGTGCAAATAATACAGACCAGGTAGCAGAATCTTTGCTAAGTCAAGCTCAACCGCGTCGACGTTGGTTGTGTCGAGAACCATGTCCTATGGCATAGGAAATGTGACTGTGATTGGGTCAAGACGTACAAGTCTCATTTTGGGCGACAGCGCGACAGTGAGCGGGGATGGTGCCTGCTGCGAAGCTCCTACGGCCCCCATGTCATGCGGCAAGGGCAGGCTCTTGTGGACATTCTCCATTTTCTTCATGAGCCCTTGCATCGTGATCTAGTTCCTCTGAAGTTCATCCTAGATGGCCTTATCATGTTTCTCCTTTTCAGACATGAATTCTCCAAGGGTCTCAGTCACTTTGTCCGCAATCATGTCAAAGTCGTCTTCTTTCAAAACTGTATCCATGGGAGTTTTCGTCGCCTTTTGCTTCTTTCTTGCCTTCCACTGGGATGGGATTTCCAACTCTTTTCTCTTACCCTTCTCTATCTCTTTCTCTTCAGTAATTGGACATGGTGGAGGAATCATCTCATCATCTTCTGAGTTTGTCAGGATGTCTAGAACTTCGACGCAGTAGTCGGCAGGCCATTCTTTCATAATGAGCTCTATATCTTCTTCTGTCATGTGGTAGCACCTAGGGAACCACTCTAGCTTCTTCATCTTTTCCTTTGGAGAGATAAACACACAACACATGTCAGCAGTAAAATTGACAATGCATATATACCTTCTTGTTACCGGCTTTGTTATTCTTGGTGTGCACGTGATCACCTCGCGCAGCTACGTGTAATATTGATAGAAGACTTCTTGGGTAGCATGCTGGCGTTGCGGATTTATATTTTCCCATAGGTTCATGAACCTCATTCCTCTGGGTTCGGATCTATCAAAACTGACGCCAACAAAGTCCTTCGGCTCCTTCCATCCAATGAATGCGATGAGGACAATCAACCATGTAAAATGGAAGTTGCCCCCATTCTGTTGAATATCATTGAGTTCCTCCATGAACTCATTCAGTAGGTATTGGCACCAGTTAAACTCTGTTCCTTCTACACGCCAAGCAGCACTGCGCCCGCAGGCACCTCGGCGGGTCTTTCTATTCTTAATACCTTTGCTGCGAGCATCTGTGTAATGAACTTTGTTGCTCGATCGTCAATCTCGTCAGTAGGAAAACCCCATTTTCCCTTCACTAGCGCATGGCTCTTCTTCTTCTTTGCCACGGCCTCTTTTTCATTGCTCTTCCCTTGGAATAACTGCTTTGAATCCTCGCCGCGCTTACTCAATCCTGTAATGACATGGATTAGGTCGATACTGATGTCTATGGGCCTTTCCATCCATAAATAACCTTGGTGGATTCGCTCCATCAAGGTGCGAACCACGATGTTTAGTTCGGTCGACCTTTCAAAATGGGGTAGTCGTAGCAGGTTTAATAGTTCTGACTGCACCACCGGTGTTAACCAACTTTCGGCCACCAGATTCAGCTCTCCTTTTGCATCCTTTTTCCAGCACATATATTGATCTAGCTAAAAATCTAGGTACTTGGGATCATGTGGCCCGTCCTTCTTCACTCCCAAGAGGTCATAATCCTCCCATTTGCAGTCTGGGATCTTTCCCAATAGGTTTGTCGTAATTTTTACATGCTTAGACACTGGCGAGAGAGGGATATCATACTTGGCATTCTTTACGAGCTTATAAACAGGGGCATCCAACACCGGCGGCGAGATATAATCTAGTGTCATCTTGAGTGAAATTTCCTTGGTGAATATGGGTTGCCTTGTGCCCGCCAAACTCGGCTTGGAATGCTTTGTTCGAGGTGCACTCACAATGTCCTTTCTCTTATCCTGCATTGTCAGATTAATCCTTGGTGATTTGTGGGATCCTTGACCTTGTTCTGCGACAACCTTCTTAATTGGATTTTTCATTAACTAGTGAATCCCTCCATGCTGAAAGATTCTCAATGTTTCTTCAATAGTAAGCTCTTCCTCTGTGTAGAGGGGTTCGGACATTCACTTAATGAGATAGTGGCTATGGCAGAGAGAATACATATGGCTACTAGCTCAGGGAGGTTGATCACAAAAAAAATTCCAAGTGCTCGATAAAGCCCGCGAGTCTCCAAACAGTATTTTTTATAGGCGCAGCAGACCCCCTCCCGCGCCCTTCAACAGCTAGATAGGCATTAAATGCGACCTCTGGCAGCCAAATCCCTCGGATCTTTCAGTCTTTTCATCCGTCAGTCTGTCCAGAATGGCTATCTTCCCTTTAAATGCTGAAGCGGTTGCTGCAATGCTCATTTTAACGGCTATTTTCTCAAAAAGGCATACAATAGCTATTTTTCTCTGAATGCTGTGCCGAACTGCGCGGCGGGCCATTCCGACTCCTGCATAGTGCCTTCACGGTACTGATCTTTGAACTGCCGCGGCCGTTTTTCCACTGCTCTTCTTTCGGCTCCTACGCAGCTTCAGTAGTGTTGCGCAACTCATATATTCTTCCTTTCTGATACATGTAAAGACTCTATACATTTCTAGTGCCCAATTTCAACTGTACTTGACACTTAGAAAGTTCTCCCCCTGTTTATTTTTCCGCATGCTGCGAGCAAGACTATCACGGTACAACTTAAGTCTGCTTCCATTTATCATAGTGGGTAGGGTATCACCAGCTAAAGTGGCTAACTGAACTGCACCATTGTTAGTGACATACATAACAATATATGGACCAAGCCAATGCATTTTAAACTTGCTAGGAAATTTCATGAACTTTCTATCATAGAGGAGGACTAAGTCACCTACCTAAAAGCATTTGTTCCTGATATGGCGATCATGCCATACCTTTTCACGATCCTTCTGGACTTGCTCTTGAAAGCCAGTAATGAAATGATCCTCTTCCAAGCCGACTAATTGTAGCAGTCTTTCATCTAATGCTTCGCGATCTACCATTCCGGTGAATGAAACAATCCTCAAACTTGGGACAATGTACTCCATTAGCATTATGGCCTCCTGCCCATATGCCAAGTGGAAGGGTGTCTATCCCGTCAACTTCTTACAAGTTGTTATGTATGTGCATAGTACGGATGAGATGCACAGGTCCCAATCATCCATGTTTACGTTGCACACCTTCGTCAGCGCGTTTTCCAGTATCTTGTTGAAAGATTCAACAGTTCCATTCGCCTGTGGATGATATGGCATACTATGGTGATTTTCAATGTGGAACTCCTTTGTGAGGGATTCAATGGTCTTATTCAGGAAGTGAGTGCCCTGATCACTCATCAAAATTTTCGGATAGCTGAATGTTGACAAAATTTCCTCAAAAATGAATTACGCTGCAGTCCTTTACTAGTTTAGCTTCTTCTCATCTAGTGAGGTAATCCGTTGCAGTAATGATATACCTCACACTAGTTCTCTTCCCTGGTGGGTTTATAGGTCCCACAAAATCAATTTTCCACTTATCAAAGGCCTGTAAGGTCAACTGCGGGTTCAATGGAATTTTGTCTCTCCGCGACGACTTCCCTTTCCTCTGAAAGACATCGCAGTTCCTGCAGTATTTCTTAGAATCTCTGTGGATGGTAGGCCACCACAACCCTGCGCGCAATATCTTCTTTGCAGTAGCCCTTCCTGCGTAATGACCTCCCGCGATCCATGAATGCACATCTTCTAGTATATATGGTTTCTCGTGGTCGAGTACACATCTGTGTAGTACTTCATCTAGTCAAAGTTTGTATAACTGTCCTGCAATGATCGTGAAATCCGCGGCACGCACTACTAGCTACTTCTTCTGCTGAACAAAAAATTCTTTCGGTGTCAGCCCTGTTCTCAGAAAATCAATGATATCCTTATAGTAATCATCTGCAACCTGTATAGCAAACATCTGCGCGTCAGGCAGGCTGTCTTCAATGTTCGTTGGCTCCTCTCTCGACTCTATTCTAGACAGGTGTTCAAGTCCCAAATTTAGTCTGTTGGGTTTAACAACAATCTCGAAGTTGTACTCCTGGAACCTCAAACCATCTACATATACGCCCCCCTATCACTGGCTTGTTGACCACGTATTTCAATTAAGAATGATCAGTGAACATAAGGAAGTGCGCATCAAGTAGATAATGTCTGAACTTCTGGAGGGCATATACCATCGCAAGTCCTTCCCGCTCAGTAGTGGTATAGTTCTTCTCTGTTGTCGATATCTTCCTACTAGAAATGCAATGGGGTGGTCAACACCCCCTTCTCCTGGATGAACTAACACAATGCCCAGGGAAATGCATGATGTGTCCACGTGAACATGAAACGGATTTGCCCAGTCTGGAAAGACTAGTATCGGTGCGGTAACCATCTTTTCTTTAAGGATGTCAAAACCCTGTTCGCATTCCTTGTTCCAAACGAATAGAACGTCCTTCTTTAGAAGCTTCTCCATTGCTGCGGTGATATGTGCATAACCTTTAATGAACTTCCTGTAATAGCCTATATGGCCCAAGGTAGAGCGCAGCATTTTAATTGAAGTTGGCATAGGTAAATTTACAATGATGGCAATCTTCGCAGGGTCCACCATCAATCCCTATTTGCAAACAATATGTTCCAGTAAAATTCCATAGGGCACACAGAAGATGCATTTCTTCAAATTCAATGATATTTGATGCTGACGACACTTGTCAAGCATCATCTTGAGGTTTTTGCAATGGTTCTTCAACAAACCAAAGACCGTCCAGTCATAAAAATATGCTTCCAGAAACTTATGCATGAAATCTTTGAACATCACGACGACAACTCTGGAGAAGATGGCAGGTGCGTTCTTCAGACCAAACGGCATGACTGTATACTAGAACAACCCCCATTCTGTATCAAATTTCATCTTATGCCTGTCTGTGGGATCAATTCTAATCTGATGATAACTGGAGAAACCATCGGTAAATGAATAGGCCTCATTCCCTCCAACATTGTCAAGTACCTCATCTGTAAACGGAGTAGGGAATGGGTCATGCATAGAGGCATCATTAATTTTTCTGAGGTCGACTCATATCCTGATCTCACCCTTCATCTTCTTGTCCTAGACAACCATAGGACTGATCCATTCAGATTCCTCGACAGGTTCGATGATCCCTGCCTCTAACATTTTGTCCAACTTTGCATGGACTCTCTCTTTATACCGTGGATTCAGTCTATATGGTCGCTAGTTCACAGGCTTAGCGCTTGGCTTCAAAGGGATTTTCATGACTCCTAAGTCACCCAATATTCCTTTCATTTCTGTAAACTTGGTCGGAAATAGCTCCTGATATTCGTGCAAAGTGTCTGCAATCTCCGCGACAGTCTGATCATCCCAGTAGTCTCTGATAGATGCGAACTTCGGCTCTTCACTGGTGCCAATGTTTACCTTCTGTGTCTTGACCGATCCACTCATGTCTGGGATTTCTAATGGCGATCCTTCTATATCACGCACACCTTCTAACTCTGGTATATTGATATTGCGCGGATCATCTTCATCTTCTTGTCTTCCATGCTCATCATCTTCAACTAGATTATAAAATTCTATCGGATGTTCTTCATGTTCTTTCCATTCTAAGTGTATGTTCGCAAGACTGTCATCTGTGCCAAAGAATTCTTCCCATGACATATCTTCATGAGGGAAATCTTCTCTGAATACACGTTCCTTGATTATCTGCAGTGCCTCATGTATTAAAGGGTTCTCATCCTTGAAGCTGAAATCTCTCTGGAAGTTCGCAGTTAACGTTTCCCAATCTGAGGTTTCCCTGCGTAACTCCAGGTCTAGATACCATTTCTTTGGAATATCCTCTTCCAAAGTATGCACAAGCAAGTGCACCCACTCTTTAGGTGGCCTTTCTTCCCATGCCTGCAAACAGACTTCCAAGTGCTGACTAGGATCTGTCTTCCCATTGAACTTCTCAAAGGGTAAGGTAACCCTTTCTGCGAACCGAATCTGCATCTTTATTCTGCATTGCTCCCAAGTGATCAATATGTGCTTGTGTGAAGCCCACCATCTGGCGGGTATGCCACGCAGTGCCATATCCAATGATGGTAACCTATGCTCTTCTGGAACTGTTGCAGTATAGTATTGAATAAAAGTATAAACGTTAGCAGAACCATCAAATGTAGGGATCGGACTTACCTCCTTTCCAATCTAGCGCAGTGATTTCATGACCTGCGCGCACCTTCTAGCTGACACTTCATGCATACGATTCTGCCAGTTTTCCAGTCCAGCATCCGAGTCAGAAACACAGGAGTTATCGCATCTCCAGCTGAGTGCACCGTCCGCAGTAGAATTAATGTAATCCTCCTAGTTCGCAGTCATCTGGTATAGTCGGTTCAAATCCTGGGCCTTAGATTCCTCCTGAATCGGCTCACTATATTTGTCCCCATCTGCAGGATCTAATGGTGCGATAACCCGCTGATGCTTGCCTTCGAATATCATCTTCTTTGTTTTCAAATTTGTAATGGCCAAATTGTCAATAGCCCAGTCAATTACTAACAGCGCAAGAAAGGGTTGGCTATCGTCAACAATCTCGATGACTTCAAAGTCTGCATGGCTTTGTACTCCATCAATATCAACCACAACATTGGCTAAGCGGCCAAATGGTATAACTTTCTCTTTGTTGGCCATTACCAGCTAGATAGGTGACCATGATAGCTTTGGTCGACCCATCTACTGCCATGTCTGCTTGGTCAAGACATTTACATCTAATCCCAGATCAAAGATAACTTCGTCCATCTCAAAGTCCCCTATCTGCGCAGTGAGCCTCATCTCTCGGCCCGACCTCTTCTATTCCTTTATATGATGTAGTGCACCATCAGAAGTTTCTGCTTCTATCTCTGGTTCGTATAGATTTATGAGCTTCTCCATCTCTGCTATCGCGTTTTCATTTTTCAGCAGCTTCATGCAGCTTCTTAGGAATTGCGCAACAGAGGTGCTAACATCCGCTGTATGTCTTGTCTTGTCATACGCAGCAGGTGTGTCTTCAATACATGGTACTTCATTGTGCAGCGAGATCCTTGGTGATTTAGGTGCTGGCTCTCTAAAGGTATCCCGTGCGTCAACAAAAGCTTCTTTGTTCTTCTTCAGATCCAGAGCAGGCGTCTTTCCTGGAGATTTTCTTACCCATATTGTTTCAAGAGGGGCCTGCTTCGCATTAGCCTCTCCTGAAGTGGAAGCCTCTGCTCCCCTATCACGGCCTGTGTTGACGCCACTGGGTGTGACTACTTTAATGCTAGGATCCGTAGGTCTGTTCTCTGCTGTGATCCACTGGATGTTCGAGGCTGGCACGTTTGTCCTTCTTCTTTTCTATATCTCTACCTCTAGCACTGGGAAATCTTCTATAACATGGTCAAATGATTTACAATAATTACAGGTGGTGCATGGGTTTAGACAGTCTGTCGATACATGACCTAGCTGGCCACAGTTATAGCAGATGACCCCGCCGTGACCTCTTCCTTGTGTCGAGTCGGTATTTCTTCCTCTACCGCGGCCTCCACCACCATGGCCTCTATAGGCAGATTGATCATAGTGCGTGTCTTCTTGTTTTGGCTAGTTATCGCCTTGCACTCTGTACAAGCCAGTGCCTCTCATTGAATCCATGTCGTGCTTTCTTTCATTCATTAGTTCATAGGCGCGGCAGTTGGATTCATCATGTCCAACTGATTTACAGAAATTACAATATAGATTCTTAGGCGTCTTCACATATTTCCGTATTAGGTAACAATCTTCAGTTCTATGACCGGTAGTTCTATAGATCTCACACTAGGGTTCCTGGTTCTGATTGATGGGGTTAGGTGCACCACTGCCGAGATAGTCACGGTATAGGGGACAATGTTCGCGGTCATGCCCTTCTCCTTTGCAGCTCATGCACCAGATCTCATGACGAGGTTCATATCGTTGTTCTTTCCCATTCTTCATGCTATGCAGATCCAGTGTCAGGGTGGTAAGCTGGTTTTGAATCTGCGTCATCCCAGAACTAGACTCACCAATCGGCGAAGCCTCCAACTTCATCATGATTTCCAAGGCCTCTGCCTAGGATGTAACCTTCTGCTACATCAATGGTAACCTGATGTGCGGAAATAGCGCAGCAATGAACCATTCTTTATGCTGTTTGGGCCCTATGATGAAGCTCACTTGGTCCAAGAGTGTCTTGAACTTCTGATCGAATTCCCAGACCGATTCAGTCAGTCTCTGCTTGATTTCCTTCAGCTCAGTTATACACTGAGATTCAGACTTTGGTTTCTTCAACTCTGCTATAGAGCAGCTTTAATCTCTGCCAAGGTTCTGGGCTGCATGGTAGAATACTTCATGAACGAGTGCAACGCTCTATCTCTGAATGTGGTAATAAGATGGGATTTATTCTCATCATTATCTCGAATCTGTTTGACACTCCAGACAGCTTCACAAAGGAACGAGTGCTAGTCAGGATCTTCTAGACCCATCCCTTTGAATATAGGCAGCTTTATATCCGTATGGGACATGACTCTAGGGGGAGGTGTAGCACTCGAAGGGGCACCTTGAGGTGTGCCCTGAGGGGTGCTAGGGTGTCATAAAGGGCTCTGCACAGTGAAAAAAAATGGGCGTATAGGGGTAGACGTACTAGGATGTGTACTTGGCGGGGTTGGCTCTGCAAGTGGAGGATTCTGAAGGGTAAACGGGGGTGCGGCTTCATTTTCAATATCAGAAGGAATCTCAGTATCTACGTGGCGTCCAGAGCCTCTAGGATTCTTATTGAACTTGTATCTTTTCCCACTTATTAAGTTGTGAGTATCTTTGTCGGAATCGCTATAAATGCTATTTACCATGACAACTTAAAAATATTACTGCATTCTTAAAACGCCTTTCTCAGCTAACAGCATCTTAAAGTATAGACTGAGATTGTTCAGGAACTTACCTTGGAAACCTCCAAAAAAGTGTGCCTCTGCTTGGCTGTAGGATTTGAGCGTATCCATAGCAAACTCTGTGACAAAGCCTTCTAGCATATGATCAACCCAAAATTCCATTGTGCGCGTCAATGTGTTGTCTATTGCTTTGAGTTGTGATATGAGTTCAGGATTCCACTCTGTAGGATCGCCTCCTTGAAAACAGGTTTTCTTTTCTACGAGCCGCGAGATCCATGTGTGCAGCTCGTCCGAAAATGTAGCCCAACAAATTTCGTGAATGTCATCCAACAGATGTCTATCCGACCACTATGTGTCACTTAGATGTGAATTCCTGTTCTCTTGTCTTTTAAATTCTCTTATGGTCTTATCCCACCAAGCCTGGATTTCTATCTTCTCAGGATGCCAGTTCAATGCACTTTTTGGGAGCTCAGATTCTTCGTCACTCATCATGACTGGAACTCATCATGGATTCTAGCATAGAAATGGAACCATTTGTTGGCTATACAATGCTGACCAGAGGTTTTATGAAGACCCAGGTTTTGCACGGTTACCTTAAACCAACAAAACCCGTTCGCACCGGCCCTTTCGGCAACTGTCTGCGAGCAGGATGAGGTCTCACCCGAGGTGTTTCTAATGGGGCACTACGGACTCAGATGTCTACAGTGAGTGATGAGTTGATGACTGTGACAAAGCTCATGGAAGCGCACCGGTTGTGTGCTGCGAAGGTCGGACTGCGCGGTGATTGTCGATACCGCGGTCCACACCACTACCTTCCTCCTTACTCTAAGACCTGAGACTACACTGCCACTTGATCTCCTATACTTGGACTCAGTGCAAAATGCTTAAGGCAGTGATCTAAATACCACTTATCCACTCATCCATACACTTATCTAACTAATTATTTAATGCTCATAACACACACTTAGAATGTTTCTATTTTAGGCATAACACTCAGGTGCAGAATGACTATTATACATTCATCAACTGCATCCATTTAAACACATAAACAACTTTCTCCATGCTCAAGCAGATGATAGATTCACTGTCCTTAGAAGCAAAGCTAATATTAACCATACATCTATTCATGCAGACCTAACATATCATTCCATACTCTCTTGATGGCGAATGCATATAAAAGCCTTCTCATAACAAACTGCAAGCTAACATTCAGACATCCAACTACAAAACCAGATAAATATAAACACACACATAAACATTCAGTCATTCAACACACTATTTAACATGGTTCACTCCCCCGGATGGGAAGCTACATCCACAAGAACTGTGTTTGATATTTCTTTTGAGGAAGAGTTCACAGTTCTTAGACATGCACTCAGCTGCGGCTCTCTTCTTGCTCAGATAGGTCTCTGCTCACTCAGCTACAGAGCCTTTACAATCTATTCTTGATTCAAAAGATATTACAATACAATATGATCACCATTACAATCACCAACAATGACCAAGCCTTCCTATACAAAAATGGTCTTCTTAAATAGATCACACCCTAAGGTCATGTCTTTACAACATTGAAGACCGAAACCCTTAGAGTTTCCAAACCACTATGGTCCCTCTGAACCATCATGCCGGCTTCTGATAGCGATTCTGCTGTCATGGCATTCCTCCATGCCTTAGATCCATTGCTTTCATACTTCCTATTTCGCGCACACCAACAGGTCATCCACTTCGAGCCACCCTTCCACTGACTAACTAGTGCGACTGGCTCAATTCCTAGTTGCTTTCTCTACAGGTCGTCTGTCCCTTAATGGGAACGTACAACTGGCTCTGCTCCCAGTCACTTTATGTCCGTCGTTTTCCTCTTAACGGTCACGTACCCTGCTACATGCCAAACTATCACTTTCCCGACCCATCCTCTTCTTAATGGACTCGTATAGTTGGCCGCCTTCCCGATCTGCTTATTCCCTCAACTCGACATCTTCCCAGCCATCTTACCAAAAGTAGACCACCACTGGTCTATCGACCATATTTGGCCATCCTCCATCCAGTACATAACTTTACTAGCTCCACGTGGCCTACTACCCTTGCAACACTGAAACTGTGCAACGCTGATATTCGTGGCATCCTTCGAAACCTGGTACTACGTACATCTTCGCAGCACTCCCGATACTTAGGAAAAAATCGATATTCTGAACTACGCCCAGCTCAGGTCCATTCAACATCAAAAATGTCACCAAAAATGGCCTTGTTGGGCCAGTCCTAACAAGAATCCTATTATGCACTACAAGACTAAGCACATTCCCATCAAATATCATTTTGTAAGAGAAAAAGTTGTTGATAACCTAGTCAAACTTGAATACCTTGATACTAAGGAGCACATTGTGGATATATTTACTAAACCTATTTCATTAAGTACGTTTGAATATCTTAGGGAAAAAATGGGTGTGGTTCTCAATCGATAACATAATGAGAACCCAAATATAATTGTGTAAGTCCATAAATAATTGGCACTACACAGTTGGCATGATAGGAAGTATGTATGGATCACTATGCAACAAATAATGGAGTTTTTCTACAGGAACAAGAAATCAAGATGAATATATAATACAATGTATGTTTCAAGAAAGAAATGAAAGATAATTATGAAAGGACATTAGTGCAGAATTACAGCGGACATGGGAGTCATCCCTAAATATATATGAGGTTGAGGCCAATGCAAAACCAGGTAACAAAAGAATCTACATTGTGAAATTAATGACAACTCTTTTCCATTGATACTATTTCATGCTCACTATTTAAGGATAGTCCTATCTTGTGTTGGCCATTTCCCAGATGCCGTGACCTCATGTGTCAACCATTCCCTGATGTTAATCTATTCTCAACATGTATCATTGAAACTAGTGTTCATACTCGTGCTTTTGTAGAAGGTCCCCATTGACTTCTCACAGGTAGGTTGAGTCTCATCGATGATGACTCATATTCTCTGAGGAATCAACCTAGATTCATAGAACCTTGGCATTATTTACATAATTGATGGGTAACCTTGAATTCAACAGATGAAAACTCATCAATGGTTGTTGAGTAGTTTCCCATAATGTTCAATGTCAAAAAATATATTAATATTATAGGATTCATGTTTTACCTTGGATTCCATTTTCATCATTGGTGGAAGTCCTTACAAATCTCAATAGATTTCATTATCGGTTTTTGATTAGGGGGTCTCTTTAGTGTTCTATTTACATCTGGACCATGTGACAGATGTACTCAGTGGTCCATTCTACAAAATATTGTTCCAATCCCTTTTCCAAGACAAATCAGTCCTTGGCATTTCCTCATCTTGGTTGATGTAGTATCCCTTAGTGCCTCCCTTCTAGTGGATCTCTTCCCATCAACTTCAACACATCATGCTCTGGGAATAGGAAGTAAAGTCTTGGTAATACCTTGGGGATTGAAGTCATTAGTTGTAAGGTCCATCACTATGGGGTAGTGGGAATACATCAATGTCTCCTACTTGATAGATTCTACAAGTGTTCAAATCAAACACATCTATTTACACTTTTTGGAATGTACTATGTCCATTGGTGACCATTATCATCATTGGTGGTTTGCCTCACATTTGTTAATGATATACATTAGTGACTAGTATTCACATTGGTTGGACTTGTCACATGGGTTAGAATTCATATCATCTATTCGCATAAGTTAGACTTGTACATTTTGGTGGGTTGGATGGAATACCTTGGGCCAATAATAGAATCCTTACATTTTTTCATTAATCGAGTTGCGCAAAACTATACTATGCATCATATGACATTGGTAGAATTGGGAGAATTGACACTCAAATTAGTTATAGTTTATTCTCTTGATGCATGTTGAGGTATAAATCCATGGTGTATAATTTTCATGGCCATTATAGACCTTTATATATGTGACATGGATCCACTATGTATTCTTTCATGGCCATGATCATTATATAATTTAAATGTCATGGATCTGTAGTGTATACATTTTGGTAGCAATTTTCTATCATAATTTGAGCATGAGTATGTCCATCTTAGGGAAAAGAATGTATGACACATTTTTCTTTGTTTCAGGTACTTTGTTGGAGCTAAGGTTATTGGAATATTGTCCTTGATTACACTACATCCCACTCCACTAGTTAATATAATGTATTTCAGCCATCAACATAACTCAAATCGACATTTCTTAGTCTTTGACGATAATTCAAAAGAAGAAACTGAAAGTGTCACTAATCGTTCACAAAAAAAGCAACTTATGGATGGAAGAGCCCATGTTTTGATCCCTCATGATGTCCCTGTGCATTACAAGTGATATCCCAAGACATTTTCCCTCATCCTAAAATGATGCAAACATAAAAGAGAACATTCATTCCTTGTATACTAGCAGGGCATGAATCATTCACACGTTGCCCTTGATTAAGGATTGAATGCAACAAAAAATAACCATTCACACCTTGCACAATAGTTGGGATTGAATTATTCGCATGTTGACTTTGGTAAGGGTGTGAATTCCCCATAATTTCATGGAAAAAAATAATAAAATTTGAAATTGGAAGTTACGGAAGTTTATCAAACTAATTGGCTAGGTTGTAACCCATTGAACCACTTGGAAATATATTGATCTATCTCCATAAAACTTAAAAGGAGATAGTCCAAGGAGGGCACATCCAATATAGGATGGTAATGCTAGAGGAATCACCCTTAATCACACCCCTTAGTCCCATCCACATTAGCAGCCTCTTTTGTTGATCCATATATCCATGAGTGTGGAAGTTACCATCCTCAAGTGACTTCATCCCTTATATACATTCAACATATCGGAGTGCGACTGTCGGAGTGGAAGAGCATAGAGATCGGATATTCAAATCCAATAAGGTTCCTAACAATGATAAGGTATGATTTGTATTTCTTTCACTATCTTAATTGAAATTCAACAGCTTTCCCTCCCCTAAACTAAGTGTGTTCTATCTTGTATCAATGACTTGAAGAATAATTAATAGATTACATTGAAATTGATTAAGTATTTTATGTTCTATTTACATTTCAATTAAAATTATTCATTATAGTCAAAATTGTTTGAGGAAGGTTGTTTTGTTGATCTTGTGGGTTGGAATTGGGAAATAAAGAAAAGATCTTGAAAAGAGGTGAAGGAGCAACTACGATCAAACTTCAAAAAAGGTACATGTTCCTCTTCCTTCCAATTCCTTTCCATCTTATGCTTTCTTGTTAGAGTCCTTGAGAATGTTTAATGCATGGTTTTGAGTTTTTACATCTTGTATACAAAGCCTTGTAGGTCAATTTCCCTTAAATTAGTATGTTGGTGACCTCGCACTAGTCATAGGATAAAATTCCACACAAAAGAATAATATTTCAACTACTCCATGAGAATAGGAGACTAAAAATATATTGTAAACAAAGGCACAATAATAATCACACCATACAAATAATAATTTGATATTAATATAGATCTCAAATGATCCAAACCTTATACTAAGATAAAAATATCTCTAAAATTCCCCATCACAATTAGATATCGATTAATAGATAAGAATAACTATAAAGTCCTGTCAATACATGTGGATCAGAAATCCTAGAAGAAGACCAAAGATCTTGAGGATAACATGATCGAAATGGTTGAATTTGATGTGTTATTAGGTCAACTGACCAACATATAGAATCGAATTTTGTAAAGTAAGGGATATAACTACATGTTTTTCCTTAGTACTTCTCATCCACTGCATGATCACACTTTCAAAAGTGAGTGTCTAGTTGAATTTGGTTGTACTCGTCACATCGATAAATGTGCTTCTTTCTTTTTTTCATTGACTAGAGCTACAGGAGAAGAAATATTTGTAGTAGATGATTAAGCACTTTATATTACTAGTTGTGGTAAAATGTAATTTTAGGAAGGTGTGATAATTTATATGTCTTATGTACAGAGTTTGATTCATAATTTGTTGTGTGTTCCCTATCTAAACCATATCACAAGCAAGAACATTCCACATTGGCCTAATATAATTGTTGTGAAGGATCATATCAATTGCTTGGTTTTTGTGTTCTACAATTCTCAAAAGAAGGATTGAACACCAAAATTTATCTAGTACAAGAAAAAATTTACATATGAAAATCTTGTTCAAAGGAATAATGCACTCCCAGTAGAAAATTGCTTTTCTCGGCAACAAAGTATTCACTACACCAAAATCATTACTTCTATTGCAACATGAACTCTATTCATTTTATTTAAATTTCACTTATTGATATTTTGGATGGAAAGTAAACAACACGGATGTAAAGCGAATTTTCTTACATTGTGATATGAAAAAAAATATTATATGGAGCAACCCTCAATCTTAGAGAAGGATGGCAGTTTTATATGTCAACTGAGAAAATAATTATATGGTTTTAAACAATCCCCTAAGGAATCATATGAAAATATTGGTCTATTCATTATCAATTTTGGCTTCCAATGATGTGAATAAAATATTAGCATTTATGGATGACATAAAATGATTATACTTTAATAGTTGCATGATTTAGTCACTACTAGAGTGAACATTGATCTAATTTTGGGTTTAAATAAATAGTTATCAATTGCATTTGAAATGACTAGCATTGACCTATTGTTTTTCATTTAGGGCATCCCAGTCCTACAAATGGATGGTCATATCTTTATTTCTCAACCTAAATATTTCATGAATCTATTTGAAAGATTAAAAAACAAAGATTGTAAATCATGTGCTACAACTTACTAGTCTAGAGTAAAGTCGACTAAAGAGTATAGCTCATCGAATGTCAATTATGTTCTCTACATGTACTTGATTGATAGGATAATTTATTTAACACATAGCTTAACTAATATTTACTATATTTTGTCTTTGGTCTCTAGGTTTATGCAAGATCTAAGGAGATCCACTTGAAGGTTGCAAAGAGGATTGCTCACTGTATCAAGGGTATTTATTAGTTAGTCCATTATATCAAATTGGATTGGAGAATATATGGATATGAAAACCTATTTCATCTTTGCTCTAGACCCATAAAATAGATGGGTAAAGAGTAGAATGTGTTCTCTCCTTTTACAATGTAAGGTTTATATAGAGGTGGAAGAATTAGCATCACTATAGAGGTAGTGTGGATTAACAATCTAATGGGTGAGGTTAGATTTCTCTTTGAGTAGTTGACTATCATGTATTATGAAAATGAAATTGCAATAAAAGCAGCTGACAATCGTGTTTCTCACAATAAGATGAAGCATGCGGAGATTGATTCTTATTATTTGAAATATTTCATACATAAAATTGTTGTTGTCTATTTATTGAAAATCGAGTGATTAAATCACTAATATATTCGTGAATACTTCAATAGAATCTATGTTTGTGAAATTTTAGGCTATGGTCGGGCTTTAGGAAGCTACAATTATGGGGGGTATTATATGGATAGTTTCACCCCATAATTATCCATAGATTTATATTGACTGGGGTTGTTAGAATAATAGGCTCATCACATCTTTGGACCTTATAGAGACTATCAATTAATAGGTGAATGTCGATTATGAGAACTAACCTAATAGTCCCTATTATAAGTGAAGCACTAAGAAATTATATTATTCAATGGAAGTATATATATTTAAAGTATTTATTGGCACAAGATAAGTCTGTGGGAAGTGCAGAAGTTGACAGGTGCGAAAGGGTCATTCCGAGAAAGAAGGACTATTCGCGGAGTTCGTGGAAGCACAAGAAGTGTTTAATTAGTTAATTTGGTCATGTGGACCGTTTTGTAACCAAATAGAAGCATATAAATAGAGTAGGATTGTAAGCCTAAGGGAATCCAGTTTTGTATGATTGATCCTATCTTTCGGGTCTGTTTTGTATCCGCAACATGGTGTATTGACTGTTTCTGCAAGGTTCATTCCGCAGGGTTAGTGAATGAATGAAGATGTTCGATTATGGTGCAATTTATGTCTCTAGTTTTATGTGATGATGAATGTGAATGTTTTAGAGTATATTTGATGCGATTATACTATGGGTTTAAGAAGTACTGTTAATCTGAATAAGTAAGTTGTATATGTTGTTCCGAACGTTTGTTATCTATTGAACTCTGCGAATGACCAAATGTGCGAATGATGAATGGATAGCATGTTGTGAATGTTATAATCTCTTGTTATTACAAGGGTAATGTGTGTTGAAAGCATATCCTCAACTCCACTATGGAAACTTGGTTCCAGCAACCCCCTTATCCATCTCGGGTGAGACTACACTTTCTCTGCAAGTGTTGCTGGAAAGGATTACACCTTTCCGAGCCGGCGTGTAAGGGAGTTTGGGTGGTAGTTTGTTGGCAATAGTGCGAAGTGTACACCTATCGATAGACTCTGCTCCAATAAATGGTTTCATTGTCGGGACCTTGAGGAAGAAAAGAAGAGGATATGTTGTGGCATCCGATGAAACCAAAGATCTAAGAGTGGTTCGACAAGAAGGCAGAGGAATTCGCAGAAAGCGAGAAGCGAGATCCTAAACATATAGCAAGTAGTTGACTACAAAAATACATCTACTCAGATATCCATGAAATATTCTTCTTTGAATTCCCAATGTTGTTGCATGAGTGGTTAGCACAGTTGATGTTCCGAAAGAATCACTGCCAAAAGACTGAACTTGATTGTTGGACCCCAGAGTTGGTTCGACAGCTGAAGCAAGTCAATAACAAGGTATCGCGAGTTGTTGACTTCTGGGTAGATAGTGTCCTCTAGGGATATGTGACTGAGTTCACGGTAGACATTATCAAGTCGTACAGTGACGCCGAGAGGAACTTCTTCAAGGGGCCAAGAGGAAGGTTATTGTCATTGTTAAAAATGTGGATTAAGATGCTTGTCTGCGAATAAGGAATATTAAGGATGTCTTCCAACGAGTAGAAAAATCAGTGTGTGGAGGTTGAAGGTATCGCGTGATTGAAGATCTGACAGAAAGATGTGGGGTATATGGTGTTGAGATATTGTAACTTCAAAGAATATTATATTTGTACTTTATTATTTCGGAGATGTTTCATTCCGCCGTGAAGATCTTATTGTATATCTGGAGATGTTTATTCCTCAGTCGGAATGTGGTAACTCCGGTTATTAGACTTCCCTAGTGGGGGTCGGCCCTGTATGTGTTATGTGGGTCAAAGGGTTATTAGACCACCCTAGAGGGGTCGGCCCAGTCAGTTGTAGTGGGGTATTTAACCCATTGGTTAAATACGAGCCTACGTGTACTTATGTAAAAGATATGTCAGAGTGGTGTATAAATAGAGGAGGTGTGTTCCTCATTTGACACACTCACACACTTGAGGATAGCGCACTTGTGGAGGAGAGGTCTGCTGTTGTGGAGGAGGAGATCATGTCTCAGGGTTTCATCTTTGTATATTGCTGGTCATCTATATTGAGGAAGCTTTGCTGGGTTTTCTACCCCATGAGGGTTTCCCAGGATAAATCTCTGTCTCTTGTGTTTATGCTATGCTTGTTGTTTCTTCAGTGATCCTGTATATGCTATTATTGTGAAATGGAATGTAATGCTGCTATTTTCTGTCTTAGCATATTGAATATTAACATGGTATCAGAGCTAACCTGAAGGAAGGCAAGGTATGGCACTTACGACACTTGCTTTACTTACGACAATTTGAAGGTTAGGGTTTTACATAGCAAAAACCAGTCATCGTGGCACTTTCGCTATAAATCCATTTCTGCAAAGGTTCAGGGTCTGAAAAGTTTACCGGTCGAATATAACATCCCCAGGTACCTTGTGTCCAAAGGGAACCCTTAGATTCGTTGTACTTTATGAGTTATGATCAGTACAAGTTAGGGTTTCTGCCTCTTCCAGATCTCAGTCAAAATCAGGTGACCTTGGAAAAAAGGTCATAACTTGGGCTACGAAGATCCAAATGAAATTTCGTAAAAAGTGATAGGTAGTACACAGACTGTACTATCTCAGGAAACGTTTTCAGAGGCCGAAGGTGAACCAGTGACACGTGGCACGCTGTACAAGTTTGCTCTCCTGTTTTATCCCATAAACAGGTCACGTTGCGACACTTGGCATAACTCTCTCTCAGAGATTCCATTTGAGGTCAGACCTGTCAGGATGCAAATATAACAGGTCGATCTATCTCAGGAAAAGTTTTCAGAGGCCGAAGTTCAAACAGTGACACGGGGCATGCCGTACAAGTTCGCTCTCCTGTTTTATCCCATAAACAAGTCACGTTGCGACACTTGGCATAACTCTCTCTCAGAAAATCCAATTGAGGTCAGACCTGTTAGGATGGAAAGAGGACAGGTCAGTCTACTGCAAAAAACGTTTTCAGACCCTATGGAGCAAAAATTTCAGAGTTATAATAGAAACAATCAGGTGTGTATTTCTGTCAAAACAGAATTATTTTTGGAGCACCTTTATTCATGGCTTCCGGAATTTAGGGTTTCGGAGAAAGTTAGAATTTTTGGAATCGGAGTCCACAGCTGAATGCTACTCAGGAAAATCGAAATTTAGAGACCAAGATTGAATTTTTTGGTTGGGTAGAAGACCGGGCTTGATCAAACCCTAGTTCGGGATTTTGATTAGAAAGATGGAAAATTGGGGCTTCAGCAAAAGTTGGAATTTTTTAAGTCTGTAACCACGGCTAGAAGCTCCTCAAAAAAATAAGAGTTTAGAGCCTTGGATCGAACCTTTTGATTGGACAGAAGGGTGGGCTTCATCATACCCTAGTTCGGGTTCCTATCCAGAAGATCCAGAAGTTTCGAAGGCAATTTTGAGGGGTCAAATTTTGGAGATTCCAAAATTGAAGTATGCTAGTTTGATCAGCTCAGCAAGACATATTCTTTCATCCATTCAGAAGTGTGAAAGTCAAAGATTGAATCTTTAGGGTTTCTGTAGCAAACCCTAATCAAGCTCCAGATCAAGTTTCAGGGGGAGTTGAGGCTAAGGCCTTACATAAGAAGACTACAAGAAGTCTCGACAGGTATGACTTAAGGAGGTTCAGGTATGTCTTGAAATCTGATTCTTGATTAAGTTCATAATGTGTTTGCCTTCATATTATTTATTAGTACAATCTTGATTAAACTATCTTATCACACTAATAACAGTATGAATGCATGTGAATGATCAAAGACATTCATTGTTTAGGGCTATATGATTGCACTAATACACTGTGGTATTGTATGAGGTTGATGTTGTCTACTAACAAGATTCAGGTACATCACGAAAGACAAATCAAGTTCCATGACCATGACAACATGAAGACAAAGACTCCTACATAATCTTTGATCCCATAGAGGTTCTACTTACGAGGTATTTATGAGTTTGTTCTATTATGCTTAACCTATGAGATATGTAGGTTCCAGCACATGATCTCTAAATCATTGAAGAGAACAAAGAAGATATTGATTAGGTATGTTAAACAAATATACTAACCCAGGTATGTTTCCTATGAATCTTACCTTGTGTTAGTATCCCTTATATAAGTATACTTGGTATTATTAGATATGCTTATTCATAACGTTAGTAATAAAGGGATTATGCATGTTATAATTGATGATATGCATGAGTAAAAGAAGGCTTCCCTGAAATCTTGAATACTAATGTTTATTATCTATAATCATGACTATACATTTTCAAGATTATTTAGAACTATAATGTTTTGATAGCATTTAGAATATACTAATGGGTGTATGTTTGTGTATGAGATCATGAGGATGACTCTTGAGCATGCACAGTGGTACATAAAGAATAGAAGTACAAAAGACATACAAAAGATCAAGCGGGAGGTAACCACAGAAACATAAAAGATAAGTATTTGAGTTGTTATTTGAAATAGTAATGATATTGTCTGTAATAGGTTGTATGCACATTTGTATTCCTAGAATATATGATGCTGAGTGTAAACATTCATAGAGCATTGAACAGTATACTACTAATATGCATATGATTGGTAAGTTGGACAAACATTCCATTGTTGCTTGTCTAGAATGAAACCTCTTTGCTGACATGCTGAGAGCTGTGCACACTCTCGATAGTATGTTCTGGTAGAGATGGAAGGCATCTAGATAGCCACTGTATGCATACAGGATATGGAAAAGTGTTGTGACAAAGTATTGGTCAAGATAGTTGCATAGCTATGTAAATGATATCTGTATGCATAATAGGTTATCATGTCAATATGGTTTGATGATTATGAAGTATTACTAATCCTGTACTTAATTTTGATTTGTAGGAAAGATCATGATGAATGATGAACACTGAACAAGCGATGGATGTTCAACAAAAGATTTACAAATCAAACACACTATAGAAGGCTTGTGGCTAGAAGATTCTCTTAGAAAGAGGAATAGAATCATGATAAGATGTTTTGCTCTAAGTGAATAGATAAAGACCTTTCTCTTAATGGTGTAATTAAAGAAGAAGTGTGAATCAGGTTCTGTATGGGTACCTAGGATCGATAATAAATTGATGAGCTTAATAATCATCATGGGTGATGCGAATCTCAACCTTTGTTACAAGATTGAATATGGCTTCTATGCACAGATGACATGGATACAAGAAGGAAATCACCTCAGAGTTCGAATGATGTTGAGGTTCATATAAGTAGACCCATCTAACGGGAGATGGCACAGATAGATGGCTGCAGAAATGAAAACGAAAGATCTCATATTGATGCATTACTTCCTAGGTCTGGAAGTATGGCAAGGATCAGAAGGAATATTTCTCAACTAGGGAAAGTATGCCGAGAAATATTAAAAGGACTTGAGATGTTGGAATGGCCACTCTTATGGATTCCAACTTGAAACTGTTAGGGGATGACTCATCAGAGTTAGTGGATATAACTCTGTACAGTCAAATTATTGGGTGATTGATGTATCTAACATATATTAGGTTAGATATATGCTTTGTTGTGAACACCTTGAGTCAGTATCTAGTGGAAACTAGATGTGTTCACCTGATAGTTGCAAAGCATGTGATGAGGCACCTAAAGGATGCGATAGACTTTGATCTATGCTATCTTGGAGATCATGACTTCAGATGGCTAATCAGATGCTGATTGGGCAGAAAGTGTATCAGACATGAAGAACACATCAAGAGGATGTTATTGTCTGGGATTAGCCATGATCTCGTGGTTTAGCTGGAAGCAGTCTAGTGTGGCTCTCAGCACAAGCATAATATATGGCTGCTTGCTCTGCTAGTTGTGAAGAAGTTTGGCTTCAGGATTGGTTTGAATTAGAGATAGAACCAACTGTGATCCTATGTGACAAATAGAGTTGTACGAAGATGACAAAGAATCTAGTGTTCCATGATAAGTCAAAGAACATAGGGATCTAATAAGATATGATGCAGAAGGAACTAAAGTTTGAATTTGTAACAGGTTACCGATCTACTAACCAAATCTCTACCTCAAGTGAAGAAGTTACCAACATACTAACCAAACCTCTGTCTCGAGTGAAATTTGAATACTTCTGAGACAAGCTTGGTGTAGCTCAAAAGGACCCTCCTCGAAAGGGGGAGTAGTATAGTCACTGATGATGAGATTGTCTCATCGAACAACAAGGTCGATGATGAGGTAACCTGTTCTCTACACCTAGATACTTAGAAATATTTAGATTTAGGACTCTTATGCTTAGAATACTTAGTTTTACTTATACATGCTTTTGATGTTAGATGTATTAGTAAGAATACATGCTTTTGATGATAGATGTATTGATGAGAATACATGTGAGGATTGCATCATCCTTGAACACATGTTCTAAAGTGAGCCGTAGAAAGATGTCTCCGAGAAAGAAGAGGGATTGTATCATCCTTGAACACTTGTTCTAAAGTGAGTCGTAGACAGGTGTCTCCGAGAAAGAAGAGGGATTGTATCATCCCTGGACTTCGGTCCCTGAATTGATCCGTAGACGTATGGTCTCCGAAAATGAAGTCCTTAGTGGACAGGTAGGGATTGTATCATCCCTGGACTTCAGTCCCTGAATTGATCCGTAGATGTATGGTCTCCAAAAATGAAGTCCTTAGTGGACAGGTAGGGATTGCATCATCCCTGGACTTCAATCCCTGAATTGATCCGTAGACGTATGGTCTCTGAAAAATGAAGTCCTTAGTGGACAGTTGAGGGGATTGGATCATCCCTGGACTTTCAGTACTAAAGAGAGCCGTAGACATGAGGTCTCTGAGAATGAAGTCCTTAGTGGACAGTTGAGGGGATTCTATCATCCCTAGACTTTCAGTCCTAAAGAGATCCGTAGATGTGAGGTCTCCGAGAATGAAGTCCTTAGTGGAAAGTTGAGGGGATTGGATCATCCCTGGACTTTCAGTCCTAAAGAGAGCCGTAGACGTGAGGTATCCGAGAATGAAGTCCTTAGTGGACAGTTGAGGGGATTGGATCATCCCTGGACTTTCAGTCCTAAAGAGAGCCGTAGACGTGAGGTCTCCGAGAATGAAGTCCTTAGTGGATAGTAGAGGGGATTGGATCATCCCTGGATTTTCAGTCCTAAAGAGAGCTGTAGACGTGTGGTCTCCGAGAAGTGGGGATTGTATCATCCCCGGACTTTTGTCCCTGAATTGATCCGTAGACATGTGGTCTCTGAGAAGTGGGGATTGTATCATCCCCGGACTTTGGTCCCTGAATTGATCCGTAGACATGTGGTCTCTGAAAAGTGGGGATTGTATCATCCCCAGACTTCGGTCCCTGAATTGATCCGTAGACGTGTGGTCTCCGAAAAGTGGGGATTGTATCATCCCCGGACTTCGGTCCCTGAATTGATCCGTAGACGTGTGGTCTCCGAGAAGTGGGGATTGTATCATCCCCGGACTTCGATCCCTGAATTGATCCATAGACGTGTGGTCTCCGAGAAGTGGGGATTGTATCATCCCCGGACTTCGGTCCCTGAATTGATCTGTAGACGTGTGGTCTCCGAAAAGTGGGGATTATATCATCCCCGGACTTTAGTCCATGAATTGATCCGTAGACGAATGGTCTCTGAGAAAGTGATTTTTTTTATGATGATGTGGTTACTTGTATCGGTATGGATACTTGTATTGATGATGTGGTTACTTGTATCGGTATGGATACTTGTATTGATGATGTGGTTACTTGTATCGGTATGGATACTTGTATTGATGATGTGGTTACTTGTATTGGTAGGATACTTGTATTGATGATATGGTTACTTGTATCAGTGTGGATACTTGTATTGATGATATGTATACTTGTATTGGCATGAATACTTGTACTAATGATGTGGATACTTGTATTGTTATGGATACCTGTATTGATGACGATGTTGATGATTGTGTGATGACGATGCTGATGATTGTGTGATTACGATGCTGATGATCGTGTGATGACGATGCTGATGATCATGTGATGATGATGCTGATGATCGTGTGATGACGATGCTGATGATCGTGTGATGATGATGATGATGATCGTGTGATGACGATGCTGATGATCGTGAGATGACGATACTGATGATTGTGAGGATCCAGATGTTGATGTTGTTGTAGCTGTTCGAGTGCTGCAGAAGATAAAGACTCAGTACTGAAGATGTTGATGTTCCAGTATTGAAGATGTTCCAGTAACTGCTTGAGTTACTGATGATGTTGAGAAAGCTTCCAATGATTTGTAGATGTATCATGTATGATGTTGATGACTCCTTGCTCGTGCAGATGTTGTTATAATATCCTTCTCGTTAAGGGGGAGTGTTGAGATATTGTAACTTCAAAGAATATTATATTTGTACTTTATTATTTCGGAGATGTTTCATTCCTCCGTGAAGATCTTATTGTATATCCGGAGATGTTTATTCCTCCATCGGAATGTGGTAACTCGGGTTATTAGACTTACCTAGTGGGGGTCGGCCCTGTATGTGTTATGTGGGTCAAAGGGTTATTAGACCACCCTAGAGGGGTCGTCCCAATCAGTTGTAGTGGGGTATTTAACCCATTGGTTAAATACGAGCCTACGTGTACTTGTGTAAAAGATATGTCAGAGTGGTGTATAAATAGAGGAGGTGTGTTCCTCATTTGACACACTCACACACTTGAGGATAGCGCACTTGTGGAGGAGAGGTCTGCTATTGTGGAGGAGGATATCATGTCTCAGGGTTTCATCTTTGTATATTGCTGGTCATCTATATTGAGGAAGCTTTGCTCGGTTTTCTACCCCATGAGGGTTTCCCAGGATAAATCTCTGTCTCTTGTGTTTATGCTATGCTTGTTGTTTCTTCAGTGATCCTGTATATGCTATTATTGTGAAATGGAATGTAATGCTACTATTTTCTGTCTTAGCATATTGAATATTAACATATGGACATGAGTGACGATGAATTTCTAAGGGAAGATGATGAACAGTGCGGTACCTTGAGGAGTGGAGCGATATTCCGGTGTCCTGATAAGAAGAGGAGGACTAAGAGAGAGTCTCCTTAGAGGACTGTAACGGAGAAGTGTGAAACAAGACCATAAGGGAAAAAGAGACCTTCTTGCGAAGGAGACATTGACTAGGCTACCCCAGAAGCATAAAGAGGACAGATTGTAAGTTACAAAATACCTTCAACCCCACGCACTACTCTGAATTTTATAGGAAGAAATCCAAACTACTCGCAAAGTTTCCCTACGTGCAGCAGTAAGAGTAACACTTCAATAAACAACAATAGTAGAAATGTTAGGATGGTAGATGAGGCGGATATCCCTACCTTTCAGGGGAACGGGACCAAGGATCCTGAAAAATATTGGTTCATATGCAAAGCAGTCTGTACTATAAAGCAGGTTCAAGACAACATTATAAATATGGGACAGCTAGCGATGACCCTTAGGGGACAGTAGTTATATTGGTACATGAAGTTTGTAAAGGCTCCAATGGGAACACCATCCAAGATGTTGGCGCAGGTTAGAATGACGATGATTGATGAATTTAGAAAGCCAAAATTTGAGTCACAGTATGTCACTGAGCTTAAGGAGATTAAGCAATTCCCGAATGAGTTGGTGTGGGAATTCGATCAGCGGTACAAGATGCTAATAGAAAAAGTGAGCTTCCCGATAGATGAGCTACAACATAAAGAATGAATCATCGTAGGACTGGTACCGCATATCTGAGGACCACTGATGCAACAAAAAGTCGCAACATAGGCGGAAGCATTAGAGATTGAGATGAAGTTGGAGGATTCACCAATTGGTGAAGCAGGGATAGGAATGGACAGAGCCCAAGCACAATTGTCCAATTGAACACTTCCATTGGAGGATATCAAGAAGGGGAAGGAAACCCGCAGAGACATATGGTGCACTAGATGCAGAGCTGAGGGGCACCATAAGGACAATTGCCCATAATTCTATGAGTATTTGCAGTCGAGGGCACCAAACCCCCTTCGTCAAGGAGGCATGCCATGGTGTCCTATCTGTTAGACCAGAGGACATCGACCGGAGGAATGTGTATATCTGCAAAATATGGTGTCAAATCTGACAAACTTATACTATAATTTCTGTCTATCGGTTAGCCATCATGAGAACGACTGCAGGGCCTATGACCTGCTGCAAGATTGGACAGCTGACAGATATTTTATGAAGGGAGAACATCCCCCAGCAGTGCAGTAGCAACCACAGTACAGTCAGCCACAGTTGCAGTTTAACCAACTGCCACAATACAACAAGGGGCAATATGGGAAGCCATAGTACGGACACCAGCAGTATCCACCAGTACCGTATGGCCAACCGCAGTATGGTCAGCAACAAGATCAACAACCGCAGTACGGGAAACTGCAGTATCAACCATAAGGGCCACCATGCGGAGGTTTCAGGGGAGGATTCTGCGGAGGCCGAGTCACTGGTATGGGATGTGGAGGAGCTGTTGGAAGGGGAAGAGGACCGATCATTTGTTACAATTGTGTACAACAGGGTCACTACCAAAGGGATTGTCCAAACCCAACACCACAGTGTACATACTACATCGTTGTAGATCATAGTGTAGAGGACTTCCCTCAACTCATTGCAAAATGGAATACTAAGAATCCACCCCAGAACCAGAACCAAAATAATTCGAGTGTGCCATCAGCTATGCAAATGATATCGACAGAAGCTAGAAGTAGCCATGCGACAGTTGGAATAGTGACACGAGGAGGGGAGGTGACAGGCGGTGACAAGTCACAAACCAGTGTTAGGCCAACACAAACACAGTGGAAGCAGGTCACCTTCGATGTAGAAGCTGAAAGGGATGTCTTCTTGAAAGCACAGGAGGCAATGAGGAATAGGAGGTAGCTACCTCTTCAGGAAGAAATCTATGACATGTGACCAAAGTTAGAATCGACGAAGTCGCAAGGGAAGGAAAAAACTCTAAAGGCCTTCTTGGAAAGTTGTCTGGATTTGGCAAAGGACCCAGATGCACTGGAATAAATAGTTGGTCTACTGCATCGATGGGAAGGTACACGACTGGAACATAAAGTTAATCGCATACATAAAAGGAAGACAGGAAGGGAGATGTGGATGTCGGCACAAATCGAAGCATTTGATGTCGACTCCATGATTCTTGATTTGGGTTCAGATGTGAATATTCTGACCAAACAGACGTGGTAGACAATGGGAAAGTCACGGATGACCTGGTCACCAATACAGCTATGACTGACAAATCAGAGTAAGGTCACTCCACTTGGTCGGGTATGTCAACATCCAGTTGAAATTGAAGGGCTCATGACGTATGTTGATTTTGACATCATTGAAATCATGGATAACACCAATCCCTATCCAGTACTGCAGGGGATAGAATGGGCCTTGGAGAATCAAGTGATTATCAACTTTAAGAAAAGGGTAATGTCATTTGAGAATCAGGAGATGAGAGTCATCGCACCACTAGATCGTGCGGAAGGGCTGCGCTATACGAAACCAACCAGAGACGAGTTCGCAAAAGGGTGGGACAGTTTGTATAACATTTTTTAGGATTATGTTAATCCCACCGCGGATGGAGAATTAGGATGGCGCAGTGCTAGCTCGACATCCTCATATTCAGACGAGGCCCTCGAGAATTGGCAGAACTGATTACATGAAGTGTCCTTTAGAATATGTGCATGGGTAACGCAGTCCCTGCGAAGGGTAACCATGGAGGAGTATGTGTTACCTACATTTGAGGGATTTCCCAACTTGGGAAAGTTTCCCACCGAATTTGAGGAAAAAGTGGTGGAACCGCACCATCTACTAGCCCTAGAGGAAGCCTTGAAGGCTAATCCTACGCGATGGTGGGTGGTGCACAAATCAAATATCACAACCTGGCCACTATGTCGACGCCTCATGGAGGTTCGGTTCGGTGAAGCTACAGAGTACGAACAAATGAGATATGACAGGCGAGGCGACCTGATGGAGCATCTGAATGCTTGCCAACATCAATGGGGATCAAGGGAAAAATAGGAGTGGGTACATACATTCGTACACACATTGGATGAAGTGTCGCGAAGCTGGTATGTCGCAACAAAACTGCAATGCGGGACGACTTCTTGGAAACAACATACCATCGGTTTCAGCCAATCGTTTTCATTCTCAGATGAAAATCCCTTGATCCACACCATGCAACAGGCAATCCGCAGAAAGATATTTGAGGTGGTATCGACAGGACAACCAATGGCACTTCAATGGAAAACGACACCAAAAATGTTGATGGAGTGTTACAACGTCACCAGATAGCCCCACGATGAGGATGATCCCAGGGCTATATACATGCCAGAATCAGAGTGTAGTCATAGTATTGTGGCACTCGATCTACCATCGAAAAAATTTCAACAACCATTGAAGATCAAGAAGGTGAACATTGGGTTGGAGGAGAGCCCAAAGTTCGCAAGCATTGGCAACTACTGGGACGAGTCGACCATTGCAAAGATGATTGACTTGCTGCATGAGTTTCAGGATTTGTTTCGAACGAAATTCTCAGAGATGAAGGGAATCTCTGGAGACTTAGGGGAGATGAAAATTCCCCTGAAACCTGATCCAAAGTCGGTCAAGCAGCGACTGCATCGACCGAATCTAAGATACTCGTGACAAATGCGAGTTGTAATTGGCAGCGTGATCAAGGTAGAACCGCCAATGAATAAAGTTGAGAAGTACACAACAGCGACCCGAATGAATCAGCAGAAATCGGCCACAATAGAGAAGTCGATGATACGGAGAGGTATCGACACAACGGAGCTCATTGTGTCAATCAGGTAAAAAAAAAAGTCGTCGACACATTGTAGGCCTGTCGGAAGCTGCCACAACGCATGAAGGTCCAATTCGGCAATAAATGTAGCAGTTATACCACACTGGAAAACAACAAAAATGAGAAAAACGGAAGTTAATAACCAATGTATGTGATTGATTCGATAGATCCCGGCTAGATTTGGGAATTATGTCCCACGATCGGTTGGATACTAGCGACCAACGCTATAAATATAGGAGGAGGAGAAGCAGAAACACATTAACTAATTCAGTCTCCACAGAGCCGAATGGAAGTGTATGTTTCTAGCACCAACACTGAAAGACCACAGCCCACACCAGTTGTGCAGGAACAGCCTGAAGTCATGTCTACAATTCCACACAAGAATAAAAGGAGTGCGACTCGACCCCCAGACACTGGTCAGGAGAAAAACAAAGGCACTCGGGCATCAGCAAGGTTTACAAACAATGCTGCAGGCCCTTCATCTATTGACATTGTGCCAGATGGATATGACGGTCCAATGCTCTCACCATACATTCCACCACGTCGGGAAGGGGCACCCACGCTGCAGATCAACAAGAATGAAAAATACCCCATCGAGGTTGCATTGGTACCACCAGGGGTTGTTGAATTTGGGGATATTATAGTTAGGTTGCAGAAGCTACAGTATACTGACCATGACCTAGATAAATTCAAAGCCTATACGCAGAGGCTTATGAGGATGTCCCTCATGCAAGAGGCCCAATAACGAAGGAACCCAAGAAGTGGGAATTGGGACTGGAACGCTCAGGGCTATTAGGTGTCACTCTCCTGCCCCACTTTGGGCATTTGGCACAAATAAACGCATGTGTCAAGCAACTTATCGCATGTTTCCATGACGGTTGTCTCTAGCTGCATGAGAAGATCCTGGTCACCATTAACCTAGTCGCAAGGATCACCAGATTGCCCCAAGAAGGAGCTGACCCTTCCCAATTTTTCTAGAGGAAGGACAATGACAAAAAACTAGTGAAACAGTTGACGACAAAGTATGGCGTGCAAAAAGACTCCCGAGGGTACCTGATTCACACAATCAATAACCAGGAATTCAAAGTAGGGGCAAAGATATTGACAGTCAAAATAACCAAGAAGAACCGACCCCTGCAATGTAACTCAGGGGTCATTCCTACTGCGGAAAGGTGTGCGGAACGAGAGCAGATGAACTGGTCTCAGTTCCTGCTATGTGAATTAATTGAGGATGTATACGATGCCCAGGAGTATGAGCGGCCATTTACATATTCATGGTTGTTGTTATTGATTGCATTACGAGGATAGATCCCATGGGACAACGAGTCTGCGAAGGTGCGTGGTACCAGAATCTATTGGTGACCACCAATAAGGAACGATAGAAAGAAAACACCCTACAATTTTATATATGGTTGGAAAGGATGCAGATGGATGCATGGATGATCCCGCGAATATTAGCGCAAGTTGTGACAAAGTATCACTCCATCGCAAAGATATCCATCGAAGCACACACAAATTACATCCAGGCCTGAGTAGATCCGGTGAAGCAATGGTTGCGAACACAGTACAAGCTCACTGATTCTGAGCTTGACAATATCATCACCAAGTGGTCAGAGGACTAGAAGGTCCCCGCTGATCCAAAGAACATAGAAAATGGGCAAGACACTGGTCATCAAAACTAGGCTAGGGAAGACATAGCATCAGCCAACCAGAAAAAGAGTGCAGAATAGGAGGATGCACAGGACCAGACGGCAAAATCTGGCTGCGACAATGATGCGAATGATAAAGGCCGCAGAACTGCAAAGTATGAAGCAGTGGGTTACAAAGGCTCATGGAAGGAAGCAACGACGAGCTGCACATTTGGATGAGCTTCAAACAAAGGTCGAATCCCTCATAGCACGAGTAGAACCAGTGATGAAACTGGTACAGGAGAAATTGCAAGAGGTATGATATAAATTATGTGACCACCCAATAGAGCAGTAGGTGATAGAGAGTGCGCAGCTCCAAGCATCAGTAAGAGAGATAGTCGACCAGATCCAAACCACCTATGATGACTTCTAACAGCAGTTCAACAAACCAGCAGTGTCAAGCTGAGGTGCCTCAGTACGAGCCACAAGTTTTTGTTGGGGGGCTATTGGCACAGGATAAGTCTGCAAGAATTACGGAAGCCGACAGGTGCGAAAGGGTCATTTCGCAAAAGAAGAACTATTCGCGGAGTTCGCTGAAGCGCAATAAGTGTTTAATTAGTTAATTTGGTCATGTGGACTGTTTTGTAACCAAATAGAAGCATATAAATAGAGTAGGATTGTAAGCATAAGGGAATCCAGTTTTTTATTATTGATCCTATCTTTCGAGTCTATTTTGTATCCGCAACATGGTGTAATGACTGTTTCTGTGAGGTTCATTCCACGGGGTTAGTGAATGAATGGAGATGTTCGATTATGGTGCAATTTATGTCTCTAGCTTTATGTGATGATGAATGTGAATGTTTTAGAGTATATTTGATGCGATTATACGATGGGTTTAAGAAGTACTGCTAATCTGCATACGTAAGTTGAATATGTTGTTCTAAATGTTTGTTATCTGTTGAACTCTGCGAATGACCGAATGTGCGAATGATGAATGGATAGCATGCTACAAATGTTATAATCTCTATTTATTACAAGGGTAATGTGTGTTGAAAGCATATCCTCAACTCCACTACGGAAACTTGGTTCCAGCAGCCCCCTTATCCATCTCAGGTGAGACTGCACTTGCTCTGCAAGTGTTGCTGGAAACAGTTACACCTTTCTGGGCCGGTGTCTAAGGGAGTTTGGGTTGGTAGTTTGTTGGTGACAGTGCGAAGTGAACCCCTGCCGATAGACTCTGCTTCAACAGTTTTGTTATGGGGTATTGATCAAAGTTTACCATGGTATACTCATGTTTATTTCAGCATTATCTTTTTGATTCAAAGTACATGACATAATCAATAGGACTTCTACTGTTCCCATGAAAGCAACTCATAAATTAAGAGTTAGGCCCATAATCAAAATTCTTGGAATAGTTAATCCTTTGGGGTTAATATTGTTGTATTTATTATTCACGTGGAGACCAAGAGTCACAGTAAATAGGAATAGTCATGAAGGCGGCCAAGAGACCACCTAGAATATGAAACAAAGGGTCACTCTCCTTGTATTAATATTGACATATGTTAATGAGAAAATGAATCTCACACTTATCAATTTGCTTGTGTTTTGTGTTGTGTTAGTTGTTTAAGTGTACTCCTTATTGGGCATCCTAATAGTGGTATCAAAGCACGGGGGGTTCACTCAGTAAACTTGTTACATAGCACAATCGTTCGCATGATATTAAAGAATATCCCTAATTTTACTAATTATTGGAAAATTCCTCCTAAAATTTTTATTGTTGAACCCCCCTCCCAATACGCCTTTCCAATTAAGAAAACCCCTAGTTTCACCAGATATTGTATGTATCCATTTTTATCAACCCATTTTTAATATCCCAACTATATCATATGATCAAGTTGTAACAAACATGATCCCTAACACGTCTTAGTATACAAAAACATGATGCTAAATAAAATAATAGTATAATGCTAATAATGATCCCACCAGGATTGCAAGGGTGACTGATCAATTTGTAGCGTTGGATAGTGGAAGACCCAATGAAATAGTACTGGGAAGGGAAAATGTGTAAAAGGAAACCGAGTCAAAAGATCAACAAAACAAAGAATATAAAAGGATGATAGCCCAATAGTTAGTGTAATGCTTAGAAAACATGATAATTGCACATGTTTCACACCACAGTCTGCCAATCTACCAATTTTATGTCATGTAAATATAAGTATAGCCATAGTAGCTCATGTTTTCTATAATCTTAATAAATTAAACTCCGTAAAAATTCAAAATTGAAACCCTTTATTGGATGGGCTCCCCTACCCTATCAAAACAAACATCGTTCATGTTTGAACCCAAATGAACACAACAAAATTCCTCTTACTTTCCAATAATGCCATATGATCATGTGCATAGCTTGGATTTTGGTTATTCACAAGATGCAATGAATTTCCTCCACTTACTCTACATTTATTCTTGCAATCAAGGGAATTAACAACATTTAGTTACATTTTCTTGGGTTATATCTACTCTTTTTTTTTTACGAGAGGGGAAAACATTCATTATTAGGTTTCAAGCATGCAATAGTTATAAAGATACACATATGGTGAGACTTATATGATACCATTTCATGGTAACGATAACACATAGAGTATGTAAATAAAGATTTAAATTTTCACCTATGTTCATGTCAATTCCAATACAATATTAAGATGGATACCTTGCATAAAATAATTTAAATTACAATTATGAATGTGCCAAATATAACTCAATCTAACAACTATTCCTAACTAGCAATGTGAAAATGTTAAAGAAGAATACAAAAAGCTAAAGTAAATAATTAGTCAAGAAATATTGATCTAACTTTTCTTCATTCTAGTGAGCCAAGAAAGATTGATCTCACTTTTCTTGGTTGTCATGGAGCAAGTTTTGATTGAATCTCAATACCCACCTAAAACCCAACATAAAAAATGAAGAGTTAGATCTTTTGTACACGAATTCCTACAAAAAATACAGTACAATTGTTCAACTCTGGAAATCTCAATTAGCTACATCTCTTAACTTAAAGATGAAAAAAATAGAACATCAATTCAAACCAAGCCTAAATAAGCTATTAAATGATTATTGCTCAAGGCCAGTAATCCAAAGAGACTTCCATCGATATTATCATTGGTACACTATTATCATATTTATGCAAAACTTAGGATCATAAGCAATATCAAATAAAAATGGAGGGTCTTTATGTTTTAGGTGGGTATGAATTGATCCCATGAGTTGGAGGTATGAATCCATCCCATGATTTGGAGGTTATTCCTCAGCCCACCCAAATAAAATAACCCCCAATATTTATATTACTATGTCAAATTAAAAACACCCCTTGAACCCTAATACGGAGAAATATATTTTTGAGGTTTCTAAGAGTATTCAAACCCCCAATATGAATGGACGTAATATTATATTGCCTTACTAGTGAACCCCCCATGTATCAAAGTTGTTATGAGCCTATGGATTTTCATTTCCGTGCATGAGGTATGAGTGAAACGATTCTTCTCCTTTTTGCTACATTGTTTAATATATGTGTTTCACCATTTGTGTGGACCTCCTTGATTGAGACCTTTGTGTATCTCCATGACAAGGCCTTTGTGTCTATCTCTTCATAAATTCCTCATACATAAACACTCACTATACTTACATATAAACCCTAATCGTATCTCAGACTTGGTACTCTCTCCCTTAGTCTCACTATTACTTCACATTATCACCAAGTTTAAGCACCCACATCCAATCCTCGCACACCAATCTCCTATGGTCGTGAGTGAACCATACTCAAGTCTGCGGGATACATTATGCTCAGCGCGTCCTCTCTACTGAATACACCCAATTTCCGATGTTGCCGAGGAGAGGATTGAAGCTACATGAGAACTAGAGTTGCCTGGCCATGGAGTAGTGAGAACTAGAGAACGTGAGAGCTAGACCTATCGAGAGCAACATGAACGCTTGAGAACTATTATTTCCAAGAGTGGTTATCTCATTACATACACCATTGGAGAACTATCAACAATCATTGCTTCATACACCTATCAATTATTGCTGCATGAACTCTATCATCTTGCGGTGTGAATGCATTAAGTGTGAAAAGTTGGATTTTGACCATTCTTTACGTTGAATACTCAACTTAAATTTTGCGAGTTGATAAAGAGATAATCTCTTTGGCTTGAAAAAGGATCCATCATTTTTCAGGGGTTTGTTGTGTGGAGCTATTCCCAATGTATTTGAAAGAGATAGATTCATCATTCTGATCTTTTTTTAGAAATCGAGGCTAGTTATTTGTGAATATTTCCACTCCTCGAACATTGGAACTCCAACGGACCCGACAACTCTCTATACACATTGACATTCTACTGCAATTGTTCACCTCCCATGATATGCCATGGGTATCACTTTTACTGTGGTGTTTCCCTTTTATGACATCGTCGACTCTCTACTACTAATGATCACCTCCAACAATATATCTAGTGAATCAACTATTAACTTCCCATTTGTCTTAATAAATTTTTTGCATATGATTTGAGTTTTAATTCCTGTACTTTTTAATTGGACTCAAAGCTGTAGCAATACTATGAAGAATTATATCCACCATCTAAAGAAGATTTCATTTCAAATCTGATGATGCATGGGTTTTATGTAGTTTAATGATGAAACAAGGACAATAATTAGAGGCATGATTATTTATGGTTTTTCCATTGATTCATAAATTTTGAAGGTCGTCTGTACTAGTAAGTTTCAGTTGGTGGCACATACTCTATTGTGCATAAAATTAAATCTCACTCTGTTGGTTAAACAACTGCATGTGCCCGCGACTTGGGATTAAAGAAGATATGTGACCTGCAAGTGAACAAGAATTATGTGTGGAAGAAGATATCCATGACCTTGTCAGTCCATCCCCCAGTTTGCATTATGCTCGTGCCTTGCCTTCAAGGGAGAAGATAATTCACTTCACATAGAATTCATCAATCCTGTATAGCATATTTATACATTCTTCACATGCATCGGCTTCTATTTTTATCGTTTCACTTCATGGTGAACTCGTCGTCCATTTGGATGTATCTATCTTGCATGAAGTAGAGCTCCCACTTCTCATGCAGTGCATTAACTCAATAAACTAACTCTGAGCATGAACTCCCCTGTTAACTAAAAGCTTTCCCACTTAGTTAGGTGGCTAGCTTAAGTGTCATCATGCAAGAGTCACAACTCAAGTGTTGTCTTTTAGTTTAACATAAGTGTCGTCATGTAATAACACTCAGTTAACTAGATCTTCTTTGTTATCATTTAGTTAACTCCCTTTATCTAAAATCATGCTGATTGATTTACTTGTAGTGACCACTGTGAGTTCCTTAATTAACTGAGGCATACATTAGGGCTTTAACTGAAGCTTAACAATTTGAGTTCACTTAGTCATCTCATGAGTAATTCAAATTCACTTTTTCTCTATGCAATTATCTTTATCTCTTATCTTTACTACATGGAAAATATATGTTAACTTTAATTATCTATCATATCAGATTATACTCAAAAGATTTGTCAGATGTTGCGATCATATGCTAAAGTAATTCACTCTAGAGGTGGCTAGTCTCTAAAGAATAATTAATAGCAATCGGCAACCATGGTTAGTAATACATCACACAACATTAATCCTTCAACATGCAAAGCATCTACCTCTATAACTGGAAGTCCACCCTATGGATACCTACTATAACTGGAGGTTCTCATGAGAATCTTGCTTGACACACAAATCTTGATCCTTATCCAACCAAAATTTACAACATCATCAGTTTGATACATCAAAGAATTCACCTAAACACATAAGGAATAACCGTTTCAACTGAAGGCTTACTCATTCTTGAGTTGGACTCAAGAATGATAATGAGTCCAACTCAAGAATGAGAATGAGTCCAACTCAAGAATCTACTCCAAGTTCCTGAGTCCAACTTAGGCTCGCTACCTCAATAGATGAGGCCCAATGTTGGTTGCACAAGATTGGCTTGGTGAATGACTCATGATGCTATACATTTAACACTTCCTCTCAGTGAAGGAGGCATTCTCAGCCATACCAAGCTTGTCTCGGAAGTACCTGAACTTTGACATTGATAGAGGATTTGTTGACACATCTACAATTTGCTCATTAGTAGCAATGTATTGAAGTTTCACTATACCTTTTTGGACAATGTCTCTAATGAAGTGATACTTCATTTCCATGTTATTCGAATTATCATGAAGCACAGGGTTTTCAGAAAGCTTGATGGAGCTTTTATTGTCACACCGAATGACTATAGACTCAAGCTTCTCACCAAACAACCCAACAAGTAGCTTCCTAAGCCACACTGCTTCTCGATGGGAAATACTAGCATCAATATACTCTGATTCTGTAGTAATCTAGGCTATAGATCCCTACTTCCTGCTGGAACAAAAGATCATATCAGAACCCAAACTAAAACAATAGTCGGATGTATTCTTTCAGTCGACAATGCTACCACCCCAATCAGAGTCATTATAACCAAGTAACAACAACCCTCCACTGGAGGCATATCTGAATCCATAAGAAATCATACATCGAAGGTACCCAAGCACATGCTTAGAAGCAACCAAATGCTTGTGTCTCGGATTAGACATAAAATGACTCAGAATACTCACAGCATAACATATACCTGGTCTCGAGTGTATCAAGTACATCAATGAATCAATAAGTTTTCTATATAAAGTGGGTTCCACTAGATATGATCCAGTATCTGACTCATGTTGTTTCCTCAAATTGGAAACCATCGGAGTACTCATGGATTTGCAATCCATCATGCCAAACCTATGCATTATATCAACAATGTACTTCCCTTGAGAATGAAATATCTCATATTTTCTTTGCCAAATATCAAGACCGAGAAAGTAGTGCATAAGATCTAAGTCTTTCATCTCGAAATGAGAAGTGAGCTCCCTCTTGCACTAAGCAATCACTTGTTCCTCTAGAGTAAGGATAAATCCTCAACATATATAACCAATATCAACGGTTGGTTCTTCACTACTTTGAAGTACAAATTTCGAGTAGCTTCGCTTTTAGAGAATCCTAGTCTTTGAAGATAATTGTCAATTCTTGAATACCAAGCTATGGGAGTTTTCTTAATCCCATACAAGGATTTCTTCAAGTTGCACACATGGGACTCCTTCCAATGAACCACATACCCCTCAAGATATTGAATACAAACCTCTTCTTCAACCTCACCATTGAGGAAGGTCGTCTTCACATCCATCTAGTAAAGCTTCCATCCTATAACAAATGCAAGTGAGATCACAACTCCAATAGTGGTGTGCATGGAAACAGGAGTGAATGTCTCCTCATAGTCTATGCCTTCTTTCTCAAAGAAACCTCGGGAAACAATATTTATACTTTTCGATACTGTTGTAAAAATCATTCTTGATCCTGTAAATCCATCTGGAAGTAACTATGGACTTCCCTTATGTTTAGGAACAACTTCCCAAATTTACAGATCATTCTTCAAAATAGCATTGTATTCCTCTACCATTGCATGTTTCCATACTTGCTTATTTGTAGCTTCTTCATAGGTGGAAGGCTCTAAATAATCGATGTGACTCATCTGTGCAACATACCCTAAATATATGTTAGGTTTCTTTCACTCTCTAGAAGATCCTAATGGTTGTCCATGCCTCTCTGCATCTTGTAGTATATCTCAGCACCATGTAGACCTCCTCATTGTAGGAGGTTCATCAACTAGTTCTACTGGTTCATCAGAAGCTAGAAAATATGAAAACTCCCCTGGATTCTCCCTCTAAACATTTGAATGGGGAGAATCAGTATTTGGTTCCTCCATCGTAGCAGTCTCATGCTCCTTTGTGTCAATATTATACTAAAGCTCTTTTGATTTCTTGAATGTTGCCTCTTCAAGGAAGGTCACATATCGGTTGAACTCAATGTGTCTTTCACTTAGCACATATATTATGTAGGATTTGGATGATTCGCTATAACCAACAAAGGTTCCCTTCTTTCCTGATGGATCCATCTTTGTCCTCTTTTATTTTGGCACATGAATGTATACAGGACTCCCAAAGATCCTCAGGTGTGAAATATCTGGTTTTTCACCAGTGAACACTTCTTCAGATATCTTCTCATCAAGAATGGAAAGAGGACTTCTATTCTGGATATATATACTATTGTAATAGTGGCCTCTTCCCATAATGAGGTAGACACGTCTTGATCATGCATCATGGCTTTTGCAGCCTCACATATAGTTCTATTCTTCCTTTAGGCAACCCCATTTTGCTCAGGGTTGAAGGGTACAGTTAACTGTCTACAAATTCCCCCATCACTATAGAACTCATTAAAACACATGTGAATCAAATTCACCTCCATTGTCATATCTCAAAGCATGGATGTGCTTTCATGTCTAATTCTCAACTAGGGATTTGAATTCCTGAAACTTGCTAAAGGTTTCGCTTTTAACCTTTAGGAAATAAATCCATGACTTTCTAGAGAAATCATCTATAAACAATATAGAATATAAATAATCACTCAGGGAATGGGATGACATGGACCACATACATCATAATGTAGTAAATCTAAAATTCCTTTAGATCCACTAGTATTGATAGATAAACTCTTTTTGACATTCTTCCCAAGTGCACAACCCCTACATACATTGTCAAGCTCAAAATCAAACACGGGCATACCTTTCACCATTTGATGTAATCCTGGTAGCACTTTGTAGTGGAGGTGACCAAGCCTTCTATGCCATAGATCGCATGGACTGATAGTGTTGTGAACCATAGCTTGAATGTACTTCTCGGGTACCTTGTAGACACCTCCCTCTCTAACTCCAATCACTGCTGCATATTTCAACTCTTTGCTCTTTGGCCATAATAGTGCTTGATTATCCATGAATATAACTCAGAATCCATTATCTTCAAAAACCGAAACTAATAGGAGGCGTTTCTTTGAGCCTAGAACATAAAGAATGTCCTCGACATGTGAAATACCTCCTGAACTCAACTGGAAGGAGGTGGATCCAACTCCTTAGATCGAATAGGTTGTGTTGTCTCCCAACTCTACCTTGCATGCAAACTTTTTCTTCTTGATATTAGTGATGGAAATCTTATAACCAATCATATGTTTGTATGCACCACTTTCAACCAACCATGTGTCCACACTTGTGATGATGGATCCCGAAAGTGTTGAGACAAGATAATACTCCCTCGTTGTCTCGTTTTCTTCGGGTGCATTTTTCTTATTAGTTTCATCTTCTATAGCTGTAGAAGCATGGAACTTTCCTTTTCCATTTTTCTTTGCTTTGCACTCCCTTTCATAATGGCCCTTCTTGTCATAGTTGTAGCATCTAACCTTTGAATTGTCAAATTCCTTGTTGTATACCTTCTTCTTTGAATGGGAAAAATTATTTTGAGATAAGTTCTTCTTGCCTTTCTTCATCCTTCCCGTGAGGGAAAGGTTTTCTTCTTTGTTGCACACTGACTTGCTCTGGATTCACCCCTCCTCTTGGAGGCAATCATGCAACAACCTTTCAAAGTTAGGTTGTACCTCTCATCCATTTACCACAGCCAAGAATGTCTCCCATGGGGATGGGAGACCCTCAATAATGGCTTGGAGAAGATCATCTTCATCCACCACTACACCAATACTAGCAAGTAAATATCTTATCTGATATATCTTGGTGAAGAAGGATGCAACTGTCTCATCCTTCTCCATCTTTAGTTTTTGAAGCTTATTCTTCAATCTGCTCTTTTGAGATGGGGCCATCTTCTCATATAGGTTTGTCAATGTATTAAAACACTCCTTTGTTGTCATCAACGGAATGATCACGGACATCAAATTTCCCTTTACCTGATAGCTGATATGTTTGGATTTAACTTGGTCCTTCTTGAAGTTGTTGTGGCCTGCATTAGATGTAGGATCAGCCTAATAGCAGTATCAAAGTTGTTATGAGCCTATGGCTTGTATGTTGTCTCTTTGGTTGTCATTTCAGTGCATGAGGTATGAGTGAAACGATTCTTCTCCCTTTTACTTCATTTTTTAATATATGCGTCTCACCATTTGTGTGGAACTCCTTGACTGAGACGTTTTTGTATCTCCATGACAAGGCCTTTGTCTCTATCTCTTCATAAATTCCTCATACATACACACTCACTATACTTACGTATAAACCCTAATCTTATCTCAGACTTGGTACTCTCTCCCTTAGTCTCACTTTTACTCCACATTATCACCAAGTTGAAGCACTCAAATCCAAGCCTCGCACACCAATCTCCTATGGTCATGGGTGAACCATACTCAAGTCTGCGGGATACATTATACTCAGCACGTCCTCTCTATTGAATGCATCCAATTCCCTATGCTGCTGAGGAGAGGATTGAAGCTGCATGAGAACTGGAACTTTAAAACTTTAAGTGTGGAAATACTGAATAATTGAATCAATGAACCATTCAATCACATGAAAAATTCGACCATAACACAAGATGTACCCTGGGGAAAACCCTCAAAACAATGAGGATGAAAAACCCCAACAAATATTCAGAGTATAATTATGATAGATAACAGAGAATGTATTTTACAAAATAGTAGATTGCTTTCGGCACCCTAGTTGCTAGATAAGAGATAATACTAAGCAATAGAGAATAGAGATCAACTGTATCAACTTGTCATGTTCCCAACACATTAATAACAAGCAAGAATCAATGCCATGATAGCTGTAGCGAATGGTTTCATGGATAATGGTGCATCACATAAAAAAAAATGTGAATTTCCTTTTTGTATAATTATTATGTACAAAGAGAAGTGTCTTACCTTCAAGGGAGAAGATAATATGCTTCACATTGAATTCATCAATACTGTATAGCATATTTATACATTCTTCACATGCATCGGGTTCTATTTTTATCTTTTGACTTCATGGTGAACTCGCCCTCCATATGGATGTATCTATCTTGCATGAAGCAGAGCTACCACTTCTCATGCAATGCATTAACTCACTAAACTGAGTCTTAGGATGAAGTCACCTCTTAACTAAAAGCTTGCCCACTTAGTTAGGTGGATAGCTTAAGTGTCATCATGCAAGACTCACAACTCAAGTGTCGTCTTTTGGTTTAAAATAAGTGTCGCCTTTTAGTTTAACATAAGTGTCATCATGTAATAACACTTAGTTAACTAGATCTTCTTTGTTATCACTTAGTTAACTCCCTTTAACTGAAATCATACTGATTGATTTAGTTGTAGCGACCATTGTGAGTTCTTTTATTAACTGAGGAATACATTGGGGCTTTAACTAAAGCTTAACAATTCAAGTTCACTTAGTCATCTCATGAGCAATTCAAATTATCGTTTTCTCTATGCATTTATCTTTATCTCTTAGCTTTACTGCATGGGAAATATGTGTTAACTTTAATTATCTATCATATCAGATTATACTCAGAAGATTTGTCAGATGTTGCGATCATATGCTAAAGTAATTCACTCTAGAGGTAGCCAGTCTCTAAAGAATAATTAATAGCAATCGGTGACCATGGTTAGTAATACATCACAGAACATTAACCCTTCAACATGCAAAGCTTATACCTCTATAACTGGAGGTCCACCCCATGGGTACCTACTATAAGTGGAGGTTCATGTGAGAATCTGAATTGACACACAATTCAGGATCCTTGTCCAACAAGAATTTACAACATCATCACCTTGATACATCAAAGAATTCACGTAAACACATGAGCAATAACCTTTTGAAACTGAGGCTTAGTCATTCTTGAGTCCAACTCAAGAATCTACTCCAAGTTCCTGAGTCCAACTCAGGCTCCCTACCTCAACAGATGAGGCCCAATGTTGGATGCACAAGATTGGCTTGGTGAATTACTCGTGATGCTATACATTTAACACTTCCTCTTAGTGAGGGAGGCATTCTCATCCATATCAAGATTGTATCGGAAGTTCCTATAACTTTGTCACGGATAGATGCTTTGTTAACACATCTGCAATATGCTCATCAGTAGCAATGTATTGAATTTTCATTATAGCGTTTTGGACAATGTTTCTAATGAAGTGATACTTCATTTCAATGTGATTCGACTTATCATGAAACACAGGGTTTTCAAAAAACTTGATGGATCTTTTATTACGGTCACACCGAATGACTATAGACTCAAGATTCTCACCAAACAACACAACAAGTAGCTTCCTAAGCCACACTGCTTCTCGACGGGAAATACTATCATCAATATACTCTGCTTCTTTAGTACTCTAGGCTACATATCCCTAATTACTGCTAGAACAAGAGGTCATATAAGAACCCAAACTAAAACAATAGTCGGATGTATTCTTCTGGTTGACAACGCTACCACCCCATTCAGAGTCAATATAGGCAAGTAACAAAACCCCTCAACTGGAGGCATATCTAAGTCCATAAGAAATCGTACATCGAAGGTACCCAAGCGCATGCTTAGAAGCAACCAAATGTCTGTGTCTCGGATGAGACATAAACTGACTCAGAATACTCACAGCATAACATATACCTGGTCTCGAGTGTATCAAGTACATCAATGAATCAATAAGTTGTCTATAGAAAGTGGGGTCCACTAGATCTGATCTAGAATCTGACTCGTGTTGTTTCCTCAAATTGGAAACCATCGGAGTACTCTTGCATTTGCAATCCATCATACCAAACCTACGCAATATATCAACAAATGCTACTTCCATTGAGAAAGAAATATCTCATCTTTTCTTTTCCAGATATCAAGGCCAAGAAAGTAGTTCCTGAGACCTAAGTCTTTCATCTCGAACTCAAAAGTGAGCTCCCTCTTAAACCAAGCAATCAGTTGTTCCTCTCCAAGAAGGAACAAATCATCAACATATAAAACCAATATCAATGGTTGGTTCTTCACTACTTTGAAGTACAAATTTCGATCAGCTTCGCTTTTAGATAAGCCCAGTCTTTGAAGATAGTTGTCAATTCTCGAATACGAAGCTATGGGAGCTTGCTTAATCCCATACAAGGCTTTCTTCAATTTGCACACATGGGACTCCTTCCAATGAACCACATACCCCTCAGGCTATTGAATACAAACCTCTTCCTTAACCTCACCGTTGAGGAAGGCCGTCTTCACATCGATCTAGTAAAGCTTACATCTTATAACAAATGCAAGTGATATCACAGCGCGAATAGTGGTGTACATGGCCACAGGAGTGAATGTCTCCTCATAGTATATGCCTTCTTTCTAATAGAAACCTTGGGAAACAAGATTTATACTTTTCAATATTGCTATCAACAACATTCTTGATCCTGTAAAGCCATCTGGAAGTAACTATGGACTTCCCTTTAGGTTTAGGAACAACTTCCCAAAACATCATTCTTAAAAATAGAATTGCATTCCTCTACCATTGCATATCTCCATACTTGCGTATTTGCACCTTCTTCATAGGTGGAAGGCTCTAAATAATCGATGTGAATCATATGTGCAACATACCCTAAATATATGTCAGGTTTATTTCACTCTCTGGAAGAGCCTAATGGTAGTCCATGCCTCTCTAGATCTTGTAGTATATCTCAGCAACATGTAGACCTCCTCATGGTAGTAGGTTCATCAACCAGTTCTACTGGTTCATCAAGAGCTAGCGAATCTGAGAACTCTCATGGATTCTCCCTCTGAGCATCTGAATGGGGAGAATCAGTATTTGGTTTCTCCATCATAGGAGTCTCATGCTCATTTGTGTCTATATTATACTGAATCTCTTATGATTGCTTGAATATTGCCTCTTCAAGGAAGGTCACATCTCGGTTGACCTTAATGTGTCTTTCACTTGGAACATATATTATGTAGGCTTTGGATGATTCGTTATAAAGAGGAAAGGTGCCCTTCTTTCTTGATGGATCCATCTTTGTCCTCTTTTCTTTTGGCACTTGAATGTATACAAGACTCCCAAAGATCCTCAGGTGTAAAATATCTGGTCTTTCACCAGTGAACACTTCATCAGGTGTCTTCTCATCCAAAATGGCATGAGGACTTCTATTCTAGATATATATACTATTGTACTAGTGGCCTCTTCCCATAATGAGGTAGACAAGTCTCTATCATGCATCATGGCTTTTGCAGCCTCACATATGGTTCTATTCTTCCTTTCGGCAACCCCATTTTGCTGAGTGTTGTAGGGTAAAGTTAACTGTCTACAAATTCCTCCATCATTATGGAACTCATTAAAACACATGTGAATCAAATTCACCTCCATTGTGATATCCCAAAGCATGGATGTGCTTTCATGTCTGATTCTCAACTAGGGATTTCAACTCCTGAAACTGGCTAACGGTTTTGTTGTTGACCTTTAGGAAATAAATCCATGAATTTCTAGAGAAGTCATCTATAAACAATACCTAATATAAATAACCACTCAGGGAATGGGATTACATGGGACCACATTCATCATAATGTATTAAATCTAAAATCCCTTTAGATATACTAGTATTGATAAAGAAACTCTTTTTAACATTCTTCCCAAGTGCACAACCCCTACATACACTGTCATGCTCAAAATCAAATACGGGCATACCTTTCACCATTTGATGTAATCCTAGTAGCACTTTGTAGTGGAGGTGACCAAGCCTTCTATGCCATAGATCGCATCGACTGATAGTGTTGTGAACCATAGCTTGAATGTACTTCCCGGGTACCTTGTAGAGACCTCCCTCTCTAACTCTAATCACTGCTGCATATTTCAACTCTTTGTTCTTCAGCCATAATAGTGCTTGATTATCCATGAAGATAACTCAGAATCCATTATCTTCAAGAATTGAAACTGATAGGAGGTTTTTCTTTGATCCTGGAACATAAAGAATGTCCTCGACATGTAAAATACCTCCCCAACTCAGCTGGAAGGAGGTGGATCCAACTCCTTGGATCAATTAGGTTTTGTTGTCTCCCAACTCTACCTTGCATGCGAACTTTTTATCCTTGATATTAGTGATGGCACTCTTATAACCAATCATATTTTTGGATGCACCACTGTCACCCAACCATCCGTCCACACTTGTGATGATGGATCCCGAAATTTATGAGACTAGGTAATACTCCCTAGTTTTCTCCTTTTCTTCGGGTGCATTCTTCTTATTAGTTTCATCTTCTATAGTAGTAGAAGCATGGAACCTTCCTTTTCCCTTTTTCTTTGCTTTGCACTCCCTTGCATAATGGTCCTTCTTGTCATAGTTGTAGCATATAACCTTTGAATTGTCAAATTCATTGTTGTATACCTTCTTCTTCGAATGGGAAAACTTCTTTTGAGAGAAGTTATTCTTGCCTTTCTTCATCCTTGCCATGAGGGAAAGGTTTTCTTCTTTGATGCACACTGACTAACTCTGGATTCGCCCCTCCTCTTGGACGAAGTCATGCAACAAAATTTCAAAGTTAGGTTGTAATTATCATCCATTTACCGCAACCAATAATGTCTCCCATGGGGATGGGAGATCATCAATAGCATCTTGGAGAATATCATCTTCATCCACCACTACTCCAATACTAGCAAGTTGATCTCTTACTTGATATATCTTGGTGAAGAAGGATGCAACTTTCTCATCCTTCTCCATCTTTAGGTTTTAAAGCTTACTCTTCAATGTTCTCTTTTGACATGGGGCCTTCTTCTCACATAGGTTTGTCAACGTATTAAAACACTCCTTTGTGGTCATCAACGGAGTGATCACGAACATCAAATTGCCCTTTACCAAATCATAGATGATCTGTTTGGATTTAACTTGGTCCTTCTTGAATTTGATGCTCCCTGCATTAGATGTAGGATCATCCACCATAGTGTATACAAAGCCATCCAAGCCATGTTCCTCCAATATTTTCAACACCCTTTCCTTCCAAGTGTTGAAATTTGAAGTTCCCTCATGATGGTCTTCCGATCAAATAAAGATCGATGCCATGGATCTCAAGTATTATGCTCAAATCCCCAGTATCTACATAGGATCAAGTTTTCTTGACAAATCTTATCTCCTTCACGCCCTGGGCTGTAATAACAGGTTAATTTTTTAGAAAATATGATGAGCTTTGAACTTTAAAATTCTAAGTGTAGAAATACTATAACATCCCCCTCACCCAATCCGACCATCGGGAGGGGACGTTGGGAAAACCTGGGCTATCAAATTTTGCCCCAGATCCATAATACGTTTTTCAACAATACAAAATGTGTGTAGAATGCAAATAAACATGCACAAAGGATTTCAAAACTATCCACACACATCTAATATGAAAATACACTCATAAACATTACAGGCATCAAATAAAACATTTCAGATTCAAATACATGAGAATACTTATCTTTATCCAACGCATATCCAAGCAACTGGCTATGTAAGGGCGCTTATCCACCGAACCATAGAACTTGTCCAACCTGTACTATTTCAGCTCCCAAGTTCACCCCCAAGCTGGGATATGAGTCCACCAGGGAAAAGGAAACACCTACGGACTTCTATCTCTCAGCCCACAACCCATTTTAATTTCTGTGGTTAGCCAAATGCTCATGCAGAGCTCTACAAGAGCCTATTTTAGCCTGAATATGTGGCTTCTCAAGCACCTACGAGCAGTAGAACTTAAGGGTAAGGGTTCCTAGCTTTCCCAACCTATCTTGTCACCTATGACTGACAAAACCCATTTCCAAAAATGCAACATAGTCCCCAAATTCGAATTTATGGGTTCAAAACAGCATGGTAAATTCATGGACAGCAATGGAGAGCTTTGTAACCTCTAAACCTGCATGAGAGACTGATACCAAATGAGGGTTGACTCTAAAGGATATGAGAAAATGGTGACAAGACAACTGACATAACTTATGGTAGCTGCAGACTGACTTCTGTCATGACAGAACTGTCACAAAAGTTCAGTCAGTCCCATGCTACAATAACTACATGAGGTGAATTTTCCCACCAACCACACACATGCATCAATGATTGGAAAAATGGTCAAAAGGAGATAATTGGATTATTCTCAACACATGACAGAATTTTTGGTGAGTTCTAAAGTGGACACTTGGCAACATAGGATTTGATTTCCATAGGCCCCCTTCCTCTTCCCCTCTGGTGGAATCATATCCCCTTTGGTGCTCCTTAAACAACCATTGTTGAACCATTTTATTATGTATGCACATAATATTTACATATACTCTAAGTCAGCATAAAATCCAACTAAACAATCCAAATGAAATATAAACATCATACATGCCTAAACATTCATTAGTCAAGCCTTGGACTTGAGCTCTGCACTAGGAATTCACACTAGCATATTTACATCATTTTCATTTTAATGCAATGGGGTAAAAATCAGGATATTACAAATACTTAATACTTGAATCAATGAACCATTCAATCATAGGAAACATTCAATTATAACACAAGATGTACCATGGGGAAAACCCTCAAAACAATGAAGATGAAAAGCTCCTACAAATATTTAGAGTATAATTATGATAGATAGAAAAGAATGTCTTTTACAAAATAGAAGATTGCTTTCGGCACTCTAGGTGATAGATAAGAGACATTACTGAACAATAGAGAATAGATATCAACTGTATCAACTTGCCATGTGCCCAGAAAATTAATAACAAGCAAGAATCATTGCCATGCAAGCTGTAGAGAATGGTTGCATCGGTAATGGTGCATCACATGTAAAAAAATGTGAATTAACTTCTTGGAGAATTATCATGTACAAATAGAAGCACCTTTCCTTCAAGGAAGAAGAGAATTCGATTCACATTAAATTCATCAATCCTGTATAACATATTTATACATTATTCACATCCATCGACTTCTATTTTTATCTTTTGAATTCATGATTAACTTGCCCTCCATATGGATGTATCAATCTTGTATGAAGAAGAGCTCCCACTTCTCATGTAGTGCATTAACTCATTGAACTGAGTCTTAGGACGAACTCTCCTCTTAACTGAAAGCTTTCCCACTTAGTTAGGTGGCTATCTTAAGTCTCTACATACACGTGTCACAACTCAAGTGTCATATTTTAGTTTAACATAAGTATCATCTTTTAGTTTAACATAAGTGTCATCATGCAATAACACTTAGTTAACTAGATCTTCTTTGTTATCACTTAGTTTACTCTCTTTACCTGAAATTGTGTTGATTGATTTACTTGAAGTTACCATTGTGAGTTCTTTAATTAATTGAGGCATATATTGTGGCTTTAACTAAAGCTTAACAATTCAAGTTCACTTAGTCATCTCATGAGAAATTCAAATTCTCTTTTTCTCTGTGCATTTATCTTTATCTCTTATCTTTATTGCATGGTCAATATGTGCTAACTTTAATTATCTATCATGTTAGATTATACTCAGAATATTTGTCAAATGATGTGATCATATTATATTACTCTCAGACCAAATGATCACATGCTAAAGTAATTCACTCTAGAATTGGCTAGTCTCTAAAGGATACTTAATAGCAATTGGTGACAATAGTTAGTAATACATCACATAGCATTAATGCTTCAACATGAAAAGCATCTACCTCTATAACTGCAGGTCCACCCCATGGGTACCTACTATAACTAGAGGTCCACATGAGAATCTGATCTGACACACAAGTCTTGAGCCTTGTCCAACAAGACTTTACAACATCATCACTTTGATACATCAAAGCATTCACCTCAACACATGAGGAATAACCTTTTACAACTGAAGGCTTAGTCATTCTTGAGTCCAAATGAAGAATCTACTCCAAGTTCCTAAGTCCAACTCAGGATCCCTACCTCAGCACATGAGGCCCAATCCTGGCTGAACAAGATTTTCTTAGAGAATAACTCGTGATGATGTACATTTAACACTTGTCACACTGTTTGGCGCCATGTTTATTGTTTGCATGAATTGTTTAAAGTATACTATTGGCGATCTTATCAAATATGGCTAAACAAAATGCTAAAATGGTTTTAATTGCAAAATAGAGATGTCCATGACTCCTTTCAGTTATCGATTGAGGTAGCATGTGTAAGGTGTCTTCATCACTACTTGAAATCAAAGAGTTGAATGGAACATGAATGTAGTGTGCTCTATTGTGGGGTAACACTCAAAGACATTCAGAATCTATGTTATGTGTTAAAATCTTATTGAAGCAGAATGGGAAGAATTGATTTGGCACTACTTTTTCACTATGTATTTCTCAATAATTTGCTAACTATTATGTTGTTGAAGAATAGGCCAAAGAAACATATCATTAGGTGTGTACATTGAGTTTGCAGGAATATTGGTGTTCTCTATATCACTAATGTTTGTCAAAGGAAAGGAAGATTGTTTTCTTTTTAACATATTTACTCAAGAAAATTGCAGATTCAATCGAGCAGCATGACAACAATATATCAAACATCATAGTAGATTTTCTTCCTACTTGCGCATACTTAGTTTTGATTAATCCTTATAACTGACTCGAGGAAAGGATATTTTCCCATTGATTAATACTTTAATGGGGATATTTTCCTTTGCACTATGATAGAGAATCATCAATAAATTAAGGACTTAGAGGTAAAGAATTTATCAATTCAAATTTAAATTCAATTGTAACTTGCAAACTATGATTTTTTATAAGTTCATTTTCACTTGCAATTATTTCCTCTAATTTGTTTGTAATTGGGTGCATTCTCAGCGGATACCAACACCCTTCATTTTATGAGTTTGAGTGTTTGTAAAAGGGAAGAGTTGCTATAATACCTTCTCTATTTGAGTGAGTTTTTAGTCACAAATTATCAATGGCTCAAATCAATGTCTTGGTAGAGTTACTAAACACTCCTCTCTCCGATTGGAAACACTGTCATGGTTGACAATAAAATTCTCACTCACACTCGATATTGTGTACAAGAATCACAAGACACACTCGAGTTTCTACAACTTGAGTCGTAACCCCTACAAGAAGAAACACATTTTGAACTTGTTCATGTTCGGAACAATCCTCTTTATGATTCCTTTTGACAACCTACACATACTGATGCCACTTTAGAATCACATAAGCAAATTAGTGGTCACACTTCAAAAGAAAAATAAAATGAATATGAATTTATGCATACCTAGGTTCCACTTGATATGTTCAAGCCCATCATCAGAACTTGGAAAGAGGTCACCCACAACAAGTACAACATTGGTATTGGATACGACAAGGAAGTGACCATTAACATTCCTAATTTCTCCAATCCAATCCAGTTCTAGAGTGTCAGGTCCTTAAAAGAATGTTCATCTCCATCTACTACAATTTAGAGTTCAAAATGCTAGCATTGTGATGGATTTGGCCATATGAAATATCAGTTTTTTCATCTTCACCCTTGCAAGCATTGCGGAAAACATACCCATTATTTAGATAGATGCTTTATTCTGAAAAAACCTACAAGAGGGAAGATTCACTATGGGTGGATCAATTCTTGGCAATGGTCGTCAACAACCAAGAATATATATATGTCATACCAGAGAGCTTTTTCATGAGTAATGACAAATATAGAAGCTGAGGCATTTTCTTCTCCTTACCTTGTTCCTGATAGGGGGGAATGATCCATATTTATGTGAGAAAAAAATGAAAGAGCTATATAGAACCACATACATAGATATAATGTAGGAATCAAAGTGATACAAAAAACTCAAATTCTATTAATTAAATAAAATAGAACAGACTATAAAAATAAAGCAGCTATAATGGTGGTAGGTTTATCTCTGAGAAGAGATGTGGTGTCTATGCTCATTCATCACAAGCTAATTACAAAAGGAGGTTGAAGGGCCTTTTTATCATAAACATGAGGGTAAAAACCCTAACATCCAAATATAACCCCAGGATATGATCCGTAAGATGGTTTATATGTCTTGAGGTGGTTAGTTGAGGTGTTAGCATATTGGCGGCATAAATTTTGCATACGATTATTGTTTAAGGTGTCTGATAGCTCATTGGAAAGGTCTAGCTGAGTAGTACACATTCAATCTGTCCAAGTGCACCCTTAGTTATCCCAGTACTTTTGCATCACCAAAAAATGTAGTTTAGGGCCTCAAAACCACCTTGGATGTTTTGGACACAAAATACATAAAAACTACCACACTAGAAAAGTTGTCTTCAACTCATGGAATAGGTGGGTGGCCACCAATATCCATCTTGAGTAGTTCTCTGATGTGAAAAAATGACAAAAGAAAAAATTTATTCTAAGCTAGTAGAATAGGTGGGTGGCCACCAATACCCATCTGGATTAGTCCCCCCCCCTTAAGAAGCAATGTTCTCCATTGCATTAAGTCCCTTATCATATGGAAAATTGTATGTTGATTCCCAAGTGGGGTTTACCTCAAACATTTTAGACTCCTCTATTAAGGTTTTCTCATAATACGTTTCCCACCAATTTTTGACATGGGGGACAACCTCAAGGAGCACAATGGTTATATTTTCCTTGTCAGAGAAATTGTCGATAGAGAAATTCCCTTCTAGCATACTTAACCAATTATTTAGGGAATCAACATTAATATGGAATTGAAATAGAGGAATATCAAAATTAAATTGTACATTTAAGGTTGTCTCTCCTCCGAAGTGACTACTTGATGATCCCTTCATTGCTACTGGCATTCGTCAAATGATCTAGGTGAAATTTTCTATCATCTCGTACCTCTGTCGTGCGAGGGCTTCCTTGAGCAACAACTTAATAGGATATCCTGCTTTGGTATCACTCTTTCCTTCTCCTGCAATATGAGGCTACTTGGACGGATGAAAGTGGTTTTCGTCAATCTCGACTAGTTCAAGACCCAACTCTCAGTACCCAGATCTCGTTGGGGACATGCACTAAGAGACAATATAGAGCATATTGTTCCGATACCACTGATTTGGATTTATGCGTGAATGAAATTAAAGAGCATATATAGAACCACATACGCAGATATAATGCAGGAAACAAAATGATATAGTAAACTCAAATTCTATTAAATGAATAAAATAGAACAAATTGTAAAAATAAAATAGTTAGAATGGTGGTAGCTTTATCTCTTAGAATAGATGTGGCAACTATGCTCATTCGTCACAAGCTGATTACAAAGGATACTGAACGGCCTTTTTATAATAAGCATGAGGGTGAAAACCCTAACATCCAAAAACCTAACCCTGGGGGATGATCCGTAAAAAGGTTTGTGGGTCCCAAGGTGGTTAGTTGAGGTGTCAACCTCTCAGGGGACTAACTTTTGCAAATGATCTCCTTTTAGGGCATCTGGTAGCATGCTGGAAAGGTATATCTAATAAGTATAGATTTCACCTGTCTAGTCTTTCCTTTGAGAATGATTGGACTAAATGATTGGACTACTGCATCACCAAAAAACATCGTTTAGGGCCTAAAAATGAACCCATAAGTTTTAAACACAAAAATCCGTAAAAAGTGCCAAACTGGAAAAATTGTCTTGAACTCGTGGAATAGGTGGGTGGCCATCGATATCCATCTAGAGTAGTCCTTCGACTAAAGAAACTTCCAAATGGGAAAATATTTTTTGAGACAATGGAATAGGTGGGAGGCCACTAATGCCCATCTAGATGAGGGAATGACTGATGATTAAAAACAAGTGATTGAGAATAAACAAGTCGAAACAATAGAGCCTAAATCACTGCCAGAGCAAGCCATAACCTTATGCAAGTTACCAAAGCCTCGATCCAAAACAAACTAGCTAGATTCAGAGTTGTAGCACTAAACTAGAGTCGGAGCCATGTTCAACTGAGCTCCAAAGTTTGTGGTCATCCTAAAACAACCCATTTAGTAGAATGAATCTGATTCTACTAACTTTTGGAATGTTCACAGGACCTTTGAGCTTTAGAGCCATGTTCTAGAGTTCGTGATCATTGGACCACCATTTAGTAGAAGAATTACAACTTCTGCTAGCCTTCAGAATGTTCCAGCAACCACTGAGCGAGAACTTCAAAGCTTAGCTCTAGAGAACCACTATGATAGAACTAGAGTTATTGACAAGTTCCAAAGTTTCTGGTCATCCTAAAACCACCCAATTAGTAGAAGACTTCAACTTCTACTAGGGTTTGATTTAGAGAGCACTTTTAACCATTTGTAATGCCATATTTCAGCTCTTTAATTGGACTCACATACACATGTTTGGATTAAGGGGGGGTTGCGGTAATACTTAATCCTTTATGGTTAATATTATTGTATTTACTATTCACATGGAAACCAAGAGTCACAGTGAATATGAATAGTCATGAAGGAGTCAAAAGACCACTTGGAATATAAAGCCAAGCCTTCACTCTCCATGTATTAATATGTACATATCTTAATGAGAAAATGAATCTCACACCTATCTATTTGCTTAAGCTTGGATTTGCTTATGTTTTGACATCCTAACAAAATCCATGAGAAATAATCAAAACATGATAAAGGTTAATCTTAAGAAGCTCAATTCCATATGATTCATTTCAATACCTTTAGAACTTGTTTTATATTCAAGGGTGGTTAGCATACTATTTTGACCATAACAATTCGATTGAGATTACAATTACGAATTAAAGCATTGGATTGAGCCTATTAATTCTTAACCTTAACCGTAAATCTTCAAAAACAAAACATTCCCGAAAGAAAAATTATAAAGAGTATAACGTCCAATATTCTCAAGAACATTTTTTAATGGGTTTATATACTCCACTTTGCGTGTTAGGTATAAAAATTATTATAAGTGCATGTGTCATTAAAGGCAATATACACCATGCGCTTCATATGTGTTGCACCACATAATTGATAGGGATATCGGTGGATGCCTTGTAATGCATGGATTTTTTATTATAATTCAAAGGTCACATTCAAGAAACGTGGTAGGGTCATGGCCATGGCTACACAGAAGATGTAAATACTTCACAATAATTGATGAATAGAAGTTACAGATTTTGTTGCATTTGATGCGTTTGTCGAATCATCATCAACATGAAGGTAAAGGCTCAACTTAGAGGCCACTTATGTGAATGACTTGGTCAGCTAGGTTTGGAAATAATTGTTCCTTTCTACAAAATTAAACAAAAGGTTTAGCTTAAACATTGGATTCCATTCAATATGAAAAGCCAAACTAAAGCTAAAATTTTCACACATTTGTAGTAAGGATAGAGTACGGTGAAAGAAATGAATCTAGAGAGAAATATATCTTTTGACGAGGACTCTTAGGCTTAAAATGTGGAATCACATGTAAAACAATGATAAATACAATATCATGTAATAGTGAGTAATAAACACAATTTGACTCTTAGGCTTATAATGTGGAATCACATGTAAAACAATGATAAACACAATATCATGTAATAGTGAGTAATAAACAGAATTTCATCTCATTAAGTTTTACACCAAGAGTGACTCACTGGGAAAATAAGATGACCTAGTAAAGTTCTTGTCCTAATCCCAAGAACTCAAAAGAAAAAGACAATGAATCTACTCATTATAAAAGACAATGTAGACAAGTTCTCCTTGTCTTGAGTCTTACAATGTTCTTGAAGCTGGCATATAATCTATTGAATCCAACAAAATCTTAGCATTCAATTTCCAAGAATTCTCAATTATCATAAGGGGAAAGCAGGATTTGTAGGGATTAACGTGCGGTAGTCATCAAACTACTTAAAAAAACAAAAGAAATAATATAACCCTTAAAGTAGTTGCGCATGCGGGGTAGCCCTAATAATACCCACCACTGTTATAAGCTAACTCAACTAAGGGTGATTATGAAAATAAATTAATAATAATATTTTGCACTGAATTTAAAAGTACAAACTATAATATTATAGTGAAAATCACGAAACGTTGCCACGTGGAAATGCATAAGAACCACGTGATATAATGTGGAATATGAACCATTCCTACCATATTATATGTCCACCTCATTTTCAAACGACGACTTTGGAGGCTATAGAACCATTTTGTTTTCTTGGTTTAACCAATGGGTATTTACTTTATTAATTTTCTATTTGGTACTTTTATCGAGAAATATTATGTGTTATGGGTACATATTTATAAACCAGACCGTATTGTTATCTATTTGTATTAATAAACCAGATCTGCATGCCGCAATGTCCATGATAGAGCATGAAAATAGCAAATGCCGACAAGCAGTGCAACAACAGTTGAACCATGCATAATGCATGATAATGTGAAAAATGCGTTAGCTTGAATATATCCATGGAAATAGTACTGTATGACAGTAGCAAACGTTCTAGCAAGAGATATTAGTGAGTCTAGCAGAAGATATTAGTCATTAGCAAATTCTATTTGAAGATCGAAGCCACTAGCAAATTCTAGCAGAAGATATTAGTCATTAATCACTTGTAGACAATCAATATGTGATATGTTCTAATGTAATTGAGAGAGGATAAGTGGCATGCGCACAAGAAAGGGCTAGAAAACATATAGTCATTGCATTTATATCAGCAATCTTGTGATCTACTCACAAAGATAGAGACAAATAGACAACTGAATCTAGTTGGAGAATTTATAGGCAAGATTAGAAAGAATGTACAACTTTGAGAAATACAATGAAGATCATAGTGATACCAACTATCACCACATATGCAAGGACTAGAGCACACTACAAGATTCAACCCCAAAATCTGACGACATCCGACGAAAAGGTCTATGTCGTCGGATTTCACCTTCAAAATTACGAACTTTGATGATTTTTTTAAAAAATAAGTGAAGGATCCATCGGATATCCGACGTACCTTAGATATTCGGCGTCCCTTGGATATCCGACGTGCCTTAGAAATATTGATCAATTTTTAATAAGGATATTTGACCTAATCTTAAGCTCGCGGAGGTCGTATATCCGACGGCATCGGATATCGCAAGTAAAAGGTATTGAGTTCCAATCCCTAAGTGGTCTTGTTAAATGGATAGATTAACTATGTTTAGAAGAATAAAAAATCGATGGGATGCATACCTTTCCAAACACCTTGGTTTGGTGTTTTGGTTTAAGGACTCCTTTGCATAGGTAAAAGATCGACCTTACTTCAAACCCCCAAGTAGTCTTGCTAAATCATAATAACTTTGTTTGTAATACCCCTATGCGCATATGACCATATAGCGTAAATATATGGTAAGTGGGTAAGTGCATTATATTCTAATTAATGAAATGAATAATAAAATAATAAATAGGTGCACTTGGGGTTAAATCTCCATGTGAACAAAATGGGGGCAATGAACCAATGAGAGGGGTAGTAGTAGAAATCCATATAAAATATTATTTAATTTTTTGTTGCCAAGTGTCCAACTCCATAACCTTGTTAACCTCTTGTCTATGTCCCTAGCTTCTGAGGTGTGGCACATGTTTCCCATGCAAATCGAATTTTCATATAATCCTTGGAACTCGTTTATCAAAATCAGATTTTGTCAAAGTCGGATTGCTATCATGAGTTCCAAGGATTATCATGATAGCAACTAAGCTTGAAAATAGTGAAAATCTATGTAGGGACTCGGGAGTCGAAACTGATTGAAACATACATTGTGATTGTGACCGTTTAGATGCAAAAAGATGATGAAATTGTTGTACACACTTATGACCATTTGGATGCGCACCCGTTGATGAGTTTGTTTGATTGTCACTGTTTGGAGGCACAAACATGATGAAATTGTTCTACTCACTTATGATCGTTTGGATGCTGACACGACGTTGATGAGTTTGTTGTGATGAATAATATCTCATGGTAATTATGAACAAATCTGATCACCGCACCTACAAACAATCATATAGTTCCTTTCATATAGTACGGTCGGATATCACACTAGTAGTGCCTCCCAACTCCCAACGGTCGTGTTCTCTCTTTCAGTCCACTGTCCATCAAAATCAACAACAATCCTACGGAACATACGTCTCTTTCAATCCATCGATATTTTGTGGCCTTCTTTTTCATCTATTTTTATATGTTAGAATATTAGGTTTTATACACACACATTTGCATACATATTATATTAATAAATAAATAATAATACATAAATACTAACTATAAAAAAAACAATAAATATAAATACAAAAAAAACATAAAACAATAATCAACAAAACTAACCTCCCTTGAGAACTTACCTCCCTCCCAGCCCGCGTGAACACATTTCACTTACCTCACCCTGCAAGAACTTCCAATACTAGAGGTCGCAAAAGCCATCACTGAGGAGGTTGTAGAGGTCACCGATGCAGTCGTGGAGGAGGTTGAGGCAGTCATGGAGGAGGTTGAGGAGGTCATACTGCAGGTTGAGGAGGCCGCAAAGGAGTTCGAGGGTTCCATTTGCACAAATAAGAAAACAATAGGTAAGGTATATCTCGATTCATTGCAATTGTTTTCTGTTACATTCAAATCAGATTTTTGATAAAATCTCTGAGTTCAACTTCACATTGTTAATTTCTTGGCAGGTGAATGATGGCTTTCCTCCTCTGCGTGGCTTACTAACTGATGCCCAATACCCCCGACTTCGTTGGCATTGCAATTGGTAAGTTCAGGGTTTTCCAACCCTTACACTTTCCTCTCGCCTCTTATGGAGTGGTATTGTTTATGGATGTTTACGAGGAACTGTGTGAATCCCCTTTTGGGTTCTCTAAAACTTCTTGCAGTTCCTGGAAGGTCGCTGTTTGGCTAGACCATTTAATGAATGTAATAGTTGACCATTTTGTGGTTATATGAAACTGTAAGCCTCTTTAAAGGAGTTATGAGCTCCTGTTGTTTAAATTTGGGGTTTTGGGGAATCGATACAGTGAACTGCGTTTTTCTATTGAACTTTGAACATGTATAAAGTAGTGTGGAACCTCTGCGTTTTCTTTATGAAGTTTGTATGGTTAATAATCTCTTTTTCCTCGGTGTTTTGGCTATCGTTGTTATTTGACTAATATTGAAGAATTTTTTGACAGGGGAAAAACGTAACCTTGATACTAGTTTAAATATAAGCCTGAGAAGTGTAAATTCTAGTTCTTACTGTTGCGTTGTCTAGTGGTTGAAATAAATAGACAGGGTTAAATGGGCCTCTGTGTATTTCGCTCTATGATCCTCAGTTATATTTAGCTCTGTGTTTTGATTTCTATGGAAAAATGTATGGTGATGCCCAGGTCTGCATCCTGCATGTAATGTCATTGTTCTATTTCCTTATGCAGTTAATTTGGTAATTAAAAAGGCCTCCTAGATTCGTATGATGATGATGGTGCCTCTGTCCAACTTCTAGCTTGTTTAAAAGGATGAATCTGTAGCTTTAAAACTATGTATTGACGCATTTTTGGGTTTGCACGATTTACTCAGAAAATTGATAATGGGATTCGACCCTGTGACCTACAGATTGATATGCTAAGAGGAATGTAAATAAATGTTTGAGTAATAATTCGCTTTCAATTTCTAATTCACTCAACCAATGTCTCTATATGTGTCTGCGTGCTTAAATGTCAGTGGTTTTGGGGTTTGAAGGAATGGTAGAATTTATTACTACGATACTGTAGTGTAGCATGTGATAAATGTTTAAATGAATGGCTGGGCCGAGAAGATCTTGTGGCAGGCTAAGCTTTACGATTTTTCCTTGCTGTTTAGCAACTCTTTCTGAGGGTTTTGAACTCGTAACCCTTGGCATAAGGCCTCAAACGATGATTGTTCTGAAACAAGGTTGGGCTGGCCTGGCATAAGGGGTAACTGCTAATATTTGGCACCTTCGAAAACAATGAGATAAGTCCCTCTATTGTGTGAGCATATCTTAAATCTGACTCCTAGAAGATGCGCTTAGACCTCACCGTGTGTTGTTACAGGACTACTATGCAACTCTAGGTTGTTGATCCAAGTCTGGGTGTTGTAGCAGACCTTACTGTTGAATGGTTAGGTCCCCTATTTAGGTCTAATACAGTGCACATAATGTTATCATACCTGTTGCACATACCCTTTCAGCTACAGGCCTAAAAAATGATGCTTCAATGGCTTCCTTAGGGATGATATTGCCACAGCCAACTCCAAATGAATACAAATATGCCCACATATGACATTTATCATCACTATAATTTTCTAGAATGCCTTCTAGTATGCCCATATTTAATGTATGGCCATATTCATTACTGTTGGATTGTATGGGATTGACAATGAAAGAGCCCACTATTGTCACAAATCAAAATTTCCCATTATGCTCATAAGTGTTGTATCTTATTGTTTGAATACTATGATCAATAGCACATGTGGACAACCATACCAAAAGGGGGGTAATAGGCTCAAATATGGTAGTAATACTGGTACAAAACAGAGGTTAATAGGCCCAAACATAAGAATTATGGTAGAGTGCATTTTGTAAACAAATGCAAACTAGTCTACCATGCAATATACTCGATATAAAAATGTCATTGAAGACACGAAGGAAAGTTATAAGATGTAGGTCACTATCTCTTAATTGGTTATTTCTAAGGTTATAGGGGGTATCAAGTGTGTCTTTTTGAGGATCATGCCTTCCAATTTTCTGAATCTTATTCAACAAGTCATAGCTAGAAACATCTGAACTCTATTTGGAAACAATAAGGTCCTTCACTTCCTTGCCTGTCCTTGGAATTTGGAAACAATAAGGTCCTTCACTTCTTTCACTGAAAACAACAAGAACTTGCCTGTCCTTGGAATTTTCGGTGGATGCTATATTTACCAGTAGATTCGTACCCCCATCATCCATATCACTTAATGCTGTTGATTTTTTCACAACTTTAGTAGATATTGCATGCTTGCCACTATAAGTATAAGCAACTTTTCATGTATCTTACTTATAGGGAAAATATGCTCCCTGGCTTGATCCAGACTGTGTCATTGTTCTTCATTACTGCATCGAAATGTTTCTTCCAAGTATCAACTAAGATCCTAGCCTTCCTCTAAATCTGCTAGTGCTTCCCAACATTTTCTGAGTTGATGTGGCTTCCATCTTTGTCAGTGATTCTGCCAAATTTTATGTTTCTAATGGACATGGTGAAGGAAAATGGTCATAATAATAATGACATATGTGTAGATTGAAATGAAATGCTGAGGGGAATTTGGGGTAGAAGGAATCTCTATTGGGTTGTGGCAATTGCTGGAAGGATTATTTGCGGTCCATCAACTACTCAATTTGTTGTCGCATACTCATATGTTCCGGTAATTGACATCTTTTAGTCAAATATAATTGTTGTGATAATTATTTTGTTTGTGGAAACCAACTTGTATGCACTGGGTTGCAGCACTATAACTGTTAGTAGCTAATGTCATTCCTCAAATTTAAATTACAACTTAGCAAACTATTTTGTCATTTTGTTTGCCGACTATCAGCTTGTATGCACTGGGTTGCAACACTCTATTAACTGTTATTATCTATTGTAATTCCTCAAATTTCAATTATAGCTTGTTCATATTTCCATGTGCCCTAACTTATCATTCAAAGTACTTTATTATTTTTTCAACAGAACTTTTCATATGTTTTGCATAGTAATTATTATTTTACGTGTCTCTCACTTACTCCACATTTTTCTTATGTTTTGCAGAAAACATATAAATGGATACGTAAAGTTGATGTCCCACCGCCATTTCTTTCGCCACCCACTCTTGATTCATTCTGCATGAATGTCACTATGCAATCGTCTCATATTCTCACTATGTTTTCCCTCGATTAGTTTCTCAATTCAGTATGACCCACGCTAGACGTCCGAGGAGTGTTGCCAGCGGTCCTGAGTTTCATCCTGGAAATGGTGGGGATTCATGGTATTATGTTTCCCTTCGGTTGCAATATGGAAAAATCATAGTTCACTACGAAGGCTTGTAAGGATACAAGCCTTCGTAGTGAACTATGAGTTTTCCATATTGCAACCGAAGGGAAACATAATACCATGAATCCCCACTGTTGCCAAGCTGAAACTCAAGACCGTTGGCAACTCTCCTCGGACGTAGTGAACTATGAGTTTTCCATATTGTAGCCGAAGGTAAACATAATATCATGAATCCCCACTGTTTCCAGGTTGAAACTCAGGACCACTGGAAACACTCCTCTGACGTCGGGCATGGGTGATACTGAATTGAGAAACTAATTGAGGGAAAATGTAATGAGAATCTGAGACGGTTGCATAGTGAAATGCATGCAGAATGAATCAAGAGTGGGTGTCGAGAGAAATGGTTGTGGGACGTCGTATGAGAGGAAATGGCGATGGGAATTGATTGATAAGATCAAATTAAATTTGCACGGTGGTAATAAACTACACTTGTGTCTTCCATTTCCAGCTGCACTTCAAGCTTGAAGGTGGTAGCCTTGGGACTAGACATAGGTTTCAAGTTCGAATTTCCTCAGTTTAGTTCGTACCCTATTATTTTTTTGATGCAAATTATATGTTTTCTTTAATTTCCTTTGTCAGGATGCAGAGACAACCATAAAATATCATATGTGTCAAGATGCAAAGAGTACTAAGAGATAACAAGTGTAATTTTAGGTCAGCAGTGGCATCAACATTGAAAATGGTTTCCATCCAAACCTATGAAGTGTACTTTTAGGTCAGCAATATTCTTGTCTCCAAACTATAGCAGCTGTTTGGCTATTTTCACCCTATAAATTGAAGGATTCCTACAAACACAAACCACTATGTTACGCGAACTTCTTTGAGGGCTTTGTTACATTTGCTTCTAAGATCTTTTAGGGCTTTGTTACATTTGCTTCTAAGATGTTACAGGGTGAAAATGGCCAAACAACTGCTACAGTTTAGAGACAAGAATACTGTTGACCTAAAAGTACACTTGATAGGTTTGGATGGAACAAATTACCATGGAAATCCTCTTTATCTTCATTCTCGAGTTTTGAGAAAATCAGAGATATATGAAATGATGCTCTATGACTGTTTGTCTTGACAGCCGCCTCTTGAAATCAAGGTAAGAGATGGTTTAATGATTCAGTGTAGTAAACAGTTATCTTCATTGAATGTTAGTTTTTATTGAATGAATGTGTTGATAGAATGAAACATAGGTTTAATGGATTTTAGCCTTTATTGAATGAATGGTATATGTTTATTTATGATGAAATATGCATGAATTTGCATGTAATTTTTTTTCAAGTACATGCATTGGGTATGGAGAATTGAGAGTGATGTGAAGGGGGGAGGGGCATAAGAGCTTCCACCTTCATGTGGTTGGCCCTGTTCAGTAGAGAATATTAAATTATTCTTGAAACAAAGAGGAGCTCAATGAATGGCAACGATGCTGCCTTTCTACAACCCACTCCCATGTCATCTAAATTTTGACAATTTCTTGGAGCTTGTTGTGATGTTTGGTTGCTACTGATCATAACCAATTTCGAGTTTCCACAACTTGAAAGGATAAATAAATGATGCACTGAAACCAATGTCTTTAAATTCCTTGGAATCTCCTTGAGAATATTTCAATGAGATATGTCTCAAATCCTCTAGATATATTTGAATGAGATATGCCATGTGCAATTAGTAGCATCTTACAAATCTTTTGTAGTTTCCACCAAACACTTTTCAGAATCTCCATTTCCCTATATTGGATTGTATCAACAATTTTTATTGGAAGTCAATGATGTGAAGAAGCAATTATAATAGCTCTTGGAGAAAGGAGTCATATATATAACCCATTGTTTCACCTTATGGGTTTCCTATCATCATAGTGCTTAAGCATGATGAATGTTTGTGAATGTGTACTGACTACTGAGTAGTGAATGAGATAACCATCAAGAATCAATATATATTTGCCACATACTATTCCTCCTCTACAAGACTTCATTTCTAAACAACACTCAATGGCATGCATCTAGAACTAGAAACCAAGCAAAGGTTGATTTATACATTGATATAGAGAGGTGGCACTAGGCACATAATATGGAGAAACAATGATAAATTAATAGTGTATTTTTTTTTAAAATTACCTAACGCCGTCGGATATCCGACACTAAATATGAAGATCTCCGACGTCCATGCCATAGCTCCGACGGAAAAAGACGTCGGAGCTCAACCTTTTTCAAGTCGGTGAGTGGTCAGACACCCGATGGCAACAACTTAGATATTCGACAAGTTTGTTATAGGTCCGACGGCAAAAGACGTCGGATTGAAGCCCTTCCCAGTTGAGCTCGGCATCGGCGTTTTGACCTTGTCTAGCGTCGGTTAACTGACGAGGTATGAGCTGTCGGAATGTATCCGAATTTGGACCAACGTTAAAAAAAAACCTGAGGTTGTCGGATAGTCGACCACAAGATGTAGAAAATTTGACTTTTAGGCCGTCGGATTTTGGGTCCAAAAAACCTAGTGGCAACTTGCTAGAGTAGCGTGGAGAGAAGCTACAATTAACAGGGTTGACATGTAGACCAAGTAGGAAGAAGAATATATAAATGTATGCTTTGGGATCACTTTACTTGTACTCCTAGGCCCAACTCTCCAGTTATTATTTCTCTTCCCCTTTACAATAGACAATAATAAAAAAGGCCAAGCTATAAGCGAAGTTGGAAACTATCACGTCCCCTTCCTTCAATCTAATGTAAGGGAGGGGAAACATGACTGGCATACTAGGCTTAATTTGTAAACTCAGCCCCATACATTACTAAGAAATTCATAATAATAAAAACCTATGTGTGTAGATTCAAACTCAATATAAACACAGCGAAATTAAAAACACATTTGCACACACACAACAGTAATGCATCAACACATATATCACAAACAGAGGGTGATTCGATATGCAGAGAATCAATCCCCTTCTCATACGTGCACAGACTTCATATCAATTCCATTAACATGAACAATTAACATTCATAATTAACACATTGCAGAACACATAATGATCATAATTTAAACCACAAAGAATACTTATCTTTGAGATTAATCTATCCAACAACTGGCTATGTGAGAGCAGTGTTCCACCCAACCATAGATCTCTGTCCAGCCTATATTCCTTCAGCTGAGAGATCACCCCTAAGCTAGGTTGTGTATTCACTCAGGAGGAACTAGATGGGCTCACTCACAACCATGGTTTCACTCAACAACTATGCTAAGCCAACACACAGTTGGGTTTATCAAGAATACAAAAGACAAAAGGGGGAAATGCTAATCCAGTGAGCTCATCCATAGAGCTACAGGAATTTCAAGATAATTCAACAGTCAAGGCACCCACATTACCTACCACATCCAACACAAGGAAGGTCCCCCTCTCTGCTGCACAGTCCCTCAGGCGTCCCTTCACTCCAGTGCTCTTCGGGATGGGCATAGAAAGGTCCAGCTGCTAATTCCTTGGGATTCTATCCTTCACTGGGTTTATCAAGCAAACCCAACCTCTGCTCAGTCATTCACACTTGGATTTCTCACAATTCTGTCATCCAATAACTCAATCCCGTCACTTAATTTATGGGCTGTAAAAAATGGGTTTTCCAATGGATTTCGGGGTATCTAATACTCTCAAATTCGCCTCAAGGTTCATATCTATGGATTCCCCATTGGATTTCACTGTCAAATACCAATTCTAGGTGTTTATGGCTCTTCAAAACGTGGGTTCTTGTAAAGTTGCGATTTCTGGTTTTTCTCACTGCTAGGAATTTGTTTTTTGGATGAAAATTGATGCTGGGATGTTCCCCAATGGAATGGGAATGAGGAATGAGAAATTCCCATGAGGTAGGGTGACTTGTGGTACAATAAAATAGATCCCATACTCTGCCATACGAATTTCTGGTTTTCCCATGCTCCATTGAAACCATGTACTGAATTCTTCAAAAACTTCCTTACAACATAAATAAATGTCAGCCAGGAAAGTCAAATGGGTTCTCACAATGACATTTGGCAACATATGGCTCATCTCCACAATCCCCCTCACTACTCCCTAGTGAATACACATGGCCCCTTCTCATTCGTTGCTTCCATAGCCAGTTTTGGTATTTTACTGCAATATTAAATATTTATATCAATTACAATATTCCATGGCTTAATAGCACATGGGTAGCAAAATATCAAATACTTGCGTTTCTAAATAAATATGACATTGCACTAGCAGGGCCTTAGCCTTGAGCTCCACACTAGAAAACATACACCGCATGTATACAATATTTACATTAAAAGCCAATATTTCATAAGGGTCAAAATTGGGGTATTATAGAAACCATGAAAAAAATTAAAACCCTATTAAGCATACCACAACGAAGGAGAAACAAAGATGCATGCACCCTTTCTCTTAGTAGGAATGATACAAAGATCATGGTTGATACTTTAGACTCAAGGCATCATGGTGTTTTTCCCTCTTATATATAGATAAGGAGGATCCATAGAAACTCATAAGCACATTATGTAAAAACCTCAGCATGCCATAGATGCAAGATGACGCTTGTGAACTTGTTTATTTGCTTCAAGTTGTTAGTTTTAAAATATTTGCTATATTGATATATTCAAGATCATGACTTGAGTTAATGTGCAAGGCCATATATAGAACTAATATTAATCAAATTTTAGTATTGATTGGTTTCTTCATATATAGTAATTGGCATCAAATTCTTTATTTATTAATATGTTTTCCTACTTTCAAACATAAGAAATGAAGATTCTTATTTAACCTCACCTTGAGATCAGATCAAATCAACCCAAAGGTGGGCATAAATTACATAAAATAAAAAATGTTCACAGTTTTTTTTTATATACTCTCAAACAAGAAAACTTTGAGCAATTAGGAAACTATGTTCACATATAGACTTCTCATGGAACTCAAAATGGAAGGATTGGAACATTGAAATTGTTTTCATTTAGGTAAAGGTAAGATAAGTTACTCATGAAAGGGATTGAACCACTGAAATTTTTGTAACTGAGGTCCAAGTAAGATAGACTTCTCATGGAACCCAAAATGAAAGGGATTGAACCACTGGAATTGTTGTAATTGAGGTCCAGGTAAGATAAACTTACCATGGAACCCAAAATGGAAGGGATTGAACCACTGAAATTGTTGTAATTGAGGTCCAGGTAAGATAGACTTCTCATGGAACCCAAAATGGAAGGGATTGCAGCACTGAAGTTGTTTCCTCCGAGGTCGAGACTTGTCATCGAACCCATGGAAGGTATAGGACCATTGACATTATTTCCCCAAATCCAAGTGCAGTTGCTAAGAGAAGTTGGAATAGTTGTTAGAGATAATTCTTCATTAATGCTACATACTAGAGTTTCGGGATTGGTTTGGGTTTGTTGGAGGATGTTGATATATTCTCTCAACCTCTTCCTCCAAGAGTGGAATTAGTTGGATCTGACTCCAACTATATATATGTGTGTATTGTATTGTGTTTAAAAGGTAATAATAAAAGCGTGAGTGCTTTATGTGTTGAATCATGGCTTCTCTTCCAATATCTGACTTGGTATCAGAGCTCATATGAGCCTGACTCCCTCACGGGAGGGCTTGGCAAGATGGAAGAGATTTGAGGATTGATCCTTTGTACATATAGTAGTGTAGGAGATTTTTTTGAGTTTCTTGTATGATTGTGTGAGTTTTTGAGTTTTATGTGTGATTGCTTGAGTTTTTTTAGTTTTCCGTGTGGAATAATTGCTTGCTGCATGGGAAAGAAGATTTCCGTCAATTTGCTTTACAATTTAGAGGAGATCACTGAAAGTTGTGCTATGCAACACTGTTGTTATCGTTGTCTTGTGGGATTGTTGAAGGATTTGATGAGTTCACATTTTCCAGCCAGAAGTGTGTATCTGTACACACAGAATCTATCGATCCATTCTGCTAATTGAAAGTATGCAGTGCATGTGCAGTTTATCCTTATGAGATTGATCTTCAGCAGCGGAAGTTTGAAGATCACGAGATCTACATCGGAGAAGACCATATCATTTTGCAACCTGATAGAAAGGTTGTTTGAGAGACAATCACTAAAAAACATCTGCGAGGCCGCTGCTATACTGCATCCTTTCCTGCGCCAATGTCAAGAGTTCGAGGCTGGAAACACTCTTATCCACAGATCTACATGTGTTTTCTGTAGCAACAACTTGGAGTGTGCAGTTTGCCCATGTGTTTAGTTGTAGTGTGTTAATGTTTAAAGTTTTATATGTTTATGTAAAAGAACTATTGTTTCTTGATATAAATTCGCAGCCCCAGTTTCAAGAACAACTGTTCTTATGTTTGTAGAAGAGGTCACTTTGTATGATCGAATTTTGAGGACATTCCGTACCTAAACTTCCTTTCTAAAAACTGACGGATAACCGAAAGCAAAATATCTGACAAATGGAGGTATGTCCATAGGATGCTTCATTACTTGACAACTTTTCTCATGGAAGCCCCGGTGAGCCGAGTTTGTCAATATTGTCTATTGTACAAGTTCATGAATGATGGTGTGAAGCATTTATTATTTAAATGAGTTGAATGGTAAGCTCGAAGATGAGGCTGAGAAAGAGTGCAGTCCAGAGGCATCATAGCGGGTGTAGGCGTTCATGAAAACCATGCCAGACAAAGGTAAAATGTTGTAACTACTTTTGTTTTGTAATTATGATTTCATTATTGTAAGATTTTGTAATGTAAACATTAACCGAGGGTGTTAGAAATAATACTTCATTAATTATACATGCTAGAGTTTGGAGATTCGTTTAGATTTGTTGGAGTATGTTGAGATATTCTCTCAACCTTTCCCTCCAAGAGTGGAATTAGTTAGATCTGAGTCCAGCTATATATATGTATTGTATTGTGTTTAAAAGGTAATAATAAAAGCGTGAGTGATTTAGACCATTCTCGGACATGAGATGTTCCAACTCGACCAACCTCTACTGATATGGTCCCAATCAACTGGTTATCTGAAAGGTCGATCCATCGAAGACGTGCGCAGTTACACAATGCTTTGGGAATCGTTCCTCCCAGCAAATAATTAGACTTGAGGTCAAGAACTCGCAACGCTTTAAGCTGCCTGAATTGGGATGGAATTCCTCCAGTCAAAGTATTACCAGAAATATTCAACGTATGCAATAAGGAGAGGTTGCTCAGAGATGGGGAAAGCATACCTCCCAATTGTAATTTAGGATCCACACCATATATATCAGCACCGGGTACAGAAACCGCAGGAAGTATTACAGCAACAACTCTTCTGGTGTGTGGCCTGCAGGTAATACCAAACCAGGAGCATACCTCCTTTGAGTTCTTTGCTGTCCAGTTGGACAACATTCCAGATGGATCGCTTTTGATATGCTTTCTAAAAGACAGAAGAGCCTGCACGTCCCTTTTCTCGTGACGCTCCACAGAAGACAGGGATCCATGACTATCTTCCAGCATATTGCATCCATTGAAAACAAATTGATCAGAAGAAGAAGAATCAATCCGATGAGAACTTAATCCCTTATTGCACAAGTCTATCTGTGAACATAGTTTTCTATTTGCTCAAACAAGAAAACTTTGAGAAAATAGTTATTGCACTTTGCGAAAAGTGAAATGGGATTCAAGCATATTTGTCGAGCAAGCCATTTTCGTAGCTTCTCGACCAGAGAAACCTTTTCTCACTGCTTTCGTTCATGTGGAACTTCCAAAGGAAGGCCTTCAAAACTGCAAATGTCGCAAGTGTTGACGCTTGAAAAAATATGGGTGCAGATCGTAGCACTAACAATCGTCCTTCATTGATCTACGATCATTCGTCGTGCTGCAATAAATATGTGTATAAGAGTTCAAATACTTGGTTTGAGCACTTGCCATCAAATTTCGCAAGCAAAAATAAAACAAAACTTAAGACATGTTGCTACAATTTTGAACATCATTAGTTAACCCATGGGACACTATGATATAAAGAAATCCACGTCACGGACATCATTGCTTGGCCAATGGGAAACTCATAAGATTATAAACAAATCCACGTTACTAAAGCTTACAGGCATGGAATGTACTGAACTCCATTTACAAATAATTTCAAACGCAAGCCACTATTTTTATCTAGACCTGCAAGCAAATTATTGCTTCCTATGAATGCTCAGTTCTTCAAAACGTTAAGAGTCTACTGGACTATCTTCCAAGTGAAGCTGTATGTATGTTAATTAGCAGAAGGAATTGAAAGTTATTCTGGACTTCCTTCCAAGCGAAGCTTTAAGCACGTTAATTAGCCGAAGGAGAAATAAATAAAATCTTCAAAGCAATTTTCCTCCATATTTTGCCATGAGCAGGGACCAAATTGCTCAGAGAGCTGATAAAGAAGGCGCTCGTGGCCTTTACTATTGAGTAAAGGAATGGGAACTGGAATCCGATGAAAGTTAATAGGCATCTAACCAGACTTCCTTTGAACACTTAGCTGGTCTTTCTGACAAAGCTATGGGCATGCAATGATCTCTCCATAGGGGAACTCGCCCCTCTCCTTCCTTGGAAATCAGTCAAGTCAACGAGCGGAGGCTCCTTGTGGGTCATACATATCTTATCTATAATATAGATTCTTATAGATAATGGCTTAATCTAATCAGCCTTGACATAGGATATTTGGTAGAAAGTGGCAACAAGGAAGTTCTTTTTGCTCTGCATGTGTCATTGCATGCAAAAAGACTTAAATTAGGAAGCCAAAAGTATTTGATGTATTTTCCAAAGCCTAGATTTAGGAAAAGTGCATTAAGTTATCCAATTATTAATTGACTTAATGGAGTCACTTTTATAAAGTTCAAGTGAAAATAATTGTAGTGATGCTTAATCTAATCTTGGTCATTGATCTCACCGGAGGATTACATCTATTGATCCATAATGAGATGTTACGGTTTTCACTTGCCCATTGAGTTAAAAGGAGGATCGATTTGGTGGAGAGGACATAGAGAGAGACAAAGAAGTTTGCAGAGAAGAAGATGGAGGAGCAAACATTCAGCAAATTGACAGAGTGATCAAGCAGAAGGGAGGACCGTACGGATTTGCTGAGAGGGAGACTGTACATATCCGTATAGCAGCTTGATCGTACAACCGTATAGTAGCTCAGTCGTAGAGCAGCTTGGTCGTACAGCAGGTGTGAGGGCCATACAGATTCAGTACAATTGACGCAGAGGGTCGTACAGCTGCGAAGGGGGGTCGGACATATCAACAGGGCGTTCTTAGTGATTTGCACAGGTTCGATTTTTCCAGGTTGGATAAATCAATTTTCTGGATTGTATTTGTTCCATATCTTCATAATAAAACTTATTCTCATACTGCTGCACCGGTTTTCCCATCTTGTGTTTTTTCCGGGGGTTTATACCCAAAATGATTTGTGTTGTCTCCATTGATGTGATTGATGCTATATTTATTTCAGTATTTATTTTCCGCTGCATAATGAAGAAATCCATGTGCGGTTAATAGTGGCAATTGGTTTTAATTAATTAATTTGGCATATTTTAACTCTAGTGTGGATTTTAAGGAAATTTACATGGTATTCGAGTTCTTCTGAGCAAATCTGAGACAAAGCAACAATTGGTTGGATAGATCAGGGGCATATCTATCCTAGGGTTTACAGGTACACTTCATTAATATGGCCATACCATTGAGAGTTGAGGATAGACTCCAGGGGGCACAAAAATTTTCTACTTGGAAAGAGAGGATCACCAGGATCCTAGATGTTAGTGATGTTGAGGAGCACATTGACGACTAGAAGGTTGCTCCCACACATTTGACATAATTGGAAAAGTGGAAGAAGATAGATCCTAGAGCTATGTTGATAATCTGGGATGGGGTAAAGGACCACATAGTCCCTCACCTATCCGGGAAGAAGACCGCATTAGAGATGTTGAAGGCTTTGAAAAGTATTTACAAAAGCAAGAACGAAAACCAGAAGATGGTGCTGTAGGAGAGATTGCGTAGTACCGGGATGGCCAAGGGTGAAGGAGTGGTGCCTTATTTTACAAGGCACACACAGATCAGGGATGAGCTTAGAATAGTGGGCTCTAAGACTGAGGATGAGGAGCTAGTTCGTATATCTCTCAATGGATTTTCTAAGCCATGGGACGTCTTTGTTCAAGGCGTGGTGGCTAGGGAGAATCTCTTTGATTCGCAGAGATTGTGGGATGACTTCGTGCAGGAAGAGATCCACAAGGGTAAAAGTTCAGGTTCATCCAGCGATACCCTGCAGATCGTGGATGAAGAAGCTCTATCTCTAACAAGCAAAGGAAAATGGAAGGAAAAGAAGAAGAAAGGTGATAAGAAGAACTTGGAAATGTCAACAGTCAAGTGCTTTGTATGCCACAAGCATGGACATTTTGCTTCCCAGTGCCCAGAGAGAAAAAAGAAGATCAACACACAGATGGAAGGTTTTGCAGAGGTGGATGACTTCAGCAAGAGTATTGATGAGGACTTTTGTTTGATAGTTTGCATGGAAATCTCCATCAACAAGAACATTTGGCATGTGGACAATGGTGCATCTTGTCACATGACAGGACATAGATTGTTCTTCAAGAGCTTGCAGGAGGGTGGAGTGAATCACCACATTGAGTTGGGAGATGATGCGTGGTATCAGGCGTAAGGTGTTGGTACTGTTTCGTTTAAGAGGGAGTCTAGAAATCCCATCAACTTTGCTTATGTGTTATATGTCACAGGGATGACGAAGAATCTCATATTAGTTTCCACACTAGAAGACAAGAGTTTTCTAGTGACTTTTTGGGATAGAAAAGTATATATCAGGCCGCATGGGTCAGATCAGAGATTGGATAGGATGATTGGGGTTCGAAGTGGGAAGGTTTACAAACTACAGTTTGAGCCTGCAAAGGCTCTGGTCAGTAGTAGCAACAGTTATGGTTAGTTATGGCATAGGATGATGGCACACTTACATCATGGTGATCCAAGGCATCTGAGATAGGCAGTTATTGGAGTTCCTTCAGTACAGGAGGAAAAACACAACCACTGCAAGGGTTGTGCGTTGGGGAAGAACATTAGGAGATATTTCCCATATAGTGAGCACAAGTCAAAGGCAGCCTTAGACTTGGTGCATTCGGATGTATGAAGACCGATGAGTGTCCATTATTTCAGTGGTTGCAGTTATTGTGTCACATTCATTGATGACTATTCCAGGACGACCTGGCTCTATTTCTTGAAGACCAAGTCAGAATTCTTTGAGTGTTTCTGAGAGTATAAGACTCTCGTGGAGAAACACACAAGAAGGAATATTCGGATATTGAGAACTGACAATGGTGGTGCGTACATCGGCAGAGATTTCATGGAGTACTGTGCATCAGATAAGATCAATAAGGAAGACATTATTCCTCACACCCCGCAGGAAAATGGAGTGGCGGAGAGGAAGAACAAGACACTGGTGAGTGCAACCAAGGCCATGCTATTTGATCAAGGATTACCACTATTCCTATGGGCCGAGGCATTTTGTACTGCAGTATATGTCCATAACAGGTGTCCCCACACAACATTGGGGAGGAAGACACCCCAGGAGGTATTCACAGGTACTATACCAGATGTGAGTCACTTACGCATATTTGGGAGTATCTTCTATTGTCACATTCATGCTGACACTAGAAAGAAGTTGGATCTTTCTGGAGAGAAGGGGATTCTAGTTGGTTACAATGAGACTTCTAAGGATTATAGAGTATATGTCCCAGCTCGCAAGAGGGTCATTGTGAGCAAGGATGTCTAGTTTGATGAGGACAAAGCCTTAAGAAGATCTATGGACTTTCCAGCATAGGAGCAGCCAGTAGAGGACTCAGGAGTCAAGTTGGAGGAGTTACAGGTATAGACACAGGGAACAGGTTCTAGTAGTCAGAGGAATTCAGGTGGACAATATCCTCCTATCATTGATGTGGAGGATGAGCAGCAGTAGCAGGAGGATATCCAGCAGCCGCAATAGGTAGACACTAGGCCATGGCCTAGGTGGTATAGGTCCACTGTTTAGGATTCCAGGAAGGTGAGTCTTTGATAGAGCTCCATGAGGCGAATCAAACCAGCAGATATACTAAGCTATATGGAACTGATGACAAAGTTGATTGACAATGAACCTTCTAGTTTCAAGGAGGTTGCACAACATGATGTGTGGCAAGAGGCCATGGTTGAGGAGTATGACTCAATCATGAAGAACTAGGTATTGGAGGTTTTGTCGAGACCTAAAGGTAAAAAGGTGGTGGGGTCAAGATGGATCTACAAGGTAAAGCATGCAGTAGACAAAAGTGTGGAGAAGTACAAGGCATGCTTCATGGCTAATGGGTATTCAAAGAAGGAAGGTATTGACTATGAGGAAACCTTCGCCTGTATTGCCATGTATTCTTCTATTCGAGCTATCCTATCATTGGCAGTAGAGATGGGTTGGCGCGTTCATCAGATGGACGTGAAGACTTCCTTCCTCAATGGATTTATTGAAGAAGAGGTGTATATTGAGTAGCCATAGGGGTTTGAGGTGGAGAGCAGGGAGTCGCATGTGTGCAGGTTGCAGAGAGCTCTTTATGGGCTCAAGCATGCACCTCGATCATGGTACTTGAGGATCAACAACTATCTACAATAGATGGGTTTCCAGTGGAGTGAGGAAGTCCATAACCTGTACTTCTTAGCAGGTGAGGTCCCTCTCATATTGGTACTGTATGTGGATGATCTTTTTCTTCCAGGAGATGAGAGGTTGATCGGGGACTGCAAGTCCAATCTTGCAGTGGAGATTGAGATGAAAGACCTTGGGCTGATGCATTATTTCCTAGGTATGGAGGTTTGGAAGAGAGATGGGTGCTTCTTAATTGGACAGGGGAAGTATGCAATTCAGATCTTGAGGAGATTTAGGATGGAGGACTATAGGCCTATGTTCACGCCTCTAGTTACCAACTGGAGGAAGATCGATGTATTAGGATTAGAGGAGTTTGATCCTACATTGTATAGACAACTTATCAGGTCACTATTGTATCTGGTCAACACACGACCATACATTAGCTTTGCAGTTAACTCTTTGAGTCATTTCATGGTGAACCCTTGAAGAGTACATTGGACATCTACGAAGCACATACTTCATTATATTAGAGGCATAGTGGATTATGGATTGGTTTATGAGCACAGTAAGAGTATATAGTTGGAAGGTTTCACAAATGTTGACTGGGAAGGATGTGTAGAGGATTGGAAGAAACTTTGGGTTGTTGCTTCAGCATTGGATCAGGAGTGTCTCTTGGTTCAGCAGGAAGCAGAAGTCAATTGCATTGAGCACGACAAAGGCTGAGTACATGGAAACCAACATGGAATCATGTGAGGGGATGTGGTTGAGGAAGTTTCTCTCGGTATTATTTGAGAGTGAGTTGGAGACTACTATAGTTCACTATGATAATTAGATTGGTATCCACCTTTCTGAGAATCCAGTGTTCCATGATAGGAGTAAACACATCGACATCCGATATCACTTCCTCAGAGATTGTGTTCAGCGAGGAACCATTATGTTGGAGTACATTCAGATAGATGAGCAGGTGGCAGACATATTCACCAAGGCACTTTGTAAACTCAAGTTTGTGAAGTTTAGAGATAAGTTGGGGTTGCTACCGAATCCCTTCCTTGTTGAGAGGGAGTGTTAGAAAGTGGCAATAAGGAAGGTTTTCTTGCTTTGCATGTGTCCTTGCATGCAAGAAGACTTAAATCGGGAAGTCAAAAGTATTTGATGTATTTTCCAAATTTTAGACTTAGGAAAAGTGCATTAAGTGATCCAATTATTAATTGACTTAATGGAGTCACTTTTATAAATTTCAAGTGGAAATAATTTAAGTGATGGCTAATCTAATCTTGGCCATTGTTCTTACCGGAGGATTACATCCATTGATCCATAGTGAGATGTTAGGGTTTTTGCTTGGCCATTGAGTTAAAAGGAGGATCGATTTGGTGGAGAGGACATAGAGAGAGATAAAGAAGTTTGAGATAAAAGTTTGCAGAGAAGAAGACGAAGGAGTAATCATTTAGCATATTGATAGAGTGATCAGCCAAAAGGGAGGACCGTATGGATTTGCTGAGAGGGAGACCATATAGATCCGTACAACACCTTGTCCGTACATATGTATAGTAGCTTGGTAGTACATCACTGTACAACATCCTGCATGTGTGAGGGCCATATGGATTCCGTACAACTGACGCAGAGGACTGTACAGCTACACAGGGGGGTCGTACAAATCAGCAGGGTGTTCTCAGTGATTTGGAGAGGTTCTATTTTTCCAGGTTGGGTAAATCGATTTTATGGATTGTATTTGTTCCATATCTTCATAATAAAATTTCTTCTCAAATTGTTGCACCGGTTTTCCCATCTTGGGTTTTGTCTGGGGATTTATACCCAAAAATATTCGTGTTGTCTCCATTGATGTGATTGATGCTATATTTCTTTCAGTATTTATTTTCCACTGCATAGTGAAGAAATCCATGTGTAGTTAATAGTGGCAATTGGGTTTAATTAATTAATCTCGCATACTTTAACTCTAGTGTGGATTTTAAGGAAATTTACAATATTCAATGTCAGATATTAAGTTTAAAACAACAATGATTCAATTTGCATAATTTTTTCATTAAATGATGATGAATTCATTCGTTTAGTTTGTTACTTGAATCTGCATATCCGACTGAAGAATATAACTTACCTATGCTATACAAAGCCTTTGATAATAGTCAACAAGCAATATTCGGGACCTACCATCACTACTCGCGAAGGAGATCGAGTAGTAGTCAAACTCACAAATCTTGTGAAAGACAACGTTACGATTCATTGGTATGTTTCATAATTAATTGGTGTTACACCAAAGTCTCATCATCATGAGTTGTGTATCAACCCTATGCCTTAATCCCTGAAGTTCCTTGGCTAAGTCAGCAAAAGGAATGTTGTTTTCATTTTCCTTCCACAATTTCTAGTTTCCTTGGCGCATTCTGTTGTCCAACAAGAGGCATCAGATCAAGGGTGGCACATGATGTGTACTAACAAATTCCACCAGTGGCTCTTGTTGCACTTATTCAAGATGCGTTGATCCTTTTCTGGTGCAATTTTCCATCATACAAGGTGCGCCAGAGTTGGTTAACATGGATAAAAGGAAGCTTCGAGCAACTTCTCAAAATTTGATGACATGGAGGTCTATCCCTGGATACTAGGAAGGATGGTATTCGATCTCCTAACCTAATAGGAAGATCCCTTAGACCTCTCCCCTTAATCCTCAACCTATCCTATCTGTTTAGCCTTATAAATATTAGACCTCTCTCCATTATGAAGGGAGGAAGGCCTATAGTACTCTCATTCTAGTGGAATTTCTCTAGGTGGTATTTACTCATCCTTTAGGAGGAAAACATCATCCTTTAGAGGCTTGGATTGTTGGATTTTTGGATGGAAGTTGCAACATTGAGGCTTAGGTTGTGACATTCCTCTTCTATGTATTTCCCTTTATTACATTAATACAATTTATTTCCATAAGTACTATTGTGTTGATAATGCTTAGGATTTTCTTCCTTAACTGTTAATTTAGATCAATTCATATTTAGATATGCTTTTACTATTTTCTTGTTTCCACATGCTTGACAAGGTTTTGCAGCTCAAGATCTGAAGACCCTGGAGCTTGGAGCAACAAAGAGGAGAGGATTGAAAACTTGAAGTAAGTTATCTACTTGTTTATCCTGCATTTCTATTGATATAGGAAAGTAGCTTGTTTTCTGTACTTATTTTTTCTAGAACCACTTGGACTAGGGAGATATCGCTTGAGTCTGCTTGAGTAGATTGTCCAAAAACAATTGGAAAACTTCTTCTGCAATTATTCTGGATCTCTGACTGACATATAATCACATCACATTTTGTAGTAGATTTATGTTATACGTGTTAATTATATATAATGGTATGGATGCATTCGATAGGAATGGGATTCGTCAGATGAGATCTGCATGGGGGATGGTCCCATGTAAGTGACCTAGTGCCCCATTCAAGATGGACATAGTTACATTTACAATTTCACTATCACAGAGCAGAAAAGGACTCTAAGGTGGCACATACACATTTCCTAGTTGCATGAGAGCTTGTATGAAGCTATTATAATCCAACCCAAGAAGAACATTGCTTATCCATTCCCTAGGACACACCAAGAATTACCCATTCTCTTTGGTACTGACTTAATTTCTCACGATTCTTGCATCAAAATTACATTGTAATTAGAAGAATTTTCTACTCAAATTTTATAGTCTAATTACCTCTATAATTTATTCAAATTTGCAGGAGAATGGTGGAATGTAGAAACAGAGAATTCCATTAATGAAGGAATGCAAAATGGTGGTGGCCAGAATGTGTCCGACGCATATACCATAAATGGGATCCCTGGACCCTTTTATAATTTCTACATCAAAGATATATTATCAACTTAAACCTTCAATTGTATCCTAATATTATGTACTTAGTCTCATGTTGATGCATATTATGGTATATTCTGATATATTCATATTGGTGCATGGCGCAGATACATTCAAGCTAAAAGCAATCCTTGGAAAAACATATCGTCTCCCTATAATCAATGCTGCTCTGAATGATGACCTCTTCTTTGCAATCGCCAATCACATGGTGACTGTGGTGGAAGAAGACCTTTGTATGTGAAGCCTTTCCAAATGAAAGCGATACTCATTTATCCCTGCCAAACTACCAATGTACTCTTAAAAGCTAAATTGACTACACCACCATGAATGCCATATTTCTAATGGCATCACGGCCTTATTTTACAGGTAGTGGAACCTTTGCTAACTCAACCAAAACATGCATCTTAGAGTACATGCAGGTTTCAAATCCATCCTCCCTGGATCTCATCTTTAAGCCAACGCTTCGAACTCTAAATGATACCTTATTTGCTACCAAGTTTATCCAGAACCTGAGAATCTTGGCTACACCATGGTTTCCCACAGTTGTTCCTCGAAGTGTGGATAGGAAATTATTTTTCACCATTGGTTTGGGATTGAATCCATGTCCCAAATCCCAAAGATTCCAAAGATAGGAAATGCCACCAATGGGAGCCACTCGATGAAAGGGAGAGGGGATACAGAACAAATGAAACGATATATCACCTAGAAATAAATAGATCCATCAACATCTATACGTTGGTATATAGAAGCGAGAATGGATCCATCCACACTCACGTCGCCAAACCTTGAAGCTAGAGCAGAATAAACATCATGCTCAAGCCTTGGAAATGGAGACAAATGGGACCAAAGTCTGTACCGCATAGATACTTGTGCAGGGACAACATACCAAGAATACTGGTGTTCAATCTAGGACGTGCATGTGTTCATTGCAGTTGATGCGAGAGGGAAATCCATAAGTACCCCGTAGAAAACTAATTAAGACTGTTGCAAGGGCTTTGAGTACCTAAACTCAACCCTCTGTGCAAAATTTCCAGCCAACCCTCCGTGTGCACATCCAGGAAAAAAAAAAAATCAACTTATTAGAACATATCCATGTGGCATGCCTATTATGCATGCGCATGCCATGGTCTCCAAGGTCTTATTATGCATGAGCATGCCATGGTCTCCAAGGTCTTATCCACTAGTTGTGAAAAAATCTAATCAAAATTGAATTTTAAAATGTGTTGCGCTCCATGACCTGATCGCCGCTCTCTTCACTCGACAGACACACCCTTTTCATTTACGTCCTGTTCACTCGATTGACTGACATGCACGATTCAAAAGCTAATTCCATTTTCATAGTTACATTCAAAAACTGATTCCATTTTCAATAATGGACTGATCATCATCTAAACACCGAACCAATTGTCATGTTCGATGCCATGGAGAATTTCTATTATGATTTTCTTTCTTCTTTAATTAAGGAAAATATAGACCATATTCAAACAAATTTCGAAACGATTTATTTTGGAAACCATTATTGGCCTAAGAAAATGGATGATATAATTCTAAGCCATGTTCCTGCTAACTTGAATGCTCAATCATTGTTTCAGAAAGTGCTCGCAGCACTTGGTGCAGAACAGATTTGGAGACATCCAAAACTATTAAAGGTATATTGTAATTATGGATGAGATGAACCTCATAATAGCATCAAGCATATTTATAATTCTAAACGGTGTAACAATGATAGATGAGAATTGAGTGTTACTGATCAAACATCATAACCACATTAGCCAATTTTACCATGCGTAAAAGAAAAAAAACAAATACATGATACATGTTTCAAATAAAATGATATTCAATGAATGTGTATGTATAGATATGTATTGGAATCCCTCTACATATAAATATAAATATAAATGATATACATAAAAAAACTATAAATATTTGTCATTTGACCTTTTCATACTCTTTTGTGTGTGTATTATATAAATATTTAGCATCACCCTTTTCATACTCTTTTGTGTGCGTATCATTTTTAATAAAAGTGAAAGGTAAAGATATCAAAAAAATATATTCTCATCCATTTTTTAAAGAAACAAGAATATTATATTAAAGATAAAAACTGTCCAAAGGGCAGAAAAAGAGTACAATCATTGTGATAGTCTTTATCAACAGAGAGAGGCATCTATCTTCTAGATATAGACTATAAAGAAAAAAAAATCAATCTATAACTATCCTTACTTTTACTACTATATTCCAAGAGATAACAAAAATTTATTGTGTATATTCTACAAAAGGAACCCAAGAGCAATTTACAAAAAAACTTGACCATTGAACTAGTTAGAACCTGACTTTAGGGGTAACTGCATCAGCTTTGGCCTGAGCCTGTTGTTGTGCTTGAGGTGTAGTGACATCCAACAATGCCTGCTCTCTAATTTCATCCAAATCAAGGTTTATATTAAGGTCAAGAGTTCTAAAGATTGTGCAAGAAGAGCCCTCCATGGATGCTTCTGACATGGTAGGAGTTTTAAGCTACTCAATTTCCGTGCTATGAGCGAATTGCTCATCCTCCAACCTTTGAATTTTGGAAGCATCAATAAGCTTCATTAAAATTGATATGACTGGGGAATTATTGGCAAGATAATATCTCACCATTCTTGAATTAATGAATAAACAATTTGATTCTTATGGGGAGCCAAGGTGATGGCGAATAAAGATGTTAGCATGAGAGACAATACCTTCAGCAGGGGACACCATTAAATTCTCCAATCACCTCCCATGGAATTGGAGATAATCCATGTAAGAGTGGCACGATATGGTGGTCCCTCTAGTATCAACTATCCATTTCGCATATAAAACCATACTTTAGTTCTTTATATAATTCCTTTGCAAGAAACTACTACTAGAAACACAGATGGAAGAGAGCATTAGTCAAGGAATATGCTTCATGAAGTGATCCCCATTTACCTTCAAAAAAACAATTTTCCTTGAGTGCCATATTAGCTTGCAAATCTGTAACATGGATGTTTTCCCTTAGGATATGGTGAACACTAAAGGTGTCTAGCAAATGGGCTTGTTTATATATGATTCTGAAGAGAGACTTAAGAATCGTATCCGAGGGGAGAGTTCATCATAGAATCCCCAAGAATTATAAGGAAGTTCCAAACTTTTTCTTTCGTCTAACAAATTCCTTGAAGCAACACAAGGGCTTCAGCTTGGTTATTAGTTTCCTAACCGATGTTCCAAGAATAATGCTTGTGCTTCCCTCTGGGGAGATGATATACCCTACCGAACTTCTCTCCATGTTCTCATCCAATTTTTTAATTTTAGAATAATACTAAATAAAAATTAAATATATATTTAAGAGAAATCGACGTTTCGATCCCTACTATGGCATCATCATTAGGAACCAGCAAAGCTTTTCTTTGATTTGTTGGTTCCTTATGATGATCCCATAGTAGGGATCAAAACGTCGATTTCTCTTATGTTCTCGAATGCAACATAGTTCCTCTCTCTTTTACATTAATTAATGTGTATGGCTGTCTACAAATAAATATATATTATTAAAACAAGTTATTTCATAAAAAAATTATATTTCTTCGACTCTAAACATATTCATTTAAATAAGGTAATTTAAACTTTAAAATAATAAAAACTATTTTAATCATCAAAGGTTCATGAGTTGATGATATGGATGGATTTTGGGGATGACATTGAAATGAAGATATGGGTTTAATATCCATATGTTGGAATCACATAGTAATGGTGGTAGTACGTGGTTGAACATATGCTTACAGAGTGCAATGAACTGGTCGAATGTGACAAGGTAATGGCATTGGGATGATAGGTAATGACAAGGATAATTTTGTACTTGTGAGTAATGGTTAGGGGAATTTCAAATACAGGTGTAGTGGTAGGAGACTGAAAATGTGGGTGAATTGTAGGAAAATTGTATGGTGCTTTACAATTTAGCGATGCTTGTATTTACCATGAATAATGTCTATAGAACCATAAGAAATGTATACACTAAAACATGAACAATTCATTCAAAACCATGAATGATGTTGGTGAAAGCATGGGAAATTGATAGCATTTGTTGGTGGGTAGGTTGAACCATGAAAAATGTAATTAATTAAATGATATAAAGTTGAGACATAAATTTAATAATTGACATACTCTTTATGGTGACACAAATTAATATCCCTAGTATGTTGCACATTGAATCCCACTCACTCCCCCCTTTGCATAGTTTTGGTGGTGTGTTTTTGTTTTGTATTAGGCATTTCTAATATCAGTGATGGAAATATTCAATGGAAATTTATGTTGAAGTGATTTGTGGAAAATATGAGGTCACACAAAGTGTTCAAATGGAAAATGACGATATGAGGAATTATATTTACAATCTGATCATTTCGTCATTTGCCAAATTCTAATGAAAATGGTCTAAAATTATTTGTTCAACAGTAATCAAGATCAGAAGATAATCGTTTCACAACATAATCTATTTATTATGTGTGTGTTAGATGCATAATATTGTCGTCAATGTCAATGTGCATACTCGAAATTCCAATCTATTCCATTAGATTTTAAGTATGATAATCTAATATTTACAAACAAAGTTGCTTGTATTAATTAAGTGCGTGATTTCACCTAACAAATCATTTTGTTCAACTCAAATTTCTTTCAACATTTCTGCCAATCTTTTACACCTTCAGGTAAAATCCTTTCTTGTGATATGCTTCAAGGTTTACCTTGGTTGTTTAACTGTGGGAGTTAGTATTTACTATGCTAGAATTAAAGTCCAGTTTCTATTGTTAAAGGTGGGTTTAGAGAGAGAGAGTGGGGGGGGGTTTGGGTGGAGAGGAAAAGAGAGGGAGTTGGAGATAAAAAGAGATGATATGCAAGGGGGTTGAGAGATAGAGGGGGTGGTTAGAGAGAGAGAGAGAGATGGGGGGTTGAGAAAGAAAAAGATACGAGTTTGATCAAGAGAGAGATTAAATGAACTAGGATATACAATAGTGTAGATGCACTAGAATATACACGATTCATCAATTATATTGAATGGCTACAAATCAAATGATCATATTAAATCAATCATGGATATCACACTTACCCCATATTTATTTGTATAGACAGAATGCACATATACATAAGCACTTTCATATATGCACATATATGATAGTTCTTTTGTATATGTGAATATGTGAAAGCACATATATGAAAATACTTCCATATATACACCTTCCATATATGAAAAATCATTCTAAAAACACCTTCTATAGATGCATATATAAGAAAATGCTTCCATGTACAAAAGTGCATCCGTATATGTTGGCACGGGGTTAGAGCGCATAAAGTGCGGAAGCCGACATCGACAAAGATGGTATTCGCGGAAGAAAGGACCATTCGTGGAGAATAAGGAAACTGACGAAAGCACAAGTTATGTTTTAGTTAGGTAGAATGGGTCATTTGGGTCGTTTTGTAACAAGTTAGTTGTCTATAAATATAACCATGATTGTAAACCTAAGGGAACCAATCCATCGATCTATCTACACATAATCGAATCAATTATGTAGTTTTATGTTTTCGGAAAGTTCTATTTTTTGTATATGGATTCGGGATAAGTTGCTTGGAACTGTTCCTGCGAAGGTTGCACCACAGATTTTGAGATGAGTTAATGCATGAGGATGTTCAATTATGTCTCTATTTGTGTCGTTATGTCATGAATGATGAATGTTATCTTAATGTTGCGATGTGTTTAAGGTTTTGTTGCTTTGTCGATTAATCTATAATGCGAATGTTGATTACATGTTGAATATATAATTGATTTGTTAATGTAATGTGAAGACAAGATCTCTTGTTTCTGTAGCGATTGAGTAAGGGTTAATGCATGGCTTGTCCCTACTGCGGAAACATGGTTCATGCAGCACCCCTTCGACATCTCGGGTGAGACCTCACTCGCTTTGCGAGTATTGTTGGAAAGGGTAAAACCTTTCTAGGCCGATGCGTCAGTGTGTTTGGTTGGTGTTTGTTGACAGCAGTGCGAAGTGAACCCCTGTCGACAGAACTGTGTCAACAAATTGTTCCGTTTCTGGAACCCTAGTGAAAAGAGAAAAAGAGAGGACATGTTGTGGCATCCGACGAAACCGAAGATCGAGGATTGGTTCAACAATAAGGAACGGGATATTTCCGAAGAAGAGAATCGCCAACCCGGATGGTCAATGACTCAGTGGTTACCAAAGTATATATAATTCGACATCCACCAGATATTTTTCTGCGAATTCCCAATATTGTTGCATGAGTGGTTGGCACAATTGACATTCCAAAAGAAGAACTTCCAAAGTGGTGAACCTAAACATTGGACACCTGAGTTGATCATGCAATTGAAGTGAGTGGATAACAGGGCATCTAGGGTTGTCGACGTCTGGGTGTATTCTAAAAGGATATATTACTGAATTTGTTGTCAACTCGATCAAGTCATACAGTGACGTAGAAAGGAAATTTTTCAAGGGATCCCGCTGAAGGTTTCTGTTGTCGCTCAAATTGTGGATTAAAATGCTTATATGCGAAAAGGGTATATTGAATATTAACTTTGGCAGGTAGATCCTGGTGTGTGGAGGTTGCAGGTACTGCGTGAATCCAGGTCTGGTAGAAAAAAGTGGGTTGATGGACATGAGTGACGACGAGTTCTTAAGAGAAGCCGAGGAACGTTGTGGTACCTTGCGAAGTGGGGTGAGGTTCCGGCGGCCAGAGAAGAACGGTAGGACTGAGAGAGAGTCTCCTGAGGTGACCGAAACAAAGGACTACAAGATGGGACCACATGGGATGAAGCAACCTCACTGCGATGAATAAAGCGACCGAGATACCCCTGAAGCCGAAGGACAGACCCAAAATTACAACATACCCACAACCCCGTGCACTACACCAAATTTTAGAGGATGAAACATAAGTTCTTCGCAATGCTATCCGAAGTGTCAAAACAATGGTAAAAGTAGTGGATCTGTCAATAATAGTAGGAGTGCAAGAATGGAAAGTGACGACATAAAAATTCCTATTTTCTAGGGTAACGGGATCGAGGATCCCGAATAGTATTGGTTTTTGTGTGGAGCGATGTGGAATGTGAAGCAGGTCCAGGTTAATGACATAAAAAATGGACAACTAGCGATGACCTTCATGGGTCGTGTTCTAGAATGGTGTTGTTCAGGAAATCTACCTTATAGTGAGGAAAGGGACACTATCAACTTAGGGGGAGACAGGTAAACACAATGATTATGCTACAGAAACATCTATAAATGGAAAGAGATCAAAGATCTTGAAGAGGTACCTTATTACTGATGTTTGATCCTGGCTTTGCTCGATCTCACGCTCAATCTTCAACTTTATCTTCCACTTCAATAGACCTGCAACGTAAAGATACCTTCCTCAGTGTATCTTGACTGATAAGAAGATGATTAAATTAAAATGCAATTCAAACATCAAGAACAATCAAGCAATTAACCAAATAAATACACAATCCATTAGGCATTATATTTGGGATAGGAAGTAATGTTTCAACCTTTATTGTCAAAAGCATATAATGATTACAAGTTATACCTGATCAATGCAGCATGCTTGTGCAACCGGATCCTGGGCTCTTGCTCTTCTCTGACTTGAAATCTTCTAGCATAACAACCCTTCATACAAATTTCTCTTCTCGTGAATGAGAGTCACCACAATGTCTAACCCCTCTCCTCAATCCTCCTTCTATTTATAGGACAAGGAAGGCAGTTTAGATTCAGAGCTGGTTGTAATGGAAGTTGGGGAAGTTGCATAACCAACTGTAACTAATCCCAATTCGTCGAATTAATATATTTTTTATCATATTTTAAGGTGTGCACTGTTAAATATTGTAACTTCTAAGAACATTATATTTGTACATTATTATTCTGGAGATGTTTCATCCCTTCGAGGTAACCCTATTATGTATCCGGAGATGATTATTCATCCGAGGGGTTATGGTAACTAGGGTTATTAGACCCACCATGTGGGGGTCGGCCCTGATATTATATTTTAGGGGTTATTAGACTTCTCCAGGAGAGGTCGGCCCCATTAGGGATTTTTGGTCAGTCGGGAGTTAATATAAATAGAGGAGGTGAGCTCCTCATTAGACACACTTGTACAACTCAAAAAAGTAGCGCACTAGTCCGGGAGGTCTGCTAAGGAGGTAGAGAAGGAGGGAGCACATCTTGTATTTTGGTTGATCATCTTATTGAGGAAAGATTTGCTGGGTTTTCTACCCCATGAGGGTTTCCCAGTGTAAATTCTATGTCTATATTGTGATTATGTTTCTTTCAGTGATCTTGCTTGTCTATTTGCTTTAAACTTAACATGCACGAGTTTTTCATAGTGGAGTAGCGCACAGTATGCAACTTCAGTGTTTAACAACCAGCGTTTGCCACCTTTTTGAGGGTGTGCGCTAGTTTACTGAAGTGGAGTAGCGTACAGCAGGAGATGTGCGCTACTATTGAGCATGTGGAGTAGGGCATGAGTGCTAGTATGCTGAAGTAGAGTAGCACACAGCTCAAAACATGAGGTTTTTCAGGGTTTTTCTAGCTTGCAGAAGGGTAAGTCAGGTCAAGGTATCATCCAAGGTCATGATGCTCTTCAATCCAAGTTCTCCTTTCGTGTGATCAACAGCTCAAGGTGATCATGGATGGAGAAGTGCAGATTTGACCTATAATAGATGCCCCCTAATGTGTGAGTTCAGAGGGAAACGATGGCCGAAATACATTATAATTCCAAGTCAAAGGAGGAGCAAGAAACTACAAAATCAAGTCACAGAAACACCTGAAACACAGATCAAGTTCAGCGAGGAATTACAATCTTGACATCATATAGATGTATAGTGTGATACAACATGATCTTCGATACATAATGAGGAGATGTATATAAAGCATGGCCACTTGAAATACAAGCGTGGATCCATGTCAAACTGAGAGATCATAGCCATAACAACAAACTGGATCTATGTCTCATGGAGAGCTAAAATATAAGTGAGGCTCAGTCTTGCGCAACTTGGGAGATATCATAGTGAGGTGATGTTATCAACATCCCAAGGTATTTATCCAAAACACCCCAAGGTACAAACCCTAACCATGTGAATAGATGAGTTGATAGTCGAACATGGGTGGTATCATTTGATTACCGGTCCTTGATGTATACCGTTAACAAATCCGAGGGCTTCCACCGATAATGATGATGGGGCCCAAGGTACCTAGTACGATCCCATAAGTGTGAATAAGTGGACTTGGAGTCGAACACTTGAGGATCCTGTCAAATAAGAGACATTGATATATTCTCATCATTCAACAGCAAGGAAAATTGCCACTGGTGACTGCAATATCCAAGGTACTAACCAAAACTCTAAACTTCAATCGCAGAGCAAAATGAGTTGAAGTCGATGGGAAGAAGTCCGTTGGCAGGGAGGCCTTGAGGCATCCTCCATCATCCAACACGAGGGACACTCAACTGGTATGAGCTGATGTGGAGTAATATATGTAACAAGACTGACACTAGGATGGCTGACACATGAGGTCAAGGTAAACTGCAGAATGGCCGACACGGGCTATATCCTTGAACAGTAAGCACGACACAAAGTGACTTAGGTAGTTTTTAACATAATGGGGAAAATGATATAAACCTGTAATGTAAGAGACATTAGCAGGCCCTCCATATGGTTGGAAGAATAACCAACCGGGGGAGTAAACAACTCGGAGATTAGGTTCACCCTAAGGTCAAAAACTAAACCCAACCGACATGATAGACTCAAGTAGGTGTTGTGTTCAAGGATAGGACTGACTGAACTGCCTTTGAAACTAAAGATATGATACATCCTTCTTATCCCTTATTCTTTTTAGATAAAAGAATACCTTTCCTGTTATTTTAATGAGTCCAAGAAAGAATGAAAACTCAGTAGATCCAACCATGTAAAAAGTTTAACGAGCCCATGGGAGGAAGACTCAGGACCTTCTTCATTGTTTACAGAGTTCGAAGAAGAGACAGAAGATTACTCTATATTACTAATCTCTGGATTTTAGTATCGAGCCGAGATCTGTTCTTGCTCGCCGGTGTTTTCAATTTTAAGGAGTCTGAAAAACTTAAACAATAACTCCATACACCTACTCATGGATTTTAATATCGAGCCCAAGTAGGTTAATGCTCGCCGGTGTTTTCCTATTTATAGAGTCTGAAAAACTTAAAGAATCCTCTATACACCTACTCGTGGATTTTAATATTGAGCCCAAGTAGGTTAATGCTCGTTGGTGTTTTCCTGTTTATAGAGTCTGAAAAACTTAAACAATCCTCTTTTTACCCTCTCGTGGATTTCACATCGAGCCCGAGTAGGTGAATGCTTGCTTGGTGTTTTCATGTTTAGAGAGCCTGAAAACCCTAAAGAAGGCTCCAAAAGGTCCTTTTTCGTAAAGTTAGTCTCCTCCCCCGAAAAAGTGCAAAACAATGGAAGGAGAACTCTTCTAGCATATACAAGAGTATACCTAGAGTATACCTTTTCCGTGAATGATCCACCAAGGCCCGAAAAAGGGGTAATTCTATACCTAAGTAGATGAGCCTTCAGTTACTTTAAGGAGCTTGAAGAGGACAAGTTTGCTCAACAATCTTGTTTAGGTTTCAATAGTCCAAACAAGAGCTTAAAATGACTTAAATGACAGCTTCTAGGATCATGACTCATGATCTGCCAAAACTAGGATTTCAACAAACATGTTAGTAATCGTGACAAAAAATCTTAAATGATATGTAATTTTAACCATGAGCTAGTTGAAAAGATATATCATCAATAAATTTAGTCTTAAAGGATTGATACTACAAAATTTTAGTGAAAATTTCAGAACGATTGGTTGAAAATTACCTTAGTACCATATGTAGCTATTCATTGATTAAATAGCACAATTTGATAGAATTTGAAACTATAGAGATGTTACCAAAGTGGGTAAAAATTTAAAATCAAACTCATATATGTAATTTCAAATTAAAAAACTCAAATTTAATTTTGGCATTGTAGGGCAAAAATTGGGAGCAAACCCTTGGATTTCAATCCTTCATGGCGATTAACTCAAGCAACCAATCGACATTTTGCCTCCACCAAGTAAGTTAATTTCATCTTAATTTGCATTTCCATAGTTTATTTGTCAATTTTTGAGCTCAAAATCAATTTTAAGGCCATGCTCAAAGTGTGACAAGTGTGTGTGCTACTCTGCAATAGGAAAAGTAGGGCATACTGGAGGTATGCACTACTATTGCTTATGCACAGTAGCACCCATGCATGACTGTGTGGCAATAGAGTAGCGCACACCCCTGAAGATGAAGAAAAAAGTGTCGAGACTCTAAAAATTGACCTTTTTTTGGAAGGATGGTACTTGTTTGGAGGGAGACAGAACATGAGGAGATGGATAGGGTGGAAATGCAAGACCCGGCCACTCTCCATGCACTCCGAAGATGTGGTTTGTTAAAGTTTTACCGAACCATGAACATGAGGGCACTCAATCGATTGCTTCAAAGACTTGTTCAATACTGGAATGTAGATGCCAATGCATTTGATATCCAGGGAAAAACCCTGGACCTTACTGTCAATGACATATACTTCATTACCGGACTCTCTAGGAGGGGAGATGCGGTAAGTTTGAAAGGATATTCTCGCAATGTGGGTGCCATGTCGGTACAAGAATATTTGAATGCATACTGTGTGGCGGGAGCCAAAAAATCAGGAAGTCAAATCCTAATTTCTACCATTGAAAGCCTCCCTCTAAAGGTTATTCTGAGTATGTTAAACCAAATGTCAGGAAGTGCCACACAACACTTAGCCTCGAGGCATTCCATGCATATCGGTGTCAGATGCTTGCAAGTTCATGTGTACAATTGGTGCACTAGTTTATTAAAAAATATGAAGCTTCAACTCATGGGTTGTAAGTCTGGGAGTATGAAGAACTTTGGATATGGAAGCATCCTTTGTACCTTCTTATTTGAGAGGGTACCTCCTTTTAGTTTTGGCATGCTTCTACCTCCAGCCAATCCTCATGAGCCAAGATTGAGCCATTGGGGTGACATTTTTCTCCACCAGGGTGGTGGGAGAGACAGGTGCCAGCATTCGAGCAGTTTCCATATGCTAGATTAGACTTCCGTCGTGATCCAGATCTGGTACCTCCTCTAGGTGGTACCTAAGGAGACATTGGTATGTTTTTGTTTTGAGAATTATTTAATTTTTTCAAATTTTCAATTATATGATTTTTATGATGAGTTTTGAAGTACTAAACAAGTGTCAAATGCAACTATTGGACCTATTCATCTCGAGGAACATCCTACTATCTTCGTGAGGCCAGTAGATGTGGGTGCAGCTGATGCTATGTTAGGGACCATAGAGTGGAAAGTGAGTCGGTTGACTCATGATGTTCCTGCATGTCGCATGGAGCAGATACCTATTGATATGTACGAAGATGTAGTTGGTGTGCCCCCAGCATGGCTTAGGGTGCTGCGGAAGATAGCTAGATTGGTCATATGTTATCAGGAGGCAGTAGATGTCGATGAGGCCCCTCCTTCTCCATAGGAGATGGCTATTTTATGTATATTTTTTAGGCCACCGAGCCTAGTTTTGTACTCTATGACATGACTTGTGATAGACTTGTGATCCAAAACTCATATTATATTTTTTGATACAATATCGGATATATATACAGTATCAGTTATGTACATGTGTGTGTGTTTGACTTTATGTGTGAAATTCTATTTATGGAAATGTATGATACAAATGCCAATCTAAAACATAATTTGCAAATGAATCAACTAATGCATTTAAATTTCTTGGAATCTGTTGATATATAAGGGAATCAAACAATCTTTCCAAAAATCTAACTCACAAAAACTGTCGTAACAACACAGGATCTCTAATCTGGTAAACACTCATTAACTGAAATACAACTAGTTGCGAATCAAGTCTTACCTCCAAATGTGAAATGCCATGACTAAGAGCATCTCGGAGAAGTTCTATAACAGCATTGTACTCAGCCATATCGTTCGTAGTGGGACCCAAAAAAACCCCCCTGAAGAGAACAGTTGGCCAGATGGTGAGTAAACGACCCAATTTGCTGAAGCCAACTGTCGAGTGTGGCGACTAGCGCCATCAGTAAATCCTAAGAATAGTTAAGTCGACATCTGCTACATGAAAAGAAGACACACATAATATTAACTAACAAACAAAAGCAAAAACTAGCTCTACAAAATATATAGCTATGTTACAAGAAAAAGCACAACTGCCTAAGCACAGTACTTCTTCAGGTAGAGCCCATTTCTAGGCTCAAGTAGCTTATTACCCTCGTATTCTACCAGCTCGTAAGCACCCTTCTTCAGTACTTTAGAAATTATGTAAGGTCCGAGCCACATGGAGTTGAACTTGCCAAGTCCTAGAGGTTCATTGTCCTAATCCCAAAGTAGAGCAAGATCTTCTTCATTAAACACCCTACGTCTGACAGACTTGTCATATTGTCCTTTTGTTGATGTATATGTAACTTCAGAATGTATTTCACATATATGTATATTGTATTCCTATAGAGATGGTATTATTCCTCTATACGGAAGTGTCGTCATTTATATTGTAAGTGTTGTAACTTATACTTGATGGGTTATTAGACCACCCTATTGGAGGTCGGCCATGTGGGTCAAAGGGTTATTAGACCACCCTATTGGGGGTCGGCCCAGTCAGCATTATATTATGTGGTTAAGTTCGAGACTACATGAGTTAGGTAAAAAGGCAAGTCAAGTCAAGTATAAATAGAGTGCGGGAGACACTCTATTTACTCACTCACTTCTCACACATGCACTCAAGGAGGAGTGGCGCACTTATGGAGGAGGAGGATCTGCTGCTAGGTTATGGCTATCTCTCTTGGTTGGTTGTATCATTGCTCTATCTATCTCTGAGGAAGTTATTGGGGTTTTTCACCTTTATGGTTTTCCCCAAGTAAATCTTTGTGTCTCTTGTGTGCTTGCATTATTGTCTCCATGATTGATATGCTGTAGATATGTTGTACATGTTGTTCTCTCAGTTAATATCCTAGATCAGATTGAAGTAAATTCAGAAAATTTAACATGGTATCAGAGCTAGCCTGAAAGAAGGCATGATATGGCATGTATGACACTTGTTGCACTTATGATGCTAGGGCTTGATATAGCAAAAACCAGTCATCATAGCACTTTCGCTATGAATCCGTTTTGGCAAAGTTTTCGGATCTGAAATTGCTACAGGACGAATATTAAATCTCCAGGTACCTTGTGTCCAAAGGACAACCTCTAATTCGTTGTACTTTGTGATTTACGATCTGTACAATATAGGGTTTCTGCCACTTCCAGATCTGAGTCAAAATCAGGTGACCTTGGGAAAAAGGTCATATATTGGGCTAGGAAGCTCCAAATGAAATTTAGTAAAAAGTGACAGGTAGTACACAGTCTGTACTATCTCAGAAAATGTTTTCAGAGGCCAAAGTTGAACCAGTGACACGTGGCACGCCGTACAAGTTCGATCTCCTGTATTATCCCATAAACAGGTCATGTTGCGACACTTGGCATAAATCTCTCTCAGAGAGTCCAATTGAGCTCAGCCCCGTCAGGATGGAAATATAACAGGCCGAGATATCTCAGGAAATTTTTTCAGAGGCCGAAGTTCAAACAGTGACGTCAAACCCCAGTTCAGGGTCACGTCCAGTGAATCCGGAAGTTTTCAAAGGCCAAATTGAGGAGTGAAACTTTGCAGTTTTCAAATTCTGAATATACCAGTTTGATCAGCTCATCAAGGCGCATATTTCTATCCTTTCGGAAGTTTGAAATTCAAAGTTTGAATTTTTGGGGTTTCTCTGACAAACCCATATCCAGCTCCAGGTCCAGTTCTTGCAAATCAAGTGGATTGGGTTAATCCTAGAAGAAGATGGATTGATCATCTGCATGAGTGAAGAAGTTCCTGTTTCAGAGGGAGATGAAGCTAAGGCCTTACATAAGAAGATTACAAGCGATCTCGACAGGTATGACTCATCGAGGTATGTTTCGATATTTGTCCATGATTAAGTTTATGGTATGTTTGTCTTCATGTTATTACGGTTAGTACAATTTTGATTTTAGATTTGTCGTATCACCTTAACAAAATTATGAATGCATGATAGAAGATATTCATTGGTTAGGGTGTTGACACTTATGATTGTACTAATGCATTATGGTGTTGTATGAGGTTTATGTTGTCTACTAACATGAAAGGTGTTAACACCTAAAAAGTGCTCACTAGCTCTTTCCCTTACTCACATGACCCATTTGTCCACTTTTCCACCATATGAGCCTCTGAAACCAACAAAAGGTCACCAAAAGACCTTAGTACACCCCTTTTTCCATTAAAAAAGATTATTTTTCCAAAATAAATCATAAAAAACCCTCAAAAAGGGTCCAAATTCCCAAAAATATTAAAAAGGGAATTAAAATATTATTTTTATTCAAAAAAGGAAAAAGGAGGGAAAAGTACCTAAACCATGTAGGTCAATACCATTTGGTTTCCACAAAACCACAAATGGTATTTCCCACCACCAAAACCTATAAAAAGGTGGTAGGGGCTCCTCATTTCACATCCTTCCATTATCTCATCCTTATGCTGCTGAAATCTCCCCTGAGCACTTTTAGCCATTGAAGCAACCTTGGAGAAAGAGACCTATTGGAGTTTGGAGCTACTCATCTTGGGAGTTGCTCAACATCAACCTTCACCATTGAAGGTAATATCGCAAGCACTTGCTTGCCCCCCACTTTTCAATACAAAAAATTATTTCTTATGTTTCTTGTTCTTGATTTTTGAAATATTTAAATTATTTGCTTAGATTCTTGCTTAGCTCCATGAAAAGTATTGTTTATTTAGTTTATTGTTTTTATTTCTATTGAAACTGCTACTACTAGTTAGTAGGTGCCCATAGCACTAAGCTTGGTTGCAAAACCGAGCCAACAGTTTTTGGCGACTCCGCTTTGGTTTGAACTATAGATCTCTAGTTTTGCCTTTAATCTTAGTTTTTTATGAGTTTTTAACCTTTAGATCCATAGATCTGCCATCTTAGACAGCAGATCCATTGCTGCTCTGAGTTTTGGCCCCATAAACAGCCCGAAATTTTCAATTTTCGGGTTCGTTTCTCGGTTTCCGTGCACGGCTTCCGCCTCACGGTTTTTTGCCAGACTGTCGCGCGGTCCATCGCGACTTTTCTGCGTTTTTCCGCGCGGCCCATCGCGGCTTTTTGCCAGACAGTCGCGCGGTCCATCGCGACTTTTATGCGTTTTTCCGCGCGGCCCATCGCGGCTTTTTGCCAGAAACCCGCGCGGTCCATCGCGACTGTGCGACAGAAACCCGCGCGGTCCATCGCGACTTTTGGCCCAAAACCTGCGCGGTCCATCGCGACTTTTGGTCCAAAACCCGCGCGGTCCATGTCATTTTTTGGCCGCGCAGCTCAATTTTCAAACGACCATATCTCCCTCTCTCGAACTCCGTTTGAAACGATTTTTTTTTTTCAAATTGGGTGTTTTCGATCAAGGAATCCAAATATGCTATTAGCCTTAAGAAATTATCCATAGAAATTTATCTAATATTGTATTTTAGTGTTATTTATCACTTTAGTTCACCCATTTTGGCTCATTTTTTACAGTATTGATTCTTCATATTTTACAGCCATAGAAAATTTTTTTACTATTTCAAGTGCATATCTAGAAATCTTTTTAAAAATTTTCAAGGAAGTGAAAGAAAGACTCATTATTGCATTTTCATCTAGATTCAAATTTTTTCCTGTTTACTTCTTTAAAATCTTGCCCTTAGCAATTTTTCTCAAAACAAAGAAATCCATTATTTCTTTTAAAAAGAGGTCTATTATTTGCTTTCATAAATCCAAGAAATCCTTTATTTTTTGAGTTATTTTTTGAAAAGCATTTAAATTCCTTTTTAGTGAAAAAGTCATAAATATTTGCTTTTTATTTTCGAAAAATCCTTTATTTTTTGAAAATTTCTTGTAAAAGCATTTAATTTTTTCAAGTTCAGTTTACAACACCTCACGTGCACTCACACGATCACTTAATTGAACTAAGCCTTAAAACGTACCTTAATTTGAACACACTTTTAACCCCACTTGGGGAACACTAAAAGAATTCTTGTAGCTAGGTAGTATTGGGGGGATAGGTGTTCCAATAACACCCCTCAGTTCATACATCTGAGACATAGAAGTTGTCCAATTAGGGAGCTAAAATCTCTTAGTACTTTTTGGCGCGGTCACAACCGGTTTGTGGGAAGGCCTCTCCCTTAGGAGGGTTGAAGTCGCGAGGATGGTTCCGGAAGCCTGAGTGGGATACCGAAACCCATTCAGTAACCGAAGGGCTACCATTCGCAGTTCTCGGGATATCCCTATATTGGGATATTGCGATCAAAGGACCAAACGGCAGATTTACCTTTTCTCGACGCGTCATGAACGGAGTATCCTAGTAGCCTGTCTTTTTAGGATTGATTACCCGGTGTCCCTCCCGGTAGGGGGATATCTAGCCGTTGTCTCTACATTCATATTGTCTGACTTGGATTTCATCACCTTGCAGAGGATATCGTCTGTTTGAGTCACAATACTTTTAGATTAGGTGTTTGCATGATCTTTACCACCTTTTGAGTCTAGTTACACCTATTTTTTTAGGATCCGCTTGCATGTTGGTATTCTGACCAGTTGTTGCATTCCTCCACTTATTGTAGCACAGCTGCTAGGATAAGTGCATTTTTTGAGGATTGATTTTTTGGCCTGTGAGCCTTATTTTTTCACTCCCCTTCTTGCACCCTTGGTTGCATTAGGGTTTTGAGTCTTTTACATATATATCACCACCTGATACTTAAAACAATTTTTTACATAAAAAACATATTCTCACCATTGAGAATTCTAGACATTCTCGTCGTCTACGGGGCGAACTCCCAGAGTTTAGTCCACTTGGCTCTCCACGTCACGGACGCAGAGCATTATCCCTTGATTCGACACATCGTCAATCAATTAGACGGTCATCCGATTCTGACATACCCCACTTCACCTTTGATTTGGAGGTAGAATCCGAAAACCCCACCGAGTTACCACCAACCACAATTATGTCTGGAACACCAGATGATCCACAATTTACATTAACCATAGGTCAGACATCCGCAAACCCTTCTGCGGTAGTACCATCCATGGCAACAGCCACCCCCTTGGGTATGCCCAATATGGGTAACACTCCACATTCAGGAATGCCTAGCACAGGACCAACACCTGTCATGGGCATGCCCAACATGGGGGTCATACCCCCTTCGGGTTCCACAAACCCTATCCCAGGAATCCCTAGTGCGATTCCTAACCCAAGTGTAACTCCTGTTGCACTTGGGAGTGCTATCCCAGGAATCCCTAGTGCGATTCCTAACCCAAGTGCAACTCATGTTGCACTTGGCAGTGCTATACCAGGAATCCCTAGTGCGATTCCTAACCCAAGTGTAACCCAAGTTGCACTTGGGAGCGCTAACCCATATCAGGCCACACCTTTTGGAGGGCACATACCCTCCATACCTAGCATACCTATAGGCGCTACTGGACCCCTACACCATACCACAATGGCTAGGCAGGTCCCGGTTCCGGTCACCACATCCGCTAGTCTACCATACATGGCAAGTCTCAACCTGCCAGATTTAGCTAGGCTCACAAATGACCCCATCAGACATGATCCTGCTTGGCCCCATATGCCCACTAAGCTTCCCTCTGACATCCCTAAGTTTGAGGGAAAGGCTGGAGAAGACCCCCAAAATCACATCATGTCCTTCCATTTATGGTGTTCCTCAAACTCCATAGTGGATGACTCAATCCGCCTACGGCTTTTACAACGCACCTTCACTGGCTCCGCAGCCAAATGGTATATCGAGCAACCCCATGGGAAGCATTCCACATTTACCTCCCTTGCCTCGACCTTTCTACAATTCTTCCAGCTACCTGTACGCTACGATGCGGGCGTCGAGATCCTACTGTCTTGCAGACAGAACACGGCCACGCATATCACTGACCATATTCATGATTGGCGTCGGCGCCGAAGCCTATGCAAGATCAAATTAGACGACCGAATCTTTTTAGACTGGTTCCTTAAATCCCTCCTTCCTCTCATTGCGAAGGATGTAGCATCTGAAAGACCCCAGTCTGAGGAGGAGGCCATCCTTAAGGCCCAACAGTTTGATCTTATCTATGCCCAGTCAGGTTACCTATACACGATCATACCTGACGCCTGACGAGGTGACTCTGCACGCGGTGACACACCGGGGGCATCACATGCCGCTGATGGCATTATTGGCCAAATTACACCGCAAGCAAAACCTTTCAGCATGATGAGCACCATGCCAGCCCCAGACCTCTCTAGGGCTACATCCAGTTCTGGAGCAACAACTTCTTATGCTCCAACAAACCAGACCCATCACATTCATGGACCCTCTTGTCCACAACATTGTTATGGGCAAGCGCCATCAGCATATGTGCCTCCTACATACTATGCTCAACCTGCTACACAGAACCCCATTCAGTTCTCACCACAACCGTTGCAGTACCCACAGCAAACTGCCCCAGCTGCACCTCAACCATTGTACTATCCAATAGCTCAGGGTTACCAACAGCCCCAGCAGGCAACTGGACCACCTCCAGCACCACAGGCTTATTATCCACCACAACCTGCTCCTGCACCTGTGGTGAACCAAAATCCTCCCACTGCTCCAGGGCAAGTGTACACATAGCACAACCAGCCCCAGAACCAAAACAACCAGCGCAACCAAGGTGCGCAGCAGAACCGTGGTAGAGGTCATAACCGCGGTAATAACCAACAACATCAGCAAGGTCCTCCACCTCCCAATCCTCCGCAGAATAACAATGCTGCTCCTCCCAACCGCAATCCGGATCGGAATCCTAAGCAGCCTAGAAATAATAACCTCAGAACAAACCACCCTTGTTCTATCTGTGGAGTCTATGGTCATTACACGCATTCTTGCCCACATTTGGAGCGAGCTCGGCAACTCTGGACCGACGATGCACATCGTCAATGGCAAGCGGTTCCTCAGCCGCCACCCAACCCTCCACCACCTCAACATCAACCCTTGGTGCTGCAAAACCCCTTTCCAAACCAGGGTGTAGTGAACACTCAGCCGTTAGCCCCCCCTCAGGGAAACGTGCCACCACAGCAGATCACATATGCAGCCCCTGATCAACCCATGTTTGATTCAGGTACTCACCATTTGTTGATGATGTCGACTGCCGCTGCCAACCTCCAAACCCGTCGGAACCAATATGGCTCCACCTCTGAAGCCCCTCCCACCGACAAAAACACTAACGTTAATCCCACAGATCAAACGTTACGTATACCTCCGGCTCCACTTGATGGCGCTTCCAAAGCACCTCGCTTCCCACTTCGTCGCATCAACAGTAATCCTAATTCTCGCGCTGCGTCGAATTACAACATTGTAGATGACTTAGCTCAATCTCCCGCAGCCATGTCTGCGTTAGAAGTCTTAAAAACCTGTCCTACTCAGTGCAAGACTTTACTTTCCGCCATTGGGGCGATTGACCCAAATGATTCGAACTTGATGACCTTTGATTTAGACCAATCTGAACCACGACTGCCTTCTACCATAGCAGTCCAAGTTTCCGTTTCTATTCGGAATCTTGTCATCCATCGATGTATCATCGACGAAGGTGCATCTACATGTGTCATGTCCACTTTTGTTTGGCAAAAGTTGGGATCCCCTGCTCTCCAGCAATCCACCACTGCATTGCGGGCCTACGACGGCCGGTCAGCTCAACCTCAAGGTTTATTACCCAAGGTGCCCATCCAATTAGGTGGGAAAACTGTGCTCATCGACATAGAGGTCATTAACGCCCAGCTCGACTATAACCTTTTACTTGGCCGCAGTTACATGTACGCCATGAAAGCGGTCGCCTCCTCCGTCTTCCGCACCATGATGTTCCCCCACGAGGGACGCGTGGTCAAAATTGACCAACTCACCTACTATGATCCCAACGCCCCTGCAGCACCCGAGAATGTTCTTCCCATGGTTGAACAACCCGCTTCTAGTGCAACTACCTCCTTTTTTTCTTCTGTGGGACCCAGACTTTACTCAGATACACCAATGACCTCTACATTCCAGGCCATTCCACCACCGTCACCGGAGACCCAAGTCGCAAACCTCTGTACTCTTTCACAGAATACACAAACATCCGGTAGTCAACCACCATTGATCCCCAGTCACATTGGTGTTACAACCATCCACACCATCCCCTTTCTATTTCCTCCTTCGGGTGTAGTAAGCGCCCCGGTTATGGCTACCCTTAGTCTCCCCGGGTTAACATTGGGATTACCCGTGTGGTATATTACGCCTCCCGTTCCTCCACTGACACCAAATGTCATCCTGCAACCGGTGCAACCCATTGTTACTTCTACCCAACCACCTCCCGGTATCAATACTCCTTCGTCATCGACGAACCCCCCTCCATTCATCAGGCCTACTGGGGGCAGAGGCCCACAACCATACACTGCGGTACCCCCACCCATGGCGGTTAAACCCCCACCGGTGTTTCGAGCTCCCCCTAAATGCTCGTTGTGCGATGAGATAGGCCATCCAACTCATCAATGCCCACAGTTACCATCTCTCCAAGAGCATATGAATATGTTGGACGATGACGCCGGCATCCCAGTCGTTAGACTTGAGCCACCTCCTCAGCCTCGCGACAGATCTCTGCGCACCAACCATCCTTGTGCCATATGCAGTGTTTACGGCCACTACTCTCACCATTGTCCGGATCTACCTGACTATAGAGCAGCTCTCTACGAGATGAACAATTTGGACCTTGAGACGGCACCCCCTACTATCGAGGAGATCTACCCTCCCCCATCATCCTCATCCGGAGAGATTAACACCATCTACATGATCTCTTCGACTACCACTACCTCATCGCTCGATTTGACCACTCAAAGCTCCCGCAATGAAGAAGAGGTTCTCGAGACTCCTACTACCTTTGATTATCCCGGGGAAGACATGCACCATCGTCCATACTTCCTCCTGGAAGAGACTTCATCCACCACCGCTACCCAATCCGCGGTTGAGTCCAAAGATTTCCTTCCTACTAAAATCGACTGGTTAACGGATCCCATGGCCGATATTTCTCCCGTCATCCACATTGACATCTCTGACCCACTTGGTGCCCTTCATACCATCACATTAGGAACCTCCCACAGTGAGCATGAGATCGGAGAATACCAACAACTCTTCCAAGAATTCACTGATGTCTTTACTTGGTCAGATACCGAAATGCCTGGCCTTGACCCCGCCATTTATACGATCTCCACTGGATACCCCTCTGTCCGGTCGGCCCCTTCCATTGATCCCTTTGACACACAGGTTCAACCCTTTCAAATCGACCAGGAAACCACATGTACACAACATGGGGGCAGGCCCAAAACCTTGCCTACTCATCATCATCGTGATCCTCATCAGCGATACTGGGGGCATCCACCCCACAAAGGGAATCCCCCATCATCATATCATCACTTCAGTATGCCACCACGACCCACAGCCTCATGGTATAACACCCCGCCAACAGTTGCTCAATGCCCTATTGATCTCTCCCTGAGACAACATCTGCACCACATTGACACCTCTGAGTTAGGGGGCATAATAGATTACCTCGACCCCGGGATAGGGGGCATGATCAATCATTTTGAACCTTCCCCATCATCTCTATCTCAACACCTCAATGAGCCCACCGTTCAAACCAACACACATGTGATCCACAATCACAAACCCCATGCACATAGCATGGGGGCAGGTCATTAACCCTGCTCACTTTTTCATATTCGTGATCTCGACCATTTTTGAGGTCATGTGTCACTTGTATATTTCAGTTGACTTGATACACCTAGTATTTTGCCCCCACGGGTCATCATTTCTCCCCACCACTGCATCCTTCGCTTGGTGGGATCACCTTTATTTGTAGCCATTTTTTAACCTAGTTCTTTCCTTTAACCATTCCGGAGTCCTTATGACCTCCATTTTTCGCACCATTTGCACTGCCGGATTCATATTTCCGTGCCCGTGATGATGCTTGAGATCATTTCTCGCTCTCACCAGGACCAATATCAACATTGTGTCCCGACACCTTGTCGCCCCAGTTTGCGTACCACTTCGGCTGCTCTCCATTTTTGATATATTTGATATCATCGAATTCATTTTTCCGCGCTCGTGACGACGCTAGAGATCATTTCTCGCTCTCACGCCTAGATTTTTCGGGCATTTTTTCCACGCCCCCTCGTCGCCTCGGTTTGCGTGCCACATCGGCCGTTCTCCGTTTTCGATGTGTCTTATATCGCCGGATTCAGTTTTCCGCGCTCGTGATGATGCTTGAGATCATTTCTCGCTCTCACCTTTAGATTTTCCGGGCGTTTGTTCCACGCCCCCTCGTCACCTCGGTTTGCGTGCCACATCGGCCAGTCTCCGTTTTCGACAATCCTTAGGTCACCCAATCCAGCCGCCGGATTCAGTTTTCCGCGCTCGTGATGATGCTTGAGATCATTTCTCGCTCTCACCTTTAGATTTTCCGGGCGTTTGTTCCACGCCCCCTCGTCACCTCGGTTTGCGTGCCACATCGGCCAGTCTCCGTTTTCGACGTACCTTATATCGCCGGATTCAGTTTTCCGCGCTCGTGATGATGCTAGAGATCATTTCTCGCTCTCACCTTTATATTTTTCGGGCATCTTTTCCACGCCACCCTCGTCACCTTGGTTAGCGTGCCACATCGGCCGTTCTCCTTTTTCGACAATCCTTATGTCACCGGATCCAGTTTTCCGCACAGATGACGGTGCTTGAAACCTTTTCTCGCCCTCATCAATCCATTTTTTGTTCGGTATAATTTTATCCCTTTTTCGGGTCGAGCAACCCCTTTTACGAAAAAGGCACTTAGGGAGTTTCCGTTAAGCTCTTTTCTGACTCCTAAAACAATGAAAAGATTGCCAAGCAATCTTGCTTCCTTTCATGCTTGATAAACGTATCTGAAAGGGCGTCTACCTGGTATAAGTTTACCCCTTTTCCGGACCTTGTAGACTAATTACGAAAAAGGTATACTCTAGTCACATCGGCTAGAAGAGTTCTCCATCCGCATCATTTTATGCTTTTTCGGGCCTTGGAGACTAAACTTACGAAAAAGAAACACCAATAGAGTCCACTTACCGTTTTCAGACTCTCTAAACATGAAAGCAACCATGAGCATGCGCCGTCCTGGGCTCACAAAATCCACAGGACCGTACCATTTCAGAGCATACTTTTATCCCTTCTTGGAGCTCATTAAAACCACGAAGAAGGAATCAATGGTGCCTCTTGGCGCTACAACACATCACGTCTACTCACATAGCAGCTTCCCCATTTTGGTCGCCTTTGTTCAGAGTATTCTGCAGTATGTCACCTTGACAATTCCTCGACGGCACCTATCAGCTCGTCCTCCCCCCCCAGAGTAAGTACATACCCTTCAGTCCCTAAAAGATGATCCCCACACCTACAAGTCAGTCCCCTACGCTGCCAGGTCAACCATGTCATCATGCTCTGAACAAAGGAAGTTTGAGTCTACCCATTTTTTGACCCAGTTATTTCCCATCCCCACAACTATGTCAGTCCTACCAGCAGTACTACATCACTTCAGTTCTACACCTCGAGCTCCTATTAAGGAAACATCATTGCCTTGTTAGTTGCTGGTCTCCCTCTGTCGACGACAACCACATTGATTCCAGAGGATAGGCCTAGAGGTCCCTGTGTCTTGGACTCATTACCATTTATAATGAGTTCCTACGGATCATTTCGAGAGGAATCCTCAGTGCCTCTCCAAATGGTTGTTTCTCACATGCTCGACTTCAACACCTTGATCGCATCGTTGAGACTCGCACAGGGTATTGGTCCGTTCAGTTATTAGTCGAAGACCCCGGATACCACCTGACTCCTCCACATTTGAGAGTCTACCTATGGATACAACCAGTTACATTTTTTCTATAGATATCCGGGTTGCGTATGGCGACAGTATTCAGATGTACCCCAGTTTTATACTCCCTCGAGTATACAGATACAAATACTTCCCAAAGATGGCTCACAGTCATTGAGTCCATACGGATGTTGGACACCTGCAGTTTCAGCAGTTCAACAGTTATTCCAGTGTATCAGTTATTGAGATCAGCCATGATCATGAGTATATCCCACAATAATGTCCCCTCTGGACCATTATGATGTACCAGTATATTTCTTTACGTATTAGATCCCCCTTCTTGGGACTAATTGTTTTGTATATGTCTTGATACGAGCATGGGAATGCCCGCCTCGTCCTTTATCAGAGATTATACCTCATTCATATTGAGGCCATGTAATATTTTTGTTTTTGCAGCTTCCAAGGACCGTGGCTCCCGTCTCCAACCGGTCTCTTCTCTCCACTAAAACCCCAGAAAAAGACAAATGAACTATGATGTCTATCGGCCATACGATGAGCTCCTGCCCTCACACATCAGGGGGCAATCTGTTAACACCTAAAAAGTGCTCACTAGCTCATTCCCTTACTCACATGACCCATTTGTCCACTTTTCCACCATATGAGCCTCTGAAACCAACAAAAGGTCACCAAAAGACCTTAGTACACCCCTTTTTCCATTAAAAAAGATTATTTTTCCAAAAAAAATCATAAAAAACCCTCAAAAAGGGTCCAAATTCCCAAAAATATTAAAAAGGGAATTAAAATATTATTTTTATTCAAAAAAGGAAAAAGGAGGGAAAAGTACCTAAACCATGTAGGTCAATACCATTTGGTTTCCACAAAACCACAAATGGTATTTCCCACCACCAAAACCTATAAAAAGGTGGTAGGGGCTCCTCATTTCACATCCTTCCATTATCTCATCCTTATGCTGCTGAAATCTCCCCTGAGCACTTTTAGCCATTGAAGCAACCTTGGAGAAAGAGACCTATTGGAGTTTGGAGCTACTCATCTTGGGAGTTGCTCAACATCAACCTTCACCATTGAAGGTAATATCGCAAGCACTTGCTTGCCCCCCACTTTTCAATACAAAAAATTATTTCTTATGTTTCTTGTTCTTGATTTTTGAAATATTTAAATTATTTGCTTAGATTCTTGTTTAGATCCATGAAAAGTATTGTTTATTTAGTTTATTGTTTTTATTTCTATTGAAACTGCTACTACTAGTTAGTAGGTGCCCATAGCACTAAGCTTGGTTGCAAAACCGAGCCAACAAAAGGTACACCAAGAAAGACAAATCATGTTCTGGTCCAAGAACATATGATCATGATAACATGAGGACAAATATTCATCCATTGTCATGGATCTCATAGAAGATCCATTTACGAGGTATGTATAACTTGGTTTTGTAATAGTTAACCTATGAGATATACAGGTTACTAGCACAAGTCATTGAAGAAGAACAAGAAGACATCATGTGAGTATGTTAGACATAAATAGCTAGCATGCTAATCCAGATATTTTTTTCCTATATCAAGATAGAATCCTACCTTGTGTTAGGATCTTATACTGTTGTTGATAATGATTATTCATGAAGTCATAGGTTTGAATAATCATGATTGTATGCATATTATGTTTCTTACCATAATTGATGATATGACTAACCAGAAGAATCATGATGGTATAGGTTTGAATAATCACAGGTTTTATGCATTTTATATCTCTTATCTTGATTGATGATTCAACTAACCTGAAGAGTCATAGGTTTGAGTAATTACAGGTTTAGACATGTTATGGTTCTTATGATTTGACTAACCATAAGAATCCTTGAATGCTAATGCTTATTATTTCTGTTTGAAATGATCATGACTATACATGCTTGAGATTATTGTGTTTTAATAGTATACTAATGAATGTATGATTTTATATGAGATCACAAGGATAACACATTCATGATACTAATAAGCATGCATAGGGACCAAGGATGAATATGAGATTCAAGAACAGGTAATCCAGGAAGCAAAGATAAAGAGGGAGTACACTCCAGGGGTTTATGCAAGGATGCAGATATTCAGAGGGAGTTGACCATCTCTCTACATCCCACAATAGAAAGGTGTAGAAGAAGCTACTTCAGATTAGGACTCCAGCAGCTCCTGCAAGGAAGCAAAGACTCATAGGGAGTCCACCCAACGAACAAACAAAGATAAGTATTTGAATTGTCATTTCTTAAATAATACTGTTCAATAATGTATATACTGATGTTCCTAGAATTAGGTTGTGTATTATGCATATTAGAATAATTGCATTGATGAACAGTATACTCCTAATATGTATGGGTAAGTGGCCTATGGCACTGTAAAACATTCCATTGCTACTTATCTAGAATGAAACCTCTTTGCTGACATGTTGGGAGTTGTGCACACTCTTAACAATGTTCTGGTAGAGATTGGAAGGCATCTAGAAAGCTACGGAATATGGATAAATGTTGTATTGAAGCATTGGCTAAGATAATTGCATGACTGTATGGCATATTTCTTTATGTGTAAGAATTTGTTCTGAAAACTATGAGATGTTTTCTAATCATGCAATTTAACTTGTTGTGTAGGAAAGATCGTATGCCATCTCCTACAAAAGAAGAACTACAACATTTTGTTCCGGCAACAAAGATATCTATTGAAGATATTGAAGTTCCCAGGATCTGGGATGAAGAAATGAAATGCCATGATCCGTCGATCATGAAGAATGATGTTTGCTATGACTTCCAATTGGAACTATCAGATCAAGCATGTTGCAGATGGCAGCATTGAGAAATATAAAAGTGATGAAATAGAAGATACACCAGATGGATTCAAGACAGCTTCCTTGAATGGTGTAGTTGAAGAAGAAGTGTATGTAGAGCAGCCACTTGGTTCTGAGACACATGATAGGAAATCATATATGTGCAGAACTTGGTATGGTGAAGATAGATTGATTGACGACACGCAGCGGAAGCTTACTACTGAGTTTGAGATGAAGAACTTGGGGATGATGCACTATTTGTTTTTGGCATGGAGGTGTGGCAAAATGCAGATAGAATCTTTCTTGGACAAGGGAAGTATGCAGTAGAGATCCCAAAGCGGTTCGGGATGATGGATTGCAAGGCCATGGCCACACCTATGGCATCAAATCTGAAGCTTCTATGTGATGCTTCATCTTAGCCGATTGATGTCTCTATGTATCGTTAGATGATTGGGTCCTTGATGTACCTGACGAACACGAGACCAGACATTTGCTTTGCTGTGAACACATTGAGCCAGTTCCTGACGGATCCGAGGAGTGTTCACCTGGTTGTTGTAAAGCATGTTCTGAGGTACCTGAAGGGTACAGTGGATTATGGGCTCAGGTATGAGGCGAATCAAAATTTTAACCTGCAGGGTTATGTTGATTCAGATTGGGTTGGCAGTGCTGCAGATAGGAAGAGCACATCTGGGTGTTGCTTCAGTATGGGATCAGGTGTGATCTCTTGGTTTAGCAGGAAGCAGTCCTATTTAGCACTGAGTACAGCTGAGGCAGAGTATGTTGCATCCTGTTCAGCTAGTTGTGAGGCAGTATGGCTACAGAAGCTACTGTCTGAGTTATTTGATCTCCCGTTGGAGGCTACTGGTATCTTCTGTGATAACCAGAGTTCTGTGAAGCTGTCCGAGAACCCATTGTTTCATGACAGGACGAAACACATAGAGATCAAATATCACTATATCAGGGATATGGTGCAGAGAGGAGCTGTGAAGGTCTTATATGTTGCGACGGACGAGCATATTGCAGATGTGCTGACGAAGCCACTAGCCAGAGTGAAGTTCGAGTACTTCAGAGAGAGGCTTGGTGTTCTTTAGATCGAGGAAACTTCGAGGAAGAAGTGATGGACACATTTGCTGAAGCCATTCCAAGCATGTTGGAAGGAGGATCCTTCACATGGATGTGGATGTAAGTGCTGGATAATGGGCATCAGGATGATGTTCTGGTTTCTGCTTGGATATGATCAGTTGGATCATTTTTATGTATGTATGTATGCATCATGTTGGATGCTGGATATGATCAGTTGGATCATTTATGTATGTATGCATCATGTTGGATGCTGGATATGATCAGTTGGATCATTTATGTATGTATGCATCATGTTGGATGTTGGATATGATCAGTTGGATCATTTATGTATGTATGCATCATGTTGGATGCTTGGACCATGTATCTGTATATGTATCAGGTGGATACATTGTATGATCAGGTGGATCATGTATGGTGATATGTATCATGTATCAGGTGGATACATTGTATGATCAGGAGGATCATGTATGATGATATGTATCAGGTAGATACTTGGTATGCATCAGGTGGATGCATTGATGATCAGGTGGATCATGCAGCAGGATGTTGCAATGATGATCAGGATGATCATGGATGATGAGCTTCAGGATGTTGCTCCAGATGACATGCAGTAGGACGTTGCAGTGATGATGATCAGGACGATCATGAGTACATCAGGATGATGTATGGTGAGTATCAGGTTGATACTCTTTGGTCGTGGATCAGGTCATGCAGATGAGCATGTCTGGGAAATCCTATAGGTCGGAGTTGTGTACCCGTAACAGCCTGGGATTCTCTTTCGAGACATTGCTCTGGGAGGACATGTAATTTGTGCCCTGGGATATTTTAGGTCGGAGTTGTGTACCCGTAACATCCTGAGATGCTCTTGCGAGGTTTTGTCCTATGGCATGTAATTTGGGCCCTGGGAGATTTCAAGTCGGAGTTGTGTACCCGTAACATCCTGAGATGCTCTTTTGAGGTTTTTCCATGACCACATGTAATTTGTGCCCTGGGAGATTTCAGGTCGGAGTTGTGTACCCGTAACATCCTGAGATGCTCTTGCTAGGTTTTGTGGTGGACCACATGTAATTTGTGCCCTGGGAGATTTCAGGTCGGAGTTGTGTACCCGTAACATCCTGAGATGCTCTTTCGAGGTTTTGTGGTGGGGTCACATGTAATAGCACCCTGGGAGATCCTACAGGTCGGAGTTGTGTACCTGTAACATCCTGGGATGCTCTTTCGAGGTTTTGTGACGCACATAATAAGTCCTGAGGATTCCATAGTATGGCCAGTGATGATGAAGACCTGCAGGTGGTGGGCCTACATCCAGTATGAAAAAGGACTGGCTCTATAGAACTTCCTATGACGAGTAGATTCAGAGATTGATTGAGATAGCAGCAGCAGTGACGATGATGATGACTCGATGACGATTATCCAGTGACGATGATCCAGAGAAGATGACTTGTGCTGAGAAATACCTTCCTAGTTAAGAGGGAGTGTTGATGTATATGTAACTTCAGAATGTATTTCACATATATGTATATTGTATTCCTATAGAGATGGTATTATTCCTCTATACGGAAGTGTCATCATTTATATTGTAAGTGTTGTAACTTATACTTGATGGGTTATTAGACCACCCTATTGGGGGTCGGCCATGTGGGTCAAAGGGTTATTAGACCACCCTATTGGGGGTCGGCCCAGTCATCATTATATTATGTGGTTAAGTTCGAGCCTACATGAGTTAGGTAAAAAGGCAAGTCAAGTCAAGTATAAATAGAGTGCGGGAGGAACTCTATTTACTCACTCACTTCTCACACATGCACTCAAGGAGGAGTGGCGCACTTATGGAGGAGGAGGATCTGCTGCTAGGTTATGGCTATCTCTCTTGGTTGGTTGTATCATTGCTCTATCTATCTCTGAGGAAGTTATTGGGGTTTTTCACCTTTATGGTTTTCCCCAAGTAAATCTTTGTGTCTCTTGTGTGCTTGCATTATTGTCTCCATGATTGATATGCTGTAGATATGCTGTACATGTTGTTCTCTCAGTTAAGATCCTAGATCAGATTGAAGTAAATTCAGAAAATTTAACACCTTTGACTCGTTTCTTATGAACTTCGTTTGTTGTGAGCGCGTCGCGGCATTGCTCATCTAGATGCTCTAAATGCAACAAACCTTCTTCCAATGCTGAAGTATCTGGTAGTAATTGAACAACCAGTTTTAACGAAGGAATATTGCATTCAATTGGAATGACTGCTTCTATCCCATGCACAAGTTGGAAGGGAGAGAACTCAGTAGCAGTCTTTACATTCCCTCGGTAAGCCCAAAGAGCAGGGTATAGCATGATGTGCCAGTTATTTCGACTAGCATTAACAGTCCTTTGCAGTATTACCTTTAAATTTTTGTTAACTGCTTCAACTTGTCCATTCACCTGTGGATAATATGAAGATGAATGTTCTTGCCGAAAACCTAACATTGTATATAAATCGGTCATCATGCTATTCTAAAAACCTAAAATTGTATATAAATTGGTCACAATTTCTTTGGGTATGCCGAACCTTGCAATAATCTGATTAAATACAAAATAAGCGGCAGCTTCTCAGTCTACCTTGACAGTAGGCATTGCCTCCACCCACTTGGTGAAGTAGTCGACGGTAACGATGATATAATGATGTCCTCCATCCGAAACTAGATTGCAAGTCATGTAATCAACCCCCAATTTTGTGAAGGGACTTGTTGTAATCACAGGATGAAGAGGAGTTGGATGTGCTCTCATTTTCTTGGTGAAAAAATGACACAGACGACAGTGTTTCACAGCTTCCACACAATCTTTAAATGTTGTGGGCCAAAAATACCGGGCACGCAGTAGCTTCTGAGCTATTGCCAACCCATAAATATGACCCCAACAAGCTCCACTATGAGCATCATTTAATACTGATTCTGCTTCTTCTAATGTCAAACAACGTCGTAAGATGGAATCTATCCCACGTCCATACAAAGTATCAGATATGATGAGCTAGTTTTTCGCATGACTTTTCAGTTTGCGTCATTCTTCTCTAGAAAAAGTGGTAGGACACCTCAAAGTATGGAGATATACTAAAATATCCCCATACCATGGGTCAGAGGAAGCAATAAGGAAGATATGTTCATCTGGGAATGATGATTCTTCCTCGACATACTCTAATTCACTCGGAAACTCTGAGATTAACTCAGCGAACACTAGTGATTTCTTTGACTTGGCCGATTGAAAGACCAAATCGAACTCTTGTAAGATTACAGTCCATTTATTGTACTTCCCACCGATGATGCGTCGAGTGAGAACATACTAACAAGGATTGACTTCTTCTATCACAGTAGTTGTTCGTAGAAGGATGTAGTGATGAAGTCTCTATACCGCATAGACCGTAGCTAGTTCTAACTTCTCAACATGTGAATATTTGATCTCAGGAGATATCAATGCGTGAGAGAGATAGTAAACAACATGTTATTGGAACGTGTCATCCTCCTAAACTAATACTATGCCAATTGTATTAACTGACACCGCCAGATATACAAGAAAATCTTTTGCATAATCCGGTGGGCTCAACAAGGGGGCTAAAAGTAGTTCCTTTTTCAAGGCCTCAAACAATGCTTGAGCAGCCTCATCCCACAAGAAGTAGGTATCTTGTTTAAGAAGTCTCATAAAACCTTTCATAATATTAGCATAGTTTATGATAAAGCATCGCAAGAAGTTAGACATGCCTTGCAGACTTTGAAGTTGTTGCAAGGTGCAAGGAGGAGGCAGATTTACAATCGCCTCAAGTTTTAACGGGTCGACCATTATGCCACGACTAGATACAATGAAACCCCAGTAAACGTCCTGATTCAATGCAGAATAAGCACTTATTAGGATTCAAATGAATCTTATATTGTCTGCCTATTTCAAACACAAGTCTCAAATGAGCTGGATGATCTCATCTCTTTCGAGATCGCGCCAGGAGGTCATCTAAGTAAGGTTCAACTATGTGTTTGATATCGTGAAAAACGAAATTCATCACTCGCTGGAAAGTAGCTCCAGCATTTTTTAAGACAAACGACATCTTCTGGTAAGCAAAGGTTCCCCATGGGAAAATGAAAGTTGTTTTCTATTGATCTTCGGGTTTGATTTGAATTTGATTATATCCCAAAAATCCATCCATGAAAGAAAACATCTCATGTCCCGCATAGGCGTCTATGATATGGTCGATAAATGGTGTGGGATAGATATCTTTCGGACAAGCTTTATTCAAGTCCTGGAAATTGGTACAGACTCGTATGGTACCTTTCTTCTTATCAACCGAAACAGGATTTGAAACCCATTCCGTCATATCAATCGGGTAGATAAGTCCGGCTTTAAGCAACTTTTCAACCTCTGCCTTAATGACGGCCGCTTTTCGAGGATTCACAAGACGTAGCTTCTATCTCACAGGTTTTGCATTAAGGTATGTCGTGATGACATGCTCAACGATGGCTGGATCGATGCATGGCATCTCCTTATAAGACCAAGAAAAAATGTCATGGAATTCTCTAAAAAGCTTGGTATATAGAACATTCTCTTCTGGAGAACAGTCTGCTCCAATAAAAAAAATTTCCACGACCCCAGGTTTGGTGGAAATGTTAATCGAGATTGTTCTCAATATATTAGCCATATTTCCTTCAGCGTAAACAGCTCTTGAAGTAGAAGGAAAAGATGACAAATCAACAAATCCATCGGGTCTCATAGAGAATTCTCCTCTCTCCATCATGTCTAGATTTGGAAGCAGGTATGACCTATGATGCATATGTTCCCATGGATGGTCCAGGCCCATCATGGCTTCCAAAATGGATTCATCAGATGGTAAGACCGTGTCTAAACAGTCGAAAGAGTGCATAAAATTCAATGACCATGCAGGAGCATAGTCCATATCCGACTCAGCAGAGACTGGTGGAGTCACGATATGTTCCATTGCAGCATGTTGTGCTTCCATGTATTCTATCTCTGCAATGGTTAAAGGCACTGAAGGTTCAGATACAGTAGGAAGGATCCACGAATCAGTCCTAAGACCAACCGTGAAAGTTTCAGTAGAAGTACCTATATCAGAACGCATGAAAAGAACAGGAGAGGGAAGGTCAAAAGTGCCTATTAATGACCCGTAAAGCGCTGCTCCTAAACTCTCGCTTACTGGGGCAGTTTGATCAACTAAAGGAACTGTGGATTTCGATGAATTCTAGTTGTTTCGCTGAGAGAAAGAAAGCTTATCAACCGTAATGATCTTACCTTCATGAGGGAACATAACAACTCAAAAAACTGCCAATGCAATAGCTCGCATGGCATATGTCCAACTCCTAGCTAATAATATATTGTAATCAAGTGGAGCATCCATAAATTCAATCTCTACAGCCACGGTCTTACCGGCCAATGTGACATCAAATGATGGCAAGACTCCATGTGGACAGAAAGTTCTACCATCAAATGTAGTAAGAAGTGTGTTAGATGGGGCTAACACGAGGGAACCCAAAGCTTTCAAACAGGAAATCGACATTACGCATGTAGACGTGCCCTCATCTACGACAGCTCGTCCAATGGTCATGAGACCATGAACTACCTCTATCTGAAGGGAAATGTGGTACAGAAACTGATATTTGATATCAAACATATCAAACCGCACAGATATGTTGGGTGATTACATGCTTCCAATAGCTGCCAGAAGTGCATTTCGTTGTAACAGGAAACTTTGCAAGACTTCTAAGGTGGACATAGCACAAGGGATCTGGGCTAGATCTTCAACCACATTGTAGTTGGTAGCAGCTCACGCGTTGGGATTGTGCGATGCCTGCTTCAAGACACCTTTTGGGATCTTGGGTTGTGGGTCCACATGTATGTGGAGAGGAGTGGAAGATTTTGGAATCTCTTTATCCTTTTTCATTGCATCCAGGGTATAATTTCTTGCTCTTGTTTGTAAGAGTGCATCCGAATTAACCATGTTAATGAAATTTTGATCAACTGAATCATGAGTAGTGCCCCAGCATTGGAGGTTCCAGAAACTGAACCCTGCCCCTTAGGGAATGGATCTTTAAGTACGACAGGTTTCTTCTCTTGAAGCAGCTTCTGGGCTTCTTTGAGTAGAGGGCACTGGTGAGTGAGGTGATCCTGCTTGCAAAGTTTACAAGGGAACTTAACCTTATTCTTCTCTTTGTTACCCTCCTCGACATTCTCTTTGTTCTTGGGATTTTTATGGTTCCCTTCTCCTTTCTTGCCCTTCTTTTTGTTATTGGGCTGCCGAGGGCCCTTTTGATTGTTCTAAACCTGGTTCACAGATTCCGAAGTAGAAGGAGAGGTTGTGATGGAGGTCACTTCTGCAATCGATTATTTGACGGATAAGGCATGGACCTGTTTAGTCAATGCTTTGAAAGTTGTAGAATCCACTGAACCCACTATGCAGTCAGCATGTGGTCCAGGTTTAGGTCGGCCAAGATCAATGTTTGATTGCAGTGTGTCTGGTATAATCTCGTAAACTAACCCATATTGTGCATAAACAAGGTCTAGCTGTTGGGTTCGTAAGATGGCTTCTTCCTCTGAAGACACTCCAGAAGTAGCTACTTCCTTAGAAATATAAGGAAGGAGTGATTTCAGGTACCACTCGAGAAGCAATTCTGGAGGTATATTGGCTTTAATAAGCCTCTTCCGTCTTCGCCACTCCTGAATGTGATCAGATAAGTGAGTGGCTTTATTTGTCTAAATGTAGCCAAAATATCTGTTCCAGCATCATACCGAACAGGAAGCTAGAAGTGGTTCAGAAAAACAGTCGCAAGATCCCGAAAATTAAAAAATGTAGTTGCAGGTAACTCAATGTACCATTTGGCTGTAGCATTGGTTAAGGTTCTTTGGAAAAGTCTCAACCTAACGGAATCTTCGTTCAACGAGTTCGAAGAACACCATAAATGGAAAGGGGGTGACGTGATCACCAGGGTCTTCACCGGTTTTGCCTTCGAATTTTGGAATGTCCAAAGGTAACTTGGTAGGAACTGGTGGCCATGTAGCATTATGGTACACTGGATCATTCGTCAACTTGGAAAGTTTTGGAAAATTCAGAGTTTCCAAAAATGGTAAACAAGGTCTACAAGATGGCATTTGATAAGATGGGGTCATAAAGAGGGAACCACCCATAGTTTGACCCATAAAATGTTGGTAGGGGTTGCCCCCAGCGATCTGCTGGTAGGGGTTGCCCCCACCCATCTGCTGGTAGGGGTTGCCCCCTGCCATCTGTTGTTGTGTGAAAGTGTTGTTGAAATTCCCCCATCCAAATGAAAGTGGGTTGGTACTTTGAATGTTTTTCCACTGAGGCTAGGTGTTAGCCCCGCCATATTGTTGATTAAGGATGTTACCCCCTCCTCTCGAAAAAAGAGAAAAATGGGTGTTTCCTGCAGGTACATTATTTTGATTCATATTGTAACCTACAAAGGTGTTAAAACCAGCGGTAGTCGAGGTGGATGGCGTAGTCATGGTAGTCATGACAGGCATGGTTGCAGAAGCATTCATCCCTACAGTGGGTGTCGAAATCCAAGTAATGGGAATATGGTATGACTTTTGAGTTGCAGGAGGTGGAAGAAGATTCACTTTACTAATGGGTCCAAAAGTAGGGGTAGAGGCAGATGTCAAAGCTGTTGAGCTTGGCATGCCTAACATACTAGCGTTAAAACTAAAGGATGGATTTGGAACAAAAATTGTCTGTGCCGAACTCGGCGTAGCAATGGAAGGAGGATTTACAGCATTTGTATTCATACCTATTGTGGGAGTCTTTGGAACTCCCTGTTTGCCTCCTGGGTTAGCCATAATATGCCTAGGTGTGAAAAGATATGCACTATAATCAGGTTGCTGGAAACCAACAGGTACCAGAAGAGGATTGTTAAGTTCAGTCAAAGGAGGATTAAAAGGAGTATTAAACTCACTAGAAGTGAGATCCTCAATCTCGACTGTGTTAAAAGCTTGTTGATCTGGAGTCCTAGGTTGTGGTTCACCAGGAACCTCTATTTCACCATTAGTTTCAAAAGTACCACTAGAGTCTATCCTCTATCGTCTTGGTGGCTGTAGTGGCTCCACTCTAAGTGGAAGAAAGTTTTGCAACCTTCAAGATATATGATGTTGTTGGTCTTCCACAATTGTATAAAAATAAAACTAATTAAAAACCTAGTGGCCACTAAGACTAGGGGGAAAACAGCACACCACTAAAAAATCCTAAGTATGCAAACCAGGAAAACAAGATGCCTTCCGGAGAAGAGTCTGGGATGATGAGGGCCCATAACAGATCAACGAAGCAAGAAGAATAGTTACCCGCGGTCCACAATACAATGACTAAGGGTGCAAGCGCTGGAATCACCCAACCGCCCTCCCAAAGACCTGCAAGGGATTTCCTCCCACGTCTGTCCTAGGTACAGTAGATATACCCTCCGCTATCACCTGTGTATGATCCTATGGTCAGATACTAAGGCTACCATGCATATGAAATATCCTAGGGGGACAGTCGTTAGCCTAGTCAAAACGCATGGGCAGGGTAGCAAAGCCCGAAGTCCGAAAGGACCCCCGTACGCGAATCGACTCTGGTTTATGGTCAAAAGGAACATGAGGGAGGTATCATCAACGATTCTGATCTTCCATGACCTCATGTTTAGCTCTGGTTTCAGTAGAGTTTCCCAAGAATATTTGATATATATGGGTTTACTTATATGAAAATCTTACTACGATTGTTGGGTAATGAAACTAGTTCCGAGCAGTTTAAGGTGTTTTAAGCTCGAAACTCTATCCTAAGCTAGTTGGTGTTGTGTATCCCTAGAAAGAAAATCGTTTCTAATTGATTTTATTAAGATTCTTTTTAGGGTTAATTTTTTACTCAACAGGTAGTGCGTTGTGTGGTGTGGTTGCAATAGAAAGTAAAGTGCATGAAATAAACAACTTTCAACAACAAAAAGAATTTTTATTTTTCATTTTATATTATTTCCAAAATCAAGAGTAAGCAAACCTAAAAAAGCTTTCTTTTTGTTTTCTTTTCAAATTCTAAACAAAGCAAACTATGCTACTCTGCAAAGATTATAAGCCTCACTACTCTAAGCTACCAAACTTATTTTAGCTTTTTCTATTATATATGAAAAAAAAAAGAACTTGAAAGTGGAAGCAAGTAAGACCTACAAAAGATGTGCAAGTATGGAAAAATGACTCTAAAGTTCACAAAAATCGAATCAATGATCCTACAAAGACTTGTCCTACAAGTTTTTTCAAAGGAAAAAGCTCTTGAACTTGGAAGCAAAGTGGGGAGAAAACAAGGATGAAAGATGCTTATAACCGGAAATCAAACTTGGAAGAATGCTTCAAAGCACCAAACCCTAAACAAGAACACTAAGCCAAGTAGTAGGTAGGCAAGTGAACTAAAGACAACCTTACTAACACAAAGGCTCAAAGGTGAAGCAAACTAAAGTAGTTCAAACTCACTTAATACTGGAAATGACAGCGAGGTCAAGAAATGTCGGGACTCAAAAAGCTTTGGAAGACACCCCAAAGGCTCCAAAAAAATGGGTCAAAACCCTAAATCGAAGGATGAGACAGCCAAAGAGCATACAAGTGTCGCAACAAACAACAAATGCTAAACACAAAGGTTTGTATACCTGCAACACACTACTAGGGTATGGACGAGCAACTATGTTCACTAAGGAACAATGCACGATCTCCAAAAAGAGTCACAAACAAACAAGACACTTCAAAAGTAATCAAGTGACCAAAAGATGACCTAAGGGACTCAAAAGAGTCTAAAGAGACTCAAAGACGGATTACAGACCTCAAAGACTAGTTAAGAAGGCGAATAACAAAGTTAGAAACTAAACCAAAACAAGTGGAAAACCAAACCTTACATCAAACAGAGAACTATAGGAATGTGCTCTACTATGTAGTAGGAAAACTAGCACACTCTGGAAGGTGTGTGCCACTGTGCAGTAGATAAACTAGCGCACAATCTCAGGTATGCACTACTGTATGTACAGTAGAGTAGCGGACATGTCAGGAAAGGTCAGAAATCAAGCTTTGCAGAGGTGTAAAAGGCCGAGTTAGACAAAAGATAGCAGGTAGGGATGACCTACAAGGCCCCTAAGAGGATTAAAGGGATCAAAAAGTACTGGAAAGACAACAAAATGGGTTTCCTAGAGCAGAAAAACAACCGGTTCCCCAGTGGAGTCGCCAATCTATTGTTCAGGAAATCTACCTTATAGTCAGGAAAGGGACACTATCAAATTAGGGGGAGACAGGTAAACACAATGATTACACTACAGAAACATCTATAAATGGAAATAGATCAAAGATCTTGAAGACGTAACTTATTACTGACGTTTGATCCTAGCTTTGCTCGATCTCGCGCTCAATATTCAACTTGATCTTCCACTTCAATAGACCTGCAACATAAAGATACCTTCCTCAACATATCTTAACTGATAACAAGATGATAAAATTGAAATGAAATTCAAACATCAAGAACAATCAAGCATTTAACCAAATAAATACACAATCCATTAGGCATTATATTTGGGACAGGAAGGAATGTTTCAACCTTTATTGTCAAAAGAATATAATGATTACAAGTTATACTTGATCAATGCAGCATGCTTGTGCAACCGGATTCTGGGCTCGTGCTCTTCTCTAACTTGAAATATTTCAGCATAACAACCCTTCATACAAATTTCTCTTCTTATGAATGAGAGTCACCACAATGTCTAACCCCTCTCCTCAATCCTCCTTGTATTTATAGGACAAGGAAGGAAGTTTAGATCGAGAGGTGGTTGTAATGGAAGTTGGGGAAGTTGCAAAACCAACTGCAGCTAATCCCAATTTGTCGAATTAATATATTTTTGATCATATTTTAAGGTGTGCGTGAGTTTTTCACAGTGGAGTAGCACACAGTATGCAACTTCAGTGTTTAACAACCAGCGTTTGCAACTTTTTTGAGGGTGTGCACTAGTTTAATGAAGTGGACTAGCGCAGAGCAGGAGATGTGCACTACTATTGAGCCTATGGAGTAGGGCATGAGCGCTAGTATGCTGAAGTAGAGTAGCACACAGCTCAAAACATGAGGTTTTTCAGGGTTTTGCTAGCTTGAAGAAGGGTAAGTTAGGTCAAGGTATCATCCAATGTCATCATGCTCTTCAATCCAAGTTGTCCTTTTGTGTGATCGACAGCTCAAGGTGATCACAGATGGAGAAGTGCAGATTTGACCTATAACAAATGGTTTGTGAAATTTACTAAGGCACCGACAGGGACTCCAGATAAAACACTCCCGCAGATCAACGTGAGATTGATTTATGAATTTAAAAAACTGAAATCTGAGTTGCAGTATATCACAGAGTTGAAAGAAATCAAGCAGTTTCCAAATGAATCAGTGTGGGAGTTTGATCAACGATATAAAAATTTAATGGCGAAATTCAATTGGGATGACCAACGTACATCACAAAGAATTGTTTATCGTAGGTTTAGTCTCACACATTAATGGGCCACTAATGCAGCAGAAAATAACATCCCAAGCAGAAGCATTGGAGATTGCAATGATGTTGGAATAGGCCTCACCTGTTGGAAAAGAAATACTAGGCATGAATCATATTAAAGCACAGCTGGAAAATCTGATGATCCAACTCCAAGATATTAAAAAGGGAAAATAAGTGCGAGAGGAAATATGGTGCACCCGCTCCAAGTCAGAAGGACACCACAAGGACCAGTGCCTAGAGTTCTGCGAATATTTATAGTCTGGCGCACCAAATCCACTGAGCCAGGGAGGGATGCCATGGTGTAAGATATGCCAGACGAGGGGGCATCGGTCGAAATATTGCATATATTTACAGAAGATGGTATCAAATCGACAAATATTTACTACAATTTATGTCGATCAGTTGGGCACGAAGAAAAGGATTGTAGGGCATATGACTTCTTCCAGGAAAGGACTGCAGACACATATTTTATGAAGGGGGAGGAGCAACCCCCAGCACAGCAGCCGCCGCAGTACAACCAGTAGCCACACTACAATCACCAGTATAACCAACTGCGGCTACATTATATCCAGCCACAACCGATGTACAATCAAACCCCACCATAGTACGACCAACCGCAATACCAAACTGCGCAATATACCCAACAACCATATGGCCAACCGCGAGGAGGATTCTGTGGAGGTCGAGGTGGAGGTGTTGTTCGGGGAGGAACTTTTGGACGAGTTAAAGGGCTAGTTGTATGCTACAATTATGGTCAAGTCAAGCATTATCAAATAAATTTTCATAGCCCAGTTCTGTAGTGTACATATTGCAATGCACCGAACCACGGGTTGGAGGACTGTCCCCAACTGATTGCGAAGTGGAAAAACAAGAACACCCCAACCTCAACCGAATCCAAATCAGGGTCCAAATCCACCTCCTACCGTACATAATATTTCGGTAGAAATAAGAGGTCGACAGGAGAACGTCGCAATAGTAACCTGGGGAGGACCTGCGACAGGAGAAGACAGACCACAATCGAGTGTCCGACCGACAGTGAGAAAGAAAGTCTGATTCGATGTGGAAGCAGAAAGGGACACTTTCTTGAAAGCACAAAAGATAATGAGGAAGATGAGGAAACCACCTACTAGTCAAAAAGAATTCACCTATGACATGCCGCTGATATTCGACACGACGAATTCACGGAAAAATATTAACACATTAAGAACCTTCCTAGAGAGCTGCCTGGAGCTGGAAAAAGATCAAGATGCATTGGTAGAGATAACCAGCTTACTACATAGAAAGGAGGATGGACTGAAAATTCAAACAATAAATCAACTACATAGGAGGAAGATAGGGAAAGAGATGAGGATGAATGCGCAAATTGACGCATTTGACGTCGACAATATAATTCTCCACTTGGGGTCAGATGTCAACATATTGACGAAGCAGACATGGGGGGCAATGGGGAAACCATAGCTGCAATGGTCCTCCGTGCAGCTTCTATTAGCAAACCAGAGTAAGGTCACACCTATCGGCCTGTTGTGTCATATCCCAATTGAGATAGAGGGCCTAGAGACTGTTGGTGTATTTGTAACTTCGGAAGATATTCTTCTATGTATTACACTTATACATTTTTATATTCATGATGGAGATGTATTATTCCTCCAATCAGAAGTTTCGTCATTCGTATTTGTAAGTGTGGCAAGTGTCGCAAGTGTGGCAAGTGTCTCAACTTATATTTGATGTATTATTAGGCCACTGGTGTGGGGTCGGCCCTAGTTGAGTCATGTGGATGGGTTATTAGGCTTCCTTACGAAGTCGGCCCTGTTAGGATATTTGCAGGTCAAGTCAATGTATAAATAGAGGGGTTGTGTCTCTCATTCTATTCATTCACTCACTCATCCAACTTGCATTAGTTAAGATAGGAGTGCGCACTAGTGGAGGAGGAGTAGCTGTTGGAGACATCTATCTTTTGGGTTGATCATTGTGATCTTGTATCGTAAGCTTATTCTATCTCTGAGGAAGTTGTGGGGTTTTTCACCTTCTTGGTTTTCCCCGAGGAAACTTTGTGTCTCTTGTGTTTATGATTGTTATGTTGTGCATGTTAATCTCTTAGTAGGATCCTAAGATAATGTTTGAATGAAGTTATCGAAAAATTAACATGGTATCAGAGTCGTGCTAAGAAGAAGACACTGTGCAGTTGCGGAAGCTAGGGATTCTTAATTTTTGGGTTTCTCTCCAAAGATCATCAAAGGCAGGAGTCTAGGCTGACTCTCCTTGGAAGGGAACATTTTTCTGTTGAGACATAATTCAATTCTAATCACTTTCAATTTTGGGCTCGTCACTGCTGCGGGAAATTAGGGTTTTAGAGAAAGTTGGAATTTTTGGAATCCAAGAACATGGCTGGATGATCCTCAGAAAAATCAAAGTTTAGAGCACAAGATCGAACTTTTTGGCTGGGTAGAACCCTGGGCATTATCAAACCCTAGTTCAGGATCTTCTCTAGAAAATCTAGAAATTTCAAAAGCAATTTTGAGGGGTCAAATTTTGCAGATTTCAAATTTGAAGTATACCAGCTTGATCAGCTCAACAAGGTGCATCTTTCTATCCTTTCAGAAGTTTGGAATTCAAAGTTTGAATTTTTAGGGTTTCTCTGACAAACCCTAATCCAGCTCCAGATCGATTTTTCAGCAAATCAAGTGGTAAGACCTAAATCTTTTATTTCCATTTGAGTTTCTCATTAAGATGTCTCACCACACCAAAATTGAGAATAAGCTTGAAGGAGCTGACAACTTCCGAGCATGGAAGTATAGGATTGGGTTAATCCTAGAAGAAAATGATTTGGACACCTACACAAAAGAAGAGGTTCCAGTTCGAGAGGGAGATGAGGTTAAGACCTTACACAAGAAGAACTTGGTCAAAGCCAAGAGGATAATTTCTGATTCTATAAAAGACCATCTCATACCTCATGTGTCTTCCTTAAAGACACCTAAAGAGATGTTTGACTCCTTGACTAAGTTGTTTGAAGGAAAGAATATAAATCGGAAGTTAACTCTGTAGAATGAACTGAAAGGGGTAAAGTTCCAGACTGGAGAGACCATCCAATCCTACTTTACCAAAGTCTCTCAAATCAAAGAACAACTTGAAGCTGTGGATGAAGTAGTGCAGAATGGAGAAATTGTCATGCCGACATTGAATAGCCTACCTAGGTCATGGGACTCCTTCATCCAAGGTATTTTTGCTAGGAAGAAATTGATCTCTTTCAGCAGACTATGGGAGGAATGTTCACAAGAGGAAGCTAGGCTTGTAGCCCGAGAAGAAAAGATGGGAAGTGAAGACCAAGCCCTCATAGCACACACTAAGGGAAGTAAGTTCAAAAGGGAGAAATATTATAGCAAGAAACACCATCACTTCCATCAGAAGAAGAAATATCTCTCCCATGTTCGATGCTTCACTTTTGATGAGAAAGGACATTATTCCTCAAAAAGTCCCAAGAATAAAAAAAGCTTCAACAACAAGAACAACAAGAAGAGATATCATGCTCATGCTGCTGAGGATGATGAACCTCCCAGAAAGAAGGCTAGGGTAGAAAGTGAAGACTCTTCAAGTGACAATGAATATGTTATAATCTCTTCTCTCACAGGTACTATTTACCATGGATGTGATGATTGGATTATTGATAGTGGGGCTTCCAAACACATAACTAGGTTTAAAGAATCCTTTATAGATCTATCTGAACATGAGTCACCTCATAAGGTGAAACTTGGGGATGACTACCAATATCCTATAAAAGGAAGTGGTGAAGCCTCCTACAAACTAGACTTTGGGAAGTCTGTAAAGATGAAAGATGTTCTATATGTACCTAGACTTAGGAATAATCTTCTATACATATCATCTTTGGATGCAAAAGGGATGAGAGTTGCAGTTGTGGATGGCCAAGTACTTATGTGGCCTAAAGGTAAGACCATTGATGATACAGTAGTGATTGGAGAGCAAGAGGGAGGATTGTACAAATTGAAGGGACAACTTGAACATGCCATGGTACATGAATCCATGGAGCCAAGTGAACTTTGGAATAGAAGGCTTTCTCATGTGCACTATAGGGCACTACCAATTGCAATCAAATCAGTAGAAGGTATTCTTGAAATACAGTCAAAGCATAAAGGTGTTTGCAAAGGGTGTGCAAAAGGAAAGAACAAAAAGAAGGCATTTCCAAGCAGTGAAAGCAAAGCAAAAGGAATCTTGGAGATTGTCCACTCCAATGTATGCAAACCAATGTCATCCAATTCTCTGAGTGGGTATGTATATTATGTTTCTTTCATTGATGATTTCTCTAGGAAGACTTGGGTTTATTTCTTGAAGAACAAAGATGAAGTGTTTGATAAGTTCAAGGAATTCAAAGCCTTGATAGAAAATCAAACTGATAAGAAGATCGAGATCTTTAGATCTGACAATGGCGGAGAATTCACTTCAGGAGACTTCAAGAAGTTATGCAGTGATTCAGAGATTAAGAGGGAGTTTACCACTCCTTACAATCCACAGCAAAATGGAGTTGCAAAAAGGAAGAATAGAACAATCATGGAAAGAGCATGGGCAATGCTTCATGACCAAGATCTACCCATGCACTTATGGCCAGAAGCAGCAAGAATACCAGTATATGTACAAAACAGAACACCACGCAAGGTACTTGACAACAAGACACCAGCAGAAGTTTTCTCTGGTAAGAAACCAGAAGTCATCCATCTCAAGATATTTGGTTGTCCAGTATTCACGCACATTCCGAAAGAAAAGAGGACAAAGTTAGATCCTTCAAGAAAGAAGGGTATATTTGTGGGGTACAGTGAAATCTTGAAGGCTTACAGAATCTACTTTCCAGGATTCAAGAAGATTGACATCAGTAGGGATGTGACTTTTGATGAAAACTCATCTTACATCAAATTGAAGAAGGCACATATTGAAGACTATGAAGAACCAAGGATACCCAGAACACAGGACACCACTATGAATGAAGCAATACCAAAAGTGGATTGCGAAATAGAAGATCCACAACAACCTATAGATTCACCTCGTGAGAAGAACTCTCACAAGAGGAAACCGGCATGGGCTAGAGAGCTCATTCAAGATGCAGAAAGGTATGGTATTCCAGAGGAAGAACACAAAGAAAGGAAAAGGATAAGATCACACACTAGTTATGTTTCCTTACTCTGTGACATTATGAACAAAGAACCTTCCAGTTATGAAGAAGTAGCGGAAAAGAAAGAATGGAAGTATTCCATGGTCGAGGAATACCAGTCGATCATGAAGAATGATGTTTGGGATGTGGTCCCAAGACCAAATGGGAAGTCTGTTGTGACTTCCAAGTGGATCTATAAGATCAAGCATGCTATAGATGGTAGCATAGAGAAATACAAGGCAATATTTGTAGCCCGTGGCTTCTCCCAGAAATAGGGGATAGATTATGAAGAGACTTTTGCTCATGTATCCATATACACTTCCATCATAACAGTACTTGCCTTGGATGTAGTGATGAAGTTCAAGATACACCAGATGGATGTCAAGACATCTTTCTTGAATGGTGTAGTCTAAGAGGAAGTGTATGTGAAGTAGCCACTTGGTTTTGAGACACATGAAAGGGAGTCATATGTGTGCAGATTGAAGAAAGCCTTGTATGGCTTGAAGCAAGCACCTAGGACATGGTATGGAAGGATAGACAACTTCCTGTCCAATTTGGGCTTTACCAAGAGTAAAGCAGATTCCAACCTTTACTACAAGGTTGAGGAAGGAAATCCAGTGATACTCCTATTATATGTGGATGACCTGTTTGTGATAGGTGAGGATAGATTGATTCCCGACACGAAGAGGAAGCTTGCTGCCGAGTTCGAGATGAAGGACTTGGGAATGATGCATTACTTTCAAGGTATGGAGGTGTGGCAGAGTGTAGATGGAATCTTCCTTGGACAAGGGAAGTATGCAGTAGAGATCTAGATATCCTGAAGTGGTTTAGCATGATGGACTGCAAGGCCATGGAGACACCTACGGCATCGAACCTAAAGCTATTGACTAATGCTTCATCCAAGTCGGTTGATGTCACGGTGTATCGTCAGATGATTGGGTCATTGATGTACCTCACAAACACGAGACCAGATATTTCCTTTGCGGTGAATACCTTGAGCCAGTTTCTCATAGATCCTAGACATGTTCACCTAATTGATGTAAAGCATATTCTGAGGTACTTGAAGGGTACGATTCATTATGGGCTCAAGTATGATGCGAATCAAAAGTTTAACCTAGAGGGTTATGTTGATTCATATTGGGTAGGCAGTGTTGCAGATAGGAAGAGCACTTCGGGGTGTTGCTTCAGTATGGGATCAAGTGTGATCTCTTGGTTTAGCAGGAAGCAATCCTGTGTAGCACTGAGTATAGCCAAAGCAGTGTATGTTGCATCTTTTTCAGCCAGTTGTGAGGCAGTATGGCTTAGGAATCTAATGTCTGAGTTATTTGATCTCCCATTGGATGCTACCTGTATCTTCTATGACAACCAAAGTTGTGTGAAGTTGTCTGAGAACCCGGTGTTCCATGACAGGTCGAAGCAGATCAAGATTAAATATCACTATATCAGGGATATGGTGCATAGAGGAGCAGTGAATCTCCTGTATGTTGTGATGGATGAGCAGATTGCAGATGTTTTGACCAAACCACTAGCCAGAGTGAAGTTTGAGTACTTCAGAGAGAGGCTTGGTGTTCTTCACATAGAAGATACTTTGAGGAATAAGTGATGGGACACATTTGCAGGAGCCATTCTAGGCATGGTGGTAGGAGGATCATTCCCATGGCTATGGATGTAAGCGATGTGTGATAGTCATCAGTCCGATGCTCCAGTTTCTGCTATGATGATGATCAGGATGATCATGTGATGAAGATGTGCATCAAGATGATGTACTATATGATGATGATCAGGATGATCATGAGTATCGGGATGATACTCCGTGGACAGATTGTACAGGTAGCATGTAAAGATCCTGAGAGATCTGATAGTCTGTGCTCGAATGCTCTTTTGAGGTTTTGCTACATGTAGCATAGAAAAGATCCTGGGAGATCCGATAGTTTGTGCTCAGATTCTCTTTCGAGGTTTTGCTATAGGTTGGCCATGGATAGGTTGTGCAGATAGCATAGAAAAGATCCTGGTAGATTCTATAGTCTGTTCTAGGATGCTCTTTCGAGGTTTTTCCACTAGAGGCATATAATCAGTCCTGGAGATCCGATAGGCTGAGCTATGTGCTCATAAAAGTCATGGGATGCTCTTTAGAGTTCTTGCAGGTTGCAAGACACTCTTTTAAGGTTTTTCCTAACCACATGTAAAAGATCCTAGGAGATCCTATAGTTTTTGCTAGGATGCTCTTTCGAGTTTTTGTGGTGGTGGTCACATAGCAAATATCCTGGGAGATCCTATAGTCTGTGCTAGGATTCTCTTTCGAGGTTTTGTGACATTCACATGTAAAAAATCTTGGGAGATCCTATAGTCTATGTTAGGATTCTCTTTCAAGTTTTTGTTGACGCACGTAATCAGTCCTGAGGATTCCACAGTATGGCCAAAGGTGATCAAGTCCTACAAAAGGCTAGGCCTACAACCAGCATGAAAAAGGGCTGGCTCTATATAAATTCCTATGACGAGAAGAATTATGAGATAGCCCAATGATCGAGATGTTGATGTATAGCAGTAGTGACAATGATGCTTTGTGATCCAGTGACAATGATCCAGCTCCAGAATTGAAGACTTGCGTCGATATGTATTGATGACCTGTGTCTAGAGAATACCTTCCTAGTTAAGAGGGAGTGCTGATATATTTGTAACTTCGAAAGATATTCTTCTATGTATTACACTTGTACCATTTTATATTCATGATGGAGATGTATTATTCCTCCAATTAGAAGTGTCGTCATTTGTATTTGTAAGTGTCGCAATTGTTGCAAGTGTCACAACCTATATTTGATGGTTTATTAGACCACTAGTGTGGGGTCGACCCTAGTTGAGTCACGTGGATGGGTTATTATGCTTCCTTAGGAATTCGGCCCTGTTAGGCTATTGGCAGGTCAAGTCAACGTATAAATAGAGAGGTTGTGTCTCTCATTCTGATCATTCACTCACTCATCCAACTCACAATAGTTGAGAGAGGAGTGTGCACTAGTGCAGGAGGAGCAGCTGGTAGAGACATCTATCTTTTGGGTTTATCATTGTGATCTTGTATTGTGGCTTATTCTATCTCTGAGGAAGTGACAGGGTTTTTCATCTTCTTGGTTTTCCCCGAGGAATCTCTGTGTCTCTTGTGTTTATGATTGTTATGATGTGCATGTAATTCTCTTCGTAGGATCCTAAGATAATGTTTGAATGAAATTATCGAAAAATTAACAGAGACCTATGCATATTTTTATGTAATAGAGATATTCGACAACACAATCCCCTATCTGGTGTTGCTGGGGATAGAATGGGAAATGGCGAACTAGGCCATCATCAATTTTAAGAAAAGGACCATATCGTTCAAGAATCGCGACATAAGGGTAGTTGCACCCCTGGTTCCAGCAGAAGGAAAATGATATGTCGAACCAATACAGGATGAATTTACAGAAGATTGGGACAATGTTTTTAATATCTAAGAAGACTATGTCAATCCCACCACTAATGGAGAGTTGGGATGGTAGATCGTTAGCTCAGCATCATAAGATTCTGATGAAGCACTCGAGAATTGGTAGAACCGACTACATGAAGTTTTAGTCAGAAGGTGTGCACGGATTACCCAATCGTTACGGTGGGTGGCTACAAAAGTATGTGAAGTGCCAATATACGAAGGTTTTCCCAACCTGACTGAGTTTATCGCTGAGTTCAAAGAGAAGGTAGTGGAACCACAGAGACTGCTAACCTTGGAGGGCGCATTAAAGGCTACACCAGTGCAGTGGTGGGCGGTGCATAAGTCGACAATAACAGATAGGCCATTATGTTGATGACTAATGGAGGCTAGATTCAGTGAAGACAAAGGATACTACAGAAAGAAGTACAGTGGACGGAGTGACCCAAAGGATCACTTGGAGGAATGTCAAAACGCATGGGGACTCAAACCGCAACAAGAGTGGGTCCATGCATTTGTCCACACACTGGATGAGGTATCGCGAAACTAGTACGTTGCAGTAGAACTACGACATGAAACGACTACATTGGAGGCACTAACTATCAACTTTAGCCAGACCTTCATCTTCTCAGATGAAAACCCCTTCATCCATAGTGCTCTGCAGGTGGTATGGGAGAAGGTGCTCGAAGCAGTCCCAATAGAGAAACTAATGGGATTATAGTGGACTACGACACCGAAGATGCTAATGGAATGCTACAACGTGACAAGAGAACCCAATGATGAGGATGATCCATGGGCCACTTACATACCAGAGTTGAAAGGAATCCAAAATGTTGAGGCACCTGAGATACCCTTCAACAAATTTCAACAGCTGTTGCGCATCAAGGAAGTTAATATTGGGTCAGAGGAAAACCCAAAGTTTGCTAGCATCCGAGATTATTGGGATGATGCAACCATCTCAAAACTCACGGATCTGTTCCCAACAAAATTTTCAAAAATGCAAGGCATTTCCGGGGAACTAGGTCAGCTGAAGATCCCACTAAATCCTTATGTGAAACCAATGAAGCAGTGACCTTACCGGTTGAATCACAAGTACAAGGAGCGCTCGAAATATGAAATAGAGTGGAGTTCCGGTGAAGTGGATTCAGCTACGGCCCTATTGGGATAGCGCGGGAAAAAAAAATAGAAGAACAAGACATTGAAGATCTGTCGATATCAGAAAAAGGAAAAGAAACAAACACATAGAAGAACAAGACATTGAATACCTGTCGATCGTAGGGGAAAGCATAAGCACCGGGAGTTGAAGTTTGTACAAAGTTAGCACATGGAAATCAAATCAAACCATAATTATAGCATTCAAGCATCGACGGAAGGTGGCGACAATGGATGGGGACTCACTTGATGGTAAAATTTGGTAAGTCCAGGAAATATTCGACGAATGACTTGTTAATCATTCCCCAAATATTCCATGATGAACAAGAACCGAGCGAGTTAAGTTATAAAGCAGATGGGCATATAGAAGTATGAAGAGTTATTGAGCCAAAGGTGTGACTCTACGAAGTTGCAAAGTCAAGCAGTAAAGATAGAAGGGTCAGGAAGTACGGAAGTTGCAAGGTATTAGAGGGTCATGATGACGTATTTCATTTCTAGCATAAGCACCCAGGGTGCGCTAAGGGAAAAGACAACAAGTGTTCACGAGCAATCGACGGATGAAGATGCACAGACAACCCTGAAGGAAAGAAATGAAGTCTAACCTGATATGTCTAAGAGAGTTGTAGGAGTTGGAAGAACCGTGGTCCCTCCGACCACATAAACACCAAGAGCAATGGCACACCGGCCCTAGTGAAGGATGATCAAATGTGTGAAACAGATGTGCTAGAGCGTCCGACCTGTTTCACATTTTGTTGATGTCGATGAACTTTTCTTCAGTTAAAAGCCAGGGTCGAGAGAAATATATGGTCATGCAAGGATAGATGATGAAGGTTTCAAGAGACTAGAGGATGAGTTTGAGAAGTACATAACAACGATCAAGAGCCTGGAGGATGAGTTCGAGAAGTACATAACAACGATCAAGAGATCGGAGGACGAGTTCGAGAAGTACACAACAATGAACTAGAGTAGCACCAAAGGTGTCCAGCTGAGGTGGCTCGAGGGCAGGGCACAAGTTTGTGTTGGGGGCCTGTTGGCACGGGGTTAGAGCGCATAAAGTGTAGAAGCTGACAACGACAAAGAGGGTATTCATGGAAGAAAGGACCATTCGTGGAGAATAAGCCGACGAAAGTGCAAGTTATGGTTTAGTTAGGTAGAATGGGTCATTTGGACCGTTTTGTAATGACTTAGTTGTATATAAATAGAACCATGATTGTAGGCCTAAGGGAATTAATCTATCGATCTATCTATCCTGAATCGAATCGATTATGTATTTTTCTTTTTCTGGCAAGTTCTGTTTTTTGTATATGGATTCGCGATAAGTCACTTGGAACTATTCCTGTGAAGGTTTTACCGCATATTTTGAGATGAGTTAATACATGAGGATGATGGATTATGTCTCTATTTGTGTCGCTATGTCATGAATGATGAATCTTATCTTAATGTTGCGATGTGTTTAAGCTTTTGTTGCTCTATCGATTAATATGTAATTCGAATTTTGATTACATGTTGAATATATACTTGATTTGTTAATGTAATGCGAAGACAAGATCTCTGGTTTCTGTAGCGATTGAGTAAGGGTTAATGCATGTATTCTCCCTACTGCGGCAACGTGGTTCTTGCACCACCCCTTGGACATCTCGGGGGAGACCTCACTTGCTCTGCGAGTATTGCTAGAAAGGGTAAAACCTTTCTGGGCCGATGCCTAAGGGTGTTTGGTTGGTGTTTGTTGACAACAGTGTGAAGTGAACCCTTGTCGACAGAACTGTGTCAACAGTCTATGAGGTGCTTATATGGAAGCACTTCCATATGTGCATGCATATTTTGTATATGTGTACATACAAAATCACTTATGTATATGCACATACAAGGAAGCGCTTCCAATGCACCTTATGTATATGTGCATATGTGGAAGTGATTCTCGATGCACATATACATAATCGTTTACATACGCGAATTTGGGCTAATGTATTAGGGTTTTATATGTTGTAGAATACTTATATATTATATTGCAAATGCTTAAGAATATACAATAAGAAAAAGAAAGAGGTGCGACTCTAATTTTTGTATGTTTTGTTGGTTAGGGGTTTCTATGGTAAATCTATGTGTATTGTATGTGTGTCATTGTCTTAATATTTGTTTTTGTTAGGAACCCATGTCTTTACTTTGTTAGTATGTTGTTGTTGGATGCATATGCTTTGTACGTCGTCCCGTAGTATTTGTTGATCAATAGTTTATGTTATTGTTGTTGGCGCATATGCTTTGTAAGTTGCCTGTAGTATTGTTGATCCATAGTTTGTAACGGCCCATGGTTTTGACCCATAGTATTGGCGCCTAGAATTAGTATATAAGTGTGTGTTGAGACCTATGAAGGCACCGTGAAGTTAATTGTGTTGAGCTTGCTCAAAGGAGGTTGCCCCCTCGAAGTGGCCTGTGATCAATATAAAAGTGATTCTGAGTTCTATCATTTCTGCTCTTTCGCATATTCTTGTTAATTAATTGTTGCAGGTGCATCACATATGGTATCAGAGCACTTTCTTGGGCTCGCTGGGTGAAATTTCTACCAAATTTGTTTTTCGCATTTGTTGCAGGTTTAGATTTGGGAATAATCCCTATCCGCTTAATTGTGGGAAGTACTTGGGAATAAGCCCTAAAACGCATTGTGAGGAGTACCACAAGAACCCCGAAGTAGCTGGCCCATTGAGAGGACCTTCCAGCGAAAAGGGCAACGACCCCTACCTGATTGACTAGTTCCCACCCGTGAGGTAAACCAAGAGCTGTCATTTGTGGCAAAGCGGTTATCATTTTTACCTAAGCCGTGGAGTGAGGGGTACTGTACCAATACGCAAGCCGTCAGACAGCATTGGTGGCCGATTGAAACCCCTAAATTGTTAGGAAGCCGCACATACCTGGGGTCCATATCTACTTTCAGTTGAACTTTTGTCGATCACTGTTGCGCCGTTTCAGATCCATTTTGCAAGACATTCCAGATTCAGCCGTTTTCAATCCATTCACTATTGTTCTAGATCCCTTTCGAGCCATAGCCGCTCCAGTCTGAAAAAAAACAAAAAAAACAAAAAACAAAAAAAAAAACCTGGTTATGGTTGTCACCCGTGCAGGAGCAAAAACCATGGAGGACACACTTGCAGCCATCCAAGCCAAACTCCAGGATCTGGATGAAAAATTTCTCGGTCTCCATCTTGAACATTCAGCGATGAACAACAAATGGTAGTCCGAGTCTTCAGCAGACAATGGGTTCTGTTCTTCCATCAATTTCCGTGGTCCGAAGCTTGATTTTCCTCGCTTCAATGGTACCGATCCAACTGGATGGATCTATCGTGCAGAACATTATTTCAGTCTGCATAATACTTTTGATGTCAACAAAGTTCCGTTGGCATCCTTTCATTTGGAACAGGAAGCTCTTCAATGGTACCGTTGGTACATCAAGGCTCATCCAGAGCCCACAGGGCCAGACTTTTGCCAGCTCCTTTTGCAACGATTTGGTCCTAGTGCTTTTGATGACTTCACAGGATCCCTCACTAAACTTCGCCAAACTGGCACTGTGAGAGAGTATCAAACCAAATTTGAGAATCTAGCCAACCACACCGAAGTATTGTCTGATGAATTTTACCGGAGTTGTTTTATCAATGGTCTAAAGGATGCCATCCGCTCTGAGGTCAAAATGTTCTGTCCCAACACAATGATGGAAGCACTAGGGTTGGCTAAGTTGGCAGAAGACAAGATTGCATCCCAACAACGCTCCAAGCCCACTTTTGTTCCCTTCCGAAATATGGGTTCTCAGCAACCACCTATACCACAGGCTCCTCGACCGACTCCTATCAAGCACTTGTCTGAAACAGAGATGCAAGCATGCGGAGAAAAGGGGATTTGCTATAATTGTGATGAGAAATTCACTCAAGGACATAGATGTGTTCAGGAAAAGCTCTATCTCTTGGATGTGGAGTCTCCGCTTGTTTCTGAAATTGGTGATGAAGATCTAGAAACACTGGATGCTCCGGTCGACATTCAGGAACCGCCTATTGACCCTCCGTCTTAGGATGACCAGCCAGAGATATCTCTCCATGCTTTAGCTGGAATAACCAGCCCCCAAACAATGCGGGTCAGGGGTTACTTCAAGAAGCTTCCTCTTACAATACTCATTGATTCTGGTAGCACTCATAATTTCATTGACCCTCGGATTGCCAAACAAGCTGATTGTTTTATCCATCCTTGCTCCAACTTTGAAGTCATGATTGCCAATGGGGGCACCTTACCTTGCAAAGGGAAGTGTCGAAATGTGCATATCTCTATGGGAGATTATACCTTGCGCTCTGACATGTTTGCCTTGCCCTTAGGCGGATGTGATGTGGTTTTGGGCGCTCAATGGCTACGCACACTTGGCCCTATCTTATGGGCTTTTGCTAAACTTTGGATGCAGTTTTCCCTAAATGGACACAAACACACATTGACAGGATTACAACCAGGTTCTCTCAGCATCATCAGTTCACATCGCATGGAAAAACTCCTCAAGAAGAATTCCCATGGTGTCATCGCTCAGATCCATTCCATCCAGATGCAACCATCAGCGGTCTCCACTACTCCTTTGGATCTACAACAAATTCTGGATCGATATACAGGTGTCCTTGCTAAACCAGTGGGATTGCCACCTTCCAGGCTAGAAGACCATCGTATTCAGCTCCTTCCTGGCAGCTTTCCTCCCAACATCAGGCCCTATCGCTACCCATTTCACCAAAAAATGGAGATTGAAATGCTCGTTCGGGACTTATTGAAGCAAGGTATTATTCGCCCAAGCACTAGTTCCTTTTCTTCTCCAATTATTCTTGTCCGCAAAAAAGATGGGTCATGGCACCTATGCATTGACTTCCGAGCACTTAATCACCTCACCATCAAGGATAAGTTTCCAATTCCTGTTGTTGATGAGCTTCTTGATGAGCTTCATGGGGCTCACTTTTTCTCCAAGTTGGATCTTCGTTCTGGGTATCATCAAATTTGGGTTCATGAGGATGATATCCCTAAAACAGCTTTCCGCACACATGATGGCCATTATGAGTTTTTGGTCATGCCCTTTGGCGTCACTAATGCTCCTTCCACATTCCAGGCCTTAATGAATAAAATATTTCGACCCTACTTGCGGAAATTCATTCTGGTATTCTTTGATGATATCCTCATCTACAGTAAAACATGGGATGAACATCTCCAGCATTTGGATCTTGTCATGCAACTTTTCTCTGACCATCATCTCCATGCCAAGCAGTCTAAATGTGTTTTTGGACAGAAGGAAGTTGAGTATCTCAGGCACATTATCTCAACACAAGGGGTTCGCGTGGATCCTGCCAAAATCGATGCCATGAACAATTGGTCGCGCCCTCAGACACTCAAGAGCCTTCGTGGTTTTTTGGGGTTGACTGGCTACTACCCGCAAGTTTGTCAAGGATTATGGGAAGATTGCAGCTCCATTAACTACTCTATTGAAAAAGGATGCCTTCACATGAACACCTGCTGCTCAGTGTGCATTTGAAAAACTAAAACAAGCTATGTGTACTACACCTGTGCTAGCTATGCCCGATTTTTCCAAGCCCTTCACTATTGAGAGTGATGCTTGCGGCAATGGACTTGGTGCTGTTCTCCTTGAAGATGAACACCCCATTGCGTTCACCAGCAAAGCCCTTTCAGGTAAGAATCTAGCTGCCTCTACCTATGAGAAGGAAATGATGGCTATTTTGCATGCAGTACAGAAGTGGCGCCCATACCTATCAGGGAATCATTTCTGCATCAAGACTGATCACCAGAGTCTGAAATATTTCTTGGACCAGCGTGTCTCCTCCCTGGCACAACAAAAATGGGTTAGCAAACTCATGGGTTATGACTATGAGATCACTTACAAGAAGGGTAAAGACAATATTGTGGCAGATGCTCTTTCTCGCACATTTGAGGCCCAAGGTTCTCTTTCAGCTATTTCTATGCCTGTTCCAAATTGGTTGCAATTTGTTCAATAGGGTTATGTCAATGGCTCCTCCTTATCTCAAATCATCCAACGCTTGACCAACAACCCTTCTGCTGTACCAAATTACTCTTGGGATGGTGCTTCTCTGCGATACAAGGGTCGTCTGGTGCTCCCCCAGAGCACAGATCTTCAACAGGCTGTCTTCTATGAACTCCATGCTTCTCCATCGGCAGGGCACTCTGGGTTCCTCAAAACATATGAACGAGCATGGCGTAACTTCTTTTGGAAAGGCATGAAAAGGATAATTCAACATATGGTGGCCGAATGTGATACCTGCCAGCGCAATAAGGGTGAAACAACACTCCTTCCAGGATTGCTTGAACCCTTTCCCATACCTACACGGATTTGGACAGATATTTCTATGGATTCATTGAAGGGCTCCCTAAATCTGGCGGGAAGACGGTGATTCTTGTTGTGGTTGATCGCCTCTCCAAATATAGTCATTTTTGTGCTCTCATCCATCCCTAGACAGCCTCCTCCGTCGCTCAAATTTTTCTGGACCAGATCTTTCATCTTCATGGCATCCCTGCTTCCATTGTCTCGGATCGTGATGCGACTTTCACCAGTCATTTTTGGACAGAACTATTTCGCCACACTGGCACCAAACTGAAGATGAGTTCAAGGTATCACCCACAAACAGATGGTCAGACTGAAATTATCAATAAATGCTTGGAAACGTATCTCCGTTGCTTCACCTCGGAACAACAACATCAGTGGGAAAAATGGCTCCCTCTCGCTGAATGGTGGTACAATACCTCTTACCACACTGCCTCTAAAATGACCCCATATGAAGCAGTCTATGGTCAAGCACCTCCAGCTCTTCTTACATACACCCCCACCAGTTCACCAGTTTAGGAAGTTGACACAGTTCTTCGAAACCGCGATCAGATTCTTCGTATTTTGCGGGACAATCTTCACATGGCAAGAAATCACATGAAGCAACAAGCTAATCAGCACCACTCTAAGCGCACTTTTCAAGTCGACGATATGGTTTTTCTTCGTCTCCATCCATACAAACAATCATCCTTGAAACTCAAAGGGTGTCATAAGCTCTCTCCAAAGTTCTATGGGCCATATCGGATTCTTCAGAAGATTGGGTCCGTTGCTTATAAATTGGAGCTTCCTACTTCTTCCCGCATCCATCGAGTCTTTCATGTCTCTTGTCTGAAGAAAGTTCTTGGCACCAACATCAGTGGACAAACGATTTTACCCAAACTGGATAATGAAGGATCCATCCTTTTGGATCCAAAGGCCATCCTCAATCGGCACACGCATCAGCTTCACTCTCGCTCTATCACAGAGGTCTTAATTCAGTGGCACGGAATGCAACCAAAGGATGCTACATGGGAACCACTCCTTCAGATTCAACAACAATTTCCACATCTAAAGCTTTGAGGACAAAGCTTTTTTTAAGGGGGAGGGGATGTTAGGAACCCATGTCTTTACTTTGTTAGTATGTTGTTGTTGGACGCATATGCTTTGTAAGTTGTCCCGTAGTATTTGTTGATCAATAGTTTATGTTATTGTTGTTGGCGCATATGCTTTGTAAGTCGCCCGTAGTATTGTTGATCCATAGTTCGTAACGGCCCATGGTTTTGACCCATAGTATTGGCGCCTAGAATTAGTATATAAGTGTGTGTTGAGACCTATGAAGGCACCGTGAATTTAATTGTATTGAGCTTGCTCAAAGGAGGTTGCCCCCTCGAAGTGGCCTGTGATCAATATAAAAGTGATTCTGAGTTATGTCATTTCTGCTATTTCGCATATTCTTCTTAATTAATTGTTGCAGGTGTGTTGGCTCGGTTTTGCAACCAAGCTTAGTGCTATGGGCACCTACTAACTAGTAGTAGCAGTTTCAATAGAAATAAAAACAATAAACTAAATAAACAATACTTTTCATGGATCTAAGCAAGAATCTAAGCAAATAATTTAAATATTTCAAAAATCAAGAACAAGAAACATAAGAAATAATTTTTGTATTGAAAAGTGGGGGGCAAGCAAGTGCTTGCGATATTACCTTCAATGGTGAAGGTTGATGTTGAGCAACTCCCAAGATGAGTAGCTCCAAACTCCAATAGGTCTCTTTCTCCAAGGTTGCTTCAATGGCTAAAAGTGCTCAGGGGAGATTTCAGCAGCATAAGGATGAGATAATGGAAGGATGTGAAATGAGGAGCCCCTACCACCTTTTTATAGGTTTTGGTGGTGAGGAATACCATTTGTGGTTTTGTGGAAACCAATGGTATTGACCAACATGGTTTAGGTAATTTTCCCTCCTTTTTCCTTTTTTGAATAAAAATAATATTTTAATTCCCTTTTTAATATTTTTGGGAATTTGGACCCTTTTTGAGGGTTTTTTATGATTTTCTTGGAAAAATAATCTTTTTTAATGGAAAAAGGGGTGTACTAAGGTCTTTTGGTGACCTTTTGTTGGTTTCAGAGGCTCAGATGGTGGAAAAGTGGACAAATGGGTCATGTGAGTAAGGGAATGAGCTAGTGAGCACTTTTTAGGTGTTAACAGATTGCCCCCTGATGTGTGAGGGCAGGAGCTCATCGTATGGCCGATAGACATCATAGTTCTTTTGTCCTTTTTCTGGGTTTTAGGGGAGAGAAGAGACCGGTTGGAGACTGGAGCCACGGCCCTTGGAAGCTGCAAAAACAAAAAATATTACATTGCCTCAATATGAATGAGGTATAATCTCTGATAAAGGACGAGGCGGGCATTCCCATGCTCGTATCAAGACATATACAAAACAATTAGTCCCAAGAAGGGGGATCTAATACGTAAAGAAATATACTGGTACATCATAATGGTCCAGAGGGGACATGATTGTGGGATATACTCATGATCATGGCTGATCTCAATAACTGATACACTGGAATAACTGTTGAACTGCTGAAACTGAAGGTGTCCAACATCTGTATGGACTCAATGACTGTGAGCCATCTCTAGGCAGTATTGTAACTGTATACTCAAGGGAGTATGGAACCTGGGTAAATCTGAATACTGTCGCCATGCGCAGCCCGGATATCTATAGAAAAAGTGTAACTGGTGTTATCCATAGGAAGACTCTCAAATGTGGAGGAGTCAGGAGGTATCCGGGGTCTTCGACTAATAACTGAACGGACTAATACCCTGTGCGAGTCTCAACGATGCGATCAAGGTGTTGAAGTCGAGCATGTGAGAAACAACCATTGGGAGAGGCACTGAGGATTCCTCTCGAAATGATTCGTAGGCACTCATCATAAATGGTAATGAGTCCAAGACACAGGGGCCTCTAGGTCTATCCTCTGGAATCAATGTGGTTGTCGTCGACAGAGGGAGACCAGCAACTAACAAGGCAATGATGTTTCCTTGCCAGGAGCGCGAGGTGTAAACTGAAGTGATGTAGTACTGCTGGTAGGACTGACATACTTGTGGGGATGGGAAATAACTGGGTCAAAAATGGGTAGACTCAAACTTCCTTTGTTCAGAGCAAGATGACGTGGTTGACCTGGCAGCGTAGGGAACTGACTTGTAGGTGTGGGGATCATCTTTTAGGGACTGAAGGGTATGTACTGACTCTGGGGGGGTGAAGCTGATGGTAGCTGTCGAGGGAGTTTCCGGGTGACATACTGCAGAATACTCTGAACAAAGGCGACCAGAATGGGGAAGCTGCTATGTGAGGAGATATGATCTGTCGTGGCGCCAAGAGGCACCCTTCTTCCTTCTTCGTAGTTTTAATGAGCTCCAAGAAGGGATAAAAGTGTGCTCTGAAATGGTACTGTCTTGTGGATTTTGTGAGCCCAGGACGGCACATGCTCATGGTTGCTATCATGTTTAGAGAGTCTGAAAGCGGTAAGTGGACTCTATTGGTGTTCTTTTTCGTGGTTTAGTCTCCAAGGCCCAAAAAAGCATAAAATGATGCGGATGGAGAACTCTTCGAGCCGATGTGACTAGAGTATACCTTTTTCGTAATTAGTCTACGAGGTCCGGAAAAGGGGTAAACTTATACCAGGTAGACTCCCTTTCAGATACGTTTAGCGAGCATGAAAGGAAGCAAGATTGCTCGGCGATCTTTTCATTGTTTTAGGAGTCAGAAAAGAGCTTAACAGAAACTCCCTAAGTGCCTTTTTCGTAAGAGGGGTTGCTCGGCCCGAAAAAGGGATAAAATTATACCGAACAAAAATGGATTGATGAGGGCGAGAAAAGGTCTCAAGCATCGTCATCTGTTTGGAAAACTGGATCCGGTGACATAAGGATTGTCGAAAACGGAGAACGGCCGATGTGGCACGCAAATAGCTGGCAGTTCTGGCAATGCTTGACTGCGGTGATGCAATCAGTAAATAATGATGGCCAAAAATAACCGGCCCGAATGATTTTCTGGGCGGTAGCCATGCCGGAGAAATGGCCTCCACAGGCACCGCTATGACAATCATTGAGGACTTGTTCTGCCTCACTATGGGATAGGCAGCGGCGTAAGATAGTATCAACGCCGCGTCGATAAAGTACATCCCCAATAAGTAGGTATCGGGGGGCGTGGTGTCGTATGCGACGGCGTCCATCACGATCGATGTGTGGTCGGAATTTTTGCGTATGAAGGTAAGTCAAAATGTCTCCGTACCAAGGGTCGTCAGACAAAATGACGAAGATCTGCTCGTCAATCAGGTCCGTTTGGATGACGGGTGATGTTGAAGAGGAGGGGAGATCTGTAATGAGGTGAGCAAGAGCAAGGGCTTTGGGGCTTTTGGGGGTCTTGAAAGTAAGGTCATATTCCTGGAGGATAATGACCCATTTAGCGACGCGACCCTGAAGGAGCCGCCGGGTGAGGAGGTAGACCATGGGGTTGGAGTCGGCGACAACCGTGGTATGACTAAGCAAAATATAGTGTCGCAGTTTTTGTACGGAAAAGACTACAGCTAGGGCTAATCTTTCCTCGTATGGGTAGCGTAGCGGTGGGCCAGACAAGGTCTGGCTGACGTAATAAATCACATGCTCTTTGTGGGAAGCATCTTCTTGTACCAAAACTCCAGACACGGCATGTTCAGATGCCGAGACGTAAAGGGTGAAGTCTTGGGAGAAATCCGGTGGGGATATCAAGGGGGCTTGTGTGAGAGCTTTCTTGAGGGCTTCGAATGCCGTGTCTGCTTGCTCGTCCCAAACAAAGGGTATGTGGGTACGAAGTAAGCATAAGAACCCGTGGACTTTGGTGGCATAATCAGGGACAAAGCACCTAAGAAAATTGGACCGCCCTTGCAAGCTCTGAAGCTGTCGAAGCGTGCGAGGAGGGGGAAGTTCTAAGATGGCTTTAACTTTCAGGGGATCGATAGTGATTCCATCTTGGGAAACAATGAAACCCAACAACCGGCCCGCCGGGACGCAAAAGACACACTTGTGTGGGTTCAAGCGGATTTTATATTTGCGACAACGCAGGAAAACTTGCCGGAGGTCGTTAAGGTGGTCTGATCGTTTTCGGGAACGAGCTGTGAGGTCGTCAAGATAGACTCGTAGGATATGGACCAAGTCGTGAAAGCAATAGGTCATGGCTCGCTGGAAAGTGGCACCAGCATTTTTAAGGCCAAATGGCATGACGCGGTAGGCAAAGGTGCCCCATGGGGTGGTAAAGGCAGTTTTGTACTGATCCTCCTTGCGGATGTGAATCTGGTTATATCCGGAAAACCCGTCCATGAAGGATAGGACCTCATGGCCCGCACACTCATCAATGAGTTGGTCAATGAATGGCGTGGGGAAATTGTCTTTTGGACAAGCGTGGTTTAGATCGCGGAAATCAGTGCATACTCTAAGGGTGCCTTTCTTTTTGTTGACAGGAACGGGGTTCGACACCCATGTGGTGTACGAAATAGGGTAGATGAACCCTGCTTTTCGAAGTTTCTCGACTTCAGCCTTAACAGCTGGGAGCTTGGCAGGGTGAATAGGTCGTTGTTTCTGACGAACAGGGGGTACTTCCGGCCATGTATCGATGTGGTGTTCAATAATGGCGGGGTCGAGACCAGGCATCTCGGTATAGGACCAGGCGAAGACATCACGGAACTCTTGAAAGAGCTTTTTGTATGCCTGAGTTTCTGCTTGAGTGCAAGATGCGCCCAGCGAGATGAGCTCAGGTTTTCCTGATGTTGTGGAAATGTCTATCTGTATAGTGGGGGAAATGTTTGACATGTTCCCTTCTTCAAAGGCATCCGGTGCTGGGATGGGGTCCTTTAACCAATCGACCTTAGCGGGTATGAAGTCTTTCGACTCGACTGATAGCTGGTTGGATGCGGTGGAGGTAGATGCTTCCGGGAGGAAGTACGAGCGATGATGCATATCATCCCAAGGGTAGTCAGGTGCAGTGAGTGTCTCCAAAATCTGCTCATCAGTATTGAAGTAATCAGACCATAAATCAAGGGGTTCTGGTTTGAAGGTTGTTGAAATCATATATATCGTATTGACTTCTTCTGACGAGGATGATGGTGGGGGGTGGATCTCCTCGATGAGGGGAGGAGATATCTCTAAGTCGGCATTGTTTAACTCGTACAACGCTGCTCTATAGTCAGGTAGATCAGGGCAATGGTGAGAGTAGTGGCCGTAAACACTGCATATAGCACAAGGATGGTTAGTGCGCAGCGATTTGTCACGAGGCTGTAGAGGTGGTTCTAATCTGACTACTGGGATGCCGATGTCATCGTCCAACATATTCATATGCTCTTGGAGTGCCGGTAAATGTGGGCATTGATGAGTTGGATGGCCAATTTCATTGCATAATGAACATTTGGGGGGAGCTCGAAACACTGGTGGGGGTTTAACTGCCTTCGGAGGTGGTATAGCAGTGTATGGTTGTGGACCTCTGCCCCCAGTGGGATTAGCCAGAAGAGGGGGATCTTTTGACGTCGAAACAATCGTGAGACCAGGAGGAGGTTTCGCTGACGACGAAGAGATTGCAACACCAGGAGGAGGCTGATTTGTGGTAACGATAGGTTGTACCGGTTGGAGGATGACGTCGGGTGTGGGTGGTCGAACGGGAGGCGGAATATACCACACGGGTAATCCCAATGTTAGCCCGGGTAGGCTAAGGGTAGCCATAACCGGGGCGCTTACTACACCCGAAGGAGGAAATAGGAAGGGGATGGTGTGGATGGGTGTAACACCAATGTGACTGGGGATCAATGGTGGTTGACCACCGGACGTTTGCGTATTCTGCGAAAGAGTGCAGAGGTTTGCGACTTGGGTCTCCGGTGACGGTGGTGGAATGGCCTGAAATGTAGAGGTCATTGGTGTATCGGAATAAAGTCCGGGTGCCACGGAAGACACAAAGGAGGTAACCGCACTAGAAGCGGGTTGTTCAACCATGGGAAGAACATTCTCGGGTGCTGCAGGGGCGTTGGGATCATAGTAGGTGAGTTGGTCAATTTTGACCACGCGTCCCTCGTGGGGGAACATCATGGTGCGGAAGACGGAGGAGGCAACCGCTTTCATGGCGTACATGTAACTGCGGCCAAGTAAAAGGTTATAGTCGAGCTGGGCGTTAATGACCTCTATGTCGATGAGCACAGTTTTCCCACCTAATTGGACGGGCACCTTGGGTAATAAACCTTGAGGTTGAGCTGACCGACCGTCGTAGGCCCGCAATGCAGTGGTGGATTGCTGGAGAGCTGGGGATCCCAACTTTTTCCAAACAAAAGTGGACATGACACATGTGGATGCACCTTCGTCGATGATACATCGATGGATGACAAGATTCCGAATAGAAACGGAAACTTGGACTGCTATGGTAGAAGGCAGTCGTGGTTCAGATTGGTCTAAATCAAAGGTCATCAAGTTCGAATCATTTGGGTCAATCGCCCCAATGGCGGAAAGTAAAGTCTTGCGCTGAGTAGGACAGGTTTTTAAGACTTCTAACGCAGACATGGCTGCGGGAGATTGAGCTAAGTCATCTACAATGTTGTAATTGGACGCAGCTCGTGCATTGGGGTTGTTGTTGATTCGGCGAAGGGGGAAGCGAGGTGCTTTAGAAGCGCCATCAAGTGGAACCTGAGGTATACGCAATGTCTGATCAGTGGGATTAGCAGTAGTATCCTTTTCGGCGGGGGGGGCTTCAGAAGTCGGTCCGTATTGATTCCGACGGGTTTGGATATTGACGTCAGCGGTGGACATCATCAATAAGTGGTGGGTGCCTGAATCAAACATGGGTTGATCAGGAGCTGTGTAAGTTATTTGTTGTGGTTGCACGTTGCCCTGTTGGGGGGCTAACGGCTGAGTGTTTACCACTCCCTATGTTGGAAAAGGGTTTTGGAGGACCAAAGGTTGTTGTGGGGGTGGTGGGGGGTTGGGTGGTGGCTGAGGAGCCGCCTGCCCTTGACGATGGGCATCATTTGTCCATAGTTGTTGAGCTCGCTCCAGATGTGGGCAAGCGTGGGTATAGTGGCCATAGACACCGCAAATGGAACAAGGATGGTTTGTTCGTAAATTAGCATTTTTGGGTTGCTTAGGTGGCCGATCAGGATTCTGATGAGCGGGCGCCGCGTTATTGTCTTGCGGAGGATGGGTAGGTTGTGGAGCTTGGTTACGGTTTTGATTGTTTCCACGGTTGCGTCCTTTTCCGCGGTTGGGTTGTCCACCCTGGTTGCGTTGGTTATTTTGGTACTGGGGCTGATGTTGTTGTGCGTACACATGCCCTTGAGCATTAGGGGGATTTTGAGGAGCCGCAGGTGCGGGAGCAGGTTGCGGTGGATAGTATGCAGGTGGAGCTGGAGGTGGTCCAGTTGTCTGCTGGGGTTGTTGGTACCCCTGAACTGGTGGAGGTGTGAGGTTAGCCGGTGCAACCGGTTGTGGGTAATGCATGGGCTGTTGTTGGAACTGCATGGGGTTTTGTATCGTAGGGTGAGCATAGTATGTAGGGGGTACATATGCTGATGGCGCTTGGCCATAACAATGTTGTGGACAAGAGGGTCCATGAACGTGATGGGTCTGGTTTGTTGGAGCATAAGAAGTTGTCGCCCCGGAACTAGATGTAGCCCTAGAAAGGTCTGGGGCGGGCATGGTGCTCACCATACTGAAAGGTTTTGCTTGCGGTGTAATTTGGCCAATAATGCCATCAGCGGCATGTGATGCCCCCGGTGTGTCACCGCGTGCAGAGTCACCTCGTGGGGCGTCAGGTATGATCGTGTATAGGTAACCTGACTGGGCATAGATAAGATCAAACTGTTGGGCCTTAAGGATGGCCTCCTCCTCAGACTGGGGTCTTTCAGATGCTACATCCTTCGCAATGAGAGGAAGGAGGGATTTAAGGAACCAGTCTAAAAAGATTCGGTCGTCTAATTTGATCTTGCATAGGCTTCGGCGCCGACGCCAATCATGAATATGGTCAGTGATATGCGTGGCCGTGTTCTGTCTGCAAGACAGTAGGATCTCGACGCCCGCATCGTAGCGTACAGGTAGCTGGAAGAATTGTAGAAAGGTCGAGGCAAGGGAGGTAAATGTGGAATGCGTCCCATGGGGTTGCTCGATATACCATTTGGCTGCGGAGCCACTGAAGGTGCGTTGTAAAAGCCGTAGGCGGATTGAGTCATCCACTATGGAGTTTGAGGAACACCATAAATGGAAGGACATGATGTGATTTTGGGGGTCTTCTCCAGCCTTACCCTCGAACTTAGGGATGTCAGAGGGAAGCTTAGTGGGCATATGGGGCCAAGCAGGATCATGCCTGATGGGGTCATTTGTGAGCCTAGCTAAATCTGGCAGGTTGAGACTTGCCATGTATGGTAGACTAGCCGATGTGGTGACCGGAACCGGCACTTGCCTAGCCATGGTGGTATGGTGTAGGGGTCCAGTAGTGCCTATAGGTATGCTAGGTATGGAGGGTATGTGCCCTCCAAAAGGTGTGGCCTGATATGGGTTAGCGCTCCCAAGTGCAACTTGGGTTATACTTGGGTTAGGAATCGCACTAGGGATTCCTGGTATAGCACTGCCAAGTGCAACATGAGTTACACTTGGGTTAGGAATCGCACTAGGGATTCCTGGGATAGGGTTTGTGGAACCCGAAGGGGGTATGACCCCCATGTTGGGTATGCCCATGACAGGTGGTGGTCCTGTGCTAGGCATTCCTGAATGTGGAGTGGTACCCATATTGGGCATTCCCAAGGGGGTGGCTGTTGCCATGGATGGTACTACCGCAGAAGGGTTTGCGGATGTCTGACCTATGGTTAATGTAAATTGTGGATCATCTGGTGTTCCAGACATAACTGTGGTTGGTGGTAACTCGGTGGGGTTTTCGGATTCTACCTCCAAATCAAAGGTGAAGTGGGGTATGTCAGAATCGGATGACCGTCTAATTGATTGACGATGTGTCGAATCAAGGGATAGTGCTCTGCGTCCGTGATGTGGAGAGCCAAGTGGACTAAACTCTGGGAGTTCGCCCTGTAGACGACGAGAACGTCTAGAATTCTCAATGGTGAGAATATGTTTTATATATTTTTTTTTTATGTAAAAAAAATTGTTTTAAGTATCAGGTGGTGATATATATGTAAAAGACTCAAAACCCTAATGCAACCAAGGGTGCAAGAAGGGGAGTGAAAAAATAAGGCTCACAGGCCAAAAAAATCAATCCTCAAAAAATGCACTTATCCCAGCAGCTGTGCTACAATAAGTGGAGGAATGCAACAACCGGTCAGAATACCAACATGCAAGCGGCTCCTAGAAAAAATAGGTGTAACTAGACTCAAAAGGTGGTAAAGATCATGCAAACACCTAATCTAAAAGTATTGTGACTCAAACAGACGATATCCTCTGCAAGGTGATGAAATCCAAGTCAGACAATATGAATGTAGAGACAACGGCTAGATATCCCCCTACCGGGAGGGACACCGGGTAATCAATCCTAAAAAGACAGGCTACTAGGATACTCCGTTCATGACGCGTCGAGAAAAGGTAAATCTGCCGTTTGGTCCTTTGATCGCAATATCCCTATACAGGGATATCCCGAGAACTGCGAATGGTAGCCCTTCGGTTACTGAATGGGTTTCGGTATCCCACTCAGGCTTCCGGAACCATCCTCGCGACTTCAACCCTCCTAAGGGAGAGGCCTTCCCACAAACCGGTTGTGACCGCGCCAAAAAGTACTAAGAGATTTTAGCTCCCTAATTGGACAACTTCTATGTCTCAGATGTATGAACTGAGGGGTGTTATTGGAACACCTATCCCCCCAATACTACCTAGCTACAAGAATTCTTTTAGTGTTCCCCAAGTGGGGTTAAAAGTGTGTTCAAATTAAGGTACGTTTTAAGGCTTAGTTCAATTAAGTGATCGTGTGAGTGCACGTGAGGTGTTGTAAACTGAACTTGAAAAAATTAAATGCTTTAAGGGAAATTTTCAAAAAAATAAAGGACTTTTCGAAAATACAAAGCAAATATCTAAGACTTTTTTCACTAAAAGGAATTAATATGCTTTTTCAAAAAATAACTCAAAAAATAAAGGATTTCTTGGATTTTATGAAAGCAAATAATAAACTCCTTTTTAAAAGAAATAAATGGATTTCTTCGTTCCAATAAAAATTGCTAAGGGCAAGATTCTATAGAAGTAAACAAGAAAAAATTTGAATCTAGATAAAGAATGCAAAATGAGTCTTTCTTTCACTTTCTTGAAAATTTTTAAAAAGATTTCTAGGTATGCATTTTTTTTTAAATAGTAAAAAAAATTTTCAAATCTGTAAACTATGCAGAATTTAGTACTGTAAAAAATGTGCTATGGGCAGAAAGTACAGTAAAAAATATTTTTCAAAATCGGGATGGCCGAATGAAAAAATTCAGCCGTGCGGGTTTTGGACGAATAGCCGCGATGGGCCGCGCGGGTTTTGGCAGCACAGTCGCGATGGACCGCGCGGGTTTTGGCAGCACAGTCGCGATGGACCGCGCGGGTTTTGGTCGCACAGTCGCGATGGACCGCGCGGGTTTTGGCCGCACAGTCGCGATGAGCCGCGCAGGTTTTGGCCGCACAGCCGTGATGAGCCGCACAGGTTTTGGCCGCACAGCCGCGATGAGCCGCGCAGGTTTTGGTCGCACAGCCGCGATGAGCAGCGCGGAAAAATGCAGAAAAGTAGCGATGGACCGCGCGACTGTCTGTAAAAAATCCGCGATGGACCGCGCGGAAAAAGGCAAAAAAGTCGCGATGGACCGCGCGACTGTCTGTAAAAAATCCGCGAGGCGGAAGCCGTGCACGGAAACCGAGAAACGAACCCGAAAATTGAAAATTTCGGGCTGTTTATGGGGCCAAATCTCAGAACAGCAATGGATCTGCTGTCTAAGATGGTAGATCTATGGATCTAAAGGTTTAAAAATTCATAAAAACTAAGATTTAATGGCAAAGCTAGAGATCTAAAGTTGGGATCCCCAGCGGAGTCGCCAAAAACTGTTGGCTCGGTTTTGCAACCAAGCTTAGTGCTATGGGCACCTACTAACTAGTAGTAGCAGTTTCAATAGAAATAAAAACAATAAACTAAATAAACAATACTTTTCATGGATCTAAGCAAGAATCTAAGCAAATAATTTAAATATTTCAAAAATCAAGAACAAGAAACATAAGAAATAATTTTTGTATTGAAAAGTGGGGGGCAAGCAAGTGCTTGCGATATTACCTTCAATGGTGAAGGTTGATGTTGAGCAACTCCCAAGATGAGTAGCTCCAAACTCCAATAGGTCTCTTTCTCCAAGGTTGCTTCAATGGCTAAAAGTGCTCAGGGGAGATTTCAGCAGCATAAGGATGAGATAATGGAAGGATGTGAAATGAGGAGCCCCTACCACCTTTTTATAGGTTTTGGTGGTGAGGAATACCATTTGTGGTTTTGTGGAAACCAATGGTATTGACCAACATGGTTTAGGTAATTTTCCCTCCTTTTTCCTTTTTTGAATAAAAATAATATTTTAATTCCCTTTTTAATATTTTTGGGAATTTGGACCCTTTTTGAGGGTTTTTTATGATTTTCTTGGAAAAATAATCTTTTTTAATGGAAAAAGGGGTGTAGTAAGGTCTTTTGGTGACCTTTTGTTGGTTTTAGAGGCTCAGATGGTGGAAAAGTGGACAAATGGGTCATGTGAGTAAGGGAATGAGCTAGTGAGCACTTTTTAGGTGTTAACAAGGTGCATCACAGTTTTTCTTAAGATTGTGTATATATTAGTTAAAATAAACTAGTGTATATATGACTATATACACTAGTGTATATATGACCATATACACTAGTGTATATACCAATATACACCAGTATATACACTGGTGTATATACCAGTGTATACCTAATATACACACTATTGTATATACCATTATATACACTAGTGTATATAGTGTGTCTACCAGTATATACACTAATGTATATACTTTAAACACTAGTGATAGCGGTAGGGGTAGGGGTAGAGGGTTAAAAATAGAGTGGGGGTGGTAGGGTTACGAGGGTGAGGCATGGGGGGTTAGAGGTTTATAAAGAGAGATATATTGAGAGGGATTAAGGTAAAGTTGATATATGATGGGGGATTAGTGGTAGGGTGAGGCAAAACCATGATTTTTCTCTAAAGAAACCATGTGATCTAAACTCTAAACCTTCTCTCTCCCAGTATATCCCCTCTCCAAATCTACCCATGTCCCTCTCTAATTATCTCTACCACTTCCACTTTCTTCATCTCTATTCATGTATCACTTTCCACCTCTCTCTATATCCTCCTCTCTTCCCCTTCCTCTATTTTTCTCCCTTGTTCCCTCTATCCCATTCACCATCTTTCCCTATCATGTTCCTCTCTCTCTCTATCTCTCTCTCTCTCTCTCTCCCCTTCCACTACTCTCTCATACTCTCTCACCCTCTCACTCCCCTCCTCTCTTCTTCACCCCCCCCCTCTCTCTCTTTATATCCCCCCATTCTCTCTCCCTCTCACTCTCCATCTAACTTTATCTCCTTAACCACTCTCCTCACCTCCTCTTCCTCTCACTATCCCCCTCCCTCCCTCTCTATCTTCCAAGGTCTAATTCCCCCTCTTCTCTCTCTCTCTCTCTCTCTCTCTCTCTCTCTCTCTCTCTATCTATCTATCTATCTATCTATCCCCCTCTCTTTATTTATCTCTACTATATATTACTAGCGTACTGCAAGGCTATAGTAACAAACACATATACACTAAATTTTTCATGAAACTTAACATACCAATGCTAGGAAAACACAAATTTTACCTACTTATACACAATTTCAAAAAATAAAACTTGTATATTTGGAAAGCTAATTCATTTTCCTATAATTTATATTTTTACACCATATTCAAATTCATTGTGGAATTATCTCGAATCATCCCTCCAAGTTAATAGATTTTTGTTTTTTTAGGTTTGCATTCATTAATGTGTCAAGAGAGACCAACACTACCATTCACCATCCCTCCAATCTAGGCCCTTGGATCGAAGATTTGGTTCATCTGCCCTCATTAATGAACAAAATGCCAAGGAAATAAAAGAGGCATCTTGATTCATTCTTCATCAACTTAGGAGAAGAGGTCAAGAAGACAAGAAGAGGGAGAGAGAAGGAGACATGAATTCCTAGGCAATTCAAACAACAAGAAGTGAGCATGATTTTCAAGAAAACTTGCATGAAATTAGAGGAGTAGGGAGAAGCATTAACTGAGGTCGTATTTTCATAAAATGCAGTAGTACGTACAATGATTTTTTGTAGAAGAGGGGCATGAAATTCGATGCTGAGCAAAGAATGAATTTTGAGGGAATTTATTGTTGTAGCAGAGGGCATGAAAACCAAGACAACAGATTGTACACTACACAGAATTTGAGGGATTCTATATTGTGTTGTACAACCACTGTACTGATTCTTTTTAATTCATTTATAACCAGCATTAGGCTCATGGATTTGAACAGGGAGGGATTCATTCTTCTATTTATGTAATCGGTGTTTGATGATAGCAAATTGAGGGGTCATGTTAGTGTCTCTGCATTTCTTCAAAAAATCAAGGTCCGTGGATCTTTTGGAAAAATTAATGCGTGTGGTTTCTAATAGTTTAACATCCTTCAGGGTCTCCCTTCCATGGAGGGATTCAACCTACGTAAAGATCACCATACGTAGATAGAAGTTTGAAGCGAGGAGGAGCTGCATTCGATGTTAGTGAAACTCGACATTTCGATCCCTCTTTGGGATCATCATTAGTAGTTGATGTCCAAAGACATGAGAAAGATCATTAAGTTTTCCAATGGACCCGTGGATAAATAGAGGTATTTTAGGGTTTTATAATTTATGTGTTTTGAGTTTGTTTATGTGGGAGGAGGTCGGCTCAAAAGCATAGTTTCATATGTTAGCAACAAGAGCTATAAGAGAATTCATTGTAAACTATAGAAAAGAAGCCAATGCAAATTATGGATAAGGAGTTTCAATGTAAAAGTGGAGGGATAAGGAGAGGTTTAAATGGATGAGACCTTTTCATTGTGAAGGTTGAAATAATCATAGGTATTAATGATTTCCCCTACAATGGATGGAGTGAAGAAGAGGCAGCCATGTGTTGCTTAGTTTTTTCCCCTCATCCCTATTAAGGAAATCATTATTCATAGTAATTTCTATTTTCTCTCTTATTTTCCGTTTAATAAGCACATACTCTCTTGCGACCACTGAATCCTTTTCAAGACAAATATGTTGTTGGGTAAGGTGTGAGTGTTCAACTAGGGATGACTTCTTGTTCCTATCATGTTTAAGGTCTTCTCCATGTTCCCAGAGTCTTGTCTCCATGGATCTCCCTGTCTAACCAATGTAAGCTTTATCGCACGAGCAGGGAACAGAATAGACCCCTTTGCAAGATCTAGGGTCAATGGGTTCTTTTAGAGAGTCCACAATCTTGTTGATTGAATTGAGAGGGGTGAAAAATACTTTGAATCCTCTCTTTCTTAGGGTTTTGGCCAATTTATTCATGGTTCCTTTAATGTAACAGAGGACTACTCTTTTATCCTGGATTTCATTATCATATTTTCTTCTAGTTGTATTCTTCCCAACGTTTGCCATATATTCTTAAATTGTCTATTGTCATATCCATTCATACGGAAGACTTTGGAAAGGTCTCCTAACTCTTGTTCTAAGTGATTTTTGTGTGATATTATATAGGCCCTTATTACTAGAGTTGTGATGACCCCCATCTTGCGTGGGGAAAATCATGAGAATTTGTGTGAAGGTATCTTTTGGTGTGTGTCTTTTTTCTAAAGACCTAGTGTGCTATCATGCCATCTTTCTTCTTAGAGACCAAGACATCTAGAAAGGGTAGGTTGTTGTTTGTTTCCATTTCCATAGTGAATTTAATACTATAGTTTTGGGTTTTGAGGTGTTCTTGAAATTTCATTAGGTTGTCCTTTCCATGGGGCCAAACTACATCTATGTCATGAAAGTAGCGCTTCCATATTCTAGGTTTTAAAGGAAAAGAATCTATGGCTATCCTCTGGAATTTCTCTGTGTACACATTTGCTATGATGGGTAAGAGGGGGGAACCCATTTTGACTCCCTCCATTTGTTCATAAAATACTCTTTGGAATGTGAAATGCATGGATTTTAAATAGACTGCCACCAGGATGGTTTTTCTACTATCGATGAGTTCTCTTATAGTCTCTATGGCATCATCAACAAGATTCTTTGTCTATAAGGATGTGACCTTGAAGCTCACGAGGACATCATTCTTATCAAGTTTCTCCTTGCAAATTTATTTTATCCGGCTTGTTGATTCTTTCACCAAGGAATTTGTTTTCCTACCAAAGGTTTGAGTGATCTTTCTAGGAAATTTTCCAACTTATATGTGAGCGATCTAATCGTATTGACAATAGGATGGAGGGGCGCTACTTGCTTGTGTATCTTTGGGAGTCCATAGATGCGTGGAACTTGACTATATTTGGGCTATAGCTTTTTCTTTATCATATCATCAAGTGATGAGTTCTTGATTTCTTTGGTGACCTTTCTACAAATGCGTTTGCTTGGGTCTTTATCTAGTTTCTTATAGCTCCTGCATTCTAGGTGTTTCGTCATCTTTTTGAAGTAATCTTACATGTCCAAGATGATAGTCGCATTGCCCTTGTTTGGCCCCACAATTTAAATGTCCTTTTTGGTCCTTAGCTTCTTCAATGTCTCGATCTTCGGCTTGGATAAGTTGGGTTTCGGTGGCTTGGCTTGCCTAATTATCACAACACATTCATGTCTTATTTCCTGAGCGGTATTCTTGGGGAGTCCATGAATCAGGTTTTCTATGCTATATATTAGATCTTTGGTAGGTATTCTTCATGGTGCTACTGCAAAATTCAGTCCATACTCCAGGACCTTCTGCGAGTGCTCGTCTAGGGGAACCCTCAATAGGTTCACTATGTTCGTTTTCGGGGAACCTTCCTATCATGATGTTGCTTCTTTTTGTTTGACGATGCACTTCCCACTGATGGTGGAGTCAATAATTTCCCACAATATCGGCATGATGGTATTCGCTAGTCTCACATGCAAATAGAATGCTTTCTTCGATAACCTATGTATTTATGCTTGGGTTCTTTTTAATTCATTTCTAACTGTAATGTCCCCATTTTGACCCCCTTTGTATTAAATCGTAAATGGTGTAAATATTGTAATTTAATCATGGTGAGGAGCTCAAGGCCAAGGACCCACCATTGATTTAGCGTTTTATTTATCGGCAATTAAGAAATAGATGCCTATGGTTCTTGTGCTAGATACGCACAATGTAATTAAGACATCATGTAAATACGAATTTTAATGAAAAACCCACAACTGGCTATGCTATGCAACAAAGAAATGGGGGCATGATTCTATAAGGAATAGGGAGGTAAATTAGTCAAACCCTTGAGCCAATGGTGTTAATCCATGTGTCAATGAGAAAACCCATAAACCACCAACTACCCATTTTGGGTTATGGACCCAGTCATTTAATTCTTCCAGAAATTGGTTGAGGCAGTTAATGCCTTGGGAATGAAGAGGTATGGCAGCCAATTTCATGCATGGGCAAGCCATCAACCTAGGAAATCGTATTTTGTCTCCTTGGGCAAGAAAACACCCATGAAATGGTGCCCAAAGCCATTATGAGCCCTCAGTCTTTCCTCTCTCACGCAATCTGAACTACTAGGCCTTTCCCCATCACATTTTTCACCATTTTTCCTACATTTTCCATGCCTAGGAGCTCGTTTTTGCATATACAGCAGCTGGGAGAGAAGGGCCACGATTTGGGACTATGATGGAGGTCGTTTTTTCCCCAAAATACCCATGGGCATTTTTTTTGAAAACGATTTCTGCTCTCCAGGGTTGTTCCCCAATTGCCTTTTCGTTTTTAAGCTTTCCCACGTTTTTCTGGGCTGGTAGAAACCCCATCTTTGGGCATCTCACTGTAAAAACGTTTTGATCATGCCCAGCACTTATGCTTCTGTTGTTATGTGCATCCTTGTCTTGGTTTGAATCTGTGAGCAAGAGATTGGAGTGGTAGTGGACACAGAGGGCTTGATAAACCTAGTGGGGGAGATAACCTCTCAAGAAGATCAAGAGGGCTTTGGCTACTCTTCTATGCACACCCTGAGAGCACTAGATGGGGAAGGTATGGCTTGAGGGACTGTACAACAGTGAAAATAATACTTCCTTGTGCTGGGTGTGTAGGTATTGTGGCTACCAAGCTAGATAGATCTTGTAAGGTTAACCCTAGCTCTATGCTTGAACTCATTAGCTTAGCCACTCTTCCTTTCCATTTCCTAGCAGCCTGATAAACCCAACTACAGATTGGCTTGGCTCATCTTGATGTATGCTTGGCTATGTGTGAGTTTGTTGTTCCCTGATTCCTTGTAGAGATCATGCCCAGCTCGGGGGGTGGCAGTGTGTTGAGTTATTGATGATCACAACTGGCCTATGGTTGGGTGGAACGTTGCAGTTGCATAGCCAGTTGCTTGGGACTACTTTGTTAAGATAAGTATTCTCTTGTGTAAACTTTGCAATTATTTATCTTATGAATATCTTAAATGTATGATGGAGGTGTTATTGAAATTACTTCCGCTGTGTTTTCTTATCATTATATATTTCCATATGATCTTTTATATTATGTGAATGCTTATTTAGTAAGTTCATGGGGCTAGATGCCCGGTTTTAGCATCATGTCCTCTCTATCATGCTGGTATGGTAGGAGGGGGCATTACACTAACTAGCGTTAGGCTCATGGATTTGAACAAGGATTCGTTCTTCGATGTATGTAGACTGTTTTTTATGATAGCAAATTGAGGGTTCGTGGTAGTGTCTCTACATTTCTTCAAAAGTTTGAGGTCCTTAGATATTTTTGAAAACATAATGCATGTGGTTTATAATAGTTTAACATCCTATGGGGTATCCCTTCCATGGAGGTATTCAACCTGTGTAAGATCACCATACACAGATAGTAGTTTGAAGTGAGGAGGAGATGCGTTCGATGTTAGTGAGACTCAACATTTTGATCCTTCTCTGGGATCATCATTAGGAGTTGATGTTCAGAGACATGAGAAAGATCATTAATTTTTCCAATGGATCTGTCGATAAATAGAGGTACTTTAGGGTTTTATAATTTATGTGTTTTGAGTTTATTTGTGCGGGAGGAGGTCGGCTCAAAATCATAGTTTCATGTGTTAGCAATGAGAGCTATAAGAGAATTCAATGTAAACTATAGAAAAGAAGCCAATGCAAATTATGGATAAGGAGTTTCAATGTAAAAGTGGAGGGATAAGGAGAGGTTTAAATGGATGAGAGCTTTGCATTATGAAGGTATAAATAACCATAGGTATTAATGATTTTCCCTAGGATGGATGGAGTGAAGAAGGGGCATCCATGTGTTAGGGCAATCATTATTCTTAGTCACATTTCTATTTTCTCTCTTATTTTCTATTTAATAAGGTCATCTTCTCTTGCGACCACTGAATCCTTTTCAGGACAAATATGGTGTTGGGTGAGGTGTGAGTGTTCTGCTAGGGATGACTTCTTGTGCCTGTCATGTTTAAGGTATTATCCATGTTCCTTGAGTCTTGTCTCTATGAATCTCCCTGTCTCGCCGATACAAGCTTTATCGCACAAGCAGGGAACTAAATAGACCCCTTTGCAAGATCTAGGGTCGATGTGGTATTTTAGAGATTCAACCATCTTGTTGATTGAAATGGCATGGGTGAAAAAGACTTTGAATCCTCTCTTTCTTAGGGTTTTGGAGAATTTATGTGTGAGTGCTTTAATGTAAGGGATGACTACTCTTTTGTCTTGGATTTGATCATCATCTTTTCTTCTAGTTGTATTCTTCCCAATGTTTTCCACTATATTCTTAAATTCTCTATTGTCATATCCATTCATATGGAAGACTTGGGAAAGGTTTCCTATCTCTTGTTCTATGTTCTTTTTTTTATGATATTTTGTAGGCCTGTATTATTAGAGTGGTGATGACCCCCATACTGTGTGGGGAAAATGATTGGAATTTGCATGAAGGTATCTTTTGGTGTGTATCTTTTTTCTAAAGGCGTGGTGTGCTATCATGCCATCTTCCTTCTTATATACCAAGACATCTAGAAAAGGTAGGCTGTTGTTTGTTTCCATTTCCATGGTGAATTTCATACTATTGTTTTGGTTGTTGAGGTGTTCTTGAAATTACAATAGGTTGTCCTTTCCATGGGGCCAAACTAAGTCTGTGTCATCAAAGTAGCACTTCCATATTCTAGGTTTTAAATTGAAAGAATATATGGTTATCCTCTCGAATTCATCCATGTACATATTTTCTACGATGGGTGAGAGGGGAGAACCCATTTCGACTCCCTCCACTTGTTCGTAAAATACTCTTTGGAATGTGAAATACGTGGATTTTAAACAGAGTTCCACCAGGCTTGTTGTGCTACTGTCAATGAGCTCTCTTATAGTCTCTATGGAATCATCAATGAGAATCTTTTTGTATAAGGATGTGACATTGAAGCTCATGAGGACATCATTCTAGTCGAGTTTCTCTTTGCAAATTTCTTTTATCCAGCTTGACAATACTTTCAAAAAGGAATTTGTTTTTCCTACCAAAGGTTTGAGTGAGCTTGCTAGGAAATTTGTGAACTTATATGTGGGCGATCCAATGGTATTGAAAATAGGATGGAGGGGCACTCCTTGCTTTTGTATTTTTGGGATTCCATAGATGCATGTAACTATACTATCTTTGGGGTATAGCGTGTTATTTATCTTCTCATCAAGTGATGAGTTCTTGATTCCATTGGTGACCTTTCTATAAATGTGTTTTCTTGGGTCTTTATCTAGTTTCTTATAGCTCCCTCATTCTGGGTGTTTTGTAATCTTTCTGAATTAATATTATGTGTCCAAGATGATAGTCTTGTAGCCCTCGTCTTCCCCCATGATTTTAATGTTTGTGTTTCTCCTTAGGTTCTTCAATGCCTCGATCTCTGGATTGGATATGTTAGGTTTTGGTGGCTTGGCTTGCATAATTATCACCTTGCATTCCTGTCTAAATTCCTCAGTTTTATTCTTGGGGAGTCCATGAATCGCTTTTTCTATGCTACATATCAAATATTTGCTAGGTATTCTTCATGGTGCTACTGTGAAATTCAGTCCATACTCTAGGAACTTCTACGCGTGCTCATCTAAGGGAACCCTCGATAGGTTCACTACGTTTGTTCTCGGTGTTGGCTCCTTTGGACTTCCTTCCTTCCTATTATTGTTGAGTGCACATAGTTTTTTGTCCTATTGTGATGCTACTTCTTTCTATCCTATAATAATGCTAACGAATTTTATTATAAAACTTATTAAATATTTTATTGAACTCGCTCACAGTTTCCCCATTCTTCTTTTTTAAAGATAAAAGCTCAGTGAGGTAATACAAGTGTTCTCTCTTTTCTCCCCATTGTTTCATGAATGCTTTATCCATAGAAGGATAGGAGTTTAAAGAATTGGTTGGCAAGGCTCTAAACCATTTCCTTACCTTACCTTCAAAATATTGGGAAAAAAGATTCATATATACATCATCTTCTTCAATGAGGAGGTTATGTGCAAAATCTTGAAACTTAACAATATGATCTTCGGCTGTGTTATCTTTTTCTCCATCAAAATTAGTGAAGATATTTAGGTAGCTATCAGTCATATCATGAAGGTTATTTGGAAAGTTCCAAGGGCCAAATCCAGAATCTATCCAAGGATTTACAGTAGGGGATGGACCTCCATTTCCACTTTCATCCATATTTAGGTGCTACAAGATAGTATTATGAGCTTGGGGTGTGAGTGGAGTTCTTTGAGGTTGAACAGAGGATTGATCATGTATGAATGTACTAGGAGATAATCATGGAGATGTAAATTGAGGTTCCAAATATAGATTTAAAGGTATCTCATGAATACTATGTAAATTTTCAAGATTATTTAAGTCCTCATGTCTTTCTTGACTATTTACTATAGGAGATATCAAATGTGAATTAAAAACAGGAATACATATCCCATGACATGAACAAATGTTTCTCCAGTGAGTTCGAGAATTAGGAACGCTCCATAACTCCTTCAACTGAGGATTTGATATTTTATGTCTCTTACCAAGATCTAACTTGATCCAATGAAGTCGCCAAGTGAAAACTCAACCAATAATGTCTTCTCTGCTTCACCACGCAAAGATCAGATCTTCTTCAACTTTGTATTTGGGGAAATATGTATTTCACATGCGTTTCCCAGATCGTTTTCGTTTGGTGTGTTAGTCCCGAAGGTAGAATAGGTTGAAATAGCATATGCCCAGGCATGACAAGAGCTCAAATTTTATATATATTAAAGCAATATCTGAGACAAAATGTGGTTTGATTTCATTCTTGATGTTCTTTCAATGAAAAAGGGTTATGAACAAACTTTTGCAGGTGCAAAGATAAATTTGCAGAAGAAAATTACATAATGTTAAAGAACACATATATAAATGATGGTGAATTTAACATATGGGATGCTTAGAATTATTCAAGCAGCGCCTGCAGAGGCGAATTTATTAAATCAAACCAGACATGAATGTATCGAGCCTCAAAACAAGAAATTAAACAATTCATACAGAAGTGGAAGTAAAACATGAGCATTTCTATGGATCAATTATGGGCAACAAGATATTTACGGATAAAATACAAGCAGGAAATCCCATACACTGTTGAATCAAAGTAAAACTTCAAAGATAATAGTAGAGGAAAACACACGTTTAAAATCTTTGTTATAATCTTTAACATTTAATCACAAAAAGCATCATTGACACTAGACTGGAACCAAATATGTTGCAACAAATTTATAATCATCTCATGAATCATCACATACATACATAGATGATGTAACAACAAAGTATTTTTATCAAAGGAACAACTTCTCTGAAACACTTCTATATCTTTAATCTCTGACAAAGAATATTACAGGGAAAAATATAATCATTGACTCTACAATGATAGATAGAGTACCTCTATTCTAAAATTTTGTACCTTTTATGAATCAATTTGAGTTACATTATATAAGCCTTTTTGTAATTAAATTCAGTTTCAATCCTAACATACTAGTAACAAAATTTAACTTTTCATTTTTTACATTTAACTTTCATATTCTTTTAATTTTGCTCATTGAGTATGATATCTTTAATTCCTTTTGCTTGTGACCTTTTTCTTTCCTCTTGCTACTGGAGATTTCCCTCTCATGTAAATTATTGGTTGAATATGTGGTTGCACCATTTTTATTATCCATGGTACGCCTGCATGATTCATTTGATACATCATCTGGACTTTGGCAAGTCCTGTAAGTGGCATAAAAGATATTGAAGTTGGTTGATTTGCAAACTGTGTTGGAACCTATGTTGATGGTTGTCCTGTTGTTTGGCTAGGATACTGATTGGAGGACAACCCATAGACTACCATGTTGGTACCTTAGGTGTAAATACATATTTATGATATTGTATTACCATTTACCACTCTTCTCCCAATGGTTTTTTATGTGATTTTAGAGATTCCAATGATATTTTTGCATTGGTAGTCTTCTGATAATAAATTGGTCCCAAGATTTTAGCAATATTTTTAAGTCCAATTCAAATTTCAAAACTTCCTTTAAGTCTATCTACTCGTTGTTCTCCATCAATCTCACCTTCAAAAGGATTTGGGGTAATTATTCCTTCTTTTTATCGATATGTACCCTATAAGTATCTTTAGCATAAATATCTCCATTACCATCCCATGGAGAAGGCAGTCCTAGAGTCATCACATCCTTGAACAATGCTTTGAAATGATTGATTTCATCTGTTAATTGCTTAATCTTATCCTTCATTATGAGCACATAGCTCTATTTCTGTTGGAGTATTAAAAATCCATTCATACCCACTTTAGACTTAGGATATAATTTATTAATCATTTGTTATTAATTTCCTAAATGTTGACTACGTAAGTTGGCATAGTTTTATCTTTTATGGGACCACATGCCATCCTGAGTCACTAGGGCACACTTGAGGATATTCTGGATCAGATTTCCTGATATTCTGTTTTATTTCTTTCCATTCCTGAGTTAGAAAGGAACCTTCCTGCTTTAGACAGCTTTATCCTACTTTTTATGCTTTCCAGTGGATAAGCTAAAGCTAGTTTGACTAGGAAACTGTCTCCACTTAGCCAATTCGACCTCCACCTCTTTATTCTCTCCAAAATTCATCATCACATTCCATTTTCATCACTCATTAGATTTCATGCCATATTTATCTAATTCGTGACCCTCTTGACTTATTTGGAAGGTGGTTTTGATACCTAGGGGGTTTTATGATTTTAGTAAGCCTTCTTTTTTTGTGCTTTACAACTTGCCTTCATGGAATTCTACTTCTCTCATGAGATCTATTATCTATTGTAAACATATTTATGAATTAAATACAGTGATTTTTTCTCAAGATATCTTCTCCATTCTTCTTCTCATATTCTCTGAAATATTCCAAGTCGAATTGTCTTATTGAATCTCGATCTAGGAAATCTCAATTCTCACATGGTATCGGAGCTAGTGTGATTCAAAGCAATTTTTAGAGTGCTTTTTTTAGGATATTGTCATCACCAGGAGCACACCATCATGGATCAAAATAAATTTAAAGCTATGATTCTCATTCCCTTCAACTACTTTGACTAGAAGGTGCATATGATCATTCAAATTCAAAGTAAAGGACTTTATAGAGACACTATGGGGCTTGAAACTGAGCCAACAGCTATTGCATTGAAAGCTAAATGGTTTAATAGTATTTATGAAGATTATGGTTTGATTTTCCTTTCTGTCTCTACATATCTTCTATTCCATATTGATACTCTAACCACTCCAAATCAAGTATGGACAAAGCTAGAGTCTCTCGTTGGAAAGAAAGATGATCTCAGAGGACATCTTTTGGAAATTGAGTTGATCTCACTTAGTCCAAGTAATTTCAATTCAATGGAAGAATCCATCTCAAGATTCAAGAACCTAGTGCTTCAACTCAAGCAGTGTAGCATAGATAAGAAGTATGAGCATATAATTCTTACCATTATATCAAAGCTGAGTCCTGAATACTCGGTGTTTGTGTCTACATTTCATGCCGCAAAACTTGGAGTTCCCAATTGGAAGATGCCCACCTTGGATGCATTCATAGCATCACTCACTAAATATAAGGACAATTTAGTTCAAATGGGAGATCAAATACCCTACAAGGACCTTGCACTTGTTTCTCATGGAGCAAAGAGTTCCAAGAATGTCAAATCCAAAAGAAAACAAAAGATGTTGTCAGATGAAGAGGACTTTGATAGAGATTCCAAAGCCAAGAAGATGAAGAATAAGAAAGAGAAATACAAGTGTTCTTATTGGTGCAAAGGTACCCATTCTGAGCAATATTGTTTCATGGATAAATTGGACATCATAACTAATATGATTGAAGAACATATTATTGATGTTCCTGATTTTGCAAGAAAAGAACAAGGCAAGCTTTTTGTAGAACAAGAACAGTGTCTTTAAGATACTCACAAAGGTAATCATATTTATGCTTTGAGTGTGTAAAATCTCAATCACAGCAGAACCTAGCTACTGTGGATTCCTCAATAGTGAAAGATTGCACAACATTTGCAAGAATTAGCATAAATTTGTAAATGAATGAAGAACAATACACATGAAATGGGTGAATAATGTAAATATTATTAACTGTCCAACCTCAAAATAGGTTAAGAACATCCATATATACAAATCTGGAACAATTCGAATCCATCTGGAGTGTTCACACTGATCTAGCTTAGAAATAGCTCAAACCCCCCTAGGTTGACCAAAATATCCCAAACCATCCCAAACTGGTTCGAATCTGCTGTGTGAATGCTGGGAATGACTGGACAGGCCCATTTGACCTCACACATGTGGAGAAACTGGTTGGTTAAAGGTTAGGTAGCTAGAATTGGCCAAAAATTGGACAAAGTTGGCAAGATTGTCCACATTCTGAGCAAGTGCGCCCTAGGTAGAGGAGAAGCATGCTAAATGCATTAATTAACCTGGGAAGGGCGCTCTAGGCATGCTAAATGCATTAAATGCCCTGGGGAGCGCACCCAACAGCTAGTTTGACTCAACACTTGTTCACATTGCTAACTAGTTCAAGATATTTGACCATTTACCAACTAACCAACTTAGGGATGTAATAATTAATCACTTGGGCACTAATTAACCATCAATTAATAAATGATTAATGTACATAGGTGTAATAATGTTCTAACACCCCCCCTTAAGCTAGACTTAGTGAAATATCAAAAATTTAGGCCTTGGCAACTAGGCTCAAGTCACCTTTTACATCATAAAAAAAAAATTATTTGTCCATGTAACCAAGGTAAGGAGGAAAACCACATGGGAAATAAAACCTCCCCTCTAAAATGGATATGTGGCATATATCAAAATACACCAATCATCACCATGCATCACGCACCCAAATCAAAGATCTAAGGTGAGTGAAGGTCTTCTCGGTAAAACACTTGGTGAAGATATCAGCAGTTTGCTCACTGGATGGGCAATACTGCAATGCTATGGTCCGGTCATGCACCAAACCCCGAATGTAATGCATGTGTATCTCTATGTGCTTGGTCCTCTGCCTCTGAACTGGATCAGTAGAAATCTTGATTGTACTTTGATTATCACACCATAGAATGGTGGGTGAATCAAAAACAATCCCGAACTCTACAAGAATACCTTGCAACCAAACACATTGTGTGACTGCATTAACTGCTCCCCTGTACTCGGCCTCAGCTGAAGATAAGGAAATAGTGTTTTTTTTCTTGCTTGACCAGCATATAGTTCCATGTGCAAGCATAAAAACATAACCGGAAGTTGATTTCCGATCGATACAATCACCGGCCCAATCAGAATCTGTAAATCCTACTAGTTCAAGGGATGAACCAGCAGCATAATGGATACCAAAAGACTTAGTACCCTGAACATAATGAAGGATCCTCTTGGCTTCCTTCCAATGGATCTCATGAGGCTCTTGCATGTGCCTTGCAACAGCCCCAACAGCATATGACAAATCTGGTCTAGAATGAGTAAGATATAGCAAGCTTCCAACAAGTTGCCTATACAACGAACTGTCAACTAGTGGTGAAGAACCCCATTCTGTAAGCTTAACTCCTGAAAGAAATGGAAATTTTTCAGACTTACATTCAGCCATCTTAAATTTCTGCAGCAAATCTGAAGCATACCTTGACTGACATACAGAAATTCCATTCACAATTTGATCTATCTCCAAACCCAGAAATTGTTTTAGCAATCCTAGATCGGTCATGGAGAATGCACTGTGCAATGCTCTCTTAACTAAGTCAAGTTCTTTGGTGCAGCTACCAGTGATCAAAAGATCATCAACATACAGTACAATAATCAATATTAGATCACTAACATGCTGCATATACACATTTGGATCAGACTTACACCTCTCAAACCCCAAAGATAGCAGAAAATTGTCCATTTTTGCATACCATGCTCTAGGAGCTTGCTTGAGCCCATAGAGTGACTTGTTCAACCTACAAACAAGTGTATGATCAGAAATAAAACCTTCAGGCTGCTGCATATATATCTACTCATTCATATCCCCATGAAGAAAGGCACTTTTTACATCCATGTGATGAATCTCCCATCGCTTGGAAGCCCCAATGGCCAAAACTAGTCTTGTGGAATCCATCTTTGCCACCGGTGCAAATGTCTCTATATAGTCCACTCCTTGGACCTGAGAGTAACCCTTAGCCACCAACCTGGCCTTATACTTCATATCAGAGCAATCAGATCCAACTTTGGCTCTACAAATCCATTTGCATTGCACTAGTTTCCTCTTGGGAGGAAGAGGGACCAAATCCCAAGTTTTGTTCTCATGGAGTGAGTTCATCTCTTCTTGCATGGCTGATTGCCACCTTGGGTTTGTACATGCTTCTGAATATGACGTTGGATCAGATCCAACCATCAAATAACATGCCTCACTCAGATCAGAATTATCACATGCAAAGGAATTGTGAAATTGAGATCTAGTTTTCCTAGCATCTTGGGGATCTCCCACAAGCTCTCCGGCACTTTGAATTGTTTTCTCTACCCACTTGGGTCTTGAGGGAGGGATATGTTTAGAATCCATATCAACATCATCTTCAGCAATATCAGAATTAGAAATATCAGAGAAAGAATCACTACTTACTTCATCATCAAGACGAGGAAATGAGCATTCCTCATCACCTTGTTCACTAGCTTGCAAGAACTCCTCTTCTTCGAATTTGACACTCCTTTCGATGAAATTTTTGAGAGTGGATGGATCAAAGAGCTTGTATCCCTTGGAATCCTCTGCATACCCAACCATGATTGACTCCTTGCTTTGGGGCTGCAAGGCCTTTCTCTTCTCCGGTGGAATTCTGGCCCAAGCCCTTGAGCCAAAAATTCTGAAATGTGAGACATTGGGCTTATGGCCCATCCATGCTTCAAATGGAGTAATTCCTTGCAATGCTTTGTGTGGTGCTCTGTTCTGAACATATGCTGCACAATTCATAGCTTCAGCCCACAATTTGGGAGACAAATCCCTTGCTTGCAACATGCAAGTTGCCATCTCTTTCAGTGCTCTATTTTTGCGCTCTGCAACACCATTTTGCTGTGGTGTGTAGGGCACTGAGTGTTGCATCTGAATGCCATGCTCTTGACAGAGCTGCTGCAGATTGTTATTGACATACTCTCTGCCATTGTCAGTCCTCAAAACCTTCATGGCCTTCCCACTGAAGTTCTCAACCATGCTCTTGAAAATATTGAAACATTCAAAGACTTCAGATTTTTGCTTAAGGAAGAATAACCAGCAGTACCTTGAGTAATCATCGATGAAGGTGAGCACATATTTGCTGCAGCCATAGGAGGGAGTGGGGAGTGGACCTATCAGATCAGAATGCACTATCCCAAGTGGCTGATCAGCCCTCCTTGCCTTCCCTTTTTCATACTTCTTTTCAGGATGCTTCCCAACCATGCAACCCTTGCATGTTCCATTGGAAAAACTGATTTTTGGCAGCCCTTCTACCATTTCTTCTTTGCTTAAAACTTGAAGATATCTGTAGTTTAGGTGACCATACCTTTGATGCCATAGCTTTCTGGTCTCATTCCCATGTGACAGAAGTACACTTGGTGAAGAGAACTCGAGAAAGTGGGAGAACTTGTACATCTTCATGTCATGGTCTGCAACACCTATTGCAACAATTTTCCCGGTGGAAATTTCTGATATCTCCACATCGTCCTGAGTGAAGACCACCTTCTTTGCTGCTCCAGTATGTGTCATTTGATATACAGAGAGAAATTTTGCTGCAAGATTTGGTACATACAGCACATTGGAGAAGAAGCCATTCTCCATAGAGATTTTCCCAATGCCATGAGCAAGGATTTCTGAGTCATCTCCCATTCGAATGGAGAGACCATTGTAGGGTGCAAGTTCAGAAAACGAATCTCTTGAAGAAGCCATGTGCCTTGAGGCACCTGAATCAATGATGAACAATGGTGAATGAGAGGAACAAGCCACGAAAGCATGGAAACTCTCCTTGTCTTCAGAAATGCACTCCTTCTTCTTGGAACTTTCAGGAAGAGGAATATTATTTTTCTGTAGGAGATGGGTCATGGTGTCTATGGTTTTCTTCATGCATGAGCTCTCTGGATGAAAACCTCTTTGACAGTAGCTGCATTTTTTCTTCTCAACCTTCTTTCCCTTGTTCTTGACAGGATTCGAAACCCCCTCAGAGGATTTGGGCCTCTCATCCTTCCTCTTCTTCTCTTGAGGTTTCGGCCCCCTGGGTTTTTGCTTGCCTCTTCCATATTTCGAATCTCCAGCTGCAATAACTTGGTCTTTTTGCTTGATGGAGCCCATCAAGACCAGCTTGTCTTGCTCTTGAGTTAGCATCTCCATGAAGTCAGCCAAAGATGGAATCTTCCAACCTCTAACTGTGAGCCTTGTGGAGTTGAAGGAAGACACAAAAAATGAGTATTCAGAACCCAGTTTGGAGAGAATGGAAAACACCAACTGTTCTTCTTTCTTGTCTATGCCACATTGTCTGATCTACAAGACCAAGTTCTTGAACTTGGTGAAGAATTCCTGGATGGAATCGAAATTCCCTGGGCTCAGTGAGACAAGCTCATTTTCAAGCTGGTGGCCTCTCATCTCATCAGTCTTTCCAAACAAGGTCTCAAGCTTGACCCACACTTCATTTGGAGTTGCTAGACTTTCTACATGAAACAGGAGGTCTCTCGAAATGCTGAGACAAAGGAGGCCAAATGCCTCATCCATTCTGTTAAAAAACTTGGATTTCTCCATAGCTGAGTTTGGCTCAACCTCAGTGCCCATCGTAATTCTATAGAGACCCTTAGATCTCATCAAAATCACCATTTCTGCCTTCCAATCGAAATAGTTGAAGGGAGTGAGCACGTTTGGGTGAGATGGCTCCATTCTTCTCTGCTACAATTCGCACTTGCTGACAATGTTGATCTTCAATACCTGCAAAACAACTCTCAAATCACTCTGGAGGGATCTACACTAACAAATTCGAACCCTGTTTGGATAGTGGGTGCATTCGGGAGAGCATCACACCTGAGAGGAGCCACTAGATTTCTCCAGTAAGCTCAAGGCAATGGCCTCAAGAATTATGTGGTTTCTCCACTGCTTCTGGCAATCCACTAAAATAGTCTTGCTAGTTCGAATTCTAGCTCCAAGAGCTCTGATACCATGTAAAATCTCAATCACAGCAGAACCTAGCTACTGTGGATTCCTCACTAGTGAAATATTGCACAACATTTGCAAGAATTAGCATAAATCTGTAAATGAATGAAGAACAATACACATGAAATGGGTGAATAATGTAAATATTATTAACTGTCCAACCTCAAAATAGGTTAAGAACATCCATATATATAAATCTGGAACAATTCGAATCCATCTGGAGTGTTCACACTGATCTAGCTTAGAAATAGCTCAAACCCCCCTAGGTTGACCAAAATATCCCAAACCATCCCAAACTGGTTCGAATCTGCTGTGTGAATGCTGGGAATGACTGGACAGGCCCATGTGACCTCACACATGTGGAGAAACTGGTTGGTTAGAGGTTAGGTAGCTAGAATTGGCAAAAAATTGGACAAAGTTGGCAAGATTGTCCACATTCTGAGCAAGTGCGCCCTAGGTAGAGGAGAAGCATGTTGAATGCATTAATTAACCTGGGAAGGGCGCTCTAGGCATGCTAAATACATTAAATTCCCTGGGGAGCGCACCCAACAGCTAGTTTGACTCAGCACTTGTTCACATTGCTAACTAGTTCAAGATATTTGACCATTTACCAACTAACCAACTTAGGGATGTAATAATTAATCACTTGGGCACTAATTAACCATCAATTAATAAATGATTAATGTACATAGGTGTAATAATGTTCTAACAAAGTGATAGATCCAAAAATATTTCTAATATATTTGATTTTGATTCACATTTTGATATATTAGAATCAGAAACCATCACCTCTTCCTTGGATCAATCTCCAATCACTTCACCAAAGTCTTCTGCAAAACCTAGTCATTTTTCACTAGTTTCTTACTTGTCTTCTGAAAGGCCCTTCCACCTCCATTCAAATTTTCATATTCTTATTTTGTATATGATATACAGTATTATATGTAGGCCATTACACCTTCCACACCATTTTTCAAACCATTGGATGCACAAAAGACCCTACAACCCCCAAGTTCTCAAGTTAAGAAACCACATAATTACATGGTTTCCTACATTGTGTCACTTGTCTCTATTGTTCTTATGTTTGCCATATATTTCATTTGTTGGAAATACATGTATTTGGACATCATTGGACTATTGTTACACATGTATAGACCTGATACCATCACTCATTGTTCAAATTTCAAGTCCTCAAATCCTCTAGACTCGCTCAATTGTTAGGGTGATCAGGTTACTCACTCTTGTCCTACTGAAACCCTGTCTGATCATGGAGACAATACACCTTTGTTGTTTTTTACTCCATATGAATCATATTTTGATATTTCAGATATGCATGAGCTCCTTTACAGTATCATCAAAGTGCTACATCATTTTGAGAAGAAGGTGTAAGGTTTGATTCACCATATTGCAACTGCACAAGAAGTTGATCTTGTTGAGTCCATTAATGCTCTTTTGGAAGGAGTTTGCATAGATCTCTTTTCCATAATTGAATATGTATCCATATCATACCATGTATGTTTTAACAGAAAGAATCATTCATATGATGCACCTCCATCATCAGATGATGAGTTTCATGGGGCCTCTAGACAAGGTTTTTTCCTACACTACATTGATGCATTGATGCATGATCATGGCATCTTCACTAATTATGTTACTCAGAAGAAGTTCATTCAACTCATACAAATGAATGACAAGACAGTAAGAAGATAATATGACATTTCCATTTTTGAGGGTTGGTTTTATTCCCATGAGTTTTTCCCCATTTCCTCGTTTTACATGGACTATTAATTTTTTGTAATGGGGTGACCATAAGCCTTGTTGCTTGGGCCCTATATTTATGATATGTAACACATAAAATCAAGATTAAGGGGGGGTTTGGGAGTATTAAAAAAAAATCCATACCAACTTTAGACTTAGGATATAATTTTTTAATCATTTTTTATTAATTTCCTAAGTGTTGACTAGGTAAGTTGGCCTAGTTTTGTCTTTTATGGGACTGCATGCCATCCTAAGTCACTAGGGCGCACTTGAGGAGATTCTGGATAGTATTTCCTAATATTATTTCTTATTTATTTCCATTCCTGAGTTATAAAGGCACCTTCCTTCTTTAGACAACTTTATCCTTCTTTCTTTGCTTTCTAGTAGATAAGGTAAAGCTAGTTTGACTAGGAAACTGTCTCCACTTGGCCAATTCTACCTCCACCTATTTATTCTCTCTAAAAATCATCATAAATTCCATTTTAATCACTCAATAGCTTCCATACCATATTTAGCTGATTCTTGAGCATCTTGACTGATTTGGAAGGTGAGATTTTGACACCTAGGGGGTTTTTATGCTTTTAGTAAGCCTTCACTTTTTGTGCTTTACAACTTTCCTTACAGGAATTATATTTTTATCTCATGAGATGTGTTATATATTGTAAACATATTGATGAATATAGTGATTTTTTATCAAGATATATTCTCCATTATTCTTCTCATATTCTCCGAAATATTCCAAGTGAAATTGTCTTATTGAATCTAGATCTAGGCAACCTAAATTCTCATAGTTTCATTATCATTGGTCTTGTTATATTAATAATCAGTGTCCTATTACCAATTTATTTAACATCCAATTGTTTTCTAGTTCTACTATTTAAGTAGTCAATTACTTCACTTGCATTTTTAGGCATATTTCTTAGCTGCTTCTCAATATACTTTGCTTCTGCATTCGTTGATGTGGCCATCTCGTGTTCATATTGAATCACTTTGAACTAGTCCCACTTCTGTATGAACCATTCAGTGATTTTATCCCAAATGGAATATGATGTCCTTCTCAAAAGATACTCTCCTTCTACATTAATATGTAGGCTAGTTACCTGGCTATTTAATTCACCTATCTCTATTTTCAAGTCTATCATCTCATCCTCCTTTCTGCTAATTTCATTTTCCAACTCTATAATTCTTCTATATTTTATTTCTAACTCATTTTCAACCTATTCAATCTTTTTACCTTGATCACTTTCTTCTTGGATTTCATGAGGACATGATCTTTGACCTGCTTGGTCCTCCTACATGGAATCTATGTCTATTGCTTCTAGAGTGACAACATGATGCCTAGTTATTACTTCTACTATATTTTCTTCTATTTCTTGATTTCCTGTAGGAAGTGAGGGAACTTGTGCTTCAGGATCCCTTTCAGTGGATATCGTTTCCTTCTTTAACATTAGATTGGTTATCTACCAAATCATATAATCAATTTAATTTCTTCTATATTCAAACAACTTTTGATACTCTATCAAGTTATCATAAATCTACCCGTTCTCTTCTTGTATCTGTTTCAGTTCTTCAGATTGAAGAGGTTCTGTTGTGGGAATTCTTAGCTTCTTCTTCAAAGTAGCTATTTCATTGTCTTTTATTTCAATAATTAATTTAATGGGTGCTCCATCAAATGGATTAGATGAAAGTGCGACCAACTTCTCTTCCAATGAATCTATAATTACTTGCTTAGCTCTAGTTGTCCATTTTTTCATTTTATACAACTTCTCAAACTTTTCTACAGCTATTATGAGCTTCCTATATTCTTTCATTGATTTGAATACCTTTGTGCATATCATGTCACTGGATTGCTTATAAAAGTAAAGCTTATCAAGTTTCCCAAACTCCTTAAAATCCATAGTATGTGCCTCAGTGCTCCAGTCACTTAGATTACAGGCTTAGGAAACTTAGGTTCAATTATGGAAAACCTAAAAGTATATTGTTGATTATCAGCAACTGATATCAATCTCTTTTGCGTCCTTGTGATTTCCTATATGATATCCTTTACCATTCTTATTCCTCATTCTCTGATATTTCGATAACCAAATTGTAGATCAATCTTAATAGGCATCACCTCTGCTGATGATGAACCTTGTAACTTTTTTGGGATAGTAAATTCTATGGAAGGATAATTGGTATACTTGATAGGAGGCCCTCTTGTAAATGTTGGGTTTTATGTTAATTCAGTTATCTCCTTTGGGATCTATATTGAATCCTTCCCCTCTACTAATGCTTGTTCATCTCCCTCAACCTCTGTTCTGGCCCTTTTTGGATCTAAGCCCTATTCTGCCTCATCAATATCCATCTCTTGGGATTCTTTAGTTGTTCTTTTCTTCCCTATTATTTTTTCTTCTTTTTCCTTCTCTTCAATACCCTTCAAATCCTCTTCTACTTCTTCCCATGTGTCTTTATTTTCTATCCTTTCCTAAACAAGCCTAGCTTCACATATGTAGGATGAATATTTTTTTCTATCCTCTACTTCAAAATAATTTGATGTGGATCATAGGCTACCCTTTTAACCTTATTAAGATTAAATTGAGTTAAATATCCCTCCAAATATTGGGAATCATTCAAACCTCTTATTATGAGAGGCCCTATATCTTTTAGAAGCAAAAAGGATATGTGTCACCTGAAGTGTCTAAACTACAACTCATTTGAGGCAAACATTTTCCTCACATAATCCATGGAAAAAACCCTTAGAGTCAGGAAAATTGGTAGCTTGTATGGTTCTTATTCAAAACCATATATTCTTATTACTGGTTCTTCTTTGAAACCATATACTCTTATTATTATATGATATTCAAATAGGAATGAATCCCCTGTCTGAATATTTGTTGTAAATTGCAAATGTTTCTTATTTTCTGGAAACATCCTAGAAAGAGAACTGCCAAAAATTAGACTATATGATATACTCATCACATTATCTATGAAATCAAAGAAATTTGAATTATTTGCCCTTCTTAGGACAAGTTCAAACCATTCATAAATCAGGAGCTGATTTCCATCTGTAGCAGTTGTCTTCCAATTTTTCATGTATAACCTACGCTAAATGACTACAGAGATTGAATTGAGGGGGGATTCTTCCAGGTTCCTGTAGTCAGCTTAAGTAATATTTGCAAAATCACCTCATCTATAGAATTGTCATTTTCTATCCCAACAATAGTAGAAATGAGTGAAATAGCTTTCCTTGAGCTCTCAGAGAAAACAATTTTACTTTAAGGAAGGGGAACAGTAGGTATTGCCATGCCAAGATCCAAATGTTGGGACAGAAACTGATGGCATTCAAGTGGCCCAAGGTTATGGAAGGAATTTGATAGGGATTTCTCATTAAATGGGTGACGAGCTAATGATAAAAGAATACAAAACATATGTTTGAAGGAATATGGAATAATGTAGCAGAGGGTTTTCGACATATTTGAGGATAGAATTGCTCTTTTGGTGGGGGTATAAATGATTTAACACCAGGTTACAAACCTGGAAAAAACGTTTGAACTAGGGAAGAGAACTCAGGAAAAATTCAACTTCCACAGGTTGCATTTGTCCTCATATGCCATAGTTAGGGCTTCGAATTCTTTTATAGTCTCATTTAGGTGTGAATTGGTGATTATTCTATCGGAGACATTGGCCTTGTGGTCATGTACATGCTCCTTGCCTAAGAATCGACAGTTTGGGGGTTTATCTTTAGGTCTAGAGGCCATTCCAGTGGACTTTGGTTTGGTAGTTTCATTGGTTATTATCAAAAAAGTAATAGAGTTTAGGGATTTTCATATTCTATAATATGCAATGGTATGAGAAGAAAGGATGGGTAACATTAATCACAAAATTACCTAGATGATGGATGAGAGCTGACTCAGACTAGTTCGGATGCTTATGTGAATTTGTCGACTTTATGCAACTGGTAGTTTGGTACAGTGGGTTTTTTGGAGCATATTTTTAATCATACAAATTATTTTTTTAAATGAGTGGAAAATGTCTTTTATTCTTTTTAGGGTAAAAATGGGCCACATTGGACTCCACGACAAACTGCACGAGGATGAAATGGCATCAAGACCCACTTGATAGGTGGAGGATGGGGATAGGATTAGTGGTGATGCACGTTATGTCTTGTCGTGGGTGAATACCACTTATATTTTCCCATAGTGTTAATGCATGGTTGTAAGCAGGTTTAGGAAAATGGCTCTTGAAGAGGTGCAGTCATTCGGAGTTGGGCATGTGTCCTCACTGGTTTTGAGGAAAATGCACCCACATATCACTTTTTACAGGAGAGAATCTGGTTGGTGCATTTTATATCACAACCGTTTTGAACCATGATGCTCCATATTATCATATTCCCTTTTTTCTTTAAGTCACTAGTATTTTATTAGGTGCTCCTGATCTCCTAAACATCCTATTTGTTTTGATTCGAGGGCTCAACATTCCTGACACTTAATCACTCTTCATCGGGCCCTCGATCGTCGATTTTTGGTCATATTGAAGCTCGTGCTCATATTTTCTTTGATTTCTTTAGCTCCTGATGGCTAAGAAAATTTCTAGCTCCCCTTAGGACTTGAAAGTTGCGCATTGGAGACTGAAAAAAATTATTGTACTAAGACTTCCTTTCAAATATAAAAAAAATATAAGCTATCTCTTGACACTCTACTGACCACACCATGGAATAATAGCCATATGAATATCCGTTTATGTTATCCAATGTACACATGTAAATAATTTAGACATGGTGGCTTGTAGGTCCTGTGGGAATCTATGGTTCACACACAAACAAACGAGAAACATATAATGACACTACAAAATAAACACATACAAAATTAATTTTCATAAAACTGTGATTTCATAGTATATTATAATATACATTATATTGAAAGAAAGAAGCAAATATTCAACATACATACCATTATAAGGTTCAAATGTTCATGCGATTTCAACCCCAACAAATGTTGTTTTCTAAAGAAGAAGCATAATAGAGTTGAATTATATAAATAAGGAACCTTCACACCCAATATAACTTCCATCACTTGAGAAATATCATATTTCTTCAAAATCCATGGGACATCACCTTCTTTAAAATATCAACTAGGACCAACATCTCCTCTACTGTGTTTTCTTGCTCAATGTTTCCTTTTAGTAATTGAGGAGATACCATATTTCCTAAAACCTAATATCTCAATTTTTTTAATGATATGTACTTCCATGAATAATATGAAATAATTTGAAATATATGCATTGGATCTAGTAACTAGGTACTCATAAGATTTTCTCAATATGGAATATCATTATCAATATGGAAAATCATGAAATATAAATCTATTTTTAATCCAATGGGTAGTTTATCAACATTAATGTTGAAACTTTAGGATCATCAAATAGAGCTTTCCCATTTGAATTGAAAAATTCTAATTTCTTTCTCTGTCTCTTTGTCAAATTCCCTAATATACTAAGTTAGTATCATTATTTTAGGTTTATAAGTTCTTTTTGTTTTACCATTTAAAGAAAATGGTTCTCTTCTAAAAGGGTGGTATTCTAGGATGCATTCCCTTGAGCAGTCATACACCAACTTTTATGCCTTTATATAAGTTCCATAACATTTACATCCATAATATACTTTCTTAGAATACACATGATGATATTATATATGGTCTAGAACATTAAGGTTTAAAAGTCAATTGCACAAAATTAACTATGCAAAATAATGTTATGAACATAAACAAACAAACCACCATGTTTACCAGAGAAAACTCCTAGTCCAAAATAATCATGCATGGTGTACGTACATATGGGTGTTGAAACATAATATATAGCCATTTGTTCCCATAATTTCTTCAATTCATCGATTAATTGTTGTAGTACCTAGCCATTCATACTTTTAAATTATCTTGTACTAGGGACTATATCATAGAAAACAAAACATACTCAGTCTTCATGGACAACCATGAGGGGAATGGTGATTGATCACAAATAGTAGCCAAACAAAATAGTTGGTGTTTTGGATGGAATATGGGTTAAAAACATGAATTCATGTCTATTCTCAATCGAAGGCTCCATACTTAACCCTTGAAATTATTAGGCCATGTATCCTCTATATTCTTAATGGCTATTGAATATGTTGGGATTTTCATAAATCATAGATAACTTTTACATGAAGCATGTTGCTCCTAAAAAATGATTAATTATTTGCAATGAAAGAGACTTTGAATCCTTGATATTAATGGCAAGTGACTCAATATATTATGATTAGGACCATGTATTTTGCCCCAATTTTTTAGTTTTTTGTACCTATCATGCCCACATCATGAAAATATATTCTTTCTTTATATATTTACCTCTATATATAATACAATCATTTGGAAACACTTGATATGATATGTACTCAACACCCAACCTTTTATACATTTATTTTCCTCTTCACAACTATCAAGCAATACATTATCACTCAAAAGTACCTTATATTTTAGTAACCAACAACTAGTGGGAAATAGAAATGTGCATTTCCGTCAACCATGCATAAAATTGATCATTTAAAATATTTATTATGGTAAGTTTCCTCAAATTATAGGTTAATTAGTGGTTGTTTACCTCAGAAGCTTGAAGAAACACAAGTATTACATGTCGTATATTTATTTCATGTGGTAGAATAACAATTTTGTCCCTAGTAGGGTATACTTTGACCCATGTCCAAAGAAGGGGGTGGTGGAAGTAGATTTAAACCTTTCCAAGAAGGCATCGATAATATGAGCATCATTCCTTAGCTCATATTTTTAGAGAACATGTAAAAAAATTCACTCCATCCCACTCATATCCCACAAGAAAAAATCCATACCATTTGTTCTAGAAATTTTCCCTAGACTACGGAGGGGCAAGCTAGTACAATCTCAACAATATCAACATAACAAGCATGAAATAGGGTTTTGTTTTTATATTTTATTGGTTTGACAGTTTCATATCCAAGAAAATAATCATTCATTCAAACAAGTACAAACTCATACAAAAACTAAATCATCTAACACATCAAAGAAATAAGATATTTAATACTTCAAAGATTAAATATAAGCCAACACATTCATAAACACAATACTGGTTTATCCACAACACATGAGCACTCCATGACTAAAAATTTAAGCAAGGAATGAAATCACTAGTTGGGTAATAAAACTGATCAGAGATAAAACAGTAAAATCAGATAAAACGGCTTATAAATATATATTCCAATCTCAATATTTAAAAACTTACATAAGAGATATGTGTATCAGTATAAAAATGTATCCAAAGCTTTTCACTGTATAGTGTTTCTTGAAACAAAAATCCAACCATCTACCATTAAGGTTTGTTTCTTTTATCCTTTAACAAAAAGAAAATGAGTTTCATAACCCTAACTTCTAAGTAGTTACAACTAGAAGTTACATCTTAGCTTTCGAATTCTTAAAACAGCTCATCAACAACTATTTTTATGATAACAAAGTAAAATACTTTGATAGCTAGAGATGAGGTGGCTCATAACTGCTTGGCAGCCTTAGCTAGCATAGTTATGCCTTCCAAGGCATGTGATTTCTTCTTATATCGAGTTTGTTAATTCTCCAATCCACAAACCTTGCTAAGCAGTCCCCTGTTTTGCTTCTTCAAGTCCTCGATTTGCTTTGCCATATCTTCAGCTTGCACTTCTACCTCTCCCTTCCTCCTTAAGGATTCTTTAGAAACTGAGATCAATTCTTGGTAATAAGAATGTAACTCTTCTAAGTCTTCTCTCATCCTTTTATTGGTAGTTCTAAGTCCTTCATTTGACTCTCTCATAAATGCTTCCTATGTTTTATACTACTGAATAGACTTCTTTAAATTTTCAACCTCAGTATCAATTCGAACATCTGGATGTATAATCGAATGTTGCTCTAATTCAAATGGAATATTCAACTTTTTAAAGATTAATTCCTCTTCTTGCTTATTTCTAGATATTGCACCTGAGAGGGGAAAAGCTAAAGTGGATGGCTTTTCAACATCTGGGATAACCTCTTGTTCTACTACCATTTCTTGTTCTGCAATTCTTTCACAATCCTTGACCATTTCAATTATCATGCCAGTCTCTTTCTTTGTATCCATTTTAATCTCCTAATCAAACTCAACATTCTCAGCATTACTATTTCCATCTTCTTCTTCTGAAGAGTCTCCAATAATGGTAGCCTTCTCTTCCTTTAGCTTAGGATCGAGTATCCTTCTCATATTCAATCTAATTTTATTAATAGCTCTTATTTTAGGTCACCACTTAGTCTCCCTAAGCTTTGTCAAAGCTTTCATATAAGCATAAAAATTTGGAATGTGAAATACCCCCTCTTCAATATCTACAACAGGAATACCTATAACTAAACTTTCTATCTCCAAAACACAACTATGCATGTCTTGTTTCGAACTAGCAGCTTCCTCTATATCCATAGAAGCAATATTCTTTCATTTGTTAATCTCTGAAACATGTTCAGGTTGTCCTTCAAGTATGCTTTATTTTTGCATTACATCTTTAGGGTTCTGAGATTATTTTTGTAGATCAATACTCTGCGAATCATCTTGTACACTGGTACTCTACTAATTCTCTTCTGTGTCCCTTTTAAATTTCTTCATAAAACTGGTTTGTTTGCTTGGTGTACGTTTCTCCTCTTGTTCATCCTGCTTAATTATGAATCCTGACCAGAACAAGAAGTGGTCCCAATTTCGACCTTCCTTCTGTAAAACTGAACAAACTATCAACTTAACAAGTCCATGATGAAATAAAGACTAGTTTGAGCTGTTAAACTAACCCTTAACTCTGCTAGACATTTTTTTAAGGCTTTTTAACAAGAAGAAACTTAAACTCATCTTTGATTGCTCAATTAAATGCATCAAAATCCTGATATCATACTTGAAAACTGAAGCAAAGTGGCCTTCACAGGTGATGTAGCTCTGAATAATCTCGATTACTTCCTTCCACTGTGGTTTAAAATTATTTATATGCACACATTTACTCCAATCTAATTCTCCAACTCCTGGTATTAAAAACATGCTAGGGTTAAAATCGAAAGCAGATTTTTTAAACCATAATTTTCCCTCTGAGGGTACACCGACTGCTTCTGCAACTAGGGCTTCAGTCAATTTGAACTTCAAGGTATCAAATTTCACATTACTTTCAACAAGTTGTTGGGAGAAAGCATGGGTTACCTTGACATTGAACCCTGTAATCTTCTCGAAAAACACAAACCATCCTAATGACTTGAAAATTGCAGCACATTCAGGAAATTCTGTTGCCCAAGTGATGTAGGTTGGTTCAAACCGACTCAGCTCTCCACTCCTACCACTCTTGCCCATATTTTCAATGTATTCTACAAATACACTATCCTATTCTCCTGCAACTGAATTAAAGGTGAGATTTTTCAAAATTTACGTGTCTTCAGCTACTAAACTTGAAATCCCCAAATCGGAGATCGTGGCATCTCAAACCCTGAAATTACGGGATGATAATCATCATAAGTTCATACATGTGTCATAATGAGGAAAATAGGTGCCTAGAAGCTCCTCTTCCATCATCAAAATACATTGGATATGTCCTGTCATCGCAAATCCACTAATTTTCATAATTTTGGGATTCCTGTAGCATGCTAGAGTATTGAATTTGAGCCTTGCACTGCAGGAATCATTCAATGTGCAATTTGATATATAAACTCAAAGATATAGGTTAGACGTTGGATAAAACACTTAGGTAAGTATTTTTTGAAGACTTTGAACTGAAATATTACATAAAATAAGCCATCAAGGGTAAGTCAAATCAATTAAAGCCATAACTATAGGCTAAAAGATTAGAAGACAATAAAAAATGGTTTAAATTTCAAAATGAAATAAAATGAAAAAGAAGATAAAGTATAAACATTGAAGAAAGACACACAAAAACCTAAAGACAATTTCAATGTTAACATCTGGCCCCTGCTGAGGGATGAAAGCCTCCTTGTGAGGTTTCAAGAACCTATAGACTAGTGCCTTCTGCCATCTGAACTGAAACTTCTCTTTATTCTGCAAGCTTCCATTTGGCATGGAGTCTTATTCCTCACCAGTATGTACAATAAGTGTAACTTCTTTCAATTGTACAAATGTTTGAGGAATCGTCCATTGACTGGAGTAGACAATTCTTCACCTTCCAAAGTCTGCAATATGAAAGTATTATTCTCCAAAAATTTTGAAATCATGAAGGGACCTAGCCACGGATTGTCAAACTTACCATGCTGACCCTTCTGATCTCTTCTAGCATCCCATATCAGCACCATATCACCAAGATAAAATGTATCTTCCTTTACTTTTTTAATCAAATCTTCCTTTGATTTTATTCCTGTATGCTTGAGCCTTTTCTGCTAGAGCTTCTCATTCTTATTGCAATTCAACCAATGAGAAAATTCTTCTTTGAAGATCATTAGGTTCTTCTTGACTATCTTGGAAAAATTTCATTACTGGAATGCCTAGCTGAATAGGAAAAACTGCATTTGTACCATAAACTAATTGAAAAGGAGACAAACCTATTGCTTTCTTGGTAGTTATCCTATCTGCCCATAATGCATACTTTAGCATTGAATCCCAAGATATCTTATTTTGATTTAACAGCTTTCTGATACTTTGAATAATGTTTTTGTTTGATGACTCTTCTAATCCATTACCCTAAGGGTAATAGGGTGTAGAATGTCTCAGATCAATTCCATTCTGCTCACAAAAAATTACCATAGATTTTGACTTGAAAGCTGGTGCATTATCAGTCATCAACTTCTGTGGACAACCAAATATACTTAGAATATTCTCCTGTATAAAATTCATGATGACTTTTTCAGTTGCATTACGTGTAGTAATTTCCTCCACCCATTTGGTGAAGAAATCAATAGTTGTAAGTATCCACTTGTGTTGTCCACTATATGCAGGGTTAATCTCTCCTATAGATTATAATCCCCACTGTTGAAATGGGGCATTCACTGCAATAGGCTTTAATGGTAGGGATATGAGTTTTTTCCTTCCAACAAACTTTTGACATTGAACACATGCTCTCACCTGCTGATACACATCTGAAAATAATGAAGGCCAATAATACCCAGACCTGAGGATTTTATAAGCTATAGATTTCCAATACTTGTGACCCCCACAAGCACCTTCATGCATTTCTGAAATGACCTCTTCTATCTGTGACTTTTCCAAACATCTGAGTAATATTCCACCTGGATCTTTCCAGTACAACTGTCGATTTACCAAACAATATTTTGTGGCATTCAACTTTAATGACCTTGATGCTTTCTTATCAAAATGAAGAGGACATTGTAAATGCAATAAGAAGTAAACTATATCAGCATACCATTTTGATTCTGCATATTTTTCCATAGTGTGCTCTTCATTTTCCTTCATTTGCAATTCTTCTTGAGTTGACTGATTAGCTACCGAATGGATATCTAAAGCCTCACAATTTGAATCAGCTAACAATCTTGCTAAACCTTGTCCCTTCACTAATTTTGTAGGCTTGATTTCTACGTCATATTCCATAATTTTTGCAATCCACCTACCCCTTTTTCCTTCACTGTCTGGCTGAGTTAAAATTTCTTTAATGTTAAATTTTTAGAATTTACTTCAATCTGATCTAGGATCTTAACTGAGAGAACAACATGTACAAAAAATCTACAGCATATCAATCATGGACACAATAATGCAAGCACACAAGAGACACGGAGTTTACTTGGGGAAAACCATAAAGGTGAAAAACCCCAATAACTTCCTCAGAGATAGATAGAGCAATGATACAACCAGAATACAAGAGATAGTCTTCTCCTAGTAGTAGAGCCTCCTCCTCCACAAGTGCGCCACTTTCGCAAGTGTGAGTGAGAGAATAGAATGTGTAAAATGAGAGAGACACACTCTCTATTTATACACTAAGTTTACTTGACCTTTACTCAACTAGGTCGGCCTCACCTTAACCACTTAACATAATGCTAACTGGGTTGACCCCCACTAGGGTGGTCTAATAACCCTTTGACCCTCATGGCTTATACAAGGCTGACCCCAACAAGGTGGTCTAATAACCCATCAAGTATAAGTTACGACACTTACAATATAAATGACAACACTTCCGTATAGAGGAATAATAACATCTCTATAGGAATACAATATACATATATGTGAAATACATTCTGAATTTACATAAACATCAACACTCCCTCTTAACTAGGAAGGTATTTCTCAACACAGGTCTTCTAGCATAAGTCTTCTTCTCTGGATCATTGTCACTTGATAATTGTCATCGATCCATCATCATCATCACTGATGCTTCTATCTCAATCAATCTCTGCATCTACTCGTCATAGGAAGTTCTACAAAGCCAGTCCTTTTTCATACTAGATGTAGGCCCACCACCTGCAGGTCTTCGTCATCACTGGCCATACTGTGGAATCCTCAGGATTTATTACGTGCATCACAAAACCTCGAAAGAGCATCCCAGGCTGTTACGCGCACACGGCTCTACCTATAGGATCTCCCAGGGCCATATTATATGTGACCTCACCACAAAACCTCGCAAGAGCATCCCAGGCTGTTACGAGCACACAGCTCTACCTATAGGATCTCCCAGGGACAGATTATATGTGGTCACCACAAAACCTCGCAAGAGCATCCCAGGCTATTACGAACACACAGCTCTACCTATAGGATCTCCCAAGGACAGATTATATGTGGTCATGGCAAAACCTCGCAAGAGAATCCCAGGACTTATTACGGGCACACAGCCCAACCTATTGGATCTACTAGGGACATATTATATGCCATAGGACAAAACCTTGAAAGAGCATCTTCTAGATATCCCAAGGCCAGATTATATGCCATAGGAAAAACCTCAAAAGACTATCTGCAGATCTCCCGGGGCCAAATTATATGTCCTCCTAGAGCAAAACCTCGAAAGAGCATTTTCTAGATATCCCAGGGCCAAATTACATACCATAGGCAAAACCTCGAAAGACTATCTGCAAATCTCCCAGGGCCAAATTATATGCTCGTCTGCACAACCTGATTCACGGCCACAGAGTATCAACCTGATACTCACCATACATCATCCTGATGTACACATGATCATCCTGATCATCATCACTGTAACATCCTACTGCATGTCATCTGGAGCAACATCCTGAAGGTCGTCATCCATGATCATCCTGATCATACAATGCATCTACCTGATGCATACCAAGTATCTACCTGATACATATCATTATACATGATCCACCTGATCATACAGTGTATCCACCTGATACAAATACAAATACATGATACATATCACCATACATGATCCACCAGATCATACAATGCATCTACCTGATGCATACCAAGTATCTACCTGATACATATCATCATACATGATCCACCTGATCATATAGTGTATCCACCTGATACAAATACAAATACATGATACATATCACCATACATGATCCACCTGATCATACAATGTATCCACCTGATACATATACAGATACATGGTCCAAGTATCCAACATGATGCATATACAAAATACATACAAATGATCCAACCATTCATATCCGGCATCCAACATGATGCGTACATACATATACATATAAATGATCCAACTGATCATATCCAACATCAAACATGATGCGTACATATATAAATGATCCAACTGATCATATCCAGCATCCAACATGATGTGTATACAGAGCAGTAACTGGAGCATCGTCCTGATGCTCATCATCCAGCACTTACATCCACAGCCATGTGAAGGATCCTCCTTCCAACATGCTTGGAATGGCTTCTGCAAATGTGTCCATCACTTCTTCCTCGAAGTGTCATCAATCTGAAGAACACCAAGCCTCTCCCTGAAGTACTCGAACTTCACCCTGGCTAGTGGCTTCGTCAACACATTTGCAATCTGCTCGTTCATCGCAATGTACAGGATCTTCACAGCTCCTCTCTGCACCATATCCCTGATATAGTGATATTTGATCTCTATGTGTTTCGACCTGTCATGAAACACTGGGTTCTCGGATAGATTCACACAACTCTGATTATCACAAAATATACCAATAGCATCCAACGGGAGATCAAATAACTCAGACAGTAGCTTCCGTAGCCATACTGCCTCACAACTAGCTGAACAGGCTGCAACATACTCTGCCTCAGCTGTACTCAGTGCTATGCAGGACTACTTCCTGCTGAACCAAGAGATCACACCTGATCCCATACTGAAGCAGCACCCATATGTGCTCTTCCTATCTGTAGCACTTTCTGCCCAATCTGAATCAACATAACCCTGCAGGTTAAACTTTTGATTCACTTCATACTTGAGCCCATAATCCACTGTACCTTTCAGGTACCTCAGAATATGCTTTACAGCAACCAGGTGAACACTCCTCGGATCTGTCAGGAACTGGCTCAATGTGTTCACCGCAAAGCAAATATCTGGTCTCATGTTCATCAAGTACATCAAGGACCCAATCATCTGATGATACATAGTGACATCAACTGGTTCAGATGAAGCATCACACAGAAGCTTCAGGTTCGATGCCATAGCCTCGCAGTGCATCATCCCGAACCTCTTCAGGATCTCTACGGCATACTTCCCTTGTCCAAGGAAGATTCCATTTGCACTCTGCCACACCTCCATACCTAGAAAGTGGTGCATCATACCCAAGTTCTGCACATATATGACTCCCTGTCATGTGTCTCAGAACCAAGTGGCTACTCCACATACACTTCTTCTTCAACTACACCATTCAAGAAAGTTGTCTTGAAATCCATCTGGTGTATCTTCTATTTCATCACTTTTATATTTATCTATGCTGCCATCTGCAGCATGCTTGATCTTGATAGATCCATATGGAAGCCATAACAAACTTCCCTTCAGGTCTTGGGACTACATCCCAAACATCATTCTTCGTGATCGACGGATCATGGCATTCTTCCCATATCCTAGGAACTTCAATATCTTCAATAGATAATTTTTTTGTTGAACAAATGTTGTAGTTCTTCTTTTGTAGGTGATGGCATACGATCTTTCCTACACAACAAGTTAAATTGCATGATTAGAAAACATCTCATAGTTTTCAGAACAAATTCTTACACAAAAGGAAATATGTCATACAGTCATGCAATTATCTTAGCCAATGCTTCAATACAACATTTATCCATATCCCGTAACTTTCTAGATGCCTTCCAATCTCCCAACATGTCAACAAAGAGGTTTCATTCTAGATAAGTAGCAATGGAATGTTGTACAGTGCCATAGGCCACTTACCCATGCATATTAGTAGTATACTGTTCATCAATGCAACTATTCTAATATGCATAATACACAACCTAATTCTAGGAACATCAATATATACATTATTGAACAGTATTATTTAAACAATAAAATATGCAAGTAATGACAATTCAAATACTTATCTTTGTTTGTTTGTTGGGTTGACTCCCTCTCAGTCTTTGCTTCTTTTCTGCAACTCCATTCTTATGTGGATTGTGAGAAGTGGTCAACTCCCTCTGAATATCTGCATCCTTGCAGAAACTACTGAAGTGTGCTCCTTTGCTCTCTTGCAGGAACAACTGGAGTGTGCTCCCTCTTGATCTTTGCTTCCTGGATTACCTGTCCTTGAACTTACATCCATCCTTAATAACTATGCATGCTTATTAGTATCATCATTGTGTTATCCTTGAGGTCTCATACACATTTATTAGTATAATATTAATACTATCAAAACACAATAATCTTAAACATGTATATTCATGATCATTCACAGATAATAAACATTAGTATTCAAGGTTTCAAGGAAGTCTTCTTTTACTCATACATATTCTTATTTGATCATAGCATTCTTTTGGTTAGTTGAATCATCAATCAAGATAAAAGATATAACATGCATAAAACCCATGATTATTCAAACCTATACCTTCATGATTCTTCTGGTTAGTCATATCATCAATCATGGTAAGAAACATAATATGCATAAAACCATGGTTATTCAAACCTATGACTTCGTGAATAATCATTATCAACAACACAACAGTATAAGATCCTAACACAAGGTAGGATTCTAGCTTGATATAGGAAAAACATACCTGGATTAGCATGCTAGCTAGTTATGTCTAACATACCCGCATAATGTCTTCTGGTTCTCTTCAGTGACTTGTGCTAGTAACCTGCATGTCTCATAATTTAACCATTGTAGGACCAAGTTATACATACCTCGAAAGTAGATCTTCTATGTGATCCATGATAATGTATGAATCTTTGTCTTCATGTCACCATGAGCATATGTTCTTGAAGTAGAACACGATTTGACTTTCTTGGTGTACCTTTTGTGTTAGAAAACAACATAAACCTCATACAACATCACAATGCATTAGTACAATCATAAGTGTCAAAACCTTAATCAATGAATATCTTCTGTTAAGGTGATACGACAAGTCCAGTAATTAATCAAGATTGTACTGTAATGATATGAAGACAAACATATGATAAACTTAACCATGAAACATACCTGTAAGCCATACCTGTCAAGATTGCTTGTAATCTTCTTCTGGAAGGCCTTAGCCTCATCTCCCTCTGAGACAGGAACTTCTTCACTTATGCAGGTTACCAATCCATCTTCTTCTAGGATTAACCCAATCCACTTGATTTGCAAGAATTGGACCTGGAGCTGGATTAGGGTTTTTCAAAGAAACCCCAAAAATTCAAACTTTGAATTTCAAACTTTCGAAAGGATAGAAATATGCACCTTGATGAGCTGATCAAGTTGGTATATTCAGAATTTGAAAACTGCAAAGTTTCACCCCTCAACATTGCCTTTTAGATTTTTGGATTCACTAGGAGGACCCTGAATTAGGGTTTGAGTTTCCCGGAGCTTCACCCAACCAAAATATTTGATTCAAAACTCTAAGCTTCAATTTTTCTGAGGAGCTTCCATCCATGCTCACAGATTTCCAAAATTCCAATTTTTGCAGAAGCCCTAATTTTTCATCTTTCCGATCAAAGTCCTGAATTGGGGTTTGATCAAGCCCGGCCTTCTGCCCAACCAAAAAATATCATATTGGTCTCTAAATTTTGATTTTGATGAGTAGCATCCATTCGTGGTCTCCTATTACAAAAATTCCAACTTTCTTCGCAGCTCTAAATTCCGGAAGCCATGAATGAAGGTACTCAAAAATAATTATGTTGTGACATAAATATGTACCTAATTGTTTCTGGTGTAACTCTGAACTTTTTGATCCACAGGATCTGAAATTTTTTTTTGAGATAAACCGACCTGTTATCTTTCCATCCTGACAGGTTTGACCTTAATTGGATTCTCTGAGAGAGATTTATTCCAAGTGTCGCAACGTGACCTTTTTATGGGATAATACAGGAGAGCGAACTTGTACGGCATGCCACGTGTCATTGTTTCAACTTCGGCCTCTGAAAAATTTTCCTGAGATAGTACAGTCTATGTACTACCTATCGCGTTTTACAAAATTGCATTTGGAGCTTCCTAGCCCACGTTATGACCTTTTTCCCAAGGTCACCTGATTTTGACTCAGATCTAGAAGAGGCAGAAACCCTATATTGTACAGATCATAAATCACAAAGTACAATGAATTAGAGGTTTTCCTTTGGAAACAAGGTACATAGGGATCTGATCTTCTACCTGTAAAAGTTTCAGATCCGAACACTTCGCCAAAACGGATTTATAGAGAAAGTGCTACGATGACTGGTTTTTTCTATATCAAGCCCTAGCATCGTAAGTGCAACAAGTGTCATACATGCCATATCATGCCTTCTTTCAGGCTAGCTCTGATACCATGTTAAATTTTTAGAATTTACTTCAATCTGATCTAGGATTTTAACTGAGAGAACAAAATGTACAACAAATCTACAGCATATCAATCATGGACACAATAATGCAAGCACACAAGAGACACAGAGTTTACTTGGGGAAAACCATAAAGGTGAAAAACCCCAATAACTTCCTCAGAGATAGATAGAGCAATGATACAACCAGAATACAAGAGATAGTCTTCTCTTTGCAGCAGAGCCTCCTCCTCCACAAGTGCGCCACTCTCCCAAGTGTGAGTGAGAGAATAGAATGTGTAAAATGAGAGAGACACACTCTCTATTTATACACTAAGTTGACTTAACCTTTACTCAACTAGGTCGGCCTCAACTTAACCACTTAACATAATGATGACTGGGCCGACCCCCACTAGGGTGGTCTAATAACCCTTTGACCCTCATGGCTTATATAGGGCCGACCCCAACAAGGTGGTCTAATAACCCATCAAGTATAAGTTACGACACTTACAATATAAATGACGACACTTCCGTATAGAGGAATAATAACATATCTATAGGAATTCAATATACATATATGTGAAATACATTCCGAAGTTACATAAACATCAACATTTAATAGCAGCATTAGGTACATAAGCAATTATCTTCGATGCAAGATATAGATTCTGAAAAACTTGAAAGCTTTAACAAGTGCATATGCTTGTTTCTCAAGTGTATTGTACTTTAATTCTAAGTCTCTGGGAGTCTTACTGAAGAAATCTATAGGCCGTTCTAAACCATCTGCATTTTTATATAGTAGAACAACAACTATAGTGCCTTGGGATGCAAAAGAAAAAGTGAGAAAATATTTTGAAAAGTCCAGACTTACCAAGACTAGGGCTTCTGTCAAAGCTTGTTTAATATTTTCAAATGAAGCTATAGCTTATGTTGTCCATTTCACGTCATAATCATTCCTCAACATAGATGTAATATGTTTGATATTTTTGGCAAAATTCGGGATGAACCATCTCAGAAAATCGATTTTCCCAATAAATGATTGAATATCCTTCTTGCTTCTGCGAATTGTAATCTTTAGAATTGCTTTAACTCTCTCTGGGTCTATTCTAATACCATCTGCTGAAACAAGATGCCCCAAAATTTTTCCTTCATGTACAGCAAAATGTGACTTTTTAGGGTTCAAAGACAACCCAAATTTCCTACACTTCAGAAATGTTTGTCTAAGATGTTGCAAGTGTTCATCATCAAACTTCGAAAACACAGTAATATCATCAAGGTAAATGACTACAAATTTCTCTCTTTCTCCAACAAAGGCTATATCCATAGCTCTTTGAAATGTTGCACTAGCATTCATCAATCCGAATGGCATCTTATCGTACATGAATGTACACCAAGGAGTTGTAAAAGCAGTCTTTTCCCTATCATCAGGATGCACAACAATTTGATTATACCCCGAAAATCCATCAACCATTGAAATTCTCTGAGCACCCACTACTTTCTGCAAAATTTGTTCAATTTTAGGTAAAGTATAATTATCCTTCAATGAAGCTCTATTAACATTCTGAAAGTCTACACATAATCTAATATCTCCATTCTTCTTTCGTACTGGAACCAAGTTTGCAACCCATGATGAAAATCTCAGTGGAACAATTATCTTTGCATCCAATAATTTCTTAACCTCCTTCTCTATCATTAGTAACAAAGCTGGATTGATTCTCCTTAGCTTCTATCTAAAAGGTTTAACATTTGGATTTAAAGGCACTTTATGTTGAATAATACTAGTGTCATAAGTTCTCAGATCTTCATAACACCAGGCAAAAATATCAACAAACTCCCTCAACAATTTAATGTACCTGTTTCTTTGCTGAACTGAAAGAGATTTAGAAATCTTCACTATCTTTGGCTAATCTTCTGTACCAATGTTACAGCTCAGAATGTTTTCCTCTGAATGTTTTCCTCTGAAGATTGCATGGACGGTTTTAATAATGTGTCATCTTTAGAAAATATTCTCTCAAGGGGGACCAAACCCTTAGGAATAAAATTTCCCTCCAGCTCAATAATTTTATGATCAACAATTGTATTTTCTGTGTATGTAGTAGTGTCATCTATCTCATCATCCTGATCTTGATCGATTAGAGAATTAGAAAACTCTCTAGCTAATTCCAAGAATTTTTTGATTTCCACATCATCCTAAAAAATTGTCCATTGTTTTATATTATCTGGCACTGAAGGTCTATATTTAACCTCAGTTGGATATTTCAGCTAAGTATGTTTTGGAATTTTGAAATTAGTGGCTACCAAATCCAATCAATCAGCTGTCTGATTTTGATCTCTGGGAATAAAAGTAATATTGAATGCTAAGAAAAAGTTATCAATCATATCCCAAACCTCGTTTCTATATACCTTCAACAAATCCTACTTTACCTGATATTTTCCCTTCACATGTTGGACAACTAGTTTGCAGTTTCCTTAAACAGAAAGGTGTTGAATTCCCAAATCCTTTGCAGCCCTTAAACCAAGTATTAATGCCTCATATTATGTTGTTTTTTTAGTAGTGACAAATTCCAATTTATACATCAAACAAATTACCACTCCACAAGGAGAAATCAACACAATACCAGCACCTGCTCCTTCTTTGGATGAAGAGCCATCAAAATACATCTGCCACAACTCGTCTTTTTGTTCAATAGTAGGTTCAACTGATGCTTCTTTTTCTACCTGCAGTACTTCAGTTGTATTTTCATCACTAAAATGAAGCATACAAGATCCCAATTCTTCATCTACTAAATAAAGGGGATGATTGATTGGGTTCTTATCGTCTGTGACTATGAAAGAATACTACAATTCCCTATAAAATCTTTTGTTCTCTCCACCAAACACTGGAATGGTTGCATATGCCAGGTCCATCTACAATGTACCACCTATTTTCTTTTCCCAAGACCTTGAGAGAAGCATGCCAAACTTAGGAGATTTCAGCAACTACCACATCCATTATAACACTCTTCATTGGTAATTGAGAAAGATTAACCACAAGATCTTTAATTACTCCTAGACATTTCACAGCTCTGGAATCAAATTCAAATAAATCATGGTATGGCTTTGTGATACTCAAACCAAGGGCCTCCATGACTACTTTAGGAATCAAGTTATGTGAGGCTCCGGAATCTAGAAGTAAATTGCGAATCATTTGATCATGGACAGTCAAGGTTATATAAAAAGGTGGAGGAAAAGTTGAAACACTTTTGGGCTTTTCAAACGAGGAAGAACCAAGAATAATTGTAGGATGTTCTTCCTGCAAATTTACAGTATCTGAAGGAGAGGATTTAGCTTGAACATTCAATAGCTTACATGCAGAATCTCTAAAACAAGGAGTCTTTATTAACTCAGTCAATGGCACTGGAACCTTGATTTTACATAATTCATTCTCAAAGTTAAAAGTTTGTGCATTTTTACTAGTTTCTTCAATCTCTAATGCTTTGACCTGATCCCCTTGATTCTGTCTCTTTTCTTGTGTTTGATTAGGCAACTATTTAGCAGGTGGAACTATCTTCTTCTTTGGAATCTGGACAAATTGTTTTGGACCTTATCTTAAATTATAAGACTTTTTAGGTTCAGTCTGACACATACTAGCCGAAACCTAAGGGTCATTATCACTTCCATCTTGATAATCATAGAAATCATAATACTCAGAATTCTAATAGCTGCACTCAGTTGTAAAACCTTCAGATGACAACTCCCCAAAATAAATTAAATTCTGATTTGAATCATCCTCATACTGCAAATCTTCCCCTGTTCAACTTCTTCTATAAAATTATTTTGGAATGGGGAAGGAACTCTCCGATCTTCATTTTCTCTTCTCTCCCTCTGAATATCATTGTTTCTTCTTTCTCGAGGAATGAATCTTCGTACAAAAGGACGTCTAAACTGATTAGGATTTTGATTAGGATTTCTTTCCCCCTCTTGAATAGGTTTATTTGAATTCTTTTCCAATTCCAGTTTGTTCACTTTTGCATTCAGTGTTTTAATTAACTTATTCATCTCATCTATCTTACCTTCTTTTTTTTTTGATGTAGAGGCTGAAGGTATTATTGCATTTTTACCTTTCTGGTCATGAACCTGATAATCAGACTGATTTTTAAGCCTATTTGAAGTTAGAATATTTGATTCAACCTCCAGGGAAGCTTCTTGCATGTTCAATAAAGTCACTTACCTTCTTTCTCTTAAATGCAAAGAAAATTCATGGTCAAAGGAATTGGCGTAGGTTAGCTTAGCTGAGTTCATGGAAGGCTTGAATTCAGCTGGGATCCTTCCATACATTTTATTGAAACACTTGGAGAAGTCTGCCACAGTTTCATATTTTTTCCTTTTTAATGCTGCAAACTCAGTAATGTAATAAGTATGATCCTTAGTATCTCACCATTGTCTCATAAACGTTTCTTGGAGTTCCTCGATCAAAGTTATTGAGTTAGCTGGAAATTCTTGGAACCACTTTCTTACTTCCCCATCTAAATTTTGCACGAACATTCTCATCCACACATCTTTATCTTCAATGTTTTGGTTGCTTGCATAACTCAAAATAGCATTCCAATGTTCTTCAGCAATGACTTCTCCCTGACCATTAAACCTAGGTAGGTATTTTTGATAGTCTTCTCCAGGTAAGGCATTTAGAGGCTGAGGTAAAATGAAGGGAGCATACCTAGCAACTACCATTCTATCCATCATATCAAGCTGTTGTCCAGCCATTTTAGAAGTAGTTTGACTCAATAAGGACAAAGGTTTATCAATATTTTTACTTGAACTTAGTTGATGGATAAGAATATGAGGTTTAAATTGCAGCAAGGGGAGTATTTCAACTTTAACCTTTCTAGGAGACAATGGATTAGTGAAAACCTAAATATCAACCTCCTCTAACTTAGGCTCTAAATACAGAAATGAAGATATTGTCTGTGATTGATAAGAAATAAGGAAATATGGAGAAGATTGAGACCTTCGAATTTGTCTGGCCTCTTTCAAAATCTATTTTGGGTCTAAAACTCCTGGATGTAAAGGTGAAGTACGTTTCCCTCTTGTTCCAAACCTCCTGGAAGCCATTGTGAACAATTGTTTTTTGGTGAAGATGTAGTCTGAAATATAAAATTATGATCTTGTTCACCTCAAAACAAGAACAATATAGATACTCCGGGGAAGATATAACTTCACTTTCATCCCGAGCAATGGCACCAAAGATGTTTGTGCTATAAATTGTCCCTAGACTATGGAGGGGCAAGATAGTACAATCTCAACAATCTCAACATAACAAGCATGAAATAAGGTTTTGTTTTTATAGTTTATTGGTTTGAGAGTTTCATATCCAAGAAAATAATCAATCATTCAAACAAATACAAACTCATACATAAACTAAATCATCTAACACATCAAAGAAATAAGATATTTAATACTTCAAAGATTAAATATAAGCCAACACATTCATAAACACAATATTGGTTTATCCTCAACACATGAGCACTCCGTGAATAAAACTTTAAGCAAGGAATGAAATCACTAGTTGGGTAATCAAACTGATCAGAGATAAAACAATAAAATCAAATAAAATGGCTTATAAGTATATATTCCAATCTCAATCTTTAAAAACTTACATAAGAGATATGTGTATTAGTCTAAAAATGTATCCGAAGCTTTTCACTGTATAGTGTTTCTTGAAACAAAAATCCAACCATCTACCATCAAGGTTTGTTGCTTTTATCCTTTTACAAAAAGAAAATGAGTTTCATAACTAACCCTAACTTCTAAGTAGTTACAACTATAAGTTACATCTTAGCTTTCGAATTCTTAAAACAGCTCATTAACAACTATTTTTATGATAACAAAATAAAATACTTTGACAGCTAGAGATGAGGTGGCTCATAACTGCTTGGCAGCCTCAACTAGCATAGCTATGCCTTCCAAGGCATCTGATTTCTTCTTATCTCGAGTTTGTTGATTCTCCAATCCATGAACCTTGCTAAGCAATCCCCTGTTTTGCTTCTTCAAGTCCTCGATTTGCTTTTCCATATCTTCATCTTGCACTTCTACCTCTCCCTTCCTCCTTAAGGCTTCTTTAGCAACTAAGATCAGTTCTTGGTAATGAGCATGTAACTCTTCTAAGTCTTCTCTCATCCTTTTACTGGTAGTTCTAAGTCCATTTGACTCTCTCATAAATGCTTCCTATGTTTTATACTGCTGAATAGACTTCTTTAAATTTTCAACCTCAGTATCAATTCGAACATCTGGATGTACAATCGAATGATGCTCTAATTCAAATTGAATATTCAACTTTTTAAAGATTAATTCCTCTTCTTGCTTATCTCTAGATATTTCACCTGAGAGGGGAAAAGCTGAAGTGGATGGATTTTCAACATCTGGGATAACCTCTTGTTCTACTACCATTTCTTGTTCTGCAATTCTTTCACAATCCTTGACCATGTCAGTCTCTTTCTTTGTATCCATTTTAATCTCCTATGAATCAAACTCAGCATTCTCAACATTACTATTTCCATCTTCTTCTTCTAAAGAGTCTCCAATAATGGTAACCTTCTCTTCCTTTAGCTTAGGATCCAGTATCCTTCTCATATTCAATCTAAGTTTATTAGTAGCTCTTGTTTTAGGTCGCCACCTAGTCTCCATAAGCTTTGTCAAAGCTTTCATATCAACATCAAAATTTGGAATGTGAAATACCCCCTCTTCAGTATCTACAACAGGAAGACCTGTAACTGAACTTTCTATTGTTTCGAACTAGCAGCTTCCTCTATATCCATAGGATCAATATTCTTTCCTTTGTTAATCTCTGAAAACATGTTCAAGTTGTCCTTCAAGTTTGCATTCTTTTTGCATTACATCTTTAGGGTTCTGAGATTGTTTTTGTACATCAATACTCTGCAAATCATCTTGTACACTCATACTCTGCAAATTCTCTTTTGCGTCCCTTTTAAGTTTATTCATAAAACTGGTTTGTTTGCTTGGTGTACATTTCTCCTCTTATTCATCCTGCTTAATTATGAATTCTGACCAAAACGAGAAGTGGTCCCAATTTCGACCTTCCTTCTGTAAAACTGAGCAAACTATCAACTTAACGAGTCCTTAATGAAATAAAGACTGGTTTGAGCTATTAACCTGACCCTTAACTCTGCTAGACATTTTCTGAAGGCTTTTAACGAGAAGAAAGGTAAACTCATCTTTGACTGCTCAGTTAAATGCATCAGAATCCTGATATGATACTTGAAAACTGAAGCAAGGCGTCCTTCAAAGGTGATGTAACTCTGAATAATCCCGATTAATTCCTTCCACTGTGGTTTAAAAATATTTATATGCACACCTTTACTCCAATCTAGTTCTCCAACTCCTGGTATTAGAAACATGCTAGGGTTAAAATTGAAAGCAGATTTTTTAAACCATAATTCGCCCTCTGAGGGTACACCGACTGCTTCCGCAACTAGGGCTTCGGTCAATTCGAACTTCAGGGTATCAAAGTTCACAGTACTATCAACAAGGTGTTGGGAGAAAGCATGGGTTACCTTGACATTGAACCATGTAATCTTCTCGAAAAACACAAACCATCCCACCGACTTGAAAATTGCAGCACATTCAGGAAATTCCGCTGCCCAGGTGATGTCGGTTGGTTCAAACCGACTCAGCTCGCCACTCCTGCCACTCTTGTCCATATTTTCAATGTATTCTACAAATACACTATCCTATTCTCCTGCAACTGAATTAAAGGTGATATTTTTTAAAATTTACGTGTCTTCAGCTACTAAACTTGAAATCCCCAAATCGGAGATCGTGGCATCTCAAACCCTGAAATTACGGGATGATAATCACCATAAGTTCATACATGTGTCATAATGATGTGATTAGGTGCCTAGAAGCTCCTCTTCCATCATCGAAATACATTGGATATGTCTTGTCATTGCAAATCCACTAATTTTCATAATTTCGGGATTCCTGTAGCGCACTAGAGTATTGAATTTGAGCCTTGCACTGCGGGAATCATTCAATGTGCAATTTGATATATAAACTCAAAGATATAGGTTAGACTTTGGATAAAACACTTAGGTCAGTATTTTTTGAAGACTTCGAAATGAAATATTACATAAAATATGCCATCAAGGGTAAGTCAAATCAATTAAAGTTATAACTATAGGCTAAAAGATTAGAAGAAAATAAAAAATGGTTTAAATTTCAAAATGAAATAAAATGAAAAAGAAGATAAAGTATAAACATTAAATAAAAACACACAAAAACCAAAAGAAAATTTCAGTGATAACACATACCAACCACTATTTCATTGCATTCATTTCCAACATGTGAAGAACTAGTGTTACTATAAATATCATGGATTAGTGATTGAAGGCATAGTGGGGATTGAATAAGTTGTTAATCCAACCATACTTGGTATTATTACTCTTTTATATGTGCATATTTAGTAACCTTCTCCCAATTTGACATTATAGTCGGGTGCACTGGAAGATGGTGGATAGGGCACTCGTCATCAAAATTCTAATTCAAAAAATATTGAATATAAAATCCATGATATTAGTAAACACAATCCATTCAGTATGTTAAAACATTATATCAAATAAATATTAGAAATATGGAATTTTTTCCAATAGTACATGTGCAACTAACCATTTGATAAAAAATATCAAATTAAGCAATACATTTACATTAATTCCATTGAAAAGGAAATACTCAATGATATTTTTCTTGTGCCAAAAGAGGATGTCTAAATTTAGGTCCAATGTAAGCCATATTTGATGAGTGGTTTGTGTTGTAAGAAAGTTATAGTTTGTTAACAGCTCATCACAAACAAAAAAACTACATATTGCATCTACAATAACAAAACTGCATGCTTCCATTTTCATAAAGAACTTCTTATCATTAGAATGTTCCACAAGTGAACATTTTACACTAATTAATTAGCACCTGCAACCATTTATGAACCCATACAATTCTCCAATGAGTGCATGGATGACCATCAATATAAAACATATTCTTCTTGTTAAAGTTTATAGAAGCATAACCGTCCATTCACATAATACACATGGAAATGATATGTTTTTATTTAATTGAATTCAAGTGACAAGACTAATGATAAAGAGGACCACAAAAAGGCAAGTTCTATGACCTATTTTGGAGGAATGAATACATGTGAAAGGATAAACAACCCAAGATTTGCAACTTCTATTTTAAAATTGAAAATTATATAATTATTACCCGAAAAAAAAGGAGAATTCATTGAGCAATGAAAAATAAGATGGCCAAGAACCATAGGAGGTGTATTTGTAACTGGTTTGGTATTTAATTTCCACATGGATAAGAATAATGAAGTCACGACTACCCTCAAATAATTGAACCAATATTTGTGTGTACTTCAACATTTTGGTTTTCATCTCATGCAACTTTTTCAATCATCTAGTAGATATGTTTTTAGTGGTATTCATATCATAATTTGTCTCACTAGAAGTATTGCTAGGGTGAATCCACGAAGGTGGTTCACCATTTTGGCAAGTGGAACCCAAAAAATTTGTTTTTCTTACACTCGATCGAGGTATTTTCAAGCCCAACACCTGGATCGAGAGTTTTAAAATACCTCGATCGAGGGCATGACAATACCTCGATCAAGGGATTTTAAATACCTCAATCGAGGGTTGAAACAACACCTCGATCTAGCTTTTGAAAAAAAATAAAAAAGGCCTACAACCTCTTTTTTAGGCCCTCGATCGAGCAATTTTCTCGATCGAGGGTTTTAAAATACCTCAATTGAGGTTTATATAGAACCCTCGATCGAGGTATCATTTAGCACTCGAGTGGGGTATTTCAAATACCTCGATCGAGGACCTAAAAACAAGCCGAGAGCCCTTTTCACTGCAGAAAAAACGTTTTGTCTGCCTTTCAGAGGCTTAAACTATATCATTAAATGCACATTAATGGGCATACTTGATACCATTGGATTCGTCAATGAGTCCTCTATCTATATACATAAAATTTACAAATTTTTATCATTGTATGTCTTTTGTTTTTAAATTTCTACTAAAAATTGCCCTAAAAAACCCTACCGACAACTTCGATTGAGCTCAAAGATAAATAAACAACATTCAAAATACACATCCAAAAAATTTGAAAAAATACACAAGCACTAGATATGTGCATCCTCTTCAAAAGGGTATTTTTAGTTTTGCAAATTATGTAAACAATCAAAATATTTGGTGCAGACACACACATGTGTGCAAAATGTGACTGAAATATTCATTGGTCAGTTTTGAAAAATAATAATAAATATAATTTTTCAAGAAACATTAAAAGAAAAATATGTAAGCACTAGTGCATTCTGTGTAGATCATGTTCACATATTTCATTTTTTAAGATTATTACTTTAACATTAAATTATTGTGCACACACAAAAACCACTTGTTAATTGGTCTTCAAATTTTTAAGTACACATGTTTCATTAAATGAAAATTTGACACAATAAATGACATTGGTATATTTCTAAAAAACTATCATTGGAAAGCCAACATAATTCTCTACATTTCATTTTTTAACCGCATGTCGAAATTCATGTGGAAAATATGTGTTTTGAGGGCTTCAATTTAATACATGGGTAAAATTTATGTTTTTCAGTGCCATATTTGGCCAAAAAGAGTTACCCATCTTCATGGAATAACCCGAAATGGTTGTGAGAATTTTATGGTTCTTATACCATGTGTGAGAATTCTATGGTTGATATACCATGTATGAATTCAACAAGCAAAGAATCTTGAAATAGAGAAGTCCTCACAAAAAAAAATGCTCAAAGATTTGCATAATTGAGAAGAAAAACTAAGGAGAAATATGTGAGGCTAAACACAATTAATGTCAATTAAATGATGACCATATTCATTAATTAGAATACACTAAATAATACATATCAGGGGATAAAATAGAATTCGTTAAAGGCAAGTTGAAAAGCTCACAAAAGCCAGGCTTACCAAAAGCTAAGAAAAAACCTAGGTGGAGAAAACAATATCCAAATCAGTGTAAGGCTCAGAAATTGGAAAAAGAAATGTTGGCAGCTCATGAGTGAATAGAAAGGAAATTGATCATGACTTTTGGAGAGAATAAAGAGATGGAGGGCGATTTGTCCAAGTAAAGATAGTTCGCAAGTCAAACTAGCTTTACCTTATATACGAAAAGCAAAAAAAGCAGTGTAAAGCTATCTAAAGCAGGAAGGTGCACTTCTAAGCCAGGAATAGCAAGAAATCAAACATAATCAAGCAAGATATTATCCAGAATTAATCCAATTGTGCCCTAGTTACTCATGATCGTATGTGGTGGCACTAGAAGCCAAAATTAGGCCAACTACCTAGTCTAATCCTAGGAAATTAATAAAAAATGATTAGTGTATCATATCCTAAGTCTAAAGTGGGGTTTTAATGTTCCAACAATGGGTTGGTCAATTTAGGGTGAAATGTAGTTATTTTTTACTCTAAATTTTCAAAATAGGATCATATGGAAGTGTTCCTATTTTTTTATTATCTATATCACCTATTGGACTTTGGATCGCGAACTGGGAGGTATTATGCTATCAACATTGTATAGTTGATCATTAATATAATAGGACAATGTAACCATTGCATTTTGAATAGCCACATATTGTTTGGGTGTCATAAAATAGCTCAGTTGACAATGAAGTACCATTAACCCAATATGCTGACTAGATGATTCCATGTTACAATTGGTGTGTAAAGCAAATCTCAATTTTCACCTACTAGATTCATGTGTTGTCTTTCTCCTGATAAGATCTTGCGACATTGTTTTACTACTGGAATGTCTTGTACTTTAAAAATAGTCCCAAATCAAAATCCTACAAAACACAGAACATAATTATTCACTGCATCTACATAAATAACATAGATTCAATCATATAATAAAAATATATAAATAAAATAATAACTTATTGCAAATGGAGGGAGGAACTTAAAAAACATTGAACAATATGGAATAACATGGAATCTGAAGGATTAACAATTTGATAGTATAATTTTTTCTCCCTTCTTTTTATCTGAATAAGTAGTTAATAAATATTTACATTCTAAAAATAAATATTTATAACAATATAACAATCTAACTGCAAATAGACTTTTGAAACTATCTTTAATTATATGGTGCAAGTTTAAGCAAAAATTGTATCCTATAGAGTGTTGTAATTTATGTCTTTATATTCTCAAAAGAAAGTTTGGGAAGTATGTAACATTTTAAATTCCAATATATATTTAAAGCGATTTTTAATGTAATTGGTGCATGTATTACATATTACATGCCAATGCATACATAAACTTAAATTGTACCATTTTGTTAAACTATCATAAGAACGAGAAGCAAACACCAGTAACAACTTTATCAAAATAAAATATATGCAAATTTTTAATGGAGGATATCTGCAATGGTACTTTTCTATTTTCTCATAGCGCAATGCATTTTTAGCTATTGAGCATATTTGAGCACTTTAATATTTTAAGTGCATTGGAATTTGAAATATCAGGTGAAGAAAATAGTTAGAATTTCATTTTTAAAAAGAGGGTTTATTATAGAAAACCTAATCATCATTTCATTCTTTCACGAAATGTTTGAGGGGAGACTTGTGCAAGATATGTTTATAAGGGAAGACTTAGAGTGGCCATATTTTTATAAAGAGGAGAATTTGTAATGGATTGTAGATCACATACAAAAGGAGAAATTTTAGGTATGTGTCTTCTTACTATTTATCTCAAATTTTCCCTATTTGTTTCAAAAAAATCATTGATTCTTGGTTTTCCTATTAATATTTATAATGCATTCTAAAGAAAATGAAAAGTTTTTATAGTTACCTTAAACACTGGAAATCATATATTTATTGTTGTTTCCCTTGTATTTTATGTGGTTGTAAAATTTAGCATTAGGATTCTTCTATCTGTTAGATATAGAAGTATCTTGGGATGTCCAATGTCCTCTATGTTCATATTCCTAGCATGGATTTGCATTTTCAGTATATGCATCAAGATGGGGTGGAGGGTGATATGCACTCTACTAGGTGGCATGAATCCAACGGTAGATCCATGCGGACCTTTCCAAGTTATTTTCCTTACACATGTAATATTTTTAATTAAAAAGCATGCAAAAGTGGTATTTTTGCATACACTCACTTAGGGTTTTGTAAATCCTAATTGGAAGTGAGTTGTTCTAAGGAGGAAGGAGTTCATCGAAAAAGGTTACTTTGTAGTTTCTTCAAAGAGTGAGGTGATTGATAGAGGGACAGTGCACTTGTGCATGCATAGGGTGACTTCCTGGGGAGAGGGTTGCATCTGCATAGAGAGAGAGTGAGGGGATCCAAGAGGGATTTTCCCATACTTGATTAGAGGAAAAAATCATCCATTACAGTGTGCAAATAGTGCATCTGTGCAGAGTTAGGTCAGATACTAAGCTTGGGAGACTTCTTAAAGGAGAGGGGTGCACTTCCTGAGGAGAGGAAAAAGTCTTTGTCAGAAAAGTCGACATTCTTGAGGCTAGGAGGGACAAGAAAATTAGAGGTGATCTTCTTCATTGATTGGAGAAGATCAGAGCAGATCTCATCTGAGTTTGACTAAGATCTGAGGAGGGGCGTCTTCATAACAGAGGAGGAGTGGTGCATTTCCCATACAGATGGGTCGCATTCCATACTGAGAGGTTGCAGTCTTTCTTCATTGTAAGAGCAGATCATGGTAGAGTGTTTAGAGAGATTGTACTACAACCATAGATTGGCAATGACAATATTTCATAAATCCATATCAGAGCAGACAACAAGGGCACATTTCCAATGAGAAACAGTAGATACTGCATGCATATCTAGGGTTTTGACATGTCAAGTTATATTGTATCTTCTCAACTTATGTTTGCATATTTTCTCTCTATTATATGCTCTGGACTCGAGAAAGAAGAAATCCCCTTAGATGTTGGTTTTACCCATTGGTATTTTCAGGATAAAACTGAGACTCACTTGTGTGTTTTCCATATTCTAATAAAGTTGATAGCATATCTATAATGCTTTTTGTTATAAGTTTATTGTTTATCTATGATATTCTATAGCATAGACAATTTGGGGTTGTTTTGGATTATAGAGACTCAAGTCCAATTGAGATATCAGTTTCCCATATTTAGTAGTGACATCTGGGAAAACATATCATGGTATAAAATCCCTGGTAAGGGTTAGAGTGGGAATTGACTCTCAGATCTGTGAGCTCTATACCAAATCTATGTGGAGACATAGCGCTGATATTATATCTGTGAAATAGAGACCATATCTACCAGATATGAAGAGAAGAGATCATATATGTGGTTGTAGAGGCCAGACCTTTTAGATCTGTGATTTTGGAGGTGAGATCTGAGATAGATATTTCATATCTGGGAGAGTAGGGGACGAATCTATAGCAGAGAGTTTATTTTGTTCAGTGGGATTTTGATTCAGTTGAGATTGACCAAAGATCATGGCTAGCAGCTTACGTGTTGAGGATCAATTGGATGGGTTCTCTAACCTTAGTGCATCGAAGTCTAGAGTTGTCATATTTTTGAAGGAAAGTGATTTATGGAATATTGTCGAGAGCACTGCCACAAAACCTCTAAATGTTCGATTAGATGTTGTGGAAAAGGAAGCCTATGACAACAAAAATATCAAGGCCCAAAGGATCATCCTTTATGCGATCAAGGATCATGTGATTCCACATGTTACAGGTAAAGAGAACGTGTATGAATGTGGGATGCATCGACGAAGTTGTATCAAAATATCCAATGAGAACAGGAAGATGGTACTTCATGAAAAGTTGAAGAGCACAAAGATGGTCAAGGATGAGAGTATTTCCACATACCTTACCAGGATAACAAATTTAAGAGATGAGTTGGGGACAGTGGAGGAGAAGGTAGAGGACGGAGAGTTAGTTTGGCAAGCTCTAAATGGAGTCACTAAGACATGGGTGGTGTTTGTTGAGTCCATTGTGTCCAAAGAGAACCTCCCCAAGTGGGATCATCTATGGGATGATTTCACATAGGACGAAACCCGGAGAGGTAACATTCAGGGCTCCTCTCATGCTAACCCTAAGGAGGATAATGTGGTGCTTGTAGCTAAAGGAAAGAAGAGGTTCAAGAAGAATGAACAGAAGAAGGACCTGAGTAGGGTCAAGTGCTTCACATGGAATGAGTACAGGAACTATGTAGGACAGTTCCCTCATAGGAAAAAGTATAAAAAGGAGAAGGATCAGCAGGTAGTTCCAGCAAAAGAAGTAGATGAGTTTGCTTCCAGATTTAAGAGGGATTTCTCTCTTGTATCTTTTGTTTCAAGCCAAGATATCAGTTTGCTTGAGGAGCAGATTGATGAGAGATGGATGATTGAATGCAAGCATTGCAGTCACATGAACAATATGCGAGAGGCATTCCTCTTACTTCAGTATACTCCTATGCATATTGTTTGTTATGTTGAGGGTACTAAGCATATGGTTAGAGGATTTGGATGTGTATGGTTCCTCCTAGACTTGGGATAACTCCTATAGGTGTCAAGAGTCTTATTTATTCCAAGAATGAGAAAGAGCATACTTTCAATAGCAACATTGGATGTTCCAAGTTACTCTGTGGTGTTTTGGAGGGAGATTATATTTACCTATCCAGAGGGAGATGAGCCAGTTTTAATGGGTCACAGTATTGATGGTGAGTATATGGTTCAAGGCCAGCCCACATGTTGAAGGATCCTAGTCCACTAGTCTACTTGGTGCTCTGACCGACCACTTGTCGGTGCTAATTTTTCAGGCTGAACTTGTCGGTCGGTTGAGCCAACAATACCGTTATGTAACTGATTGTAATGTATATAAATATAAGCTAGATGGACATACGATGTATGCATGTGTAATTGACCTCTTTTATATACTTTGTACAATTTCTACTGAGTAATAGAATACTCATTGTGTCTATCTCCATTGGTTTGGCTTGTGTATTATCTTGTGAATACTTGTTTGATCTTGCATGATGTATTACTGGTAACTATGTAACTTGATTGAATACAACATTGGTCCTATTTCCAGTAGTACATCCATGAGATGACAATAAGTATGAATTGATGATAACCAAACAAGAAATCAAAGAATGGTGGGATAGAAAGATAGCGAATTACTTGCAAAATTATGCTAGAAGAAACAAGTTAACTATCACCCAAGCAACAGAGAAGTTCTTCTCTAAAACACATGAGAAGTTTGTCAAAGTTGTTCCATGCACACTAAAGAATCTCCTTGATGAGAAGACCAGAGAATTAAATAGATCGAAAATTGCTCACAAAATTAATCAATAGAGGAAAAATAAATATCTGTGAATGGTGCAAAAATCTTGTTGACAAGTTCTACCAAAAACGTGCAATTGAAGACTGAGTCTTTGTAGCTGGCATTGAGAATATATTTTACACTGATCTAATTGAGAAATTTTTATGCACACTACCGATACTTCTGTTTAAATTCCTTATCGACAAAGGCATAGGACACATCGTCAATCCACAACCACTTTTGCTACCACCGCTTCCAAATTCAAATTGGGAGAAAAAATAGAAACAGTGGGAGAAGTTCCTGCAAGAACAAGAGTGGGAGCACTTCTTAAGCAAATTAATTTCCTTGCCACCCTAGCACCTAAAAAAATTATGGGTCAAAAATGGGTGGGTATCCGACCATGTGTCGGATGGAATAGATGTATGACATTCGACGAATGAAGTAAAATATGACCAACACTGAAAAGTCGCAAAAATTTGACAAAGACGAAATGGCAAGCCATAAGAGCAGCTCAGATATTCAAAAAATTGAACAAGAAAAGAGGAGAAAAATACTAGAGGAGATATGGGAGCTTACCAATGTGCTCCAGAAAAAATGAAAGCCGAGTAGGGTGAGAAACAAGGCAGTAAATCCACTTGAGTCGATCTAGGATCGACAGGATGTGGGAATTGATGAGTCGTTGTCACCTATGGATGAATATTATTTGATTGAGTAGGGTACCTCCCTCCAAGTGAAGATAGTGGAGGTGATAAATATGAATTCAACACTGCAGTTAACTAATGGCCCTAGAGTGCAAGAAATTGTCGAACAAGACTTGGGACTTCGTGTTGGTCAGTGTGGTATATGGAGTCGACGAGATCGAGAAGGAAATGAATCATACTGAATGTTGATCCAGCATCTAACATAAGGGAACTAGATCACCTTTCATCCTGAGTTCTCTAATAGAAGCTTCCATATATTGTATTCATACCATGAGCGAGTGCCCCCCCAGCCACTTCCATCACTTAGTGAATCCTCAAGTCAGTTGAAAGTTCAACAAGAAGCATAGCACTAGTAGAACAATAAAAAATTTCTTGTTTGTCCACATAATTTGTAGGAGACCACGAACATCCTATTGACGATGATAGACCTAACAATTTAGAGCATGCAGACCAAGAAAACACATACTGTGTGTTAGTTCCTATCAATGCACATTAGTAGATAGTAGTGGTACCTATCAAAGACCAAATATTCTGTGTATCCAATGGAGGAAGTTGACCACCATCACCACCAATTAGCGTGTAAATCACACCAGATATGGCACACATGATAAGACACATCCCATTCTATGACGGAGATGAAGATCCTCGAAGACACTAGTTTGTATGTAAATCAATATGGGAATAAAATGGTGTGGTCAATGAGGATCATCAAATGGCATAGTTTGCAGGATCTATGAGTAAAAGATCCCTCACTTGGTACATGAACTATGCCAAAAGAACACCGAATGAAAATAAGGCATAGATCAAGCAACAATTTTTGTCGTTCTTTAAAACCCTCGACACGAAACATCTAGCAGCGAAAAAATTGAAAAAAATCACCCGTAAACCAACAAAAATCCTTCAAGAGCACGGCAAGATCATATTTAAATATTTGTTGATTCAGATCAATTATCAAATTGAGGAGACTCTGCTAATACAATGGTTCGTAGTTGGATTACTACAAAGAATATGAATACATATCTGGCTACATGAATTTAACACATACAGAGAAGCATTCAAGAAAACACTACAAATAGAGATGGACGACGACTACCCGATCAACTCTTTCGACCATAGAACAAAATAAAATTGGAAAGAATGAAAATATCCATCCATGAAATCAGTCTACTAGGAGTGGACCTATGGTGTTCAAACTATTCGAAAGAAGGACACACACAATACACGTGTCGATACAATGACCGTCGACGGGATGTGCGTATTGTACATACAAAATGATTTTTTGATATCTGCCAAGAATATGATATGCATCCAACAAAAGAATTTCCATATAACATGAAGAATGAATAGACTAAATGGTATTCCATTTGTGAAACAAAGTCACACAACATAGCAGAATGCACTTTGAATTTGAAAAACAAGCCCAATTATCATATTGTCTATCAAACAAATACTGTCAACTAGAGAGATCACAATTATAGAAACAATCAACACCAAAGAAATGACGGACAATGAAATGATCAGAGAGGAGACAACTACAATCAATGAGGAGGCTTCAATGTTCGAGGGCAGGACAACGGAAGTTGAGGACCTCGACCTCGTCAACGACTTGAGTGATTTACATGCTTGAGCAAAGAACATATGTTTGCAGACTATCCTTGGAAAGACATGAGAGATCTGAAATTTTTACAAAGTGTGGGTTTGGTGATCACTTCTTTGAGGATTTCCCAACCATACTTGAGAAAATTATGAATAAAAGAATGTTAATGTCTTGTCTAGTATTCCCAAATGTAATGTTGTTAAAACTAAGAACTTGTAGATTGTAACCCGACAAGGCACTAAAATTTGCACTAACAATCCACAAATCACAAAATTGAAAAGCAAAGATGATTACCCAATTCGATTGAACAGAAGCAATTGTATAACAATTATGCAAGAATATTCCAAGAACTTGCCTCACAAGAAGATAATGATGAATCTCAAAATAAAGACATTAATAAAATTGCTACAATTAATAACTAAAGAAGAAGCATTCACAAATCTAATAGACATAATGTATGAACTTAAAAGCAGAAATGATGAAGAAAATTAGACCAAAAAACTTTTCCAACTAAACCAAAGGGATAAAAATGATGCCAACCCATTGGTTGATCTAGAAATTTAAGGATACTATGTCCGACAAGTCATCCTTCATTTCAGATCACAAGCCAACATCATGACTCGAACAACTTGGGAGCGTTTGGGACAAACAAAACTACATGAATCATGCATATACTTAAAACTTGTTGACCAAGGTCTGATTGAGCCAATTGGATTCTGGAGAAATGTTGAGACAACTATCATGGGACAATGGGAATATCAACAAAAGTTGATTTTGAAATCATCAACCCTAAGGAAGGATCCAACTCCTTCCCTGCATTAGTTGGTCGACCTTTGGGGGAGAAAGATGAAAGCATTGATCTCCCTCGACAAAGACAGGATACAACTTAAAAGAGACGAAAATAAATTCATTGTACCCATCCATCCATTTCAAGGAAAACCTTGGGCAAAAAATGTCGATGATGATGCTGACATCAGCCGATTATACCAAGTGATGCAAAATAATGAGGATTATGTTGATCCTAATATTCAAGGGGAAATCCACCTCGATAACCCCTCATCTATTCGATACAATTCAGACGCTGAACTCTATGACTGGAAGATGGCAAACTATGAAGCTCAAGTATGATATTGTTGGACAATCGAAGTTGTCCCAAAGAAAAAAAGACAATAATGTTACATTATCATCCTGAATATTTTCGAAAGGAAAATCAGGGAAGATCCGACACTCGTGTCGGTGAAGAACGATTCATCGGGTACCCCACCACTGAGATATAAAGAACGTGATTCTCCTACATTTCATGTCGAGGAAGTATAAAAAAGTGTAGGAGATCAAGGTCGACTTCAAATATTAGTCAAAACTTTCACCGAACAAGTTGCACGTTGGTGGGATACACACCAGTCATGACTTCAGACATGGACCACGACCTTGACGTATTTTTTCGAAAGGTTTGGAAGAAGAAAACTCATCATCCAAGCAAAAATAACGGCAGTCACTCAGGGTCAAGATCCCTAGGATCACATCGACACCTACGAAAAGGAATGGAAAAGAATGGGATATCGAGATCAAATAATCTGGCCGCACTTATTCCCTAGAACACTTGATTATTTTCCTAATAAATGGTATAAAATGGAAGTAGCCAAGGGAGAAACTTTCATTTGGCAAGAAATTAGAGAGAATTTTATTAAATATTTTTCTTTCACTCCAGAGGACAACATGTTGAAATACGCAAGTAATCATATCAGAAGTTCTTACAACCAACAACCAGCAAAACGTCAACAAATAATCGACAGATAGATAGATGACATATTTCCACATGTAATAGCATCTGATCGACAGAAATTTAGCATTTGAAAAGACTGAAGATCGAAACCGAAAAAATCAATGGGAAAATTTTCAGATGGAAGAAGGTACATCCAATCACTTCAAGACCTATCAAAACAATTTTCAAGGTAGAGTCAACAAAGAAGGACGAGCCAGAAAGATTGACTGCAGAAGACTTTCCACCAAGATTCACAAAATTTAAAGAAGGCGAATGATAGTTAATGAAACAAAAGCACCAGAGTGGATGGATGCACAAATAAAATTGAAATAAGTTGACATATCTAATGAAGGTCAACCAAAACTGGTAAAGGTTGGTGATTTTTGGACCAAAGAAAAGACAATAGAAATTACAAGCTTGTTAAAAGAATTTCAAGATGTTTTCGTCGGGGATTATAACGATTTGAAGGGATAAGTACAAGAGATGGGAGAAATGAAAATTGACATCAAACCTAATTCCAAACCAGTATCAAGAAAATACCTTATAAGTTGGCACATAAATATAAACACAAATTCTCAAGAAATAAATCGACAACATGCTCACCACTAGAATTATATATCCTGGCGACCAGGCTGAATGAGTGACCCCAATGGTCGTACGGACAAAGAAGAACGATCCGACATGACTCTGGATCTTTTTCGACTTCAGGGATATTAATAAAGTAACGTTGGCAGATCCATTCCCAATGTCTTTCACCAACGAAGTTGCAGGGCATGATGTTATTCGTTCATTGACGGATTCTCTGGTCATAACCAAGTCCCTATTGCATAAGAAGACAAACAGAAGATGACGTTTTTCAATGGGTTTGGATTGTTTGCATACAGATTAATGCTATTTGGATTAAACAATGCACCATCCGTCTTCTCCAAAATTGTCGTTAAAGCATTCCAAGAATACATATACAAAAAAATGGTTGTCTACTTCGATGACTGGATAATCTATTCTATGTTGAGAGACCATTGTAAGTGGATAAGATTAATATTAGAGATATTTCGCCAAATACAACTATAATTGAACATCAAGAAGTGTATATTCGCAACAACAATAGGAATTCTTCTTGGACATGTTGTCTGCAAAGAAGGCATAAAAGTTGATTTCCCAACAATTAAAGTTATTCTTGACTTGAAACCACCAATCAAGCCAAATCAAGTTAGAACATTATTGGGACATACAGGTTATTACTAAAAGTGTATTTTCCATTATTCTGACATGACATATCCACTTGAATAATTGTTGAAAGAAAACCAAGAATTCAGATGGATAAATGAATGTGGCGCATCCTTTGACATACTGAAAATAAAACTAGTTGAAGCTCCTATACTCAGGTTTCCTAAATCGCCCATAAAGTTTCATGTCCACATCGATGCATCAGGCATAGCATTCGGGGGTATTTTGACACAACTTGAGGAGGACGGCATGGATTACCCAAATGTGTATAGTAGTAGAAAACTGAATAAGACAGAGATAAATTATTCGACAATAGAGAGAGAGAGGCACTAGGAATGATATTTGCTCTTCAGAAATACTGTCTCTATATTCTAGACAACCCATTCCTTCTATGATGATCATTAGGCACTAAAATATTTGGTCAATAAACCCTTGCACCATGGTTTAATCTGTCGATGGTTGTTACTATTTCAAGAATTCGAATTTGAAGTAATCATATGACTAGGGAAGACAAATGTCAGTCCTGACCACCCATCGAGAATGGAAACTGGAGAAGAACCAACATCGATTGACGATAATCTACCAGATGCACATTTATTCAGAGTTGAAGCAGTACAAGAAGAATTTGAGGAAATTGCATAATTTCTACAAGACGGACAAGTGGCATAAGGAACTTCAGAAAAGAAAAAGAAAATATTGGCCATGAAAGCTGCACCATATACCTTGATGAATGGATTCTTATATAACATGGAACTAGATGAAGTATTTTGTCATTGTGTCTTGGAGCATGAGAGACAAAGCATCATAGATGAAGCTCATAATGGACCTGCATGAGGACACTATCAATATGATACAAATGCGAGAAAAATTCAACACTCTGGACTATGGTGGCTGACAATCCACAAATATTGCCTAAATTTTGTAAACAAATGCGACAAGTGTCAAAGACTGGGTCGACCTCTTCCAAGTACCGAAATTCCTTTGATATCTATAAATCCAAGTTTAACTTTCAAAATTTGGACGATCGACTTTTTCGGTCCATTCCCAGTAACTAGTCGATGAACGGGATCAAGATATATTATCACAGTTGTCGAGTATGTCACAAAATGGGAAAAGGCCGAACCTATTGAAGCTTGCACAAGTGTAGTAGCAGCAAAATTTATCTATGAAAATATTATTACACAATTTGGATGTCCATTAACTTTAATCAATGATTAAGGTTCTCACTTCGTTAATAAGACAATATCAGTACCAATGAGAGAGTTTCTGATTGATCATAAAAAAAGTACAACATATCACCCATAGTCCAACAATGCGATAGAAGCCTTTAACAAAATATTAACTAAAGGATTGACAAAAATATGCAACATCGACAAAGATGATTGGGATGACAAAATATTAGTAGTACTTTGGGCATATAGGGAAGCATACAAAAGATCGACAGGACAAAAACCCCATTTAAAATTGTCTATGGACAAGAAGCTGCCATCCCCCTACAATTCTGACAACAGGCTTTGATAATAGTAGAATTACTACATCTCGACATCAAGCAAACCAAGAAACACAGATTATTCCAATTGTCGAAACTGGAAGAAGAATGTCAAATAGAAATTCATCGTCAAGAAGTCCACCAACAAAAATAGAAGGCATGGCATGATAGAAACATTAAAAATAAGGATATATCAGTTGGAGACCTCGTCCTGCTCTATGATAGTGGGATTAAAGGAAACCCAAAGAAACAACACATTGCATGGTTAGGTCCAGATATAGTAGAATAAATCAATGCCAATGGATTATTTCCACTAAAAACACTACAAGAAAGGGTGTTCGGAAAACTTGTCAATGGTGCATGGTTAAAACGCTACAGAGTATAATAAAAGGCACACTGTGCACCAATGGACGTATCACCATTGGCCGATGTTCCTAGTTTTGAAACATTTATTTAATTACAATTATTTTAATTGCCATGTAATTAATTATGATTTTGTAATTTTAACAAAAGGTTGTTATAACCAACTCAGATGGAAAACCAACAAGAAAAACATCAACCAGACAAGAACCAAGACAAGAACCAAGACAAGAACCAAGACAAGGAACAAGACAAAGACAATACGAACAAGAATAAAGAAAAGGATTCAGAGAAAGAGAGGGAAAAAGAAAAAGGAATCAAGAGGAATAGAAAGGAGAGGAAAATAAGGGAGAAAGAGAAACAAAAGTAGTAACAACGACATCAACAACTCCAGAATCAACCTGGCCTTATAGTACATTTAGATTAGTTCGGTCCTATATCTACAGTTAACCCCTCAAAATCCATGGATTTCGAGATCAAATTACTCTCAAATGCTATCGTCATAGAATAAATGAGAAGATGAACATCCGACAAGGACCACATCAAGACATTAGAAGATGAACAAACCAAATTTTTAACTAAGTGTGAAGAACTAGTCCAGCAAGTTCTGCCACCCCATCCATTGACTCGCCGGAAATTGGAATAGAGTCCACTCGGTAAAGCCTATGAAATTTTTGAAATCGTCGTGTCGGCCTTTCAAGAAAATTGGACCAAATATCGACAAGCCTAGGAGAATGAAACAACACTCTTGATGACAAATCAATTCACATTTTTCATCAAGAACCATAGTCATCTATCCCAATATGTCCAACGAGCCGAAACAATCGATGAAGTACTACAAAATTGGTACACATATTATGGCGAAGTATTTGTCGAAATGTAGGATGCAAACGAACAAATCAACAACATCCAAAAATAAATCTAGGAAGCAGATGAAGCTTTAGTACAAATATTGGAAAGTTAGCTTGCCATGGAACTAAGAGGCTATCAAATTTATAGAATAAACAGGAGTAGTGGATATCTCAAGCAAGGTATGCCTTACTCAAATTTGACCAAAGTAGCCCACATCTCCATCGGTTCCTTTCAAATGCCGAAAACAAACTCGTCTTCCTTAGAGAAAACATGTGCAACATCTAAGATCGACCAGCAGCAGAAAAGATGGAGATCCTCTCAGCGATCACCACTCTCACCATCAACATCCAAAATTCCTTGTGCACTTGGGAAGAATTTAAGCACCAATTGCGAGTATCTTCCGAAGCAATCATTGAATTCTGTGCTAGCCATCAATCAACAGCCATCACCTCTATTTTCAGCAACCATCAGAAGTACAGAAATCCTTACTCAGCAACAAATTTTTTCATCTCCAACAGTTTATTCTTGAGCTGACAAGACTGTTATGTAACTGATTGTAATCTAGATAAATATAGTCTGAAGACTCGGACAATGTATTCATATGTAATCGACCTCTTGTATATACTTTGTACAGTCTTTGTTGAGTAATATAATACGTGTTGCTTCTATCTCCATTATGTTGTCTTGTGTATTATCTTGTGAATACTTGTTTTCTATTGCATGATGTATTACTGGTAACTATGTAACTTGATTGAATACAACACAACATTAGGAGCATCTACGTGTTTGACCACATATTCATCAGAGTCTGGGACATACGGGGAGTGAGATTCTCACAATGTTGATGACGCACAGAGGAGTGATTCCTTGGAATCATATCAGATGGATGGGAAAGAGGGTCATACAGGTACCATCCAGAGACTGAGTTCGTACGATATGACAGAGTTGGATTTATGTAAGGAGTGATCTGAGTCAGCACATAGTAGGGATATCAAATATAGGTCAATGGATCTACTTGATGGTAGTCTCAGAGATTAGTTGTAGCAGAGATGCAGAGTGAGTATGGATCAGGGATCAATGACAGATATTATGAGAGAGTGAGAGGCTTATCCCAGGGATACATTGATGGAGGTGGATCAAGTTACATCATATCAAAGTGCACAAGTGATATCTAGGACAGATGGATCAGCTACAATAGTAGAGGATTTCTTGGATCCAGGCATCAGTGGTTGGAATTCCCTCGATAAGAGGGAGTGTTAGAGATAGTGGTATCTAGAAATGTCCTCCATATTCAGATTCCTAGCATGGATGTGCATTTTCAGTATAGGCACCAGGATGGGGTAGACGGTTATATGAACTCTACCAGGTGGCATGAATCTAGTGGTGAATGCATGCGGACCTTTTGAGGTGATTTTCCTTATGCAAGCAGGATTTTTAATTAAAAAGCACGCAAAAAGAGGACTTTTGCATGCACTCACTTTAGGGTTTTAGAAACCCTGACCAGTTAGTGATTTATTATAAGGAGACAAGAGGTCACCAAAAAAGGTTACTTTGTAGTTTATTTAGAGAGTGAGTTTATTGATAGAGTGAGGGCGCACTTGTTCATGAAGATGGAAAATTTCTGAGGAGAGGGGCACATCTGCATAGAAAGAGAGTGAGAGGATCCGAGAGGGATCTACCCATACTTGATTGGAGGCACAGATCATCCATTACAGTGTGGAGTGAATGCATTTGTGCAGATTTAGCTCAGAGATTGATCTTGGGTGACTTCCCAGAGGAGAGGGATGCACTTCCTAAGGAGAGCAAGAAATATTTGTCATAGGAGTTGATATTCTCAAGGCTAGGATGGATGCGAGAATCAGAGGTGATATTGTTCAATGATTAGAGAAATCAAAGTAAATATCATCTAAGGTTGAATGAGATCTAAGGAGGGGAGACTTCAGAGCAGAGGAGGAGGGGTGCATTTCCCATGCAGAGGGGGGAAATTCCATACTGATAGGTTGTAGTCTTTCTTCTTTGAAAGATCATATCATAAAAAAGTGATTAGAGAGGTTGTACTACAACCATATATTGGAAGTGACAGTATTTCAGACATCCAAATCAGTGCAGACAGCATGGCACATTTCCCATGAGAAGCAGTGGATACTGCATGCAGATCTAGGGTTTTGAACCATCAGGTTCTATTGTATATTTTGAACTTCTATATGTATCTTTTCTCTCTATTATATGCTCTGGGCTCAAGAAAGAAGAAATTCCCTTACATGTTGGTTTTCCCCGTTAGGGTTTCCAGGGTAAAAATGAGACTCACTTGTGTGATTTCCATATCTTGTTAAAGTTGATAAGAGATCTATAGTGCTTTCTGTAATAATTTTATTGTTTATCTATGATCTTATCTGGCTTAGAGAACTTGGGGTTTTTTTTTATTATAGATCCTCAAGGCCGATTGAGATCTCATTTTCCTAGATTTAGTAGTGACATCTAGGAAAAACTATCACTATCGCTATTACTTCACAATGATACTATATTTTTCAAGGCAATAAATATTTAATGGATTTTTATACATACATATGTGGTTTTGAGCATCTATTGCAATGTGACCATTTAGTGAATCAGATCCCAACACTTGTTGATATCAATTTTTGGGAAAAGAAATATTTAGTGAAAAGCGGTGCATACTATAAAGTATATCCTATGAGTACTCCATTTTAGAAATCACACCATTTTATCTGTAACTCATTAGAAAAATTAAATGACCTATGTGTTGGTGCATATACATGTGCATGACACAATGGCACATATAATTGTGCAATACAAACTAATTAACCCCCAAAAAATAGCTTGAAATTATTTACATTATTTCTAAAATATATTTCATAGTTTCTCTATTTTATAATGTATGGAATTTATTGTTATAATAAATCTAAATAACTTCAAAGACAAAATATTGTTGCAATGAGCACGATGGGAGAAGATCCCAAAAATAGAATGAGGTAAACTCTTTGAAATTTTAGTATAAAATTAATATATTTTAATTATCTATAAGATTAAATTATCTATATTGGTTTATGTGTGTCATGCAAAGAAAAAACTTGAAGAAACACAACAATAATTTTTGCAATGTGAGTAAAAAAGAGTGTAAATCTTGATGGAGAAATTGAATGAGATGAATTAGGTAAATCAAAAGGTAATCACCATGATGTTTATATTTAAAATTTTAGTAATAATTTAATTATTAAGGATATTCTCAAAGATGTTTCAAACACTCTATTTCATATTTGTTGAATGTTGTGTATGGTCCAATATGAAGGGAAAGGGTAGTTGTGGTAAGAAGCTAGAAATAATTAAGGATGTAAATGATGATGAATTGGTCCTAAATTCATTCAGACTAATGCTAGAAGTTAATGAACGGGGGGGTATTTTTTAAAACCTATGCGATATATACTGGAAATATATATATGTAGCTTTCCAGGGAAATTTTTAGGGATCCATACTTTTCTTCAATTGCAAAAGCCTTGGCGAATATTACATATTATAAAATGTCCAACCATAAAATGTTTGGCGATACTTTTTAAAAAATATTCAAATTTATAGGGGCTTTATATAGCTTTTGGGAAATTTTGGTTATTTTTGGAGTAAAAACATTTAATCCTATGGAAATTGGGGGAATCATATTGGAAAAAAATGGAAAATGACAAATATTTAAAAAAAAAACCTCAAAAATAGCTCATAGGCTAAACTCCGCCCCTATAACTTTCAAAAATAAATCCAATGAATCAAACAATAAGATTATACATAAACTAAAACAAGTATTTACCATGAATTGGTCAATGAAACTAGCCAAACATGAAATAGAAAAATCATATAAAACAAAAAAATAAAAATTTAAAAAGTATTATTCCTAAACATGTTTTCCTATATAGTATGTATATACTATTAGAAAAGTTATGAAAACAATATTTTAGTTATAATTACTCTCATGTCAATATGAAAAGATTCTTTTCGCAATTTTATTTTTCAATTCTGAAAATTCCAAAGGACAAATGAGGTGATATCCAAAATATATTGGTGGTAATGTCTAGAAAAGTGTACAAGGATATGGTCAAATAAACAATCATAATTTCATCGCAAGGGAATCCTTCTCAACAACAACATTTTTTTTTTTTGTAAGCTGCATAGTAAAATTATATTATAGTACAAAAAAGATTACAATCATTAAGAGAGGCTACCAATATTACAAAAAAAGTGTTGTAAAACAAGCCTAGAGATATGGACTAGATATTCATCGATCAGGAAAAACAGAAACTGAGAGTAACTCTGTACTATGCAAAGATAACAAAAACAAAAAAGAAAAGTATCATAACCAGGAGTGTTGTGCTCATAACAAGCTACTTCAAGAACTAGCTTCTGCGCCTTTGGAGTCATGAATGTCCTCAAAGATGGGGTAGGGGCCGAAGAAGTCAGCTGTCCACTGCTGCTCCGGGAGCTTGATGGGAAAAGGCTCGACTTTGCGCGGGAGAATCACATCAGTCTCATCCTTGCAGGTGCGCTTGTACTGGGTGACAACAATGGTAAAGGGAACCGGAAAAGAAGTCCCAGGTGGGGAAGCACCTTGAACCACAACAACTGCGAGAGAGTCAGGTCCGGAGGTTTGTCCGGGAGCAGGAGCGACATCCTCAGAAGCAGTGAGGCCCATAGAGTCATGTAAAGAGCTGTCAGCCGCCTGCGCAGCCGCTTGATAACCTGCACCTTTGTTATGAATAGTAGTCGCTCAGTCTCATCCTTGCAGGTGCGCTTGTACTGGGTGACAACAATGGTAAAGGGAACCGAAAAAGAAGTCCCAAGTGGGGAAGCACCTTGAACCACAACAACTGCGAGAGAGTCAGGTCCGGAGGTTTGTCCGGGAGCAGGAGCGACATCCTCAGAAGCAGTGAGGCCCATAGAGTCATGTAAAGAGCTGTCAGCCGCCTGCGCAGCCGCTTGAGAACCTGCACCTTTGTTATGAACAATAGTCGCCTCCCCGGAGCCTGTAACTGGACCCTCTGGACCAACTCCTATGGGTGGAGCCGAATGAGGAAATAAGGAGTAGCGACGACCCGTGAGGCTAGCTTACAACGCAAAAATAATGCCATCCAGATGGGCCATGTTGGACCTGGTGTCCATGATGGCCATCTTTTCCAAGTTCCAGTTGATGAGAATCTCTTCCACCAATGTACCAATCAAATTTTTAAGAAGCCAATAGTGATTCACTTGAGTACCAGGGCTGCTGAAGGCAAGGATCTCTGCAACATTTTTCGACTCCCAATCGTCCACCAGGAGATGGACCGGCATGGAGACATTTTCCTTGTATCTAATGTTTGCACGGATCTCCTTCTGAACAGAAGCCGCTTTGCCTATGCCCTGGCCAAAGCCGCGCCTGGAGGTACCTCGCGTGCGTTTCATGGTAGTGTTGGAGATTTCATAGGGGAATTGCATAGGGGCCGAACTTTTTGCAGAGGAAGCAGACAGCGAATAGCAAAGACGGGTAATGACCGTAGGAGGTTGAACATGGATCTTCATATCCCGGAGGGGGCCTCTGGGAAGGAGGGACGTCGCACGAGAGTGAGTAATGGTGAAGTGAAACCAACAATGGCGAGAGGATGTAGGGAACTGGTCCGGCATTAATGCCACCCACCAGGCCATGTGGGCGAGGAGAGATGGAGCGTGCGATAAGGCCAGCTGGGGTGTGGTCATATCCGGAGTAAATGCAGTGTCTTGGGAGGATCCCAGCCTAGGAGCTGGTGCAGGGGGGAGATGGCGTGTCCACTCCATCTATCCTGCTGGCTGTTGATGTGTCACTTGGATCCTGGAGTTCTCAACAACAATATGCATCAAATGTATTTAACCATTTTTCTTACTCATATGTATAATTAATTTAATAATTGCATAAAATATAAATTTTATAAATCTTTTTTTGTAGAAAATAAAAGAAAATGGAACCCACTCATCACATAAGACAAAACACCAAGGAAGAATAGGGTTGATCAAACATTTGTGAGTAGAAATTGCGTTAAATCTTTACATTAGATTTCATAGTTGTTTTGATATTCATATTTTATTTTATTTACACTCATCCTTGGATTTCTTCTTGTAGTTGGTAACATACAAGGAAGAGTGAACCAAATAATTGATTGACATTGGGTTATGTATGGACCTTGTAACTATATGTTGCAGTATTAAAAATTAATTATGCAATTTGTAGATAGCTATGTTTCCTTATTTCCCTCATTTTATAATTAATTAAACAACAAGAAGCCTTTATATTAATTATATCAATTATTTATCATGGAATATAAAATTTGTAGGAAAGAAGGTATGGAGTGGAGATCTAATAGAAGAGTTGTTGAGAGATGACATGAGGAATGTCTTTGAAAGATTGCTTATTATTTATGATTAAGTTTTTTCAATACTACATTTTTCAATTTACAGAATCATATATATTATATTATAAATGTAGATACGCTAAATGTACTTTATTTTTATAAGTGTAGATGGAAAGTGAAGAGGAGGAACACCATCATGAAATTAACAAAACATTAAGTTAAATCAATCAAATACAATATTGCCTATAAGTGACGACGAAATGAGGCATACAAGTGGCTCAAGAAATTATAGTAGTTGGAGTGAAGAATGATTATCAATATAATTGAATGTTCTTGAAAGTTTTATGTTTTTAAATGTTTGTTTGTGATTAGCATGCATTTTGTTTAATGCAAGGGACATATTTTCCCTATTAGATGACCATAGGTTACCAATAAGTGCAACAATTACATATTGACATTTCGATTATTGTAGACATTTTATATTGTCCCATTATGAATGATGAAGGGTCTCTTATTTATAAATAATAAAATGAATTTACTATTCTATTGCATTGTTCAATATTACATTGTTGATTAATTATATAGATTTTTAATATATAGATTAATACATGGATTATTAAATATTAAAATTAAAGGATGTGTAATCTGATGATATAATATATCAATACAATAATTATATCAAAATGAAATAATTAAAAATAAAATATCAATATTATTATTAAAATTATTTGAAATTTTATAATTAATTTTTTTGAAAAACAGATAATTAAAATGTAGACATATCAATTAACTGTGTGGGACATATGTAAAATATTAATAGTGAATTTCTTTAATGTTGTGAGAAATTACTCACTCATAGTTTTTATCGAACAAATCACATAAGTGATTATCGAACAAATCGCATAAGTGCTTATAATTGTTATCCATGCATGGATATCATGATACTCAAGTAAGAAACAACACTAGAAGTCTATATATAACATTGGCACCGATGTAATTATGTATCATAAGCAGACCAAAATTTAGAGAAACTGGTTATTAAATGGTCATTATCATTATTGTTAAGTTTGTCATACACCATGGTCCATATTGTAATAAAAGCATTTTAACATAGTTGTGAATGGTTACACAAATTTGTTTAACAAATATAATAAGTACGATTGCTATAAGACATATTAATTAAATGCACATAAGTTATAAGACATATTGAATGCACATACGTGTTATATCAATGCAAATAAAGAACACATACAATTTAAAGTATATCTATCAATTCTCTTATTTTTATGACATAATGATATGTTTCTATTATATGCACACGCCTATAAAAAAAACCTTTGTTATAACCTTTATATACTTATATTTTGTAGTTATAATGAATATTCTTTACAACATCCACAAAACCATTCATTATCAATGGTGGATGTTTTAGCAAACATATTCATTATCAATGGTGAATATTTTAGCAAACGTATTTTCGATAATTTTGTCTAATCTTATGACATTAAGAATCACCATCAAAACCTCCATTGGAAGGTGTACTTTTCCTTGCAATCTTTTATATGACGATGACCAAAATCTAGCTTGTTATCCTCACTTATTTCAACACTATCATATTGAATCAATAAAGGAATAAAGGACATGGCATAATCAATGCAGCTTCTACCCTTCCTGTGAAAGTAAGATGGAACATAAGTGTTAGGCTAGTGATCGAATCCATAATGAATTATCAGCTCATGACAAAGGCTCATCCTAAGAATCTCAATTCCATAAGAATTCATTTCAATATATTCAAAATTTCTTTTCTATTAAATATTTAGATTAGCATAATTATTATCATAATAAAGTTGAGATTATAATTATGAATTAAAACATTAAATTCAATGTACCATTGAAGATGAGATTATAACATTAGGATCATTGTGGAGGAATGTTGTAATAGTAAATCCAATCTCTTATGTTCTTTTGTTGACTTTATACAATCTTTTGATGCAGTGCTTAGAAATAACTTGTGGAATAGACTAGAAGAGATAAAGGTTCCTTTTGAGTTGAAAGATTCCATGATAATATTGTATGAGACAATCATTTCCAAGTTTAAGAGCATTGAGCGACGGTCGTAAGATATTAATTGTAATATTGGATTTAAGCAATGTTTCCCCATCTCCCTTACCCTTTTTGGCATCTACATCGATAAGCTACAATGTTGTTTAGAAGAAGCAGGTTGCATTAGCACAACAATAGTTGGAATAGTCGTCATCCTTCTTCTTTATGTTGATGATTTTGTTCATATGGCAAGGTGTCCCTTTGATCTTGATAAGAATTCAAGAACTCCCAAATATTTCTGCTCTAATATGGGCATGATTGTTAACACCGAAAAACAAGTTGTGATTACCAAGTCTAAGAAGGTCAATTACGCTAGCTTTTTTTATGAAAATATTAGCTTGGAGGAAGTGCTCTCATACAAAGATCTCGATATTGAAATCCATCACAAGATCAACTAGAACTATAGCATTGAGAAAAAGATGAATGGTCAGCGAAAAGCTTATTTTGGTCTTGAAAATAATTGTAAATCGACAAACCTAGTGATGTAGGATGAAAAGAAGTCCTTTTTTGAAACTCTCTTCACTCTCTTTATCTTGTACGATTGCAAAGTTTGGGATTACAACATCTCTAGAGAATCCTAGAGAAAGATAGAACACAAGCAGAAGCGCTTTATAACCTATAACCTCAAAATCAAAATCAATGTGCCTTGTCCTATCCTCCTTTTAGAAGCAGGTCTCCCCCCCATCGAGAGCATCTCTATGACTAGGTACATGATGCACAAACACTGGATAAATAACTTGGGAAACCAAAGACTTCAGTAAATTGCTTTAAAATCTAGTCAAGACCACCTACAACTCAAGATAGGTTGGTATAAAGATGGCAAGGCTTGGTTGTAGCTATCGAGGATTAATGAAAATGCCACTTTGCATAATATCAATAACATTAAAAGTATTATTATTTCTAATTTTAAAGAGAAAAAATGGGACGAGAAAGAGTTAGAAGGTAAAATAAAGGTAAGATACTATGAGGAGGTCATTAACCCTAATCTAGAAGACCAAAAGTATCTCTCTATTTTAACTAGTTTGAAGAAAAAATTAACACAGGGAAGATAAGAACGAACTCTCATGATCTTTGTAGTGAAACAGGGGCTGGACAATTCCTAAAACACCATGGGAATAAAGTATTTCCACCTCTGTGAGACCATCATCATTGAAAATGGAAGTCACTTTCTCTTAGAATGCCCTGCATACACTGACATTAGATCGCAGTTCCATAATCTTTTCTCCAATACATACCTACCTAATCTTCCAACATGTCATAATTATGGTGACCAAGGACACTTCTTTCTATTCCTTTTGAGCATCGGGAGAAAATTTTACAGAAAACCAATTTCTTTTCTCTTAAGATCCGATAGACCAAAGTTGGTCTTGGCGGACGTTAACCATCATCATTATCATCACCAATTTTTAGCATTAAATCGTATAAATAAATTTATCCAAAAAATTATTCTTGAAAATAATAAAATATTCATTTAACTATTCATTTTATGAGTAAAATTTAATATTTGTAAGATATTTATGAAAAACACATCGTCATAAGAAAATTAATAATATTTTTAAAGTCAATGTTTTTCCATGCAAATATATAGTGCATGATCTAGTCCATTGGTTGTAGCTTGGGTGGTTGAGAGGAATGATTGTTTCCCTCCCCACCTAGGTTCAATACTTGTAAGTGACATGTTCCTCTTCTTGAGCCCTTATTGTAATGATTGTATTTCTAGCCATATATTGATTCTCTACTTGGCATAGCAGGTGTTGACATTTCCTCGGTGGACTAACCCTCTAACAAATAGTAAACCACCATTTTTAAAAAAAACAACAAACAAATTACATGATCTACATGTTTTGTGATATTTTATTAAATGTTGGATGAAAAGTAATATTGAATATGTTTTGTGATGTGTATTTGTATCCTATTTTATTAAATGTGGGAAGGAAAAGTAGAAAAAAGCATTTTATAACATTATAAAATATAACGTCCAATATTCCGATTAATAATTTTTACGGGTGTAGGTACTCCACATGGAAAGTCCTAGAACCTATATTAAGAATAAGGAACCTTTATTTGCAAGAGAAGATGCAAATTCTTAGCAATAATTGTTGAAGAGAGGCTAGCAATTTTGTGGTATGTGATGCGTTTTTACAATGATGAAAGTATAGGTTCATCTTGACTCCACCCATGTGGAACACTTTTAGGAACACTTGGTTAGAAACATTTGGAAATTTTCCTTGTTACAAAATTTGAAAAGTAGTCGTTGCCTTGCGTCAGCGTAAACATTGGATTCCACTCAATATGAAGGGCCAAAACAAATTTGCAATTCACACATTTGCACTGGGCTACAAAACGTGTTGTACGGTGAATGAAATGAATCTACAGAGAAATATGTCTGTTGACGTGGACCCTTAATTAGGCTTATAAGGGGAAATCATCTATAAAACAATGGTAAACACAATTTCATTCCATGAAATTATACTCCAACACAGAGTCATGAGGAAAAACGAGACAACCCAGTAAAGTTCTCCATGTGGGGGAGTCCTAGGCTTTGTGAGTTTGAAAAAGTAAACAACCTAGTAAAATTCTCCTTGTGGGGGAGAATTTACTTATTAAGAAAAAGACAATTTAGTAAAATTCTCCCTGTGTAAAATCTTATATTAACTCCAAAACATTGATTCGAATGAATAACATTGATATACATTTTTTTTTTTACAAAACACAATTTCATGTCACAGTAGTTTAATCCTAACATTGACTCATTGACTCATCAGAAAACAGAAAAAGGACAAATTAGTATTCCTACAGAACTCCTAAATCCACTCATTGGAAAAAGATAACATAGACAAGTTTCTATGTGTCCTAAGCCTTACAGTGTTCTTGAAATCCCTACAGTGTTCTTCAGATCGACATAATTATTAACCTAACATTCAACCACCGACTCATTACCTGAAGGTGGATTCGGAGATGGCCAGGAGACTGAAAGGAGAGGACATTAGACATTGATGGTGGCCTTAAACACTAAGGGGTCCAACACAATCTTACCAACGACACTCTAGGGATTCTCAATTATCACGAGGGGAATAAGGGTTAACGTGCGGTAGTCATTAATCTACTTTAAAATAAGGAGTAGTTGGGCATGTGGGGGTGGCCGCTAATGATGAATACCACCGTCATAAGCGAACCCATGGGCAAACTCAATTCATGGAGATTATGAACACAATTTATAATATTGTCCAAATAATTTAATATTGTATCTTCTCTTAAAAATGTAGTACAAGTCACGAGAATTTGCCTCACGAGAATTTGCCTCGTGGAAATGCATAAGAACCTTATCTTAGATTGAGGAGCATGTAGCCATACCATATTATATGTCCACCTCATCCCTAAACGATGACGTTTCCAGCTCAAGGGACCATTGGGTTTCCTAGTTTTGAGCACTCGGTATTTACCTTATCAATTTTTTATCTAGTACTTTCAATTATAGTTATTGATTTACATCGATATCCGTGCGTTGAGCATTAATCTCAATACTTTTACCCAATGATATGTCGTACTTTTAATTTATATAACAATTTTCATAGGTTAACTTTGGTAACAATAAATTTGCTATCTGGAGCTATCTTGTGATTTGAGATGATATTGCCCAACTTTTTTTATCACTTGCATTATTTTTCATCCATTGTACATCTAAGTGAAACTATGCCAATGCTTTAGAGTCTTAAAGTCCAACAGTTATTTAATATCTTATTTAATAATAGCTTTGAAAACTATCTCATCAGCTACTTTACTTGCTCAATGTTTGATAAACTTCAATGCTAGTTGTTTGATCAACTTCATACTCACCTTCATTGCCTTTTATCCTCACCACTTCACTACATCTTAGATCCATCAGAGTAGGGACACTAGACATTGTAAGCATTAAAACTTGTCAGAGTTGTTAAAACTATTCGTTACTTTCTAGGAAAACTCGACATGTTTACATCTCATCACCACCTCACCTATCATCCTCCACTTATAACACCATATTACCCATCACCCTCCGCCCCCTCACCAATATTATAGCAAGTGTTTGGAGCTTCTATAAGCACAATCAAGCACTCTGACATCCATAAGTTAATGCCAATTGGTAGTACTAAAGAAATGAATGCAGGATTGGTTATTGTCGATGCTTTGAGCTGAAGTTGAAACTGTTTTCTTTGAGATGAATATGAAACAGGTTTTTGGATGGATGGATTCCTTTTAGCAAGCAACAAGACTTGGAGCTAATAAAGTAGGTGGAAGGTGAAAGGTGACTTGATAATTGATTGGTAGCGAGATCAAAAGAAATCAAGTCAAGAAATATTCTAAAATCAAGATTGATATCTCCACTCAAAGAATTGTTTGTCAAGTTGATGACTTGTCATTTGTTGCAATGAGATAAAAATGATGGCAGCAACCCACTGAAGTAATCGCTAAAGAGAACAAGTTGCTCCAACTTCTCAAACGGAGATGATTTTGAGGCAGTATATTTGTTTTCCAATACTAGGTGTTCCCATGAAGATGGGTAACACTTTTTGGAAAGCAGAAGGCACAATTACTTTGAAAAACGATCTCGATCGAACATTCTATAAGACCTCCGATTGATCTATAAAAATATTGATCGAGGGCTTAAGTAAGCATTTGATCAAGCTATTTTAAAACTCTCGATCAAAGGTTAAGAAAAACCTCAATCCATCTCCATAGCTCGGTCTACGATTTTTACTAACCCTCAATCGAACTTTCAAATCTTCATCGAGCCATTGAGTCCAATAAAAATTTTAAAACAAAAGGACAAGAAAATTCTCCTCTTTGCAATTTCAGAGCTCATTTAAGCTCCTTTGAAAGGTTAATCGAGCAACTGCAACAGTTACAAATATAAAACAACAATAGATTGTGGCTTATTTCATCGTGTATGTTGCATAGAAGCTCAACCAAGGACTAGTAGAGGGCAGTTATAAATATAATAACAAAGTAATTGGCGTTTATAGATGTGACTGAAATCATGGAAAATATGTAGAAGAGTCTTTTGATTCTTAATCCTTGCTTGCAATTAACAACCAAAAACCTAAGGACTCTTATCCCCATTTGTCATGATTTCAGTCACATCTATAGCTCCAATTACTCTACGACCCATATCTACATATATAAAATCTAGAGGAAGTGGCGGTCCTATTGTCTTTACCTAATTTATCTTCATGGTATTTACTAGTACCCACAATTATCATTCTTTTTGTTGAAATTATGTTTTACTATATTTGTTTATATTATAATTCTATGTTTAATTTTAATTTAATTGGAAGAGCTCAATCCCATCAAGGTTTTAATTATAATAAATATTAACAAATTTATTAATTTACAAGAGCACCCAAATAGTTAATAGTTGGAATATTCTCACACTAATAATATGTACTCAGTATGAAGCCATTTCTCAAGAATTCAACACCGAGGAAAAGACAACCCCCAGACCAATGAATGAGATGACACACTTTTCCCAACTAAGTTAGAGAAAGGGATTCACCTAGGGTGGTTTTGGTTTTTTTAGTAGTTTCCTTCAAACACGAATTTCAACACCTCAACATTTTTTAATCAAAGTTTTAAGATGCTCGATCGATCTAATATCTCGATCAAGATTTTGTTTAACCATACATAAACCCTCGATCAAGGTATTTAAAATATCACGTAAAAGCTCGATCAAGGGTTTTAAAACCTCAATCGAGCTCATAGCTCGATCAAGGGCTTTAAAACATGCTTTTAGCCCCCATTTCTTCAAATTTAGTTTGACTAGCTTCTTTTCCAGAACTAAAAATTGTCTTGTGATAAACCTATCCATACCGATGGATTTGTCAATGAATCATCTATCCATTGGCATATAATTTATGGGTTTTAGGGTTCATATGGTAATTCTTTTTTATTTTCTTTTCAAACTTACACTTAAAAACCATGCTCACTACTTCAAATCAACACAAAGAAAAATCAACAACATAAAAACTACACAACCAAAAAAATTTTAAAAATATATACACTATACATCAACGCGTCACCTTCAAAAGGGTGTTTTTTTTCTTCAAATTTTGTAATTAGTATAAAAAAAATTATGTGCACACACATATACAAAATGCGATTAAAATTTTCAATGTTCGGTTTCAAAAATTAATAAAAAATATATAATTTCCCAAAATAAATTTAAAGTAAAATGTGTGCCCCAATGCATTTTGTGTAAATTATATTCATATATTTTTATTTTTAAAAATTATGCATTTATCACTAAATTAGTTTACATGCACACAATCAACTTGTTAACTTTTCCTTAAATTTACAAGAACAAGCATATCATTAAATAAAATTTTGACATATTAAATAATATTAGTATTATTTTTTATAAAAATAAAGGTGGAAAGACATCATAACTCCCTATAATTTGTCTTTTTGTTGCATGCCAGAATTCACAAAGCATAAATGAGTTTTGAGAGCTTCAATTTAATAAATGAGTAAAAAATCAAATTTTCACTATCACTTTTGAAAAAAAAAGGTGTCACCCATCTTCAAGGATTCGCCCTACTACAAAGCTTATATCTTTACTTTCAATTTTTGAAGCTAGAGTTGCATTTTTTTATGAAACATATAATCTTTTAATGGACTTTGTAGGTTTTACTTTTGCCGACAAGTCCAAAGTGTCTACACTCTTACTGACGCTTAATTAAAATGTTTTATGATCTTTATATGTTTTTAATCTTGGAAGTTCTTATGCAGATAAGTTATTTGTTTATGTTTCCAGAAATATTGAAGCACCATCTTCTACTATTAAAGTCATGATGTTTGAATCTGTATGATATCATTTTCAATGTATAGACCATTGGGGTCTTGTTTCTTCGATGTTTGAGGTCTTCTATAGATATTTCTATTGCAGCTTGATTGGAAGAATGTCTGCTATCTACATGTGTATTCGCCATTTGGGTATTTTGTACACTGTTGTGGTGTTCTTAGCCACATTTTCTGCTCTATCAGCCGTTAGAAGGTATCTGTACACTGGTGTGGATGTTATATCAGAGTTCTTCAGCTATCAGTTATAGTTGTGATGATTCTTGTGGTGATCTAGGCATCTTGTGGATCTAGTAGCCATGATGGCTTCTCTTTAGATCTGGACACCTTGTTGTTGGATGGTGTCACATGTTCTCGACATCTATTGGATCTAGTAGCCAAAAATTCTTCTATTTAGATCTGGGCATCTTGTTGGTATTTCATCGTACAACCTGGTTCGTGTGCAATTTCATGATTCAGTGAGAAGCAGTTGTCATTCATCAAATTCCATTCGCCAAAGTGTTCTTCTTATTTGCAGCTTTGGTTATTCTGGAAGTTATCATCAGGGGGGCCAGTAATGGCGGGCCTTCCCTCCTTTGTTAGTGGGTTTTTCTCCTAGCCATTATTAAGGGGGAGTGTTGGAATATTTTATATTCCTTGGAAGGTAATAATGTCTTTGTATTATGTCGGAAGATATCCACAATCTTATGTAAAAGAGTAATACATTATATTCCATATTCATTATGGTAAAATATACTCTTGATATTCATTATTATATAAAGAGATGTTATTATGGAGAATTATATCATCCCACATATGATATGTGAGAGTAATTCTTCCTCATCTCTTGGCATATAATAGAGTCAAGGGAGTCTCTCACATTTATTTATTCATGCATCATCCATTCATCTAGTGTGGATCATTCATTGTGGATCATATCATGATCTATATTTTCACAAGTATTGTTATATTGTATTGGGGTTATTGACATTGCTCTCTGTAATCTTGAGGGAGATATTTTGGAGATAATAGAAGACTACATTCCTATGGACGTAGCCCAATTGGGTGAACCACGTATATTTAGTGTACTCTTTCCTCTTGTTATCTTTATGTTCTTATTTACTGTGATATGTTATTGTTTGCATAGATCTAGGTAAGCTAGTTAAGTTAGATCCATATCTCTGACAGGGTGAAAAAATGAAGATGGGTGTCTATTTTGGGGGTTCTCGTGAGAAAATAATTCTGATTTTTTCATGTTTTTCAACTTCGGGCGAACAAAAGTAATATTTTTGTTTAAAATTTCACTTTACAGTAAAAAGAAAACTTGTATAGAATTATGTTAGCTTTCTATTCATAATTTTTTCAATTTTTTTTTATTAAGATTTGATATGTCGATTTCGCAAATGTTTGACATTGTGTTCTTATAAATTGAAAAGACTACAAAATAGTTATGATTTGTTGCGCCACTAAAATCGTTGTTAGACTTGTTTTTTGCAAAAACAGAAAATGCTATGACAATCTACACACAATGTACTAGTGCCTGACTATAAGTCTGTAACCAATGGATCTATATACTAATTATTATATTTTTTTAAAGTCGATCAATGGGGAAACTCAGTCGATTTTCAACATCTTTTTTGTTGCGCCACTTTTCTCTCAATCCGCTCTAAAAGTAAAAAATCTATGAACACCCTTTTGAAGTAGACACGCCAATTAAGATTCCCACATTTTTTCCAATTTTTTTGGTGCTGTATTTTTAAAGTTGTGGATTTTTGTTTTCACCATTTTTTTAAAGAGTTAAATCCTAACTCAACACATATTACGAAAATAAAACTTAAAAATATCAGTTCTTATCTATATACAACAAAATTTATACCCACGTAAAGTAGATTCAATGACGAACCTACTGGTATCAAGTCCAACATTCGTTTTGTTGTGTAAGAGGTGGTTTTTCCCTTCCGAAAATGGAAAAACCTGAAAATTCTGCAGAAATGTGAATCTTTCATGTTTCAGAGAATATTCAGCCGACTAATTATTCGGCCGAATAAGTATTCGGCCGAATAAGTATTCGACCGAACAATGATTCAGCTGAATAACCTTTTTCCGTAACGGCACCGTCAATTACAGCAAAGGTTATTCGACCGAATAATGAAACGGAAAAAAAAACTCGTCAACCGGAAAAAAAAATAATTATGTTTTCTATACTCATATAAATAAACCTAAAATTGATTCATTATTTTCTCATGTTTTAACTTTGCATATTTTTTGTCAAACTAATTTTGAAAGGGTTTTCAAAGAAAACATTTTTTGCAAAAGGAGGTTTTTACAAGGTATGTTTCTTCTTTTTTTCCAAAAGGCACATTGAAGGAGTTTTTTTTCTAAGGCATATTTGCAAAGAGTTTTTTCAAAATATTTATTTTCTTAGACATGTTTGCAAAGAAGACATTTTTTGCAAAATGAGGTTTTTACAAGGTATGTTTTTTTTTTTTTTTTTTTCAAAAGGCACATTGAAAGAGTTTTTTTTCTAAGGCATATTTGCAATGAGTTTTTTCAAAATATTTCTTTTCTTAGACATGTTTGCAAAGTGATTTATGCAAAGAATGTTTCTTTCCAAGGAGGTTCTTTGCAAGGGTTGTATTTAAAAAGTGTGTATTCCAAAGTATTTTTGCAAAAAAAATATATTTTTCCTTCTTATTTCATTGAAAGGGATTTTTTCAAAGAGTTGTTTTGGTAAGATAATTTACAAATGATTTTTTTCCAAAGTAGTTTTGTACTTCTTATTTATTTGAAATGGGTTTTTTCAAATAGTTGTTTTACTAAGGTATTTTGCAAAGGGTTTTTTTCCAAAGTAGTTTTGCATTTCTTATTTATTTGAAAAGGGTTTTTTCAAATAGTTGTGTTGCTAAGGTATTTTACAAATGGTTTTTTTCCAGGGTAGTTTTGCACTTCTTATTTCTTTGAAATGAGTTTTTTCAAAGAGTTATTTACTCAAAGTATTTTTGCAAATAAGTTATTTCTTTACAATGGTTTTTTCCAAGATATGTTTGCAAATAAGTTTTTTTTCAAAGTACTTTTTCCTAGTGGCTTTTTTCGTAGATATTTTTTCAAAGAGGTTTTTTTTCCAATGATTTTTACAAAAAAGATTTATTTACAAGGTGTTTTTATTATTTTCCAATGGGTAGGTAATTTATTGTCAAAGAGTTTCTTATTTCTTTCCAAGAAGGTTTTTTTCAAAGAAGATTTTTGTTTAAAGAGTTTTTTCAAAGGAAAGTTAATTCCAAAGAGATCTTCTTCAAAAAACTCTTATAAAAATTTTATAAGGTGAAGTAAATTTTAGTTCATGTTTTTATAAATTCCGTAAATGTTTTTAAATCTTAATTTATTTATTTTTACTATAAAGTAATGATTATTTAATTTATCATTTATAGATTAAATAATCATGGGCAATAAGAGAAAACGTAAAAAAAAGGTGATCGTAAACGTGATGATGATGGTAATAGAGAGAAATAAAAACTTAGATATATTGCCAAAAAACAAAGGGTTACCGAAACAAAAGAAAGAACTATTGAAGATATAAATACAGATTTACATGATAATGTTGAAGAGATAGAAATTGAAAATAGAATACAAAAAGAACAAATTGAAGTTGAAAAGACCATTGTAGAAGATGTAAATAGTGATTTACATGCTAATGTCGATTAAGTCAATATTGAAGATCAAATTCAAGATCCAGAAATTGGACTTGGTATGTATATATCATATATTTTCTAAATTCATTTTTTTAAATGAATTTTATTTCTGGATATATGTTAAATTAAATTTAACTTGATGTATAGGTACTCTTACCATTGATGATGAAATGTTAAAAAACATTGATTGCGACAAATATGGAGAAAAAATACCAATACATGTGGCACGATATCATGCTACAAAATTTTATGATGAAGTTCTCAAGGATTACTCAATAGCAGGACAAGCACAAATTTTGAGATGTTTATTAGTGTCCAAGAAGTTAGAAGGTGCTACATCATTATTGGGTATTCACAAAGCGACAAAAGAGTCGAAATTGAAACAAAATGTGATGGAAAATATAGGTGATGCAATAAAAAAATTTGGAAAATCCAGGAAGAAAGATATCAGTGCTGCATGTAAAGCAATTCATACAGCAATTCTTTCAGCTAGTACTAAACAAAAGTGTTTGACAACAGAATTAGCAAAAGCAGTTGGAACATCAAGAAAGACATTATACAAACATAGCAAATTCAGAATGCAAATAGATGAAAATAATGAACTTGCTTGCTGGAAAATTATTTATAGACAACCTTACAAAGATAGATTGGGAGCAGGTGTTAAAGATATTGTACGAGAATATTGGTTGGAACATACTCGAGTTTCACCAAATTCAAGAGATGTGATATGCAAAAGAATATCACGAAATGTATATGAAAGCCAACCAAAACATATAATGGACATGACACAAGTACAATTGTTCAATAAATTCAAGGAAGATCATCATGGAATTAATATATCAATCACTACATTTGTGCAACAAAAACTATAGTATGTTAGACCTATTATTATACGTGATACATGTTGTTGCCGTTATCATGTGCAATTTCAGTTATATTATGACACGTTTCTTGAATTTGGTAAAATGTTTTGGACAAATTCACCACCTCCGCCCACAATATGTGAATTCATATCTCAAATTTTATGTGAGAAAAATCATGATGAAGTATTTTATTCAAAGAAATGTGTCAATGGAAAACATTGTCATCATTGTGGAAATCTGGTGCTATTCCACAATAAATATCCTATCGATAATGATCAATTGTTGTCAAATGTAAATTTTGATTGCAGGAGATACGAATACATCAATTATAGTACAAGTTCTAGTGATTCACATTCCAAAAGAATTGATTTGCTAGAAGACAAGATATGCGTAATAGATTTTCTCAAAAAAATTGAAAGGAAAATTTATAAATACACCCAGCGTTCACATAGAACACGATGGCAAGATCTTCAATTCAAACAGTCTCGTGAAATTTTTTCACCCGGAACAATTTTGTCCGTGGTTGATTTTGCTGAAAACTATACATTTGCTGCACAAAAAGAGATACAGAGTGAATACTATCACTCTGACTAAGTTTTGAAGTTTGTCCATGCTGTATATAGACATTCTCAACAGGATTTTGATGGCATTGAAAGCACATGTGACAATCGAGATGTGATTAAAAGAATATCACTTCTATATCAGCGATGATCATACACACGATACACATTTTGTTCAACATTGTATAGAAAATATTTTCTATGATTCACTGAAAAAATGCGAAGTTAAATTCAATGCGCATTGGATATGGTCTAATGAAAGTGCGGGTCAATTTAAATCTTCACGATCATTTTTTTGGTTATGTCGACTTCATAAAGCGTTGAACATTAAACATCACTGGAATTTCTTTGAAACTGGACATGGAAAAGGTGAACATGATGGTGCAGGAGCATGCGTAAAAATAGCACATCAAAGATGGCAAATGAACTATTCTTCTGCACGGTTTCATTCAGCTGCAGAGGTTGTCCAATGGTGTCAATTAAATCTAAGCCATGATTATAATCAACAATCAAAATATGTGCGCAGGTATGTACACTATTTTTTTAATTTATATTATTTCTTGAAATTTAAAAAAATGTACACTAACATTAAGTACATGTACACTAACATTAAAAGTTGTTCTTTGAAAGTGATTCATCATTTATTGTGTAAGTTTTTTTGGTTTGTTGGGGTCCAAGATATAAATAGATCAATACCATATGACGTTAGCACCATACATGGGACTAGAGATCTTCACTGTATTCAAATAAAATCATTTCAAAACGTGTTTGCATTTGACAGTAGAAAGCAATCATGCTTTTGTCATATTTGCATTGAAAATGTTGAATCTATAGAAGTTTGTGAAAACATAACAAACAACTACGTAAAAGCTTGGAAACACACAGAGATTAATCCAAAAGAAAAAATTCCACTGGCAAGTGTAGAAGAGTTAGAATCAGAAAAAATAGCAATATCATCTAATGGCGATAGAATTTCAGATCTTGTTAGAGAAGGTAATAAACTTACTTGACTTTTAAGTTAATTGTTCATTCTAGTCCATCGCCATAAGTATAGTCAATTTAATTCATTTAAAAATGCTAACACCAATTATAATTTGCACAGGAGATGTTTTCGCTGTGATTGCACCTTTATACAACAACGAAAATGTGAAATACTATTTGATGCGATGCACTGAAGGAAAAATGAAGTTATTGGAGGACTACAATGACAACGGATTTACATACAAAAGAGGATCCATCATTTTAAAAGGCTATTTTTTTCAGCAGACGCATATGACTAAAAATTATGTCTACTTTCAAGATTATGAGCTCGATGTTATATGTTGTCAGTATAGTCATTTAGTATGTGCATCTCGAATAAGGTTGGTACAAGTTCCATAAAAAAAACAGTTAAAAACCAAAAAATGGAAACTATCCATATGTGACCATGAACGAATAATTGAGGATGGCATTCCATTGCGATGTTTTTAAATATATCAAAAATGAATTGATCTATGTTTTTGTCCATGTCAATTGTTGTGTACAATATCTTTTTTGTCCATGTGTCACAACAGTTGTGCACAGTATATTTTTTCATTAAATTTTTATGAATATTATCTTGAATGACAACTAACATAAGAGTTTAAATGGTTGTATTTTAACATGCTTAAAAATGAATTCAAAAATTATTTGGAAATTCAAAAGTACTTTATTCGGGTCCCCATATGTCTATTAGACCACTTAAGGGATGAGATAACGGATGTGGCTATCCCCACACTCCGCCCCGAATTTTTACTTTTGATTGATTGATGCCAATGAGAAATCACCAAAAAACCTACTAGATTTTGTATTCTTTTAATCCATTGAACATGTTTCTTTAATATACTTCACCATAAATATGATCTGAATGAGTTTTTTAAAACAAGTTGTTAATCTATATGGTTTTTAAATAAATAATTATTGCACAAAGATAATATATCTCTCACATGTAAGTTCACATAACTGAAATCATGGCAAATGAAGATAACAATCATTTGATTTTTAATCACAAATAAGAATTCCTGGATTGTGAAGCTTATGTTAAATTAGAGCAATGATTATTTACAACAAATCGATAGAATTGTTGTCTAAAATTCATTGCTCTAACTTAGCATAAGCTTCACAATCCGGGAATCCTCACTTGTGATTAAAAAACAAAAAATCATTATCCCCATTTGCCATGATTTCAATATTTAGAAATTCACGAACTACAAAGTGCCTGAACAATAAACATATGAAAAACATTAGTTAAAATTTGAAATTTACATATGCAATGTATCACATCGAACAATGAACATATGAAAAACATTAGTTAAAATTTAAAATTTACATATGAATCAAACAACCAAAAGATTGAAACTTTTATCAAACAATTCATAGATTTTCATTCAAAACATTAGAATATTGAACCTATTAAAACTTCATATTTCTATCAAAAATTCCTATCATTTCATTTCTTTACATTTTAACATCTCATTTCTTAACATTTTAAACCTTCATTCTTATGGTTCAACACTTTCTCACGGGGGGTTCACTAGCGGGGCAATATCATATCACGTCCATTCATATTGGGGGTTTGAATACTCTTAAAAACCTCAAAAATATATTGCTATGTATTAAGGGGTCAAGGGGGGTTTTTAATTTGACATAGTAATATAAATATTGGGGGTCATTTTAATTGGGTGGGATGAGGAATAACCTCCAAATCGTGGGATGTATTCATACCTTCAAATCATGGGCTCAATTCATACTCAAATAAAATATATGGACCCTCCATTTTTATTTGATATTGCTTATAATGATCCTAAGTTTTGCATAAATCTGATAATAATGTACCAATGATATTATCGATGGAAGTCTCTTTGGAGTACTAGCCTTGAGAAATCCTCATTTAATAGCTTATTTAGGCTTGGTTTGAATTGATGTTATATTGTTTTTTATCTTTAAGTTAAGATATGTAGCAAATTGGGAGTTCAAGAGTTGAACAATTGTATTGTATTTTTTGTAGGCATTCGAGTAAAAGATTTAAATCTTCATTTTTTAAGTTGGGGTTTAGGTGGGTATTGAGATTCAATCACCTTGCTCCATGACAACCAAGAAATGTGAGATCAATCTTTCTTGTCTCACTGGAACTAAGATGTTTTTTTTTTATAGCAAGGTAAGGGAGTCCATCCATGAAAGGGTTTCAAAGTTGCATTTTTATGGATTTTAATTTATTAAGCTTATAGAAAACACATGATCTCTATATGGATTTAATTGTATTTACATAATCTAAAATTGTTAGATTGGTAGGCTATGGTGTGAAACATTTGCAATTCTCATCTTTTCTAAAAATTGCACTAACTAGTGGACTATGAGTCTTTTACATTCCTTGTTATGTTAATCTCTTCACTGGGTTTCCTTTTACACATTTTTCCTTCCCCAGTAGTATTTCGTTGGGTCTTCCACTATCCAACGCTACAGATTGATCAGTCGCCTTCACAATCCTAGTGGGATCATTATTAACATTATACTATTATTTTATTTAGCATATTTTGCTTATACTAATATTTGTTAGGGCTTCTATTTTTACAACTTGATAACATGATATAAATGGGGTATTAAAAATGGGTCGAGAAAATGGATACCTACAATATTTGGTGAAGCTAGGGGTTTTCTTAATTGGAAAAGCATATTGGGAGGGGGGTTCAACAATACAATTTTAGGAGGCATTTTCCAATATTTAGTGAAAATAGGGATATTCTTTAATATCATACGAACGATCGTGCTATGTAACAAGTTCATTGAGTGAACCCCCCGTGCACTTTCTCAACATTCATTTTTTCCATAACATTTCTCAACATAACAAATTGAAATTTTTTTACAAATTCAACATTTCCAAACTTTAAATTGCACCTATCAAATGTTCCAAACATTCATTCTTAACATTTTAATAACATTTATTCTCAACATAACAAATTGAAATTTTTTTACAAATTCAACATTTCCTAACTTTAAATTGCACCTATCAAATGTTCCAAACATTCATTCTTAACATTTTAATAACATTTATTCTCAACATATAACAAATTGCAAATTTTTTACAAATTCAACATTTCCTAGAACTTTAAATTGCACCTATCAAATGTTCCATTCACTCTTAACATTTTAAACATTTTTGACACCTCCCATTCATGTTTTCCCAATATTGATTCTTACCATAACATTCATTCTCAACATTGAACATTTCTTAACTTTAGATTAACATTTTAAACATTCCTAACACCTCCCATTCATTCTTTCCCAACATCCATTCTTCCATAACATTCATTCTCAACATTCAACATTTCCTAACTTTAGATTGCACCTATCAAAACATTTTAAACATTCATGCAAAACATATTCTAAACATTATCAAAACATTTTAAACATTCATGCAAAACATATTCTAAACATTTTACCAAATGAGAAATAATTAATATGTACTCATATATAATCCAAAAATAAGTTGAGTTCAATGTACATATATGTATAATCAAAAAATAAATATCCTTCATGTCCAAAACAACTACAATATATATATATCAACAAAAACAAAAAAGTTTGAACCACTATCCATTTGGACCAATATCTTTCCACTATCTTCCACTAGGACCTTCCCTGGGACTCAACTCGGCCTACAACACGCATAAAAACAAATTATAAATATCATAAATTATTTAAACAATTTTAAACTAAATTCAAAATATTAAGATATTAAACTTATACATAAAAAAACAATTCAATTAATAAAAAAGTCATACATCAAATTCTTTGAATGCATGTCCACCACTTTCTTCCACCAAAGTCTTTCCTTTGGCTCCAAAGGATCTAAGAGAGCCAAGCTGCAACATGTACAAAAGTAATTTATGAATCCTAAAGCATGCAAACAATTTTCAAATAAATCCAAAAAATATAAAATATTAAACTTATATCAGAGATCATTTCAAGTTCAACAAAATTACCTCGGTGCCAATATCTGCATTCATCAGAGAACCTACATCTTCACCCCCAATTTCCATATGGTCTCTCCCCTAAAATTTAAATTTTGTTAATGAATAAAACATAGTAAATACAAATAATAAATTAAGCAATTAACTTAAAACCAAAACAAGAAAATAAAAATCATTAACTCACAAGAGATGGTAAATCATCTAAAAAGTTCGATTCTAAAGAAACCTGCATGGATAAGTCAAATTAACAATAAGATACCTTGATATTTATTAAAATTCAAAACAAAAAAAATATCAAGTTCAATCATAAATATTATAATTAATATACCTCTCCAAAACGCTCTTCATTTTGACTAGGATGCTCTTCATTTTGACTAGTGGAGACTCGAAAATTATGTGCATTCAACATTCTAGAAAACTGCAAACAAAATACATTTTCTTAATATGCTTATTACTATGTAACAAAAAATTCAATTCAAAATGAATAATAAAAAATCAAATAGATTGTCATAGTATAATCAACAAACCTCTCCCATACTCGATGTGTCATTGGATAACACATTTGAAGCTATATTGCGATAAGACTTAGCATAAACCCTAAGATTATCGATGCTCAATCCATCTACCTCATCATTCGTCTTATAAACAAACTTTTGACGAACAGTAGCACGAGCCCTCTCTCGACCCAATCCCACTTCTACTCCAACAAGAGCTGATGCTAAACCATCACCTACTAATTCCCTTGCATTTGTCCCAAGTTGGGATGTGGGCTCCTTCTCCAATATCAAAGCCACAACTCTAGGTGGACGAGGTATCTCGGGTGGAGGTCAAAGAGTCGTAGGGTCTCTAAGAGCACCTTCTCGATTATATATTTGATCCTTTCCAACTCCATAAAAGTCAGAAGGAACATTAGTATAGTTTGGCTTCATACCTAAAAAAAACTCCGCATAGAAAAATCTAGCAAAATAATTAGGAACTTCATCGTTCCATGGCAATCGACCATAAGCTGCAAGGAACTGATCATATATTAGATGTGCAATTTGAGGATACTTGAAATATTGCACTTTCAACATTTTTTGCTTAAGGCCTTCTTTGAAATTAAACATTGAATTGGCTTGTTCTTTGGTGACTCTCTCCTTCACAACCTCCCACTTGTCTGGACCTATAACTTGGTCCCTTCGCCTCTGCATCAAATGAACAAAACCATTCGTAGTTGGTCCGAGTTCCTCATATGCATCAATGAATTTTTGCAATGACCCTAAAACAATCTCTAGACTTTGTCTACTCTCTGGAGGGAGATCCAAAGAAAAAAGATCATTGTTCAACCTATCATAGTGGGATCTACAACTTTCAAGGATAGTTTGTTGCACAACACCTTCCCATGGAAGCTCATTAGATAAATCAGACGGATAAGTTCATATGGGTGTACAACCCTCAGCTAGTGGAACATATGTCATCCTATCTCTAGGAGGATCTTCGCGACCCTGCTCTACACCCGCACCTATCCCATCATCTCCAATCATATCTTGGTCTTCCTCCTGCTCTGTCGAATTAGGCACATCTTCTGAACCTCGCTCTGCTTCAAATATAGCCTTAGTCAAGTGCTAACCTTGTCCAAAAAATCTAAACATACAAAAATACAGATTATACATGTATTGAAACATTAATGTTCATACCGACAGAAGGTTGAGATCGACGCTCTCGCACAGAAGATAAAGGGGAATCATTTGTACCCCTATCAACTTGATGGTGATCAAATGACTGTGACCCATACAATAAACTCGAACCCGAGGTGAATTCGACAACCTTTGACTACCAATTGGAACACCAATTCCCGATGAATGTGATGACCTCCTACGCTTTCGCTTCGAAGACTCCACTCTTTCCATTTTATATGATTTCTAAATTTACACATAACATATTGAAGTTGTACATGTTAATTCTACATACTTAAAGATATATCTAATAAAGAACTACATACCAAATGTAGGGGTGTCTAAAGCAGTATAAGTGAATTTTTTTGTAAGTCCCTCTCCTAACTCTAGCATAATTAATTAAATAAAATTCCTACCATCACTACTATTGCAACATAAAGACATATTTAATAATCATTTCATAATCAGATATAAGTTATAATGCAGTTAATTGTAGTAGTATAGTAATCTTACAAATTTTTCATCTATCCAATATGATTAAATTATATATCTCAATGAACAAACATCTCACGAAATATATATATATAGACTTATTATAAGATTCATACTTTATTTATATGAAAAAATAACTTACACAAATGTCAACTCATACCATATTGAAGTTGTACATGTTACTTCTACACACTTAAAGACATATCTCATAAAGAACTGCATACCAAATGTAGGGGTGCCTAAAGTAGTATAACTCTTTTTTTTTTTTGGTAAGTCCCTCTCCTAACTCTAGCATCACTACTATTGCAACATAAAGATAAAATTAATAATCATCTCATAATCAGATAGAAAATATAATGTAGTTAATTGTAGTAGTATAGTCACCTTACAAATTTTTCAACCATCACATATGATTCCATTATATATCTCAATAAACAAACATCACACGAAATATATATATATATCCACTTCTTATAAGAATCATACTTTATTTATAAAAAAGCAAAATTTACACAACTATTGACTCATAACATATTCAAGTTGTACATGTTAATTCTACAAACTTAAAGGCCTTATGAATTTGTAAACTCTGCTCTTGAACTCTTGAACTCTGTTCAAGAACAGAGTTCTTGAGTTCTTGAACTCTGTTCAAGGATAAAACTTTTCATATTTTTTATATCTTATTATATAAAACATATATTTCTTACCTTTTCATGAACAGAGTTTTTAACCTTTGTTCATGAACAGAGTTTAAGCACTCTGTTGATGAATAGAGTTCTTAAACTCTGTTCATAAACAGAGTTTAAGCACAAAGTTTAAGCACTCTGTCCATGAACAGAGTTCTTAAACTCTGTTCATAAATAGAGTTTAAGCACTCTATTCATGAACAGAGTTTTTAAAAACTCTGTTCATGAACAGAGTTCTTAAACTTTGTTAACCAAAATTAACATAAAATTAAATGTAAAAAACCTGAACAGTCTAATTTTATCCCTTAATGCAAATATTTTTTTTAATTTTCTTCAAATGACTACAATTTTTTTTAACAATACAAAAGATCGGGAACGAGACGTACCTCTAAACCAGACTCACAGTGAACAGATTGTCGAACCACAACGCCGCACTGGATAAGACCACCAACTCACCGAACGATAAATATTTTCTACACACAACAACAAAATGGGTTAACAATAAAAAACTATAAAAATATGAAAATGAAATCAAAACGACACAACTCATGATCAAAACATACCTGTCAATGAAAAACTATCAACCCTGCGCAGAAAACTAAAACACCAACGAAGCGACGATAACACCCTCCAACTCAACAAACGAACTAACCTACACACACTACCACATTTCGAGAAGACATTAAAACACGAAAACATATGCATAGAACACAAATAAAATTGCAAAATAAAAAATAGACATACAACGAAATGATGAAACAATTTATAAACTCACCAGGTAGCCGTCACCTCCACGCGGATCCGTCAAGCAGCAAACGCCCTAATCCGAACGCAAATTTCGAACTCGCAGAACCTTAAGTCAGCCTCCTCGACGAAGGGAGCTTCCAACTGCTGTGACGGGCAGTATCAACAGAGCGGGCGAGCGAGCGTCGGGGATCATGCGAGCGTCGAGAGTGGCGAGGAGTTAAGAGATAGCAGGGCGGAGAGGCAGCACAAAGAACGAACGTCAGGAGTCATGCGAGCAGTATCAACACAACGAACGGACATCAACGTTCGGGACGAAGGGCAGAGAGACAGCAGGCGAGCATCAACAGCGGGCGAGCATCAGCACCGGGGGAGAATCAGCACCGGGCGAGCATCAACAACGGGCAGGCATCGTCAACGCGGCCATGCAGGGTGGCGAGAATTGGCAGCGGGCCCGCGTGCGGGGTCCAGAAAATGACAAACGACTATTGCAAAACTACGGACGAGGCCGGGTTTTTATGCAGAAAATTTCTTCGGTCGAACAACTATTCGGCCGAATAATTGTTTGGCCGATTCATTATTCAGCCGAATAGTTGTTCGGCCGAACAATTATTCGGCCGAATAAACAAACACGCGAAATTTTTTTCCGTCCGGCAATGCTTTGCACACATTTCAAGGGTCCCCGTTAAACTAAACGGAGAACTGGTAGTAGGTATTCGGCCAAATAACTTATACATTATTCAGCCGAATAATGAAACTTATTCGACCGATTAATATTTGTTATTCGGCCAAATAATAAATATTAATCGACCGAATAACCTCGGCTAAGACTTTTTTGCACTGGTTTCTCACGGAAGTGCCCACCTTCATGTTTTTACCCGACAATGATCTCCATGCTATTCAAAAGCTAATTAAAGATTATAGCTCGAGAATTCCCTCAAAATTACATTGGTGGATAAATTGAATGTGGTTTGAACTTTGAAGCTTATGAGATTTTTCCAAATTAATGTAAAGGTTCTCTCTTGAATAGTAACTTCACTAGTTTAAAATCAAATACAAAATCAAAACCAACTTTAACACAAATTGTGAAAAACGCGACATTTGGCATCAGACTCTCCAAATTAAGAATATAACCCACACTCACAGAAGGCATGGTACCGCAATCTAAAATCTATAGAATTCCCATGAGTATCCAACAAAGAAAAAAATTAGAAGACTACAAATAGCAAGGGGGGGGACTAGTATAATGAAGAATCGGGTCAGGGACCCATTCTGCAGTGCATCTTATGCTACCAATTTGACTCCCTAAACTATCAAATGGGTGCCATAATTGATCACAAATTACAAATATTCACAGACCAAATCCTGCAATCTTGCACCAAAGCGACCTAGAAAACACTATGTGAGCCTGAAATTACAAAAAATCATAGACCGAATCCTATAATCTTGCACCAGAATGAACCAGAAAACACTATGCAAGCCTTCAATCTATAGTTAAAAAATGGATTATCTGAAAGCATAAACAACACCCTGTCCTACATGCATTTCTTCAATCTGGACCCATAGCCATCTAAACTCAATTACTACTCCACATCTTCCCTCCAACTATCATGTTGTTAAGGCATATTGCATGATGGTGGCTTTGCATATGCCTTCCAATTGTCATGTTCCTAAGGCATATTGCATTATTGTAATAACAGATGGAAACATATGAGATTTGAGAAGTATGTGTAAACTTTTGTTTTGTTTTAATGTTGGACTTATTTTTTACTTTTGTGTTCTTGCTTTGATGTTTGTTTTTCACCAAATTGTCAGTGGAAGAGTTTTATTTATATTTGTTTAGAAATATCAGAAAATGGAAGCCTCGTGTAATAGGCATCATGTAATAGGAATCAAGTAATAGACATAGAGTTATAAAAAAAATTATTTATATCTATATAGAAATTTTACAAAATGGAAGCATGATGTAATAGGCATAGAGTAAGATTGATCCGGATTTATGTGGATACGAAACAAAAGATAGCATATACAGAATCATACACAGAGATATATTGCAAATAACACAGTGATACAGTAAACACATATTCTATTAAATAGTGGAAATAGAACAGACTGTAAAATACAATAGCTGGAATGGTGGTATCTATCTCTGAGAAGAGATGTGGCCGCTATGCTCATTCGTGCCAAGATGATTACAAAGAGAGGCCGAAGGGGCCTATTTATCATAAGCATGAGGGAAAGAATCCCAATCATCCAAAAACCTAACCCTAGAAGATGAACCGTCATAAATTTTGCGGCCCCAAGGTGGTTAGTTGAACAGTCAACTTCCCGGGGTCATAACTTTTGCATACGATCTCCGTTTAGGGCGCTCGGTAGCCTGTTGGAAAGGTCTAACCGAGATTTGCAACTTTCGACTGGGCCCAAATGTATGCCGTTGGCATACATTTGGTCCCTCAAATCGCCAAAAAATATCGTTTAGGGCCTCAAAATGGCTCCGGAAGTTCAGGACCCGAAAAACTGCTAAAAATAGTAATCTACCAAAATTGCCAGAAGACTGTTTTGAGCCAGTTGGAAGAGGTGGGCCGCCACCGATATCCACCTGGATCAATCCTCCCTCCTTAGGAAGCAATGGTCTCCATTGCATTAAATCCCCTATCATATGTCGAGCTGTGTGTCGAATTGAGCTCTTGGTACGACATTTGCTGAAGTGGAAAGGTTGCCTTACTTTGACATCTTCAGAGGGTTGTAATTGTTGTTGATGGATGCGCTAGAGCTGTTCAACAGTTTTGGTTGTTGTGGTATCCTTGGTATGCACCGGTGTGGATGGTTTCTTTTTGGAGGAGCCCCTTGAATGCGTGGCCTTGCATTGTAGAGGTACCCGAATAGGCGATGCTGCACTAACTTTGTGTTTTTCTTGTTTCTGCTAAGTAGAAGGATAATCTGCATAGGTTGTGGATGTCTCCGTGATCTGATGTTCACCTTTAGTGGCAATTGCGAATAGGAAAAATTTCCCAGTGTGGGAGATTATCTTCCTTCCCTGCTCGTTTGGGGTAGGTGCAACTATCTCTGGTATCCGATAGAGTTGTCCTCCCAAAGTGACAATGACACTGCGAGGTCGGGATTCATATACAGCATGACGCTTCCACATATATGGTTGTCCTAAAAGAACATCACATACTTCAAGTGGGGCCACATCACACAATACCTCATCTTTGAAGGGCTTGATGCCATATGGTAGGCGACATTAGTGACTGACACGGATCCTTCGTCCTTGGCTTAGCCATCCAATGGTGTATGGTTGTGGGTGTGGCGTTATTGGTAGCTCCAATCTCTTGATGACTTCTTCTGAGATTAGGTTCTTCTAGCTGCCGCTGTCCACAACAAAGTGTAGGGGAATTCCCTTCACCCACATCTGTGAGTGGAAAATGCGCTCCTCTGCCTCCGAATCTTCAGGCTCCTCTGGATGAATCTGTGTGGTGGCAACAACGGCACTGAGTTCTGCATCAATGATCTGCTTCCCTTTTTGCGTGGCTGTGAAATTAGGTTTCGAGTCAGAATCGGAACTGGGATCTGATTCTGAAGCTTTGATCTCAGCCACCAATGACTGTTTTGAGCGACAATCATCAATGTTGTGCCAGAGGCTTTTGTGGAACTCGCACCACTTTCCAGTGTCCTTCTTTGTCTTTTCTTTACCCTTCTTCGCCTGTGGTTGGGACTGGTTGTCCTTTTCCTGCCCCATGCTCTGCGAGCCAGAGTTTCCCTTGCCCTGATTCTGCGCAGGTCCGAATTCATGCTTGTTCTTTTGCTGAAATTTCTGCTCAATTTTGACAGCATATCGATAGGCGGATCCGAGTGAAGAGATTTCCAGGAAATCCATCTCTGTTCGGATGTACCGGTGTAGGCCACTGCGATATTTTAGTACTAGATGCCGCTCGGAGTCCTTGATACCTAGCTTTGTGCGCAAGGTATGAAATTTGTTGGTGTACTCCGACACCGTTTGGTCCCTCTCTTGATGCAGAATGGTCCATTTTGTGTACTGGTCATCATAGTTTCCTACGGGGTAATATTGTTCCTTGACGGCATCAATAAAAGAGACCCAAGTGGGATTGGAGTATTCAAACAATCCAGACTCGTCTGATGAGTTTTGCTCACAATAAGTTTCCCACCAATTTTTGACATGGGGGACGGCCTTAAGGAGCGCAAAGATGATCTTTTCCCTGTCGGAAAATTGGTGGACAGAGAAATACCCTTCTAGTAGATTCAACCATTTATCTAGGGCATCGGCATCGATTTGGCCTTCAAATAAAGGGATATCAAAATTAACTTGTACCTTGAAGGGAGTCGTATCTCCGAAATGGCTGCTCGTTGAGGGTGCATTTACCGCTGTTGGCATGCGTTGAAGGATCTGGGCGAAATTATCCATCATCTCGTTCCTCTGTCGCGTGAGGGCTTCCTCGAGCAACAACTTGATAGGATCTACTGCTCTGTCGTCTCTCTTTTCTTCCGCCATGAGAGGCCGTTTGGGGCGGCGAGAGTGGTCTTCCCCAAGCGAAACTAGTTCGAGACCCAACTCTCTGTATCCTGACCTCGTCGGGGACATGCACTGAGAAACAATCAAAGAGCAGACCGCTCTGATACCACTGATCCGGATTTATGTGGATACGAAACAAAAGATAGCATATACAGAATCATACACAGAGATATATTGCAAATAACACAGTGATACAGTAAACACATATTCTATTAAATAGCGGAAATAGAACAGACTGTAAAATACAATAGCTGGAATGGTGGTAGCTATCTCTGAGAAGAGATGTGGCCGCTATGCTCATTCGTGCCAAGATGATTACAAAGAGAGGCCGAAAGGGCCTATTTATCATAAGCATGAAGGAAAGAATCCCAATCATCCAAAAACCTAACCCTAGAAGATGAACCATCATAAAGTTTGCGGCCCCAAGGTGGTTAGTTGAACAGTCAACTTCCCAGGGTTTTTGCATACGATCTCCGTTTAGGGCACTCGGTAGCCCGTTGGAAAGGTCTAACAGAGATTTACAACTTTCGACTGGGCCCAAATGCATGCCATTGGCAACCATTTGGTCCCCCAAATCGCCAAAAAATGTCATTTAGGGCCTCAAAATGGCTCCGGAAGTTCAGGACCCCGAAAAACTGCTAAAAATAGTAATCTACCAAAATTACCAGAAGACTGTTTTGAGCCAGTTGGAAGAGGTGGGCCGCCACCGATATCCACCTGGATCAAAGATTTACTAGCAAATAATTATGATTTATAGTTTAGTCATTATCAAACATATTGTAGAACCCAATATCAACAATTGTTTTAAGACAAAAGTAAAATCCATATAATCTTAGGAATTATGTTCACCCACTTCCCTTATTTTATGGGATCACAATACTCTAAAACCTACGCATGAGACTATTTTGTTTGCCCATTTTTTACAATAGCCTACAACAAACGTATTCACAATTAATTACAATTAAATAACTACAGTAAGTTATTTAATCAAGGTATACATGAGACTATTTTGTTTGCCCATTTTTTACAATAGCCTAAAACAAACGTATTCACAATTAATTACAATTAAATAACTACAGTAAGTTATTTAATCAAGGTATATTATTTAACAATAATCATAGCTCATAAATATATTAAATTGGAATTCTTGGAAATAGTTAAAGAAGTAATTTAATATTGCATTCACTAATCAACTATAGTGTTCGGAAAGTAGTGACAACACACTCTAATCTTCTTTGGATAACGAAATGCACCGTGATGTCCAAATATTTTTGTAGTGAAAGACTTACGAGAGTTCATAAGTTCTAAAGACAATAAATGGTTCATTGTTTAGTGCAGTGCATTTGATTGCTCATTTAAATTTTATAATTTATCTTAAATTATATACTATTCAAATATAAAATTGAAATTCTTGGAATTAGTTCAAGAAGTAATTCAATATTCCATTTGCAAATGATTCTAGAGAGGATGAACACTCTCAAGTTCTCAACTTCTGGAAAAAGAGGTACCATGATTTCAGTGATTTTATTTGAGCAAGAAATTTACTAAATTCATTTTGATCTCTTGTATATGCTTTATTTTGTAGTGTATGTAGAACGAAACCCTTAAAAAATCGTTTCCCTATTTTTTCATATTTATTTTTGTACTAAAATTATTTCAAAAAACCCATCTTTACTGAAAAATAACATGTAATCATTCCACTACATGGTTGCTACGAAGTCTGCAGCTTTTTTTTAAGGGAGAACTGATTGTTCACAATCTCAATGTTCCATTCATTTCAGTTCAATGAAGGTTGAAAAAGTTTTCCCTAACATACATTTTGAACACTTTAATCATTTTATAGGAACCCACAATATTGGCTAAATTATATATGGAATTCATCTCCAATACTCACTTTGCATGGTAATTTGCATGTCCTACTTTAATTTTTTTTATCAAATGCATCATTATAATCATAGTGCAAGCAAAAATTTATTCTTTATATACTCTCCCGCTATTACACATAACATTGAATGACTAAAATTCAAAAACCTTAATCTCAAATAATTTTTATTGTTATTTTTATATCATTTTGCATGTTTAAACTAAAAAATGAAAACAGGTATTAGCTGCTATGCAACTCTTCTTTGCTCATTATGGTTATGGATTTAGAACAAACATAAGGTTTTCTATTTTGTATTAATAAATAAACATAATGAATATAATTTATATACAAGTTACAACCGTAGTAATAATATTTGGGTGTCAATCGAATTCAAATACAATTAAATATGGAAGATAACATAAGGAAAATCCAGGACAGCAAAAATACAAAAATACATAAATACAAAAGCATACATTTTTAAAATTAAAAATAGATGTGTTATTCAAAATTTTAAAGTAATATTCATTCTTATAGTAACTTTCAACATATCTTAAGTTAAGTAATAAGTATGAGCTCATTGCCTCATTATACACTTTTTTTTTAGTTTTCATTAAGTTCGAAATATTGCATGGAACAATAGTCACAAACTTGTTTAGAATGATTGTTGAGTTTTTGTGTCTAGATTTTACATTGTTTTCCTTTGCAAAATCATTTTTTATGTGATTTGAGATTATATCTATTTATAATAAAAATAATATAAGTTGTTATTCTAGGTGAAATTCCACTGTTATCTTAACAAGTAAATTTTAATGATAACATTTAGTGAATGAAGTAAATTTTAATACTAAGATTTAGCGAATCTTTAAAATATAAAAATTGTAAATATATTTAAACATTTAGTCAACTTTATCATATCATATCCATATTATGTTGAATATTCGAATTTTCATATAAGAACTCCTAATATGATTGAATATTTCTACTATGGTTATAACAATGATTTTAAACATGACAATTTGATATATAATAACAATAACAATAACAACCATGGTTTTAAAAATGACAATTTGATATATAATAATAATAATAATAATAATAATAATAATAGTTTTCATGTTATTGTGTAACTCATGTCATTTTTTTTAATTTTATTTTCAAAAACAATTATGAGTTCTCAAGAATTTTTGTTTTAATATGTTTATTATTGTTAATTCTAACCACACAAAGGTTGCATGTAGTGAAGTTCTTTAAAACCTAGTATAGGGGAGATGTTTTCACATAGATGAAGTATTTAATCAATCTATTAAACAACATATGATGTTTAAGTTTTAATAACAATTGCAAGTTAGCATACCTTCCATTCTAGGGAAAAGGGAAACTCATCTTTGAGACTTTTTCCACTACTATTATCTTATATAAATTTTAAGTTGGAGGCTATAACATATCTAGAAAATAATGGATGAAATGTTGAGTAAATCCATGAACATTTTATGACTTATCATCTTAAAATTAAATGCAATATGCCCATTTGTTATCTTCTTCATAGAAGTGATTCCTAACCCCATTGAAAGTATGACAAATACTAAGTACTTAATGTAAAAGCACAAGGTAATTAACATGAAAGAAAAGAGGTCAAACACTACTCAAAGCCACTTTCAACTCAATAGTAGACACATAGTAGAATATTAACACCATTAAAATACTATTACATCTGAAATTAACTAGAAATTGTGGTGCAATAAATAATTAGAGAATAAGATAAATTTAAGATACTATAAATAAGTTATTAACCTTAATTTAGAATACCAAAATTATTTTTATGTTAAAGATAATAGAAAGATTGAAATCAACATTATTAAAATAAAATAATGAATTCTTACAATATAAATAATGAAAAAGTTGTTCTCTAACTTCTGGAACTTCCTTTGATGAATAATTTTTTATCTTTATTTTGCACACCCACATTAAATCTATGAGATAAAGATTTCGATAAGATGCAGTACAAAATTGGATATCATAATTATTTATTTCAATTCTTAATTCAAACGAATAAGAACACCTTTTCAATATTTAATAAAGCATTTTATTAACATACAAAAGAAGGAAATAGATACAGCTCGAAACTTATCACAAGAATGAATCTAAACTTATCACAAGAATGAATCTGATTTTAAAATAAAAGCTAAAGGAATGCAAATAGTTATTGAAGATAGATAAAAGATCCTTACTATAAGAACAATAAAGCTTTGAATATTGCACATTAGTAACAAGTGGTAAGTCACAAGAGTTGTTATTTCTATTTGTTTCCTAAAAGAATAGTTGTTTAGTTGTTTATAAATTGGGTATATTACAAGTGGTATGAAATATAAGTTTCAATGCTACAAGTTTTATGGGATCAAGGATACAATTTATAATAAATATTGTAGCATAATTTGTATAAGGACCTCTAAACTAAAAGAGGTTTTGAAGGAAGTAATAAAGGTTTCAAAAGTCAGAGATGGATATTATGCAAATTTGTTTTTTCACATGGACGGTTTTGGTAATTAGGGTTGCCATATTCATATACCAAGATGTTAGTAAAAATTGTTGTTGAGGATTTAGAAGGGCTTAAAACTATGGATTCTATGGCTAAAATCAAATTATGTTTGTAAAAAAAAATTAATAGAGACTATTTAGTATTAACTGGCGAAAGAGGTGCGTACTAAAACAAATTTTAATAATAAAAAATAAGTTTAGTTTTCTCTAATAGAAACTCACTTAAGAAATCCTCTTAAATATATATAAAATAGTTTTAATCAATCACCAATTAAGTGTCAAATAGATCTAACTAGGAAAGTTTGACTAAATTATTGTCAAACTGATAACTTACATTAGGTATGTTAATAACAAATACATTGATTTGTTTTGATTTGTTTTGTGAACAAAATGGATTAGAAAACCTAATATTTCACTCATTCATGGATATAAAGTCAATACAATAGAGAAATGGAATCAACATACCAACTCGTCAAGTTTTTAATGAAATGATTATGTAGATATTTATTCATGATGTTATCACCTATACTCCATTTAGAAAGGGGTTTAATAAAGAATTGTATGTTATATGTAAAGCTACTTAGACATTCATGAAATTGTACTCAAGAGTTGTGAGATTAATTGCATCATTTATGAGATGTATAGTCATCATAGTATGCATAAGGAAAAGTGTTTTCACCTCATTTCACCGTTACGATTTTCCAATGTTAGCATTTATATTATACGTGATAATTAAAATCATCTTCATAAGAGCTTTAAAGTGATCAGCATTTCAAGTGATGAGTTACCTACAACACCTTATGTTCTGATCTACATTTCAATTGTCATCACCCAATGAACACTCTACTTTTTTTTGTAGCTAGATCTAATGTAGTCATTGATGAAGAATCATGCAATAGAGCATTTAATGTTACCAATATTGAAATTAATGTTGTTAATGGGAAATTCAATATTTTAAAAGGTCCTTACCTTTCTCATGATTTAATAGAATTTTGAGAAAATCATGTTGAAAATCTAGCATAGATCCATCTTAAACCTGTATCTATCAAGCATCGAGAGGGATCCAATTTCTTGAGGTGTATTTCTTTTTTAAAATTTAAACTCAAGAAATTTGATCTCTCTTGATTTATAGATCCGAGTTTAAGTTTTAAGTTTTTATTTTATAAACGAACATCTATTTTTTAATTACTTTTCATAATATTTTATTTTATGAACCAACATGGATTTTTTTTAAATACTTTCCATAATTTTTTATTTTATGAGCCTACATGAAATTTTTTAATTATTTTTAATTAAAAAAATTACTTTTTACGTTTTATTAGATGTAACACTACATACACGTTACAACATCTCCCCCATACTGGGCTGGAGAGCACCTTGTTTCACTCGGTGCAAGGAGGTGCTCTAAAATCATCTTCATAAGAGCTTTAAAGTGACCAACATTTAAAGTGATGAGTCACCTACAACACCCTATGTTCTGATATATATTTCAATTGTCATCACCCAATGAACACTCCGCTTTTTTTGTAGCTAGATCTAATGTAGTTACTGATGAAGAATCATGCATTAGAGCATTTAATATTACCAATATTGAAGTTAATGTTGTTGATGGGAAATTCAATATTTTAAAAGTTCCTTACCTTTCTCATGGTTTAATAGAATTTTGAGAAAATCATGTTGAGAATCTGGGCATTTTGGGAATCAAATGCCATCACATCGAGAATATTTATGCTTATTGATAATCTATAAGCATGAGATATTCAAGGATGATTTATTTGAAATTAACATATGCGGTAGTTATGGGAGAAGGTCTCAACTTTTTTATTTTATTTTGCATATAAGGAAGAAGCAAAGAAAGTGCTTATTTAGATAGAAAAATAGATTTTAAGGTTTATGTTTTTATATATTTTATGTAATTTACATTCATAGGAATATGGTAGGATATATGGGTGAATCCATGAAGATGGACCTAACACTATTGGACCAAAAGTGATGGTGAAAATTTGATTTTCTACTGATCTATTAAATCAAAGCTCTCAAAATTCATATATGCTTTGTGAATTCTGAGATGCAACAAAAATAAAAATTGTACAGAATTATGTTTTCTTTCCACCTGAATTTTATTTAAATAATAATATTAATTAATATGCTAAAATTTCATTTAATGATATGATTGTCCTTGTAAATTTCAGGAAAAATTAACAAACTTGGCTTATGTGCATGTGAAATAATTTAGTGATAAATGCACAATTTCTAATATATATATATATATATATATATATATATATATATGAACATAATCTACCCAAAATGCACCGCGACACACATAATTTTTTTAATTTATTTTGGAAAACTATATTTTTTATTAATTTTTGGAACCGACCATTGAAAATTATAATTGCATTTTGTACACATGTGTGTGCATGCAAACCTTTTTTTTACTGGTTACAAAAAGCGAAAAACAAAAAATACAATTTTGAAGATGAGGCATTGATGTGGGGTGTATATATTTTTTGATTTTTTTTTGTTTTGTACATTTTACATTATTGATTTTTCTTTGCATTGATTTGAAGTAGTGGACATGGTTTTTAAGTGTAAGTTTGAAAAGAAAATAATAAAGAATTATCATATGAACTCAAAAACCCATAAACTATATGCCAATAGATAGTTGATTGATTGTTGAATCTATTAGTATGAAGTTTGCCACCTAAGGTGTATGCCATGACAAGTTTTAGGCGTAGCAAAGATGTCAATAAAATTAAATTTGCATAAATGAGGGCTAAAAGCCTGTTTTTAAAGCCCTTGATCGAGGTTTTAAAACCATCAACCGATATTTTACGTGCATTTTTAAATAATTCAAACAACATTTTATTTGTGGTTAAAAAGAAGTTCAATCGAGCTAGGGTCTCGATCAAGATTGTAGCTCAATCGAGTTTTAAAAAGTTTGATTAAAAAAAATTCGAGTGCCTATATTTGTGTTTGGAGGCACACAAATATGGACACCCAAAAAAATTAATCGAAGTTTTTAAAATATCGTATCAAGTAGATATTCTTAGCTTGTCCCACAAAGTATATATTCCAACTATTAACTATGTGAGTGCCCTTGTAAATCAATAAATTTGTTAATATTAATTATATATAAAACGCTCATGGGATCGAGCGCTTTGAATTAAGTTAAAATCAAACATAGAATTTTAAGATAATCAAATTAGTAAAACATAATTTCAACAAGAGGAATGATACTTGTGGGTACTAGTAAATACCTTCAAGAGGAATCAAGTAAAGTTCGTATCAAGACCTCCACTTCCTTTATATTTTATACATGTAGATATGGGTTGCAAAGTAATTGGAGCTATAGATATGACTAAAATCATGAAAAATGGGTATAAGGGTCGTTTGTTTTTTTTTTCCTAATTACAAGCAATGATTAAGAACAAAATCACCCTTCTTCGCATTTTCCATGATTTCAACGACATTTATAAACAACAATTACTCATATATTATATATATAACCCCTCTCTATTATTCCTTGGTTGATATTATATGCAACAGAATCAGTGAAATAACACGTGGTCTATTGTTGTTTCATCCTTATAACTATTGAAGATGCTCAATCGAGCTCTAGAAATGCAATGGATCGATCGAGTTATTAACGCTTGATCGATGGTAAATAAAACCCTCGATCAACCTAATGATTGATAGAGGGTTATACTACAATCATGAAAAATGGGTATAAGAGTCTTTTGTTTTTTGGTTCATAATTGTCATGTCCCCTTTCATGGGGGACATGAACAAATTCTAGGCCCCTCAATTTCACCTCATATCCATTTTATAGATTCATAACATGTAAAATATGTGTGTGGATGCATAAGTAAACATACACAATATAAATAAACTCTATCCACACACATCTAGCATGCATACCTAAACATAATTATCACAAGTGTTAATTAAACACATTGCATATTCAAATACAAGAGAATACTTATCTTTGAACAAAGAACATCCAAGAAAATGGATGTGTAAGAGAAATTTTCCACCCAATCATAGGCACTCTGTATAGCATATACTCTTTCTGTTGAGAGACCACCCCCAAGTCAAGCTATGAGGCCACCAAAGAATAGGAAACACCTAAATCATTCTCTTCTCAGGCCATAACATGCTATTATCTCTATGCTTATCCAAATGCCCATACAAATATCTACATGGATCGCACTCAACTATCACAACCTTGGATCCCACAATACCTACCCCATACAACACCATTCTAGGCTCATGCATCCCCTTCACCAAATCACAATTCTCTTGGGTGGTCCATCTTATTAGGTGCTTATAGTGTGTGCATAGAAGGAGACAAAACTTTTATGTGTTATTGGAGAACCACATGTATCCTTAATCTATGGATTCTCAAGCATCTATGAGTAGTAGAACTCAATTGGTAAGGGATTTTAGCTTTCCCAACCTGTATTCTCACCTACAACCATCTAATTTCCCTTCAAATATGTAATCGTATCTTTTAATTCAAATTTTTGGGTTATACACAGTCTGCTAATGGTCATCAACAATAATGGCAATCTCCACGTAGTGTAGATTTGCATGAAACAATGATAGAAGGAAGGTTGACTCCATACGATATGATATAATGATGAAAATACAATTGAAATGGCTTCTAACGATATAAGAAACCACTTTTGTCCATTGCAGTCTAACTTTTGACTTGCGACAAAACTATCACAAAATTGCATTCAACCCCATGCTTCAATAACTACACGAGGTGACTTTTCCAACCAAACTCACACATGTATTCAGTGATTAGAAATAGTAAAAAGAATGTGATTGGGTCATTTTATTCACATGGAAGAAAGAGGATGTTTTCTAAGGTTGAAACTTGGTAGCAAAAGGATTTAGTCTCCAATAGTCCCCCTTTCCTCTTCCCCTCTGGTGGAATCGTATCCCCTCTAGTGCTCTTTACATAGCCATATTGGACCATTTTATTATTTATGGAACATAATATTTACATACATTTCGAGTTAGCATGACAAGCCAACCATATTGTCCAAATGAAAGTATATACATCCTGCATGCCTAGCCATTTAGTATTCGGTCCTTGGCCTTGAGCTCTGTACTAGGAATCCATACAAGCATATTTACATTGAATTTACATAATTTTGGTTAAATAAATTCCAAGTAAAAACTAGGGGTATTACAATAATCACAAGCAAGTATTAAGAAAAAAAGTTCCATTCTCTCTATTTTCCATGAATTCAGTCACATCTATATACGCCCAATACTCATCTACTATATCTATAACCCCTCTCTATTAGTCCTTGGTTGAGATTCTATGCAACAATCACGGTAAAATAATCTATGTTCTACTATTGTTTTATACTTATAACTATTGGAGATGCTTAATCGAGCGTTTTATTAACCCTTAACCAAGCATTTTAAAATAACTTGATCAAGCATTTATTTAATCCCTCGATCAAGCTTGATCGAGCACTTATTTAATCCCTCGATCAATATTTCTAAAGCTTGACTGAGGGCTTGTAAAAATATCAATCGAGGTTGATCTTTAACATAATCGTGCCCTTCGCTTGCCAAAAAGTGTTACAAATCTTCATGGGAACACCCATAATCCAATATGATTTCTTTAAATAGGAATTTAGTATGTGGTAGTTGCTATTAGACAACCATGGTTGGGTGTGTTAAGTATTTAGCAGCATCCATAAGTAAAAAATGAACAATATATAGATAATATCATCAGAAGGAGTTCATGTGTTGTTTTCTCTTAGTTGGTTGAATTGGCTGATTTATTTGACCCAAATTTCTATAATTGTTCTTGTCTTAGAGAAACTAAAATTGGATCTTGTTGTTGGGATATTATCACCTTCATTTTTATATTTTGCATGCATGCATGCATTCTTCATGCATCCAATCATCATGCATGCATCCATTCATCATATTGGTCGTCTCTCCAACACCTAGAGCCTATTTTCAGCTCCTTAGAGCCTGTCTTCAGCCCCCAGTAGCCCTCCTACCTATCTAATGCACCTTTTCCTCACCTGGCTCACATGTGCGCCTTATCTCACCTACCAGAAGTTTAACAGTCAGTTAGAGCATTTATTATCTAGTTGGTGCATTTATTGCTCAATTTAACTGCCTCTAGCTCCCAGTTGTCTATTTTGGAGTTCCACTTGACCTTCTGACAGCCTCATGCGCCCACCTTGGAGTTTCCATCCCCTGATTTGTGCTCACATGGCTCAGTTAGACTCATTTGACTGACTATTGACCATTTATGACTGCCACTACTGATTGGATGATGTCTCCAATGTTATCCAAGCTACACACTGAGGATGATTCGAATGATCTCTTGGCCTATTCGAATCTCATTGATTGTATTCAGTTATTATTCACATTACAAAGTGCCAGCTTACAGCTGATGTATGATACATCAACTTTTCTTCATTTCCTTTGTAATGAGTGATTATTGATTCAACGTTTCTTCTTCTTCTTTATGCACTACATGAGTAAATTCTAGTGAGGTCTACTACTGCTGAGTGATCCTAGCTCTAAAATATTACACTTGCAAGATCAACAATGGATTAATATAAACCCATTTGAGGTAAAATATTTTGCATAACTTTGTTATTATAAAGAATTTTATTGTTAAAAGCGAGACATTAAACATAGGACCTTCAGTGCATTTTAGATGCTTCCCCCCCCAAAAAAAAAAAATAGTTAACAGTTATGATTGATTGAACTAATAATTTGCATTACATTTGCTATAATGACTATGCTATAAATGGCTTGTGTCAACTAGATTGTGAGAAGAAATTTGTTTAGTGGACATCAACTAAGCAATATTAGAATAATGAGACATATCCATACTGTCGGAAAATAGGATATGTTATAAGACATGTTGGAAGAAGACTAAATATATTTTGGATAAATTCAAAAAAATTGAATGGGAAGTATCAAATAGTCGACTTACAAACCTATAGCACCAAATGTTAGAATGTAAGGGATATAACTCCAGTTTATCCATTAGAGTCTCTAATCCATTACATGCTCGCACTTCTAAAAGTGAGTGGTTAGTTTACTTTGGTGGAAACCATCACATTGAAATGCCAATTTCATTAATTTTGGACATATTAGGAAAATTTTGGACTAAGAAAGTGTGAATTTAGACTTTGAAAGTGTCAATATCAACCTTTCTAAAGTGCAAAATTAGGTTCTGAAAGTGGCAATATTGGCTTTGAAAAGTGTGTTTTTCTATTCGAATAATGTGTTTTCTAACTACTTATGAACCTTAAAATTTGCATTTTTTTGTTATGAAACTATGAATTTCAATTCAAAAAGTGTGAATTTCAAATCAAAAAATGCAAATTTTGATTCAAAAAGTATGAATTTTTGAATCATTTTTTACCCTGAAGGAAAAAAGATAGCATCCTTCACCTAGGGTCTAGGGAGGAGGATGAACAATTAGGCTGAATGGGCAGCTTTAATGCAAGGTATTGAAACGATGTTGGATCTTCACCTTGATTCATTTCAAATATTTGGTGACTCAAGGATTGTCATTCAAACAATACAAAACATTCAGTCTAACAAAAGGAAGGAGGTTGGAAAGGTCCAAAAACGAATCTTGTCCTTTGTCTCGAACATCTCAAAAATACAGTTCTTTCATATAAGGTGCCAGAACAACAATCATGTTTATAGGCAAGCCAACATTGGTGCCAAGCTTAAGAAAGGGTATTTATTGATAAACAACAACACAAGGCCCATTGCTAAATGGAAAAGTTGCTTCCAAATTTAGCTTGAATGACTCATTCAATCCACTAAGGTTATTAATGGGCTTTCTCTTTGTGGTAAGGGGCGATGGAACAGAGCCATCATATATGGTGTAGTCCTAATGAAGGGTGGGATAGGTGGTATGTGAAAGTAGTGGGAGGGTGTGAGCATTATATCCTCCAGCCTGGTCTTCCTTACCGTCACTCCCGTTGCACAATTTCAAAGTAAGAACTCTCTCGAGACATTTCATTGTTTATATATGGAGGATCCTCCACACGCATTGGGCCTTGCTCTTTTAGGTAGCTTCCAATATCTTTTTGGATTCATGAATGTGTCCAAGAGAATAAAGAGAAGAGCAAGGATTGAAAACCAGGGGAGATCTTCATTTGAAGGAAGCATCAGAGCAATGGAAAAAATGCAAGCTAAATTTCCTCATGTTGAAGAAAAGTCATGGAGGAAATCCTGGACAAGGTTTGGGACCTAAAAAAGGACATGGTAAATTTCAGAAAGATGTTGCGGTGCATGTTCAAGGTCTCAAAGGCTATCCTAGAGGAGGACGGGAGGATTTCCCTGGACATTTATGGCATAGACTCCCTTGTGGACAATTTAAAGAGTTGATACATGGTTCAAATGGGCGAAGTTGAGGATATCTGGCACGATTTGCAGGAAATGGAGAGGTCATTGAGCCTCGGGCATGAGGAAATGCGACAGGCAATGGTTGAGCTGAAGCATTCCCACCAGGAGTAGAGAATGAATGAAAACGAGAGAAATGAAGCTCATTTCATCCAATTGAAGGAAATTTTGGAAGAATTGCAAGCAAACATCAATGGGCTAAATAGGGGAATTAGCGGGCCTTCTCATGAGCAGATTGACGCCTCTCCAATGGATGAAGTTTCTACTGTTCAGCCGGCTGTGGATGAAGATGTGGTGCAGGAATGATGCCCTTTGTCTCTATTTTTAGTTATATATATGTTTTTTTTTATCAATACTTATGTGGTCAACTCATCAGAGTATACTGTGTTAGGGGAAATAAGATAGTTTTTGGAAAGATGTATAGTGTTGTCTATCGATCTGAGTAGGCTGTAGACTTAGATTGTATGATTTTTTTTTCACAGACCTCTCTGTTTTGGTGCCATGGGGGTGTTATGTAAATCATGTTTCTTAATATAAATATATTTCTCGTTTGTGTTAAAAAAAAATGAATTACTATAATATATTTAAGAAGCATTTCTATTATCAAAGAGAACGTATCCCGTCCTCCGCTAGTTTACCCACTTTGCAATGGTTTGGAGGCCGCCTAAGGCGGTCGAGATATCCATGACCTTGAACACCGATTTGGTTAGGATCAAAGTTAGAATCCTTAATGAAGATAGAATGCTCTTCCAAGTTATCTTCTTAAAAGTAAAGGATATCCTAATACCTTACCATCGAGGAGTCCTTATAGTCCATATCAATACGTAAAGTATGATTATGTTGTGAAGATCAATGTTTGTTTTCTCATCTTCACTAGTTTCAATATTATCAATTATTGAGCCAATAAATAGATGATATGACAATATGACATTACATCTTCATTAATTTCAATATTATCAATTATTGAGCCAATAAATAGATGATATGACAATACGACAAAATCAATGATGATGTTATTTTTTAGAGTAGTGTTTTTATGGGTTATATAAAATTTTCTTAGTGTTCAGTGAATTTTATTAATTTTTAAAATTTTAACTATAAATTATTTAGTTGTATTTTTATAAAAATGTTTAAATTCCTAAAAAAAAATTAAAGGTTTTGGACAATTTCAAATGTATAGCAAAATATTTTTATTTTATAGAATTTGGGTGAAATATTTTAGGAAAAAATGGAAATTAATGAAATTTTTTTAAAAAGATATAAAAAATTATTTCATAGACTAAATTTTAATGTTTCTCTTATTATATTTATATTTAAAAATAAGATTATAAAACAATGGAGTAGTCTATTTATTCTATGTTACACTGGGTTTTGTTCTGAATTCAGTAATGTTTTTTGGGGTAAAATCCAAATTTCTAAATATTTAAATTATATTTTTGAATTTATAAATAGATTTAGTACCCTCAAATACTCTCATGGCACCTAAATTATGCAATTTCCATAACTAATATAAATAATTTTAATATATTTTTTTAAATTTCCAACGAAAAAACAAAAAAATTAGACAAAAAATATACTTAAAAAAAAAACATAAAATATTTAGACTACACCTAAAACAATACATGATAAAATTTGTTTGACATATCATCTTAACTTAATTCAATGCCATGCTCTACCCGTCACGAAATGAAAATCATAAATAGTCATGATACAACATCAAATATGATCGAAGGAATGGGGAAGGTTAATCCTAAAAAGTTAAATGCCATGTATGAATTCATTTCCATATCTTTAGAGCTTACTTTGTATTTAAAAGTAGGGTCTATGATGAGTTGAGAGAATAATTAGGAATTAAACCATTGGACTGAAGTAACCCCAACTTTCAACACTAAAATTAAATTTAAAAATATCCCCAAAATAAAAACATTTTCCGAGTGATATTTATTTTATTAAAAATATCAAACTTAATCACAACTATTAAAACCAAAAGATGTGGCCTTTTATATGTATACTAGTTTGTGTAGATATACGTGTGGTGCCATGCAGATTTTATATTTTATTAACTCTTGGAAGGAAAAGTAATATGAATATTATAAGGACATTTTATAAGGTTAGAAAATTATCATTCAATGAACATTGTTTAAGGGTGTGTATACTTCACATGGTTGTCCTAAGAGTTGCGTTGGCTAGCAAAAGTATTTAGTTGAAAGTCTCAAGGGTGTCGATACTTTAGATGGTTGGTGTATCTGTTCTATCATTTTCTTTGTAGTTCCTCCATTGGCATTTTCTATTAGGTCTTTTAGTAATATGTCTAGAGCCTTGTTTTCAAATTTTTTTCTCTGAGTTTTTGAGGAGAGCATAAGGAAACTGTTTATTTGTTAATCCTTTGCCTTGCGTATAATACTTTTAAATAAGAACAACAAGGTTGATAATGGCAGAAGACACGGAGATTCAAAATCATCCTATCATAAGGTTAAGCATAACAAATGAGTGAGATGATAGAACACTTTATATAACAAGCTTGCAAGAGTAGAAAGGGGAAAAGCTCATGTTACTTCCCAATATAAAGTTGAGCCCTCCTCCTCTAAGCAAATGCTTCTTGAATTGTTTGTGGGTTTGAGGGGAGCTTCAGTTTGTAGATGCTCCACTATCCATCTTCTAAGGATACCATGTCAAAATAAATTTTGTTCTCATTTATCCAAGTTGGCCATCCTTCGTTGTCTGCCACCATCCATCCTCGAGGGTTACCACGTAAAAATAAATTGTGTTTTCATCTGTGGCCATCCTCAACCGTCGGCCTTGAAAACATAGAGATTCAACATTTTGGTGGATACCTCTTGTCTTGGGATTATTGGAGAGCAAAAATAGTTAAAACCTACATATATCTATTTTAAATTTGATTTATCAAATATGGATACCGATGAAATTATCTATTTTAAATTTGATTTATCAAATATGGATACCGATGAAATTATCTATTTTCAATTTAGATTTATCAAACACGGATAGTGATGGAATCTTTTGAGGTGTAAACTTTTTTCACATCAAGTAGTTGGTTTTAGTCCTCGATTTAGTTTAGGTAATCTTGACAAGTTACTAATTCTCATGGCTTAATAAAAAATATACCTATGTACAATGTGTATAATTCTACGTAATGCCACATGGTTAAACTTCATTGAACTTATCGTAATAATAAATCATTATATCATTATCTTGCAAGTTACTAATTCTCATGGATTAAGAAAAAATACACCCATGTACAATGTGCATAATTTTGGGTGGTGCCACATGGTTAAACTTCATTGAACTTATCGTAATAATAAACCATTATATCATTAATGAAATTTCATTTGGTTAGCAAGACAAGAGGCTCCAGGGGCGAAGTGGTCAACGAGGATGTAGATTTATTCACCAACCAAGAGTTATGGAGAGGGAACAAGCCCGGGCTTCACGATACCATCACAACACTTTGATCATCATATAGGTGGAAATTGATTAGGTTGAAGTCTATGTTAAACAAGAACAAGAACTAGTGGACAATGGTGATATGAGATAGGAAATGCGAGCTTGAATTCCTGATGTTGGTAATTCGAGGACTAGAGACACCAAGTATTTTCAAATTGTCTAATTGTATTGGCAATTGAAATCTCTGTTCGGGAAGGCGTTGTTAGATCACAGAGAGGAACGCAAAGAAATTCTTCTATAAATGGATGAACTCAAGGATCAAAAGAGAAGAATAAATGCAAAGATTAATGTTATTGCAAAAATTGTTATCGAATTCAAGTTTGTAAAAAAGACAATCAAAATTGAAGACCATCCTCGAACCTCACCATAGAAGTCCTTCTAATCTCAATCTTGGTGAGGTCCTTCTAATCTTAATCTTTGACGATAATGAGCATTCTCCTTAATTTCAGGAGTGTTCAAGTTTGTTTTGTTATTCACAAATGTTCCAATTATTATTATTTTTTAAGGTGTTACAGTTAATATTGACATTATGATAAGGTTACGATTGAGAAGGTTATACTTAGACCCTCAAACACACTTGCTACATAACCATAATAGTTTTAAGTGGTAATCTCTTGTTTTCTTAATGATCGGGTTTCCCAGCCGCCCATTAACTAAAATTTTATATATCTGTTATATTTAATACAATCATTTAACTTTATAAAAAAAATCTTAGGACCAACACTCTCATACTCTATGCATTTATTTTTGACGGTTTAAGAATCAAAAGTTGTTATCGATGAAAACAAATAGGCGATTGGCGTTATATCATATAATTAACTTAATCTTGTTGGAGATTGTTTCCATGCACTTTAATTCTTCCAAGATGTATTATCAATTTTTTACACAAACTTTAAAAAAAAATTATAATCTTACATTACTTTTATGGTTTTTCATTGCATTAAGTTATACATAGATTATTATCTATTGTTCGCTTTTCACACAAATTGCTTATTTACTCTTTGTTTGTCCGTGTCAATCATCATGGACAAATGATTGTTAAAAAAAACGGTTCGCAGGATTTGAGAAAAGCCATGTCATTTTGACACATACAATTTCTCTCAACAATGTGTGTCGTTGAAGATTAAACTAATATTAAATTTATAATTTATAATTGGTGATTGTTGTACAATAGCTCTTTTTATGACATGTTTCAATAGATCCCAACAACTAGTATAATTTAGTGCCTGATTAAGACTAGTAATTTATATTAAATCATCATAGGTTCTTGGGTTTCATAGGCTTATAGATAGTGACATTTGCTTTATTTCCACTTAGCTTGGAGAATGGGTTATTAGAGAACAAGAAGTTCATAATTTTGTTTAGTATATGCTTTTGTATTTTATTTTAGGTTATACAATGTAATTTATCTTACTTTTAGTATGTTAGATGTAATAAATAATTTTTTTTTAATTTCCACATTATGCATATGGAAGGAATTATACATCTTTCTCAAAAAAACACCACATCAATGTTCTAATCATAAGATTTTTTTAATTTCAAGTTTTTTTATATAAAGTTGATATTAAAATATTTTACTTAATGTGGAAATTAAGTAAAATATATATATTTTTTTATGGTCAACATTAAATATATTTTTTGTTATTAATATATTTTTAAATTGCATGTGTCAACTCTATGTTGAATAAGGAATTAGAGATCTCCTTCTGATGCAGGAGTAACGGGACCTAGGCAGAGTAGTCTAAGATGATCAATAGGAAGAATGACTGACCAGAGGGATTGGCGATGACCACTGGTGCAGAGGAGCAGATTGGCTGTCGAAGTCAATGAGTCGAGCAGGCGCAGTCGATACGCATATTGACAAGAGAAGCGGAAGGTCGGGAGTCGACATGTCAATGGTAGACAGAAGACAGAGTAGTAGCGGAGACATCAAGGGTCGACATGAGTCAAACCACGACTCCGACAAGTTTAGACTGGCGAAGCCTGAAGAGTGCAGAGGGAATCCGATAGGTATGTCGAAGGCTGACGAAATATAGTATGGTTGAGGCAATGAAAATACCGACTACTGTAGCAATGTTAGGAGGATGCGCAGAAGTCAAGCAAGGTACCTAACAACAGTTCAGGGTTTCTAAGGAAGTTATTAGCAGTTATTTCAGGTAGTTGAGATTGTGACAGATGTCAACATAGGAAGAGATTGTGCAGCATGGCAGGGGCGCTGACAGTCTCAGGTCTACGGGATCTGAGGAGGTCAATAGACAGAGGAAGCATGTCCCGGGGACCGGAGTGATATCGAGAATAGCAGTAGTAGAGTAGAAGGCTTGTGCGCAGGCACAGAGCGAGGCATTTCAGATCGATCAGCAGAGGATCGGGAGAACAGAGCTCAAGAGAAGTTTTGTAGATTGGAGAGGAAAGTCACACATCTACAGAGCTTAGAAAAGATCGATCCATAGCTCAGAGTTCCGCAATGAACCAATAGAGGGTTACGGTCGACACACTGATATAGCACATAGTTAATTCTGTATTGTATTTGGCTAAGGCCGATAATAGTTAGTTTTCCATTCCTTGCAGTTTGCATTGTAACTATTTCGATACAAGTAATATAAGCCAGCTTCTAGCATCCTGTTTACATCTTGTCCATGTAAACGTGTGTCTTGTGTGTAATTGTTAAGCAAGAACCTTTTGTCATAAGGTGCCTTGTGTTACCCTCATATTGGATTATTGAAAGCACCTACCAACGGAATAAAATTAAAACATTTAAATGCTTAATTTTTTGGATCAAAATGCAAAGGTATATAGGTATATAGAAATTTACATAGATTTTACATTTTGTAGAAAAAAAACATTGCGCAATCTTATATAGGTATGCATAAGAAAGTTTTACCAATTAATCGATTATAATGAATTGGAATTGGGAGAAGATGGAGATGACAAGAAGTTGAATTTTGGCTATTTGTTTCATCTTTTCTTTAGATCCATAGTCTTGTCCTTTAAAAAGAAAAATGTGGTTTCTTGTTTTACAACAAAAGATCAATATCAAGGTCTTATTAAAAATAGCACAAAGGTAGTGTTGATTAAAAATCTAAGAAGTGAGATCAAGTTTCTTTTAAGGAGTTGATTGTTGTGTAAATATGTGATAATGAAAGTACAATACAAATTGCTTAGAAACATGTTGCTCACAGTAAGATGAGCCATGTGGATCTTCATACTAATTATTTGGCACAGTTGGTATTTAATGTTGTTGTGTATATTTATTACAAAATAGATGATAAGATCATTAATTTGCTTATGAATCCTTTAATGGAATTTATATTTGTGAAACCTCAAGTTATGATGGGGCTTTAGGAAGTTGCAAATATAGGTGGGTGTATATAGATAATTTCACCTCTTGATTCTCCACAGATTTTTTCTTATTTGTTGGTCTTAGAATAGTAGATTTATCACACATTTTCATCTTATAAAGATATTCAATTAAAAATTTGAAGTTCAATTAGGAGAGCCACTAATAGGTTGACTAGGGAATCCATTGGTCAATTGAGTCAATGAAAGCAATTCACTTGTACATAGGTCAAGGACAAAACCAAGGAGATCTATTTTAGGTGAGCAAAGTTTAATATGTCTTCCTCATTCCAAATAACTAGGTTATAATTTTGGGTATTTGTATGTATGGATGGATGGATAGATGGATCGGTATACCAATGCAATCAATTGTGGAGATAAATAATAATAATAAAATGTTGTGTGTTATCCATTATATATTGAACTCTATTCACATGAGCTTACATGTCATAATAATATATTTAGACACAACCTTTGCTTGGAATTCACAACACTTCACTGGTACGATTGGTTGGTTCTTAAACATTGTTTAAGGTTATTTTTCACATTATAATTAAATAACTCCTTTAAATATTTCAAAAAATGTGATTCTTTTCCATTATAAACAAAACTCAATTACTTGTATTATAAATAATAGTTTCTCCAATAATTGTATCTACATTTAAAGTATTATTATCAAGTAACAATTATAGTGTAACTTGTTATCCTTATTTAAGCCAACATTGTAGCTCACTTGGTGAGTCATAAAGCCAGAAAATAGTGAAGGGTGGGGTTCAATTCCCTGCACTCTTTCGCAAAAAAAAAAAAAAAATCATTTATTTCAACATTATTTTGATAAAAAAAATAAAAAACATGACATAATCATTGACACTTCTACCATTCTCATAAAAACAAGTCATAAGATGAGAATTAAGCCAATGATCATGTTATGACAAAGAATTATCTTTAAAAAAATCATTAACATACAAATTGATTTACCTTCAAAACTTGTATTAGAACACTTTATTATGACTACCATTCTCACCCATTCTTCTTAAGGTAAAAATGTTTATATATATATATATATAACACTTTATTTAAAACATTAAAATACCAATTTAAATAATAACCACTAAAATTTATTTTATTAATATTATTAAATATTTATACAAAATTTATGACAAACACTACGCAACCACCGCCCAAACTTAAAGATTTATTTCGTGTGTGTTCCTCCCGTCCATGTAGAGTGCATCTACATGTTTTGTGGTGTGTGTTTGATATTTTATTGAATATTGGAGGAAAAATAATGTCCAATATGTTTTGTGGTGTGTGTTTGATATTTTATTGAATGTTGGAAGAAAAATAATAGCCAATATGTTTTGGGATGTGTGCTTTTTTTTAATTGTTAGAAGGAGAGTAACATCCAATAAAAGAAGGAGCAATTTGTATTCCCACATTCTAAGGATTATATTTTTGAATTCCCACATTCTAAGGATTATATTTTTGAGGATGTAGATACCCTACATGGTCGGTTTAAGAGGTATTTCGAGTATCAAAAATACTATATATGATATATTAATAAAGTCTCAGAATCTTTATCAAAGAATAAGTCCCTATTATAGTTTATATCTTTATAAAGTCTAAGAACCTAGAGTAGAGAACAAGTTTAAGAACCTATAGTTGTAAAAGAGAATATGCAAATACTTAACAATGATTGGCCAACAAAAGGTAGTGATTTTCTGGCATTTGGTGCCTTTGTCCAATCATGATAAACATGAAGGTATACGTTCAACTTGACTCGACCTATGTGGAAGACTTGGTGATGAAGGTTTGTCAATTTTCCTCGTAGCAAAATTACACAAAAAGGTCTCTGTCTTGTGTCAGCTTAAACATTGGATTCCAAAAAAAACTAGCAAATTTCAAACATGTGCAGTGGGGTCAGAAAAAGGTGTCAATGCAGTGAGAGAAACGAATCTCCCTTGACGTGGGCTCTTAATTGCAAAAGTTATGATGGGGAATCTTATGTGAAATAGTAACATAGCATCATGTCATAATCAGTGATAAACACAATTCCATGTCATAAAGTTTTACCCCAACACTAAACATTGACTCATTAGGAAAAAACAACCTAGGAAAGTTCCCGATTGTGTTGTCCTACAAACTATAGTCTAAGTAAATCTACTCATTAGAAAAAGGATAATTCTGTAAAATTATGTTTGTGGTGAGTCCTACATTGTTCCTAAAACACAATTTCATGTCATAATCTTTTAATCCTAATAATGACTCATCAGAAAAAGACAATATATGGTAAGTTTTTTTCAGGAGACAATATATGGTAAGTTATCCTCTCTTGAGTCCTTGAAACTATTCATTAGAAAATTTACTCTGTACGGGTATGGGAAAGATGACATTAGACATTAATAGTTACATTAAATATTTTAAGGGATCCAACACAATCTTACGAACCACTTTCTAGGAATTCTCAATTATCACAAGGGGATTAAATGTGTGGTAGTCATTAATCCACAAGGGGATTAAATGTGCGGTAGTCATTAATCCACTAGGCATGTGGGGTGCCCGCTAATCATACCCACCACCGTCCTAAGCTATCGAATGAGCAAACTCACTTGAGAGAATATGAAACAAATCAAATAATATTGTGCGAATAATTTAATATTATAGTGTAAATTACGAGACATCACCACGTGGAAACACGTAAGAACCACGTTATATAATAAGGAGCATGTAGCCAGCCATATGCGAACCATGCCTACCATATTAATTAATGTCCACGTCATGCTTAAACGATGGCATTGGTTAGTAAACATGTTAATTTAATATCGTAGTAATAATAATAATAGGGATGCTTACATGTAGATTAATCATGATATTTTTGAATTTAATAAGTTATTTTTTTTAGGGTTTTTGTTTTAGTATGGAAATTATGAAAAAATAAAGAATTTAATACTTAAATGTAAAAATATTATTTATACTAATTTTGTCTATAACAATAATAATTTAGAAAATTTTGCTTTATACAACTATTTTAAACTAAATCTTCATTATAATGTAATCATTTTAATTATATTCAATATAAAATGTACATTATTCTAAATTATAATCATATATTCAATAATTTTTTTTTTTAACAAGAATGGGTAAGAGCTTTTATATATAAAAGGTGGAAAAAAACAGAGTTACATAGTGTTGGAGAAGGTTTGTTCCTCAATAGAGAGAAAATGACATGTCTCCACATTCATCTTTGACAATTTTGTTACTAGCTTGACAAAATTCTAACCTATGAAGACTATATATCCGAACAAACTGCCCTAGAAGTTAGAAACAGAAGCAATACATTAAAGGAAGTAAACGTCTTCAGGCCTGAAAGAAGCCTAATCTACTGCTGCTAGATACAAAGCCCCAAAAACTGAAATACAAAGATTTTGAAATATCATGAGCATAACAAAAAAAGAGCCCTAGAAACCTGGAGAATCACCGAGACTGCAAGTTAATACTGGCGACGGGAGTCTGGTTGGTGATCCAATCCCCCAACCATGCCGCCATGGTCTTTCGGTAGGTCCAGCTTCAAACTCCTTATCTCAGCACGCATATTGTCAATCTTTCCCTCCACAATTATGACACTGCAATGAACCACCCTGATTTTGGTATCCAGGTTAACCGAGCAGGGGCACCCATTGTCCAGGACTTCAGCGAGACTATCAACCTTCTCATTCAGTTTACTGTTGTTGTCACGGACCTCCTTGTTTGTTATCCACGTCAGAGTATACAAATGTTGAATAGCCCTTTCGAACTCATAGTTTTCTCCTCTCAACAAATGGATATGAATTTCCATTTCGACCAAGTAGTCCTTGACCTCTTTAGGAATGCGACCGTAATATGTTTTGGACTAGAATAGCCTCCATCAAACAGGATAGGGGAAGAATTCATATTCTTATCGTTTTCCATAGAATCCTGACAACCTTCATCATGCGCACGGTGTTGCACCTGAAACATGCCACCCTGACCCCCATGCATCGTGGGTGCTTTCTTCCTGAAATCTGAATTTGCTGAGACCCCGGAGCGAGAGATAGTCTTTCTGCAGAGGAGGTAGTTGGCAGTGGAACCATGTTCGACCATCGTTGCGGGATCTGGAGATGGACAGGAATTCTTCCAGCCTACTCCACGTGCTGTATTTAAACAAAAATTCCCTCGTATTCCCATCACCTTAATTGTGTGCATGCCGACCATGTGGTGGCCATGTGACTCCAGCGTCCGGCCAGCTCCCATTCTGAGGCACGGAAATGGGTGCGGGACTATAGGGCATTCCTCATAATCGATCGGGACAGAAAATTGGTTAATTTTATTGAGTGAGGGAGGAGTATTGACATAGCTCCAACCCAATGGTAAGAACTTCTCACAAGAAGGAGACAAGAGGGGTCTTTCCAATCGAGAAGGCTGGGTAAACTCAGGGGATCCAAACCTTTTCATTCACCTTGTGATTGCTAACAAGAACTCTACGGTCAAGTCTAACACCTATATTTGCCATTGCGTCCGCATCCTGATTATTGGATCTCAATATATGAAGAAAATTTATGGTTTTAAATTCGTTAACTAGACACTTCAGAAGACGGTGGATCTTAGAAATAGGGCTCTTGTGATTTTTGGCCAGATTCTTTGCATCTCTAATGACCAGCATTGAGTCGCCAAACACAACTAAGTCTGTGAGACCATTGTCTCTTGCTATCTCCAAATATTTTATTAGAGATGACCATTCTGCACTATTATTAGACCTTCTTCCAATTCCCCAATATATATTCAATAATTTAATAATATCGTTTCATATAATTTTTTCAACATTCATTGTTTCTTTTTCTTTTCGTATTATCCATTTATACATGTATTAGATCTGATTGATTTCAACCTCCACTTCTTGTATATTTATTTTTGTTGAAGTGTTTTAATCCAATTTCTTTAAATTTCGGCGTATGTGTTTCAAACCATTCTTGATATCCCTTGTTTTCTACCGTTAGAATCTAGGCATATTGCTAAAGTTTTTTAAGGTCAGAACCTTGGAATTTTGGCGTGTTTGTTTAGCTTTACCTTTTTTTGAGATATTTTAACTCAAGATGCTTGCAATTTTGGTATACATGTTTTCGTTGAGCTATTTAAGTTATAATATATTTCAACTTTTCTCTCATCAATTTATTCTTTATGAAAAAAAAATTCCCGATAAAAATAAAATAAAATGTTATTAGTAAAATAAAGATTGATCCAATCATAATTTTTAAGCTGATCAAAAAATTAATATGTAATAGACATCTTTTATTTAATTAGGCTCAAGGTCTGAAAATCTAGCCTTATTTATAACACCTAAAGTCTTTTATATATATATAACCACATTCGTTATGATAGTGTATTTTAGGGTTTCAAATCAATATTAGGATCCACTATAAAGACACTTTGTCGTAAAGATGGAACTTAGTATCGATTCTTGAGAGGGTTCATACATTTTCCAAGTTAATGCCTCGCAAGAGGTGGACAAATGGTCAATCTCAATTAAGAGAGAAAGAGAAAGAACCTTAGACTTGGAAGCTAAGAAATAACTAATGAGTGATGTGAGTTAAAGGGCTAGCTAAAGGGAGGTTGAGAGGGAACTAACCCACAACATGAGTTAGAGGCATAGTGATCGGGAGGATAAAGTTTCAATGAGGATAACACTAAGGCTTTCCAAGGAGTACTCCTATGGGGAAGATATAGGCAGGCATGTTCATGGAATAGTTAGCAACAAGCAGATAAAAACTTAGGAGGGGAGGGATATTCTTCGTTGGGGTTACAGTCCTAAAGGTATGTTCTCAATGAAAGAAGCTTATAACCTTCAGACCAAATCTGGAAGTACTGTGGGAGATCATACATGGAAAGACTTATGGGAGGCCAAATTATGGCCTAAGATCACCCTCTTCCTTTGGCTAATGCTAAGAGGTAGGATCTTAACCTAGGATAACATTATGAAGCGTGGATTTGAGGGTCCATCCATTTGTGTCCTCTATGGCCAACACAGTGAAACTATAGCGCACCTTTTAAATGAGTGTCAATTTTACTGTTGTTCTGTGGGATGAAGGAGCCAGGATTTTTCGAAGATTTGAGCGGGTTAGGACCATACCACAACAAACAGCGCGACATTGGAGAGGGGATCCATTCCATGGGAGAATCCTGAACCGTATTTGGCAACTCTTTCCTAGTTTTCTCCTTTGGGAGGTATGGAAGGAACGCAATAAACGCTTGTTTCAGGAAAAACAAAGCCCGTGGAAGATTGTCTGGGGGCATATCCAGCATGGGATTACGGAAACATTGAAATTATCCTTGTGGACTGAACAAGATTTGAGCATCCCGATCAATGAATTACAAATTCTCCATACATGGGGTATCATGGTGCTTCCACAGTTTATTGGGCACAACACTATCGACAACAAGAAACAGAACAGTTCGATTGTGTGGTCGTCGCCTCAATAGGGGTGGCTAAAGCTGAACTTTGATGAAGCTTCTAAAGGAAACCCCGGAATGGCAGGGTACGGTGGAGCTATGCAAAATGATCAGGGAATGGTTTTGTTCAGCTACTATGGTCATCTTGGGCATGAAACTAATAATGTTGCGGAGTGTGAAGCATTGTTGCAAGGATTGAGCAACATGGCTCATCGTGGCATTCACAATATTATAGTGGAAGGTGACTCTAATATGTTGATATAGATCGCTACCAAACATATTAATGGTACCCAAGCTGCCAAACTAGCAACTTCGTGGCATCTGGCATGGCATCTTACCTGGCTGGAAAACCTCATCACCTCGTTTAACGCCATCGTTTTCCAGCATGTTAGGAGGAGTGCCAATTGTTTGGCGGATGCGCTTGCAAACCAAGGTGCCAGTAAATGTAATGAGCGTTGGGATGGGGATGCCTTGGAATTACCAATTAATATGCATCGTCTTAATTGTATTAAGATCGCCAAGTGTGACTGTGATAAAACGCTATCAAATGCTGACGATAGAACCTGTCCTACTATCGATATTAACAGAACTGATGGTATCCGTCTTTGATTGTACGGACATATGGTGTTATCATAAGATGCTTATAAGGACAGTTGTATAGTGTTCCAAGGTTTTCATTTTGGTTGGAGATTTTAAGTTAAGGGATTTGAAGTGTGAGATAGACATGGGAGATCGGTTTCGCATGATCCGAAGGGACTATCAAGATCAGTGGAGGCTGGTGGTGACAAAGGATCAAGATAGGCTTCATCATTGCAGAGGCTGGGACATGATGAGGAAGGTCATGAAGGCAGGGGGCGGCTCTCCTTTAAATTCGGAAGTGAGGAATGGTTACAATCATAAAGTTTATCGCTTGGATCAAGTCTGTGTTGGGCCGATCTATTATAATTCCTCTTTAGGGGTGCTGAGTGAGTGCAAGGGGGTGAGAACTATGCTGCCGAGAAGTAGAAATATGAGGAGAAGTCGTCATGTGCATGGGGAGCATAGTAATGTGGGAGGGGGTGCTCCTTTGCAGGCTGGCCCTATCCGTGAACAATGGAACACTGCTGCGATGGTAGTATTTTTCCATCGTTTCTTCCCGCCGGGTGTGCAGCAGGAGATAGAGGAAATTGAAATGGACCTTTGGCGCCTTGTGGGGGAGGCGGAACTACCTGAGGAGGCGGTTTCTATGGCCAATTGGATTCATGACCCGGGAAACACGATGGGGTGGATGGCCCTGTATAATCAGGTTGTCGTCACCTTGTGGGTGACAAAGAATTTGATTGCACAGTGCCTAGAAACTAGGGAGATGCTTTGTCTGGTTCTCCACGCCTTAAAAAATTGGAAGACCTGTGTCAGGATACTACTGAGAACTGTAAATGGATTCACATGAAATTAGATACTCTGGCTGGAGATGTGGGTATCTCTTTTCTGGATCGGTCTAAGAAAGTGGAAAATCCATGTGAGCTTATCATTGAAGATAAGGAGGCTGTGGTGGCACCCCCGGTGGTTATCATTGGAGATGAGGTTGGTCCGTCCGGCTAAATGCTTTGTCTGGTTCTCTCAGTGCAGCAACTATCGGCTTTATGATTATCGGCAGGGTGAAGGTTGGATTACTGTCTGTTTTTTGTGTTATTGTGGCCTCTGTTATGGTTATTTGGTTGTGGGTCTTATGGTTTCTGTTGCTTTAACTCTCGGGCTCGGCCTGCGTCCCCTTTTTGTTCGCGTTATGGCCTTGGAGACGTTGCTTTGTTCTGTGTAGCTTTGGCTTTGGGCCTGGGGTTCTGGGTCTGTCTAATATTTTGTGGTGGCTCTGTTAGCATCGAGACAGATGTTTTGGGTTTGTTTGATAATATGTGGTGGCTCTGTTAGCACTAGGTTGGTTGTAATGTCATTTTGTGGTGGCTCTGTTAGCACCGGTAGGGATGTAATGGGTCTGTTTGATACTTAGTGGTGGCTCTGTCAGCAGCAGGATGATTGTAATGTTGAAAGTTGTAATTCTGCCACGTTATTAATAGAATGAAAGTCCTTTTTTTGCTTAAAAAAAAGGCTTTCCAAGGAGCAGTCTACACTATTGAAGAAAGTTTCATGGAGCATAAAACATTGAAAGTTAGAATGTGGTAATATATCCTTGAACATTAAATCATAGTAATATTTTTAAAGTTTTATTTGCTTTGAAATCCAAGAAATTATTTTTTTGGTTGATTTAGGAAACAATAAAATTCAATCTAGTGCCCTAGCAAAGAAGTTGAATTTTTCCGATTAAAAGTAGTCTAACGATTCATCCTTACAAGTTTTGCATCGTCAAATTGTTAAACTATACACTTGTCCTCTTATATGCTATCCATCCACAATCTTCATCATATTCTCACCAGTTATGAATTTCAGTTTCTTCACATATTTTCCTTGGTCCTTCTTTTCACCAGAGGGTGAACATAAATTTTCTAGGTTAATGCCTTGTGAGTGGTGGGAAAAGGGCCAATGGTAGTCAAAAGAGAGGGAGAAACACCCTTAGACTTGGATGCTAAGAAGGAACTAACCAACGACATGAGTTTGAACGTTATCTATGAGGAGGTTGAGAAGGAACTAATGTGCAATGTGAGCTAGAGGGTTCACGATCAGGAGGACATAGCACAAATGAGGAAAACACCAAGGATTTCCAAGGAGTATTCTACACTACTGAAGATATTTTCATGGAGAATATCAATTTGAAAATCTAAATCTGATAATATATCCTTGAACCTTAAATCATAGTAATATTTTTATATATATCTTTTTGTTTTGAAGCATAAGAAATTCACCAGCTTTAGTTTATAGGCCCATCCAAATGACACTAAAAATCAAATCTAGCACTTTAGCAAACAAGTTCAACTTTGGAACCCCATATGTGGTTTCAGAACATAACAACTTAGTAACAATTCATTCTGATGTCAAATAATCATTTTTATGAATTGAAGCAAATAAAAAAATTGTTCTATTGTAGTGATTTTGAGGCCATCTACAAAAAAAGTTGAATCTCAGCGACTCTCTTCTAGCTCTCCATCAAATGATAGCACACAAAAAGAGCACGTTGCTATAGACTCTAAATGCAATGATGAAGATGGTGAATTAACAGGTTTACAATAGTACATTTGAAACTCACTATGTTTTGATTTCTAGTCGATAAGAAACAACACTGAATACAATATTTGTGATATTTCCAAAAAGTCCTAGCTCTAATTTTAATTGTTTGTAACTAGCACAATCACTTAACTTGTGGTCGGTGGACACTGATAGGTCACAAGTTAAGTGCCATGAAGTATCTTTAATTCATGCCTCGGTGACTAGTTATCACATGTAAACCAGGATATTTTTTAAATGTATTTTTTATAATTGTTTATTTTGAATTTGAAATGTCTTTCATAAAATAAATCTTGACAATACACTTGTCTCATCTTTCAGTGATCTAGGAAAAGGACCCTTCCTCGTCCACCATAAATTGTAAAATATAAACACATATCAATCTACAAAACTTTTTATTTTAAAGTAAATGGAAATTGATATAGGTTTCTCACCAAGCTATCGAGTTTATTTTGGGTACCTTGTCTTTTTAGATATCGAAATCAATACTATTTTATAGTGATAATATTTACATTGATAGGTGTTTCTATCTTAGAATTGTGTTACAACGATAAGGTGTGTATATCTTAGAATTTGGGGTGGACTAGCATCTATGCTTTTCCTAGATTGCACGAGGATGAGAAAAGTGTACTGTCTAGATTGATTTTATGGTAGTTGTTCCAAATTCGAAATATAAACAATATAAAAAATAACTAGTAGTTGATGCATGGATAACTCTTAGTTGATGCATGGATAACGGGGACTTCATTGTAGCCAACCCATTTAGCTAAGCATGGAGAACAAGTAACATAACTTATTTGTGGAACTTAACTTGTGGCCTATCAATATTCACCAACCACAAATTAAGTGATTATGCTAGTTATTTGATATCGTTATAAAAGGGTCCCTTCCTCTCGGAGGAAGTGTTTTTAAATAAAAGTATTTATGAATGTCATGTTCAATATCATATTCTACACATTTTAAAACTAAGCTATGGAGTTTGGTTTGGTTTTTCTCATTAAAAAGCTTGTTGATACGTTTAGAGAAATTGATATAGTTGTAACGCTAACCTATGGATTAGCAAAATTGATATAAAACATCATTGCAAAAAGTTTTAGAAATAATATTTACATTATTAGAGTGAGGTTTTTTTTCAATAAATATATAAAAGCATTTATTCTGTCACGCTTCTAACCAGTTTATGTTCATATGCATAGATGTATTACTTCCTATGTTTTAATTTCGTATATTGATATTTAAATACAACAAAATAATAACAGTTTTCATATTGTACCATTTTTTTAATTTAAAAACATTTAATAAACTATGATTAGAAGCATTCTAACCATCAATCCTATCTTGTTTTACATCTTTTATTTGTTAACTTTGATTATACAAATGTTCTCTGCCATTCGTCATCATAATCTTGGAGGATGAGAACGAACTAACCACCTACATGAGTTAAAGGGCTAGCGACGAGGAGACCGAGAAGGAACTAACTTACCACGTGAGTTAGAGGGATAGGTTTGAAGAGGAGATAGGTTTAACTAGGAAACATTGAGTTAGAGGGATAGCGATGAGGAGGAGATAGGGTTAACTAGGAAAATATTGACGCTAAGGGGTACTTTATACTATTGAAACAGTTGTGTGGAACATAACAATTTGAAATTTTCAATATGACAATATATTCAAATTATTTTATATAAACTTTAAAAATATATTTAAACTTTAATTATTATTATAATTTAAGTATATAAAATTTAATAATTTTATCTATTTTTAAAAAACAAAAAATATGTTTAAATACTTTTACTATATTTAGATGTCCTTGAAACTATAATATATTATTTTATATAAACCTTAAAAATATATTTAAACTTTAATTATTATTATAATTTAAGTATATAAAATTTAATAATTTTATCTATTTTTAAAAAACAAAAAATATGTTTAAATACTTTTACTATATTTAGATGTCCTTGAAACTATAATATGTAAAAACAATATTGTTTTTTCTTTGGATTTGTTATCACATGTTCTAAATTTGTTATTACATGGTTTTAATGAATATTTTTTTTTTAACAGTAACAGAGTAAAAGATTATATATATAAAAGCTGTGCACAGCTATTCATTACAGGCTTTCAAAAGGATTTTTAATAGTGCAGAAAATGTTTGGACAGACTAACACTATAGATTCTATCTGCAATACATTACAAGCTCTAAGCTTTGTTTTCCTGTAACTATCCAACATAGAGCTGGAGTAAACCTTGACAAACTGTCTGCTAAGGATTATACAAAAATGCATTGACCAAAATGAACAAAATTTTGAAACCTGGGCTATTCTGTAGACTAGCCATACTTCTTTGGCCGAGCAGAAGAAGCGTCCACCATAACCTGATTGATTTCCTGGTTGACCGTGGGGGTTTCGTGCACCCAACTCCCCTGAGTTGCTCCTGTAAAAACGGCCATATCTTCCTGCAATTTGTCAACTTTCCCCATTAATTCGAACAAATTCCTCTCCAGGTCGTCTATCCTGGAATCCTGGCAAGAGAGCTGTGAGCATACATGTGTTATGTCCGACGCCATCTCTTCATTTTGATTAACATTGGAGCAAATAGCATCATAAGTATTACGAACAGCGAATTTTATGTCCACCAACGTTCTGCTCAGAGCGGCTATGGCCGCCAACACAGACTGCATTATTTCCAAGTTACACGCCGGTAACAGCAAACGACGGGGAGGAGGGGTGTCGAGCTCGCCGAGGGAGAGGCGACTCAGAGCTTCTGGTAAATGGGGAGGGCGATCCATCGCAGAGGAAGGGAAATAGAGAGCAGGTGGGGGAGTTAATAGAGTCCCGTGGGAGCTGACAACGCGGGAGGGAGCGAAGTGACAGATGGAGGAGCGACCGGAGAGACGTGTGCCAGAAGATTCGGAGGGGGGAGAAGGTCCATAACCAACGTTTGTGCAAAGGAAAGGGTGGTCCCTCATGTCCATGGACCTAGCCATAAAACCAACCATTAAGTTGTTGATCCTAGTCATTAAGACATTAAGGAATAAAATGATGCCCCAAAACTCCATTGAGATCCTTGACGCATCCGATATCGAGCAAAATTCCTTGGTTAGCCGCTATATCAGCAATCCTATTGTTCTCTCGACGAATGTGGAAAAAGGATGCCTTTGAGAGGATAGTGTTGGATTTAATTCTTTGCATGTATCTGTCGGCTTTTGATCCCGGTGAGGCATACCCTCTTCGCATAATTTGGATGACATGCTTGGAGTCTCCATAGATTCTGAGATTGTCTATGCTGTAATTGGAGGCCATATCTAATGAGAGAATGAGAGCTAACCACTCTGCCTCATTGTTTGTTTTGCTACCTAGTCCCCACGAGAAAGCTGCAATTTTATTTCCGCCGGGATCAAAAAGAATCCCACCCACACCTGCCACCCCATTTTAATGAATATTATTAACCTAACTTGGTGCGTTTACAATTTTATAGAGATATACCAAGGCTATACAAACTACAAAATGTTAATGCATTCAGCATATACCTATATATGTATAGGTTAATGTATATATGTTTTATTGGTTAATGTGTATATTTTTAATCTTATCCACATTAATTTTAAACCACTTTTAAGCGGATTATGGATGTTTTTATATTAAGATATTTTTATAATTATATATTTTAAAGTATAAGTATAGTCAAATCTCTACTGTGACCTTTTTATATGTTTTTCATCATTATATATTATAATAATTTAATTTAATTTTTATTATTTTTATTATTATAAGTGGAAATTAAACCATCACAAAATTCATGTCAGTATTATAAGCATTTTTTATAACGAGAATTTAACAATATATTAGTAATTTGAATCATATGTCAAGATTAATTAATAAATTAATATAGAATTTGATTTTGTATTTAAAGAAAAAAAAGTAAAGAACTAATTGATTTATTTAAAAATTTAATTTTTGTGTTCAAAAGGCTTCAAGATGAGCATTCTTAAATTACCATAATTATGATAAGTTAGAAGGTTAAACATGCACGTATTGTAACAAAAAAAAATTAAATCGATATCTAATGTAGGTATATAGAGAACATTTTAAGAGGAAGTGTTTTTCATCCTTAATACTCGTAGTGTCACAAAGATACAAATCCTTTCAACCCTCGGAGTTTTAGGAATTGTACATTTCCCTATTTCACTATGCGATTCATGCGAGTTTGTTCTTATTTTACCTATGTTGATTTTCTTCTTTGTGCTAGTTAAAATAGAGAGATACTTTTGATCTTCTAGATTAAGGTTAACGACCTCCTTATAATATCAAAATTTTCTTTTACTTCTAAATTTGTATTGCACCAAGATTCTCTTTAAACTTCAGTGTAATAATGTTTTTAATATCATCTATATTTTATAAAGTGATATTTTCATCAATCTTCCATTGGTTTAGCCACGACATGACATCTTTATGCCAACCCCACTTGAGGCTTACGAGGTTTTGAGTTGATTTTAAATCAATTTTAGGAAGTCTTTGGTCTCCCATGTTATGTATATTTTTCTTGTTCATTAATACATAGTCATAACTATATTCTCAATTGGGGAAAGATGCACTTCTATGAGGAGAATAGGATATGGTGTATTTCTTTAATTTTAAGATTATAAGTTGTAAAAGACTTATGGATTTGCTCAATATTTCTCTAAGATTATCTAGAGATGGTACAAACCCACACTCCACAACCAAATAGGAGAATAGAAGTGATGAGAGCCTCAAAGAGGAGTTTATTTTTAAACCACATCACCAGGTTTGCTCATTTACAATTGTTTTTAAGGTAAAAAAAGGTCCACCCTCCATTAATCCTAATTTCTCGATGTTATAGTTCTATTTGAGATTGTGATGGATATCAAGCTCAACATAATTGTATGAAGTCACTTCCTCCATGTCACGTCCCCTTCCATCTATCCAATGCAAGGGAGGGAACATGACTGTAACATGGGGTGTCTAATTCTTCCCCAAAGCCGAAATGGTAAAATTTTTGCCATTTAAATAAAATGCACAATTAAATTACACAGTGAAATTAAAATACATAATTGCACACAAACAACAGACATACATCAGTATATTTATCTCAAGCAAATGATGCATCAACAGACAAGGAATCCATCCCATTCTCATGCTATGCATAGACTTCATATCCATTTCATTAACATGAATAATTACCATTCCGAATTAACACATTACAGAACACAAAATGCATATAATTTATAACACAGATAACACTTATCTTGAAGATGAAGCTGTCCAAACAACTGGCTATGTGAGAGCAACGTTCCACCCAACCATAGACCTCTGTCAAGCTTGTATTCTTTTAGCTGAGAGATCACCCCCGAGCTGGGTTGTGTATCCACTAAGGCGGAACTAGCTGGGCTCACTCACAACCATGGTTTCACTCAACAACTATGCTAAGCCAACACACAGTTGGGTTTGTCAAGCATATGAAAGACAAAGAAGGGAAATGCTAAGCCAGTGAACTCAACCATAGAGCTACAGGCATCTCAAATGAATTCAACAGTCAAGGCACCCACATTACCTACCACACCCAACACAAGGAAGGTCCCCTTCTCTGCTGCACAGTCCCTCAGGCGTCCCTTCCCTCTAGTGCTCTTCAGGATGGGTATAGAAAGGTTCAGCTGCTAATTCTTGAGATTCTAGCCTTCACTGGGTTTATCAAGCAAACCCAGCCTTTTCTCACTCATCCACAATTGGATTTCTCACAATTGTGTTCATCAAATAACTCAATCCCGTCACTGGTTTTTTGGGCTATAAAAACTGGATTTTCCAATGGATTTCAGGGTATCTACTCCTTTCAAATTCACTCCAAGGTTCATATCTATGGATTCCCCATTGGATTTTACTGTTAAATACCAAATCTTAGCGTTTTTGGCTCTTCAAAACGTGGGTTCTTTCAAAGTTGCGATTTCTGGTTTTTATCACTACTGGCAATTTGTTTTTGGATGGAAAATGATGTTGGGTCCTTCCACACGAGATTGGGAATGAGGAAGAAACAACTCCCATGAGGTAGAGTGGCTTGTGGTACAAGAAAACAGAGCCCATACCTGCAAATACGAATTTCTGGGCTGCCCATGCTCTATTGAAGCCATGGACTGAAATCTTCAACAACTTCCTTACAACATAAATAAATGTCATCAAGGAAAGTCAAATGGATTCTCACAATGACATTTGGTAGCATATGGTTCATCCCCACAACCCCCTCACCACTCCCTAGAGGATACACATGGCTCCCTTCTCATTGGTTGCTTCCATAGCTAGTTTTGGTATTTTATTGACATATTAACATTTACATCAATTTACAATATTCCATGGCTTAATAGAACATGGGTATCAAAATATCAAATACTTGCTTGTTTTAAATAAAATCCGAACATACACTAGCGGGGCCTTGGCCTTGAGCTCCATGCTAGGGAAACATACAATGCATGTATACAATATTTACATTAGAAGCCAATATTTCATAAGGGTTAAAATTGGGGTATTACAGTCCAAGTTTCTATTGTCATACAAAAAATTACCGTAAGTGAGCTTGTTGGATTTTATTACCATAAATTTTGTTTTACTCGTGTTCACAACCATACCCATGTTGAAAATACTGAGGAGGGGGGTGAATCGATATTTCATACCTTTTATTGTTTCAAACATTCGGTATACCATGTAATCATTCATAAACATATATATCATGTATCAAAAACATTTTTGAATACAAAGAACATTGTGCACAAAGAATATGTAGAGAAATCTTATATATAAAGAATATTCTATTACAAATGAAGCTAGGAGACACCAATCTCCAATACAATTGTGAGCACCAACTCATTGATTTTGCTGACACCAATAAGACAAGAACACCAATCTCTTGCAAGCACCAACTTGTTGTTTTACATGCACCAACCTGTGAGGACGCCATTCCTCTTATGAGCACAAACTCGTAGTCATCAAGCACCAACTTGCACGGTTAGGAACCCACCTGAGCTGTTAGGCACCAACCTGTGGGATACACCAATGTTCTGTCCTTGTCCCATCCTACCACCCAAATATAGATTTGTTGTCGTATACCTCGATCAAAATCCACTTTGCACTTTCTGATCTATTTCCTTTGTTCTGGGAAAACTTTTGAACAATCTATACTTCACATTTCCAACTCTTTCTGCACGACCATTCCTTGTATCCTTCTATTCAAATGCTCCTTATGCTCTTCATAAATGCTCCTTATATTTTTGCGGGACTACTCCTTGTATTTCTCCTTGTCATGTAATCTCATGCACTTCCTCAAGTCATACACCCATTGATTCCCTTGGGCATTTCATCTATTCCCTGAAGCTCGCAATTTCAAAATACTACATCTTTTCTGCCCAATCTTATCAAAACACTTCAATATTTTGCTTATTTATATTATTTCTTCTTTTCTTTGTTAAATTGATTTATCCATAAGAAAAGGATTTTGTATGTCACTTGCATCCCTTCTACCTTTCTTTACGAATAAGTTTACCCACACATTTGTTAAACCTCATTGGTTATTCCTTTGTTGGCTTATAATTTGTGGACTTTAATATTTTGAGTTGATTAGTGTGCAAACTATTGCATGGTGTATTGCACAACATACTTGTGTTGGGACCTGTGCAGATAAATCTAGTGGGACTTTGTGCATGTTTGGTGGGGCTTGTTGAGACTCGTGCACATATTTTCTATATATTTCTTCAAACTGGCTTTAAGAATTCAATGCCCTCGCCAAGTTCAACAACCCCTTTGACATCAATAACAACACCAAGATCAACAACCCATACTAGAGCATAAATCCTTGTGAATTATTAATTGTTTATCAAGATCAGAAGGACACCTTACCGAAAGAACAATATCATCAACATAAAGACAAAGCATGATGAATATTCCCACTAATTTCGTGTCAATGAAGCCTACATCTACAAAAGAACCTTCTCACGTATCGTTGTATATGCCAAAAAGGGTAGGAAAGAGGGGAAATCCTTGATTAACTCCTATATTACAATTAATATCTTTTGACCAAGAATGGTTTTTCTTAAACTTGGCAATGACATTCTTGTACAACCTTATTGCAATGTCTCAAATGAGAAAGAACCTTTATCTCTTCTAATCTATTCCATAAGTTATTTATAGGAATTGTATCAAAATATTTTCTAAATTCCATAAAGCAAGAAAAGACATTGGATTTATTATTATGGAATTCCTCTGCAATGATCTTGAGAGAAAGGAGGTTATCTATGGTTGAATGTTACCTTCTAATAGTGTCTTTGCCTTTAACGCTTTTACCTTGACTTTCTACCCATCTGCTAATCTTTTTTTCCAAAATAATACCATATAACTTGGCTAAGAGAGGTGGACTCTTGGTGTGAATGGTCTCCTCGATCTTCGATGAAGCTTAATGTGATGATAGGTGGAATTGGAGACTATGAGTGAGTCTTTATATTTCCAAATGGTTTCCCGCAGGGGTGTAGCTCAACCGGCGATTCACCTGATATGAAGGAAATTTTGTAAATGGAGGTCATGAGTTCAAATCACCTCGGCTTACGCGTGCCCCGTGCTTGAGGGTTGTATGGGTGCACCTAGGGGTATAGTGGTAGCGGACAGGATTGAATCCCTGGACCCTGTGTCACGCGAGTACCATCCCCTTCCCAGTTGTCGATTCCCCTAGTTACAAAAAAAAAAAAACTTGGCTAAGAGAGGGATAATCATAATGGTCCTATAATTAGAAGGGTTATTTTTATCCCCACTTTTAAAAATTCGAACAATAAGGATTTGAGTCCAAGGATTATGAAACCCTTGTTTGAATGCTAGATTAAAGAGCTTGTGTATGTGAGTGATGAGGACAATCCCTCCAATTTTTAGGAGTTTTTCTTGGTAACCTTCGATGTCCTTAGATTTCCCATTGACGAGGTGCTTAATCCCAAAATATATGTCTTCTAAAGAAAATACTCCCCCCTTTATGAAGAGGACTTAAATGTTGGATTTTTTTTGGTAACCTTCGATGTCCTTAGATTTCCCATTGACGGGGTGCTTAATCCCAAAATATATGTCTTCTAAAGAAAATGCTCCCCCCTCTAGATGAAGAGGACTTAAATGTTGTCAATGACATCAAGATATTCATAAATCTTCTAAAGATAGGAATTCCATACCTTCAAAACAATCATATTATTTTCTTTATTTTTCGAGTTAGAATTTGCCTCCATAATTTCTTAGGATCAATCTTAGAGAAGTGTGAAAAATTCAACTAGTTTTTAATTACATAGTGCCTTTTTTCTTTTCTTTGATGAGGGGTTTGTACCTATTTATCTTCTCAAATTTTTGGGACTCGTCAATAGCTTCCTTAATTTATCTTCTTGCAATTTTACACTCTTTATCATTATGTTTCCCTTTTTACATGACACTTGAATAAACAACTTGTTAATGGAAGATGAGATGTTTGTAGACAAATTATGATAAAGGTCTTTTATATTGTACTTACTTGAAAGAGAAAGAAAATGGTTTTTTTTGATTGTTTAGGAAAATATCCTCTTTATTTTTGTCGAAGATGAAGTATTTTTGGTTATAAGAAATATTTTCTATGGGACTTCTATGCATAAAAAAAATTAGAGTTACAATTAAAGGTTTATGATCCAAGTCAAATTTATAGTCATTTAAGATGTCAAAATTTACTATTTGATTGTAAAAAGGGATATTGGATATTACATAATCAATTATACTATTACTAAGCCCATGAATACAAGTCATTCAACTAGAATTTGGTCATTTCATAATATCAATACAAATTATTAGATTTTGAACACCACAAAACTTGATTAGCTTAAAACTAAACAAAATTTCCCCTAAATCTTAAGAACTTATTTTGTAGTTGCTAACTAAAAAAAGATCTTCATCTAAGCATAAAGAATTAGTTTAATATTAAGACATATCCACTTATAAGCTACAATGTTACATCACATGTGAACGTGCATGTTCAACATTAATAATAATATCTCACCATAGATGATGCAAAGATTATTTTTCCTGACTACACAAAAGTGAATTTTTCCCACTAAAACAAATTAATATCCATGGAAACCCATAAGGAAATACATTACCATGCCCTATTACAAGGGATTCCTCTATTTATTATTTGTATTTTTATTCACATAAAGAATACAATTTAATACAAAATCAAAGTTTAATTATGTGTTTTCATGTTTATACCACTCAAACATTTTTTCCTTCATGATGATGCATTCCTATATATTGTTCATTATTTTAAAACGAATGACATATACTTTTAATTAACGACATCGAGGAACTAATTTGTTTGTAAATATTTTTATAAATATAATATATACATATTTATTAATATATATAATGAACTACTTTGTTTGTAAATGTTTTCATAAACGTTTTTTTTCCATGAAAAAAGATGTTTCTGCTTTATAAAAAGTAGAGACATTTTACATAACCACATAGATTTCTCGAAATTGACTTTCATTATATTTCTTTACATTTATCAAAATAATAGATGTATTATAATACATCTCAAGGAGTCGAACAGAAGTTCATAATAAGACCAAAAAAGAACATGAACATAAAACATGAGTTCATGGCACCAAACCATACATTATCATTAGTATATTGAGATCAAAATAGAATAGGCCCAGGACCATAGTGCGCAACTAACCCGGGATCGTGAGTCCAAGCCTTCCATAGTCCATCCCCAAGAAGAAGAACTCTTTTAGATAGTTTGTCTGCCACTTGATTATGTTCTCTATAAATATGACAAAAATAGATTTGTAGAAAAGTAGTAGCCATCCTTGAAACCTCCTCAAAGATAGGTGACAACATAATATTCCATGGCTTCCATCTAGATTTCATCCACTGTATGATAAGAGAAGAATATGAACTATGAATTATTTTGTTTGTAAATATTTCTATAGACAATAAATATATATATATATATATATATATATTTACGTATATGTTATAATGTTGTTCCACATGTGAATGTGCATCTCCAACATTAAAATTTATGTCCCAACGTGATTTTGTGAAGTGATTTTGGCCTTACAAGAATGACGTATCTACATTGTAAGAAATCAAGGTATCCATCCATTAGAAAAAACTTAATTAACATTAATTTGCAGTATTAAAATAAAATCATCTTCTTCACATAAAAAGGTGCAAGAGAAAAATATAACTTTATATTAATAAAAAAAAAATCAAGTTGTGCACTCTTCAAGAATTTTCAAGGCAATGCATGTTACCATATTCTTACCCATTGAATTATATAATGAACTTGTCAAACCATTGATAATGTTATCAATGTTAGGAAATTAAGATAAGTATAATTCAATATTTTTTCAATAAATAAATATGGAAAGTGATGAAGAGGGACAACGCCTCTTTGAAAATCTAAGTAAAAAAGAAATAAAACAAAGGCACTCAATTTTCATAAGTATCTATAATATGAATATATCACAAAAAATAATAACTAACTATAATTAATTATGAATAAATGAATTACAAGAAAACTTTACAAATTTTATGAATGAAACTGGCCCAGCTTTTAAGCCTTTAGCATAAAAAGTTAAAGACATTGCTACTATCTCTAACTTCTGCAAGATAAACATCACTACAATCATTCTTCATGTAACTAAATTTTGTTTAAAAACCGATTTTCACCAAGCAGCTCTATCCACCACCATAACCACAAACTAGAGCATTCCATCATATGCCAAAGGTGTCTTCATTATTCAACAATAAAACATTTATGAAAAAAATGGGAAGATGAATGGAATCATTGTTTTATATCCTACCATCAAATGTGATGATTAATGAATTAATCCATTGCCTTCCAAACATTATTGTTCTTGATCTTTGGAATTATGCTGGTCATTCATTTCAGTCTCACATACATTGACAGTTTAAGTTATATTATTTTTTATTTATTTTGTTTTTAGTGATTGACCTTTTCATATTTCATGTGATTATAAATTTGTCTTTCAACTTTACAACAAATTGTTGTGGCATAACCTATATCCTCTTAATTTAAGTTATATTATTTTATTTTATTTTGTCTTTTAGTGGTTGACCTTTTATTTCATGTGATTATAAACTTGTCTCTCAATTCTACAATAAATTGTTGTAGCATAACCTTGCACTCTTTCATAAAAAAATATACTCTTATTCAAACTAAGAGGAAATCACCACTAACTCTTTATTTCCATAAATTATCTTAGCGGCTCAATTCATGAGTTTGCAAGTATTAAGGACATAAATAAATTTATTTTAGAATGAAAACATGCTTCAAGACTCTCTGATGAAATTGGTTCTTGGATATGTAGTAATGGATGCAATGAATTCTATAAAATATATGAAAATATCATGAAAGCAATGCTAATTACTGAAACGAAATGAGATGTGTAAGATAGCTGGCAACATCAAGGATGGTCATGCACTACACTCACTTGATTGGAAAATTTGAGCATCTTTCTCAAAATGTACCTTATAAAATAAGTTCAAATTGGACATCCTCTTGTTCAAATTGATGTGGATAACATTAATGGTTGGTCTTTTGATTTCATATCCCAACATCGTTCTACATCTACCCCAATTCCCAATTCCTATCCCAACACCATTCTTTTGATTTCCTATCCCAACAACATTCCACAATATTCCACTAACTCTTATTTTTTATCCCATTGGCGATTATTTATTTACACCTCTTCCACTTAATGGTGTGTACTACTGCCTCTAACTCACTCTTAGAAACAATTCTTGATACTTTATAAATGGACTGTACAAGTATATCATTCCCCACAATATCAAATTTTGTTTTATCCATCTTCCTCATGACCACATCCTCCACTCTCCATTGCATTTCCTCCAAACACACCACCATAAAAAATATTATGAAAATGAAGACATTCTATCTATGACTATTTCAAAAGTGTTGTTGTAGCACCCATGTTTTTCTCTTATTATCTTCATCCCATTGCTCCACATGTTCATGTTGCACCACTTCCTTCACATACACAAACATTGGACTTACCATTGCCCATTTAGCCTTCTCCACTTAGTCATTTGATGGACATAGTTAAACTTCATCCCATCCTTCTCAAATTGATGGGTATTTCTCCTCCCATCATGCATAAGTCTTCTATCAAACTATCATGGCCTTCCCAACAAAATGTGACAAGCATCTATGGCGAAGACATTAAAAATAATGATATCACTATAAACCCCCAATATTAAAATGAATCAAACATTCTTCCCTCACAATGACCTTATGCCCATTTGTAACCATGACACACTATATGCTTAAGGGTGAGGTGTACATTTCAAGTTCAACTTGTCAAAATTTCATTTGACACTAAATTTTATGAACTATCACCATCAATAACTAAATTACAACACTTACCTTCTATCTTACATTTCATTCTTAAGAGTGTCTTCCTCTTATCTGGTTCTATCTCAACATCATTCTTTGGATACAATAATAGTTTTTGCATCATCAATTTTTCTCCTTTCTTTTCCCTTAATTCCACCACTTAACTTGTTCCTACCACTGGTTTGGATTCAAAAATATGATTTCTCCCCTCTTGTATTCTTCCATCTTTCCAAATTTCAGGGCATTCAAATGTCATATGGCCTTCAATTGGACATCTTTAGAAAATTCCTTCAAATTTTCCTCCTCTATCTCTACCTCTCGCTGATAGATCTCTTCCTCTGTCAACATTAAATCCTATTTGAAGAAGTTGATCCCCTATCCTGGAGGAACTTTCATCCTCTCGAATTTTTATTTTTTATTTTGGTTGTCCTCTTGCATGTCTTGAAGCTTTTCTCGTCGTCGGTTTGTTTCTCAACAATTTTTCTTCAATCCTCAAAGTTACTTGGTAATCCTCTACCATTGAATGAAAATTCAAAATATTAAAATAATATTGAATTGAGTAACTTAGAGCATGCACATACCTTTGAATTGATTCTAGACTCTCCTCATTCTTACAAAACCTTATAAAAAGTATGTAAAGATCCTCTATGTACTCCTTGACTGATATCTTCACTTCAATTAAATTCTGCAACATTGTCAACAATTTTTAAAGCATAATCCACAAGTAAAAAATTATTATTCAACTCTAACACCCTCCTATTAAAGGATTTAATGTTCTCTCTTCCACAACTTTCTCTATTCAACTGCAACATATCCCACCATAAAGAAGCATGAATTTTCAATTGTGTACTCAACAACCTAACCCTCCTAGGATCTCTAACTTGCTCAAATTCAAATAACTTTTCCATTTCTCCTCTTCAATCTACCAATTCCTCTAGAGTTAACCTTCTATAATAGAAATGAATATCAAGTTTAGGTTTACCTGCAATAACACTAATTTCTCTAATCATTATCTCTTCCACTATCACATGCTCTTCTATTTCCTCTCTTATAGTGTCTAATTTTGCTTCTTCATCACTCATACCTTTCACCATGTGTACTAATACCTCATTATTGGACTAACTCCATGGAATCCACTCTGGCCATCACTATCCTCACCATTGATGCAAGTTCATTCACATCTCCTGCACCCTATGATCTTTTGGGTCTTTCATGACCTATTCCTCTATTTTCCATCATTATGATTATGTTTTTGGATCTCTTCTTACATGCTCTCCACTCCACAAAAATTCACATATTACTTGATCTGATACAAACATCACTTTGGCCCTCCCCACCATAGGATCAAACCACTCTAATACAACTTGATGCAGAGGGACTACACCTCCTTGCAAGTAAGAGTAAAAATGTAGCAAAAAAAAGCCAATTATATTTCATATATCTTTGTAATATGAATCCATTACACAAAATAATAGTTAAACACAATTAATTATTGATAAATGCACCACAACATAACTACAAATTTTATATGAAATTGGCCAAGATCTAGAGCCTCTAGAATAATAATTTGAAAAGACTACTACTGTATGTGGTTTCTACAAGATTAACGCCACTACAACCACTCTTCACATGACTACAATTTCCCAGGAAAATATTTTCACCCAACACCTCTATCCTCCACCACAACCACAAATTGGAGCTTTGCCTCAAAGACCAAGGGTGTGTTTTCTATTAAACAACAGATAAATTTATACATAGAAACTAGTTAATTTTATACACATAAACTGGAAGATGAATCTCTTCACCAGTTCACTTTCTATTAAATGGGTTAATTAATGAATTGATCCATTATGTCCCAAGCATTATTTTTCCAAGGATTTGGAATTATGGTATTCCATTTCTTAAGTTACATGCATTTGATGTCTCAATTTAAGTTATATTGAATTTGATTTATTTGACTTTTAATGGTTGACCTTTGCATATTTTATGTGATTGCAAATCTATCTCAACTTTACTACAAATTATTGTATCATGACCTTGGTCTCTTTCATAAAAAAAGATACTCTTAGTCAAACTAAAATGCAATCACCACCAACTCCCTCTCCCCACGAATTCTCTTGGTAGCTCAATTCCAAAATTTGCAAGTGTTAAGGACACAAAAGAAATTTATTCTTGGATTTGCAAGTTGATGGCATGCTTCAAGACTTTGTAATGAAATTCATTTTTGGATCTATAGAAATGGTTATGGCATATTCTATAAAATGTATAAAAATATCATAACAACAATGTTAACTACTAAAATAAAATGAGATGTGTGGTATAGTTGGTTGCATGAGGGATGCTCATAAATACATTGGAATATGGTAAAAAAAAAACCATAAATTCTCTGGGCTCCTCACAATCCTTGTACTATTGATATAATGTTCCAAAGTCTAGTGAAATTGTTATCGAATTGAATGTCATGACATTACCGTACAACACAAAACATTGAAATAGAAGAAACGTACACTATATTTTTTTCTTTTTCTTTTTTCCTTTAATACATATCCAGGGTAAACCCATTTCCATACTTATCCTCATTTCAAAGAGAATAGCAATCATACCTCCCAACTACATGAGCTAGACCAAATTAACATTACACTATATTTTTTTCAAATAAAGTAAATGCTTTTTTTAATAATCCAATAATGCAATTTTTAAACAAGAAAACAATACAATGTATTAATTGACTCACTAACATCAAACCCAGAAAATTCCAAATTCATTGAATTTAAAAAACAACAACAAATCAATCTCCTTAGTACTCAACTATTGTGCTCACGGTTCATTTAATTCAAATGGAGCTCACACACTATCTACTTTGAATCATTTTAAGTTTTAAATTTAATGTCTAAAGAAATTTTAACTCAACTCTATTACTCTATTAATGTCCCTTTACACGATTAGCACCCATTGCTACTAATAAAATATTTTCATGACAAAATTCATACCCATGTTAAAGACTAATTTAAAAACAAAACATATACTTTTGTCAATTATCTTTTCACTTTTAAAGACAAATGGTAATTATATGCATATACTCTATCGAATACTTTGCAATTTTAGAGACGATTTGACCACTGGCTATCAAAATGTGGGAATCAAGGATCAAGGAACGTGCGTTATCCTAAAGTTGGAAAGGGTTTAGGTTATCTTCTCTCCCACACTGTATGCGAAAGCCTTGGGTTACCTCATCTATTACTGGCCAAGCCAAGGACTTAATAAAGATATTTACCTAACTCCTTCCTCATCATAAAAAATGGAAATCCAAAATCCATATCATTATTTACTGCTTTTAGATGGTCTTGAATGCAATTCAAGAAGACAAAACATAATGATACAAAAGTACACAAATTTGGTAAACCCAAAACGTAATGATAGACATATTATATGAAATGTAATTTCACAAATTTGGTAAACCCAAAACGTAATGATAGACATATTATATGAAATGTAATTTCGCAAACTTGATAATGATACATGTATTATATGAGAAATAATTTGGTAAACTTTACAAGTTTCTAGAAACGTTGTGATATGGTAATCTAGTAAATTGAAAATATTACTAAAAAGTTGAGAAAACCTAGTTTATGTTGAGGAAATTTCAAATGATCATAAAAAACCACGGTTGCGATCGATGTGGTTGCAACTTGCAATCGATGTATATCAAATAAATTACCTTGAAATAATTTGTTGGCTATGTTACTTTTGAAGATTGATTTTGATACTTTGACTCTTTAATTTTGAAGATTGATTTTGTTACTTTGACTATTTAATTTGTTGGCGTTGTTACTTTTGAAGATTAATTTTGTTATTTTGACAATTTAGTAAAAAAGTTTTCCTAAATGAGTAAACAAAATTTCTAGTATAAATCATCAGAAATTACCAGAAAAGTATCACACTCTCTTCTAGAAGAATACATAAATCAGCCTTTGTAGCTTCATGAAGTACCTACTGCATGAGTAAAATAATTTGGTAAACTTTACAAGTTTCTAGAAACGTTGTGATATGGTCATCTACTAAATTGAAAATATTACTAAAAAGTTGAGAAAACCTAGGTTATGTTGAGGAAATTTCAAATGATCATAAAAAACCATGGTTGCGATCGATGTGGTTGCAACTTGCCATCGATGTATATCGAATAAATTACCTTGAAATAAGTTGTTAGCTTTGTTACCTTTGAAGATTGATTTTGATACTTTGACTATTTAATTTTGAAGATTGATTTTGTTACTTTGACTATTTAATTTATTGGCTTTGTTACTTTTGAAGGTTAATTTTGTTACTTTGACTATTTCGAAAAAAGAAATTCCTAAATGAGCAAACAAAATTTCTACTCTAAATCACCAGTAATTTATTGGCTTTGTTACTTTTGAAGGTTAATTTTGTTACTTTGACTATTTAGAATTTTTTTTTTCCTAAATGAGTAAACAAAATTTCTCCTCTAAATCACCGGAAAAGTATCACACTCTCTTATGGAAGAATACATAAATCAGCCTTTGTAGCTTCATGAGGTACCTATGCCATGGCTGAAGTGCTTATTAATTTTTGGCACACATTGTGAATATAGCATTGATGGGTTTGCACTTACACTCAAAGCTGTAAAACCTCATCTCAATTGGAAAGACAGCTCTTATGTCTAAATTATCTTTCAAAAGCCATTAGTTCTACTATTCTCCATTTGCTTTCATAAAGCAAAGAGGCAGGTAAAAAGGCTGCTTGATGAAATTTTAACATTAAACTGATGAAATTTTAATGTTAAAGCAAAAAGCAGGTAAAAAGGCTGCTTGATGAAATTTTAACATTAAACTGATGAAATTTTAATGTTAAACTTATCACAATGGACCAATGTTTTGTTTTACTCCACAATGGACGTTTTGATGAAATTTCGTGCTTGATGAAATTTTAAAATTAGACTTACAAATCAATTAGACTTATCACAACGAACCAACCAATGTTTTAATGGAGAATTTTAACTTCAGTGAAAAACACTCGATCGCACCACTAGCCCCCAAATCCTTCACGAAGTGACTTACTGAAAACTAAAAACGAAATTGAGAAGGGGTAACCTAAACAAGCTTTGCTTTGGACAGCAGAATTATGGAGAAATTATACAACGCAAACAAGCTTGGAAAACCAAAGAAAGTCTATGACAATAGACCTGAACTGCTCCATTGTTTCTCTTCTCCTTGTTAAAACGGAAAAATGATGATCAGAACCGAATTTATCCTCCAAATCAAGTCTATTAACTTGGCCTGAAAAGAATAAAACACTTTACAAGTCTGAGTATAATTTGTATACATAAAACTCTGACTAATGTAATTTGTACACAAAATTATGAATCCCCTTATTTCCTCGCAGGGGAGCACACAAGTGTGAGCTCGGGACAAAGGCGAGGAAGAGTACTTGTGTTAAAACAATGGCAGACGGGTATGCTGTGCCCAGGCGTAGACGTCATGAGGCAGTTGACCATTGGGGAGCAGATTTTGGGGGACGTTGAACATGGGCATGCTGGACGGATCGGGCGCCTGCTGCTGCTGCTGCTGCTGCTCTGCCGGCCGAATAGATGATTGGGAAAGCCCTCCGGGAGGGTGGAGTTGTATAGAAATCGGATCCTCGTCCTCTTCTAAGGGCAGTCGTTCGTATTGGGCATTACAGAATGTTGCAGCCATGACTACGATAGGGCCGGAGGCCATAAGGGCACCCACGACGCTCCCTCCCACCACTTGACCCTGTCCGCCCGCGAGATAAATTGTGAGGCCCGTAGCCGGGGAGGGCTCAAGCGTGGGCAGGAACGCCCCGGACAGCGATAAGACCTCGAAACGTCCCTGCAAGCTCACGACCGTGGTAGCTGTGGCCGGCTGCCGTAGGGTAATGTTGTTCACCGCCCCGCTCCCGCTGAGAATGCAGATTCCCCGCTGCCTCCTGCGTGCGAACGCCGCCAAGCTCTCCACTACGTCGCACCCGTTGGCAATCTCCAGTACTTGAGCTCTGAATCCGTTGACGCTCTCCTGCTCGATAATCATGTTGGGCTTCTCCTTGTTCTTGGAACCCGGCGGCCTGCCGCGAGGCCTCCGGCTCATCTGCGGCCCGAGTTCCTGGCCGCCCGCATCACTGTTGTCGTCGTTATTGCTGTCCCTCTTTCGTTTCTTCAATCCGCTGCTCTCACTGTTATCGTCTTCAGAAATTTGTAATTCCGTGCCTTGTAGCCGGTGGCCGTGGCCATTCCCGGGTCCGGGCGCATGGCCAGGCCCCAGGCCTGAGCCGGCGACCGGATCGACTCCTGCCATCGCCCACCACCGGGATGCCAGGATTGCGTCCTTGGATTCACTACACAAAAATCTTTCTTACCTTCGCCGACCTTAACACATAATTTCAACACAATCGATTCGGCCACGGATTTTATTCTCACGGAGAATAAAGCTGAACCAAAGGACCTCCGCCCTCCGACCCCCGTCCAAAATCTCAGATACGAAATTCACAACAGCAGCAGCAAGAACGAGAAATCACCCAAAAAAATGAAGAGCAACAAGAAAGACAAATCCAGACAAGTAAAAAAGAAGGGCAGGGAGAAAGCCAGCGCGGCTACGGTGGTATGGGGGTTTTGCAAAGCCGGTATTTATTTATGAGAGTAGGGCTAGTGTGTGGGGGCATCGTGCGCGTGGGCAAGTGGGAATCGTCGCTCTAAGGTCTTTTCTCTCTACTCCCATCGTTCATTTAACATCTATCACACTCCTACATCTTTCTAACCCTAAAATCACTCGAAACCTAAAAGACTTTAACATCTATCAGTGAAGTAAGTTAGACTTTAACATCTACCAGTGAATTAAGTTAGTTCATTTCTATCATGCCACCTGTCACCTCACTTTTCCATACTATGCCATGACATATTTGATGATATGAAAAAGCAATAATGTAAATTGATTGATCTCTCAATGTTGATATTTACTTAGATGGTTTTAATATAAAAATTTTATTATCTAAAATTATGTCAAAAATTTTCACAAATTTATAAATTAAATAAGAACAAATAAAATGGCCACCACCCACTCCTCTACCACGATTACTATGATTACTGAGATCTTTTGGTTCAATGTGACTTACCTACTCCTCTACCCTCAATTGTTGGTTATTAGTTATCTCATATATCAAATCAAAATGGCCTCCACTCAAGTGGAGTTGGACTCCTAGGTCACTGCAACATGAATCAATGATTTATAGGTCAATGGAGGGGTGGATCTTAAGACCTTGTCTTTGGTTTTAGCCAAGGTTTTCAAGTGGCTATTCGATTATGAAAATGTTAATTCAATTTGAAGCTCTTTCTTTAAACAAATCACTAAGGTAGCAATAATTGGAAGAATGTGAAATGTTAATTTGGGATGTTGTGATTGTATGGATAATTCTAAGATAAGCTTGCAAATAATTGATATGGGCAATGTGCTTACTTGCAAATAATTGATATGGGCAATGTGCTTACTAGAGAAGGAATGATCATGGAAAATAAGTTATAGTGGGAAATACATTTTGTCCAAATATATAAATTATTTTAACAATTTTTATAGTAGATAGAAGCAAACCCAAAACAAGAATCATAGAACTATTATCATTTTACATTAATACATGTCTTGGTAACTTAGTTTTAGTGGTATTTAAATTTTATTTACAATTTTATGCAAAATTTCAATATGAATTTCAATGTTACAAAATAAAGCACTAAAAGATTTTGTTAACCAAGTTTTTTTTTCAGCGAAAAAAACCATATTATTGCTATTCAAAAATGAATCAAATAGTACAAATATAACTACATCAGAAGCTGACTGATGATCCAAAAACTCAGGATTGATAAACAATCAACATCCATAATATTTTGAAATAGACAGTTACAACACAAAAAAGTCATCTACATAAATATAAACAGCAAAAAAGTAACTATATGTCGAAGATTTGATAGGATCCATGACAAGATTTTATTAATATTATTAATAGCACTCCTTTTTAGCCATCATCTTCTATGGTCAACATCAATTTCCATGCATTTTGCAAATTATCATGATAATACATAGGAGAAATAGCAATTTCCATGCATTTTGCAAATTATCATGATAATACATAGGAGAAGTAGCAATGTCAAGAGAGACCTGTGTTTGAGTTCTTATTGATTTGTTATCATTTTTAAACCAAATAATATAGTTTTCTTTAATAGGGTGATGCTCACCATCAATTTCCATGCATTTTGCAAATTATCATGATAATACATGGGAGAAATAGCAATTTCCATGCATTTTGCAAATTATCATGATAATACATTGGAGAAATAGCAATGGCAAGAGAGGTGTTTGAAGTTCTTACTGATTTGTTATCATTTTTAAACCAAATAATATAGTTTTCTTTAATAGGGTGATGCTCACCATCAATTTCCATGCATTTTGCAAATTATCATGATAATACATGGGAGAAATAGCAATTTCCATGCATTTTGCAAATTATCATGATAATACATAGGAGAAATAGCAATGGCAAGAGAGGTGTTTGAAGTTCTTATTAATTTGTTATCGTTTTTAAACCAAATAATATAGTTTTCTTTAATAGGGTGATGCTTACCATTCATGATCTTTCCTTTTTAATGATAAAGATATCTTCGAATATGTTTCCTCCACTTCTTCTATATAGTTATTCTGTCTTTCAGAGATAGTATGGGAAGGCCCATCATAAGTGGCCTTTCTAGCAATGTGCCAAATATTTAAAACAATGAAATCTATTGGTCAACCAAGGCTTGGAAATAAGAAGTTTGACTTTGGCATAGATAGAATTCCCCATGGGGCTTACATACATAGTATGGGAGGGCCCATCATAAATGGTCTTTCTAGCATTGTGCCAAATATTTAAAACAATGAAGTCTATTGGTCAACCAAGGCTTGGAAATAAGAAGTTTGACTTTGATGGTAGATAGAATTCTCCATGGAGCCGCAAGAAATAAGAAGTTTGACTTTATTGGTAGATAGAGTAGTAGATAGAATTCTCCATGACACCCCAAGAAAGCATACCCTCTAATAAACATGCAACAAAATTATCCATTATTTTTATCAACATGTAACACACATATAATTTTAGGGTACATGAAAAGTTTATGCTCTTTTCTTTTAGTGTTATAAAACATTAATTTATCCTTGATAGATATATAAATAATAAACTATTTATAAGCAATTTATAATTACATAAAGTTTAATTTTCTTAATACATCTTTCTTTGAATTAATATGCAGGTGAGACATGCATGCATTATTCTAATTCTAAATTGCATTCATAGTTCTATATACTTATTTGATTTTAATCTATGTTATTTTCTTGTAGTAGGCAATATGAAATAATCATACTTTTAAAACATAGGGTATAGTGGCTCAGCAATCTTATCGTGAAGCATTGTTCATTGTTCTCTCAACACCTAATGCACATCCCATCTTAAGGTACAAGAAAGGGGTTGTGTACTTTTGTGTAGGGTTATCATTCTTTTGTCTCTCACACATATACAAACAATTTGCATGTGATTATAATTAATTAATATTTGCATAGAATTTAATTTCCTAGTACAAAATTTTAAAATTCATATATGTGAAAGAAACATATATAATTCTATTACATTCCAAATTCTAATTCTATTCATTCCAAATGTTATATATTTTTATGTTTTGAATTTTTTATGTTTTAAATTTTTATATATTTTTGTGTTTTATTTTTTTTAAATGAATAACAAGAAACTACTCATCATAACACAAATATACCAAAGGGTATAGTAGTTTTTTGAACGGTCCTAATGTTGTCTTGAGCAATTTGCATCTGATTAGAATTAATTAATATTTACATAGAATTTAATTTCTGAGTACAAAATTTTAAAATTCATATATGTGAAAGAAATATGTATAATTCTATTACATTCCAAATTCTAATTCTATTTCATTCCAAATGCTATATACATTTATGTTTTTATGTTTTGAATTTTTTATGTTTTAAATTTCTATATACTTTTATGTTTTATTTTTTATAAATAAATAACAAGAAACTACTAATCATAACACAAATATACCAAAGGGTATAGTAGTTTTTTGAACGGTCCTAATGTTGTCTTGTGCTTTTCAAAGGCCCTTGACATAAAACAATCATTTCCCTTTAATAATTTTCCATTGAATTACCACCATTATTTCATTTTTTTAACATTGGAAAAACAATAAATATACACATTGGAATGCTCATTCAAAGATGCAATTTACTACATTGGAAAAACCATAAATAAACACATTGGAATGCCCATTGATAGATGCAACCAAAATAAAAGAAATAATGACTAGCTTTATCAGTGATATGTTTGGAAAATTGAAGAAAGCCATAACACATAGTACCTACAGGCTACAACTATGTGTTCATATGCATGGAATAAGGCCCCATGCAACACAAATTTCAAAATGTAGCACGCAACATCGCAATGAACATGATGAAATCAAAATAAAGGAAATAATCACTAGCTTCATGGTTAGTGATGTCTTTTGGAAATTGGTAGAAAGCCATGACACCTAGTACCTACAACTATGTGTCCATATGCATGGAATAAGTTCCATGCAACACAAAGTTCAAAAAAATAACATGCGACATCCCAAGACACTGACAACACAACAACCAAGGTTGTCATTGTCAATTTTTATGAAATACTCTTGCAATAAAATGGTTGAAAGGTATCAACTAAAATCCTCATTGGTTTGGTTATATTACTAACAAGACATTCGAGTAAAATACTTTACACATAATTCTAGACAAGTTGGTTTCTATATTCCTTGTAGGACAAGGATTAATAATGTAGGGCATCTGCCTCTCTGTTGTGAGACTTTTCTTTAGAAAGGTTACAAGCCAACACGTAGACCAAGTCCCTTCTGCGTGAGCTGGCAAGGTGCTTCAAATCTGTCATCTACCCCTTTCTACTAACTTGATGCAAGTCAAAATCTCGATCTCATCAAATTCCATAAAAGGAAAATGAAATGATGTCATATTAATTTGGTGTCATTCCCAATACCAATATTAGTTGATGAGTTATAGTTTAAATCAATTGGAAATTTAAATGCCTATAGCTAATGATTGATTGATTTAAGGGACCCGTAAAAATGGCATCTATAATTTGTCCTCTACCCCTCTATGCTAAGTTGCAAATCAAAATATGATCCCTTCCAAAATCCGTAAAAAGTAAAATTGATGTTATTTGTCAATATGTTGTGACTCACATTACCAATATAACGTAATGAAATCGTTCCAATCAATTATTATTGCAGTGATTGATTTAAGGGTCCCCATAAATGGCATCTCCTCATTTCCCACACGAAAATTTCCACTTAGAGACTTTTAGGACTACGGAAAAGAATATCCCTAAACATATTCCATACTTTAATTTTTTGTTTTTTTTCAACATGTTTCAAACTCATTCGAAAGCTTTACCGGTTTAATTACCCAACCACCTAGTACAACTACGACCCATATGACGATTTTTCCATTTTTTTTCTTCTAAAAATAGAAATATGATAAGGGGTGAGAGGTTCACCTATTGTCCTATGGATTCTTACAACGTATACCATTCAAGATATAACACAATGTGACATTTACTGCCAAACCTAGTATTGTATTCTTATAAGATATAAGATTCAAGGTCCAACATCATTTGACATTAATTGCTAGACTTACTAATTATTGTAGAAGCATATAGTTTTTTTATCATCGTCTCAATTTATTTTCTCATTGTTAATGCGAAGGTTTATGGCATATGGATCGGTGCTAGATAATGATTATGACATGTTAGTTGTAAAGAAAATCTAGAGAAACATAAATATATTTAATACAAAGAATTGTTTGAAGTGTGTGTATAACTTTCCTTGATTTGGGTTTTGGAGTGTGGAAACAATAAGGTGAGAGGTCCTTCGTATGTGGACACCTCTCGCAACCACGATGTATCTCAATGGATATGTGATAGCCATGGCCTAGGTTGAACATCTGACCATTGATCCACCTAACTGCACTCTGAAGCATGCAACCTTAGATGGCTCTTGGAATCAGTAGGCATTTGGTAATTATGAACCCTCACTGTGGCATGATGAAAATCCCTCTGCATGTACCGACAAAGGATGGGAGATGGTTAATTAACAAATAGAGAGTTCAAGAACACCATCAGAATGATGATAGAGGACACCAGCTTAACTCTAATCATTATGTGGCCATTATGCACCAGAAGCAAGAGTTGGCATGAAATCTCAATAGAGCAATTTGGAAATAGTTGTGGGTTTGGAAATTTGTTTTTTTATTATGTAATCATCTTGGGGGGGTATTTTTGTAGGTAACCTCTCTATGTTGAGATTCCAAGGGAATAGGACATGCGCAACTTTGGATGCTCTTAGAGAGTCACTCTAGCAAGCGACAGTATGGTTGGAAAACCCAAAGGTTCTAGATCTCAAGATGACCACAAATTTCGATGATTCATCTACTATCCAAGGATTATGCAAGAGGCTAAGGCCTCAACAACTCACTACTACCAACACACCCCTATGAGACTCCAAAAGGAAATGACAGAATAAATGTGGGTGACAAAAGAGTAGAAGACAATGAATGAGGAGACTATGCAAAAGGAAATGCAATTATGGATCCTAGATGTAGGGACTTTGCATACTAGAGATACCAAATACTTTCGTATGATCTTATTATATTGGCATATGAAATCAATGATGGGTAAGGCTCTTCTAGATCACAGGGAGGGGCAAAAGGAAACTCTCTTGCAGATTGACAAACTTTAGGATAGATGAGGGAAATGAATGCTAAGATCAACCTGATAGAAAAAGCTACCATCAAATTTGAGTTTTCCAAGAAAGTCGGTGAAGTTGAGGACTACTCTTAGCTCATGCGGTGCCTCTCATCACTATTTCTGATGACGATGAGCATTCTCCTTAGTCTCATCACTAGGGTCCATGTTTATTTTATTATTTCTAGTTACCATAGTCATGCTTATAGAACTTTAACCTACTACTGTTATAATTCTCACGATAGGATTAGGATGATTAAAAATAGGATCCTTAAAAACTCTAGATATAGAACCTTGAGGTCCCTTAAGGACAAGCTAATGTTTTGGAGCCGGTTAGGCTTCCCTTGTGATCAATCAACTTCTTAAGACTCTGCAATTTTCCTTTGTTAATATAATTACTTAGATTACAAAAGAAAAGGTATATGTATAACTTATTAGAATATGGTGTAAAAAGATGAGAAATAGGAACTCAAATTGGCTTTTGGAATATATAAAACTTTATTTATGGAAATTTTTATTTAACTAAGAAAAATAACATTATTATAATAGTGGTATGTTACTTTTCCTCAAAAATATAATGCATATGTTCACATTAAGATATCAATTTAGTATATAAATGACAAAATTTATGAAATTAGTTTGTATTATATAACAATTTGTTCTTGTTCACCATTATTTTTGTATATCTTTTAATGTTAATTTATACTTTTTTCAATTAAATAAGTCAGTGAAACCTTGAAATTTTGAGGTCAAGCATTAAGATCGGTTTTGAGGATCTTAACATGAATAATCCATTATTTTTTTAGTGTGTAGGTCGTAGCCCATGCTTGTGAACCATATAGTTTGTTTTCTCTAGATCGATGAGACGATAAATCTTACGCTAGAAACTAAAAACCTATGTATTTTACAGTTTTGATATATGTACAAATAAAATCAATGAAAAATTGGAAATATATCTTTCACACACACACACACACACACACACACACACACACACACATATGTATGTATGTATTTCAAACTACATACATAGCTTTATAATTGTGCATACTTTTATCGATAATGAATATGTGGAGCATATTGAAAAACCTAGTTGAAAATGGAGATAAAAATTGGTTGGGTGTGTTTTCGCTTATGGATATTCAACCACTAGGTTTCTCAATCCAAAGATAAAACCATAGTAGCCAACTTGTCCAACATGTAGTGGAAAAGAGACAATCCTGCTTATTTATTTTAAATTTACAGGAACATATGTGTTAATAATGCATAAGCATTATTTCACACATAAAATGAAAACCATGAAAAACTCTCTCACCTTTGACATGTTTAAACAAGAAATATTTAGCAATGAAATCTCATTTTAAGGGAAAAGGACCTATCTAGGCCTCAAATAGTGTGAACAATTCCTCCAACCATGACACATTCCCTCTCTATGAGGCCTTTAACCCTCGAGTGACATTCCAAGAACCATTTGGTAGTTTTGTGCAATTCCCTTTGCAAGAAACTACCAAATGGTGCTTGGAATGTCACTCGAGGGTCAAATACCTCATAAAGAAGGCATGTGTCATGGTTGGAGGCATTTTTCACAATGTTTAAGGCCTAGAACGATCATTTTCCTGCATAAGGAACATTTTTTTATCATTTTTTCCTTGGTTTATGGCCCTAGACCCATAACTACTACCCAAAACCAATTAATGACAACCATATCCCACATAGAGGAAAAAATCCATAAAGAGGTCCTATATATTTGATGCATCTTTAATGACACTTGAGCTTGAGATGTCATGTCAAATTCCCATGGCCCTTCTCATACTTCCATGACCATTGTTAAGATGCAAAGACCCATATGTGTTATTGAAAACATCCTAATGTCTCTTGGTTAAATAATCATAATGAAAATATGCCCATGAGAGGCAAGGTTTTGTGGATTGTAGATGTTTTCCGCAATGATTGAGCCCAAGAAGCATCATTTAGGGAAAAAATACCTTTTTTCCTATCATGACCTTCATTATACCTCTTGATCGATTTTTCATGCACAACTAACATAGTAATGCCACCCATAGTACCCTTGAAGCAATTGATAAACAACAAAGGTAAGATGTTGTGTTTTGAAGATATTTCCATGGTTCTTGGGACTCAAAAGAAAAGTTTAGGGTTAGAGGATATTGTTTCCTTCCATCAATTATATCTATGAACCTAATATCCATCCATGATTCCTAAGACCTATTAATGATGTGGATATTCAACTAAGGTAATAAAGACTCCCTTGAGAGGATTTATGTCATGGTTTCTAACTGTTGTTCATGATGCTTGGGCTCAACAAGGTTCATTTATGGATTTAGGATATTGTTTATACCTTGACCATGTTCATTATTATACACATATATCTAATGCACAAAACCTAATCATGTTTCTTGTATCCTCCTTAGAGCCCAATGACCCCTTACAAAGTTCCTCTGTGTTAGTTCAAGGATCCTAATATGATGAAGCTTCGATAAGATCCTAAGGAACTTGTTTTGATTAGTTGATGATGGTCAAGACCCCAAGAAATACCCATGGTCCCATGTGGTGGTTTGAGGAGGATATGTTCATGGTGCCTAATCTTAAGAAGCTATGTTTAGAGCATGAGGTTGTTGCTTCAATCCCCCAACCATGGTTAAAATATTGAACATTGTTTCCCTTCCATGGATATGGTCAAGGTGACAAGATCCATTTGAAATTTATAAAACATCTTAATGGAACCCATATAAAACTCCTACACAAAATACCCCCTGATGAGGGCTTATGTCATGGTTTATAGGTTTTGTTTATGGTGTTTGAGATCAAGAAAATTTAAGTAGGGTTTAAGGCCTCGGTTTCCCCGTTAACCATGTTTATGTTTAAAGGTCCATTTCTAGTCCATAAAACCTACTCATAGAACCCATATCCCACTCAGGAGTTTGCAAAGGACCCATACAAAGGTCTAATGTGTTTGAGGACTAGTCCAAGGATCTTGATCTTTAGAAGATACAATAATATCCTGATGTTTTTTTTCATTCATCATTCTTAAGGCCACATTAGCCATGATTGATGTGTAAAACATCCAAATGGAATCCATATTCAGTTTTGATAAAAAAATAACCCCTAGAGAGGGCTTGTGTTGTGTTTGCAAGTATAGTTCATGATTATTATCCACAAGAAGCAATGTTTAGGCCTAAAATTCTACCCTTCTCCACCTAAAAATGGTGCTTGATCTCAAGAAGTTTCATTTACTAGGAATAAATCCCCTTGTTCCCTCCTTGATAATGTTATTCCTTCCCACCTATTTTCAATGCACTCAATCTATTCATGGTACTAATGCCCCACTGATCTAATGATAATATAACCTCGATTGATGTGGACATGAGAAGCATTCTTAGTGTGGGATTGAGACACAATCCTATTTAGGGCTTGTGTTATTGTTTAATAATGGCACCTACATGCCTCTTATGTTCGGAAGGTATCCTAGGAGGGTCTTGTGTAGTGGATAGGGGATGTGTTTATCTCTGTAGTTTGCAAATATTCATGGGTTGTACATGTTGTTCATGGAACTTGAGATTGAAAATATTCATTTAGAAAAAAAGGGCCTTGTTGTCCTCCTATGACCATGGTTAGACCTCAATACCCATCCTTGGTTCAAACTAACATAGTCTTGACACCCACATCCTAATTGGAGGTGAATGGTCCACTACAAATGTTGTTTGTGGTTGTTTAAGGAATCATCCATGGTGTTGTAACCTAAGAAGAAAGGTTTATAGTTGGGGGATCTTATTTCTCTCTCTCTCTCAACTATGGTCAAGGATCCAAGACCCATTCATGATGCCCAGGCCTCATAATGGTACCCATATTAAACATAGACGCTAAAGACTCCCCAACGAGGGATCATTTTGTGGCTTTTAGCGTTTTTCACAGTGCTTGAGATTATGAAGGTTTAACTAGGGATTAAGGCATTTGTTTCAACATTTTACCATGTTTATGTCTCAACACAAACTCCTAGTGTATAAAATGCACTCATGGTGCATGTATTCCACTTAGAGGTTAGATACACCCTACAAAATTCTTGTCTATTAATTCAATAAATTGTTCAAGGATATTGCTCTTGAGAATCTTCAATAATATCCTAAGGCACTTTACTTGATTCTTTAATTATGGTCAAGACCCTGCAACCCATCCATGGTATTGTGTGGTAGTATGTGGATGAGTTCATGGAACCTAGCCCTAAGAAGCTATGTTTAGGGTATGGTATTGTTGTTTTCATGACCCAACCATGGTCAACAGCTTAAGGATATCGTTTCCATAACATGACTACAATCAAGGACCTAAGACACATCTCTAACCTACATAAACCATATTAATGGTACCCATATCCAACTCTTAGGACAAATACCTTTAGTGAGTGACTATGTCGGGTTTTTGGGGTTTTTTTCATGGTGATTCATGTAAATAATGGTTAATCATGGATTAATGATTTTTTTATGCCCCTTGACCATTTTTCAAAGTAAAAAATTATTTATAGTGCACGAGACCTAGTAATGGAAGCAATATCCCACTTGGAGGCCTATAAATAACCCTTATAAAGGACTCATCTGTTGGTTCAAGGACTTCTTCCAATATCTTAAACATGAGAAAAATATTTATAAAGGCGTGTACGCCATTCCATGTTCTTGTGGAAAGGTGTAGATTGGTGAAACAAGTCGCTCAATCAAAACTAGGCTAAAGGAGTATAGTGCAGATATACCCCATGAAAGGATAAAAAAAATGTCACTGTTGAGCATTCGCACACCTCTAGTCATAACATATGCTTGGAGGATTCAAGAGTGTTAACAAGAATCCCACACTATTACACAACATAAATAAGAGAAGCTATATAAATTGAAAAATGTGATAATAATATTAACTGGGACAATGGTTTGAAGTTAAAAGAAGCTTGGAAGCTAGTTATACAACATCCTAAAAATGCAGCCTCCTCTTAATGATTTTTTCAATGCTAAGAACACAACCTACCTTAACCATTGAAAAGTCATTATTTGATTTATTTTTACATTATTAATATCTTACAAAATCAAAATTGAGGGAATCGTGAGTTGTTCCAATTCTCCTGAAGATGGACCTACTTTACGGTTTGAAACATCGAGAGAAATTTCTCACCTCTAACATAGATATTACATTAAGATTGCACAAGAATATTCAACACTATGTACAAGTTATTTTTCTTCCTCCTTAAACATGGCTATGTTCTTATGATCCATCCTTATTGTGTAAACCCTCCTACTCTCATACACATCCAACGCTGATGCCAAAGGACTTACATTGTGGTTTGCAAGTGTCATTAATGGTGTTTGAGCTCAAGAAATGATGTTTACAGAAGAAGGCCCATATGTTCTACTCCCCTAACCATGGTCTCTAAGATTGAGAAGGTTCAATTAGGATTTGAGACCCTTATCCCCCCCTCCTTCCCTTCACCATTTTTACACCTCAAGATCAATTTCTAGTGCACAAAACCTACTCATGCCCCCCGTGTCCTGTTCCAATGATAAATATTGTTGATCATGGACTTGAGAAACATTAATGGTGTGGGATTGAGACACATGCCTATTTAGGGCCTATGTTATGGTTTAATCATTGTGCACATACCACTCTAATAGGACAAATTCACCTTGTAAATGTCCTATATGGTGGTTCAAGGATGTGTCATGGATGTGTTCAATGGTATAGCATAAGAAGGTTCATGGGTTGTAGTTGTTTCTCATGGCACTTAATCTTATGAAGATTCAATTAGGGCATAATGAGCTTGTTGTCAATACCTAGCCTTGGTTATACCTCAAGACCCATTCCTATTTCACAACTAATCTTATCATGACACATGTATCCAATTGCAAGTGAATTATACTCTACATAGTTCATATATGGTGGTTCAAGGAATTGTTCATGGTGCTTGAGCCCAAGAAACGAGGTTTAGAGATGGGGGTATTTTTTTTCTCTCTACTAATGCACAAGACCTTATAGTGACACCCATATTCAACTTGGATTCCAAATACTCCCTATAGAAGGCTCGTGTCATGGCTTTTATGTGTTATTCACGGTGCTTGAGCTCAAGAAGGTTCAATTAGGGCTTAAGGTAGTTGTTTCCCCTGACCATGTTTATTCTTAGATGAAAATTTCTAGTTTATAAAACCTACTCATGGTTCTTGTATACCACTTTTGAGGCCAAAAAATGCAAATGATATCCTAGAGTGATGTAGCTCCATGTTCTTTTTCAAGGTAATTGATTTCAAGAAATTTTCATGATATAAGGGCCTTGTTTTCCTCCCTTGATGTTTGTTGATGTTTGTTGACTTTGAGAGCCATTCTCAGTGCTCAAGAACCTATGTATGGCTCCCATAACACTTTAGTAGGACAAATATACTTGACACAACATTATAAAAATAACTAGAGACTACTATCGAAGCACTTAATGAATTTACTTTTTTCTTCATATTAAACGTTTGATTTATAGAAGTGGTGTCTATGTCAAGGTTAGGTTTTTGGCCCACACCATGTCCTAAAAAGTTTTATAATGCATTGAAGTCCATTTATTTTAGACCCTATTGCATCATTTAGGCCAAGAGACCTACTATTTGTATGCTAACTCTTTAATAAGTCCCATATTCCATTGAAGGAGTATTTATTCCATACAAAGGGATTGCTAATGGTTTTAGGGTCAATTTTTAATCCAACAACAATGTGCATGCGTTATTAGTACATAAATGATTCAAATACACTTTTGACATAATAAGAACAAGAGCTATGTGTAGCTTAGTCCCTGCCTTAAATAAATATATATAAGAATCAAAAACAATTTTTTAGATAAATAAAATCTTAAATATAAATTAATTAATTAATATATAGAATCCCATTTTTTACATTATAATAAATATAAAAAATCAAAATTTGTTTATTGATCATTCAAAAACGTGGTTCATTGCCATAATATTTTATGGCATACCTTTTCATTATAATGATATTATTATTATTTACATATTGACATATAATTTTCCATTATGATATTATAATTATTTTTTACATATCGACATATAATTATATATAAGTGTTAGCAATTTGACATCATCTATTTTTTTTAAAAATATTTTTGCTAATAAATTTCTAATTGGTAGTATTTTGTAACTTTTTTATACATTTATTAGTAAACCAAAATGACTCCCGTTAATAATAGTTTTTAAAATTAAAAACAAATATGAATCCAAAATTTTAATCAAAACTTTTAAATTAAAATGGATTTATAATTATATAAAATATTTCAAAACATTTTTCCATTGAAATAAAAAGAAACATCATACAAACAATACCTTATCTACCGCATCCAAAATAATGGTGAAAGTTAGCTCACACATGAAAAAACAAATCTTCTTTGCTGGCAGGAAAGATATTAAGTGATATCTTTCGCAAGTCCAACACCCTCAAAAATACTGGTCCCTTTTGGATGTATGTCAACACAAATTCCAGGCATGGAGTCTCCAAATGAACTTGTCTACTTAACATTGATGAACTAAAAGTATAGAAACACACTTAAACATTCATGACTAATTTTACAGCCATTAATGTTAAAAAAAGATGTTGCGGCCTTCCTTCTTCACTTAAATATCCTCAAATGTTGTCAAATTTATTTGAATAAAAGCCTAAAGAAAGCATCACATATCCCAAACTCAAATTTGATAGGATCATGATGCAAACAACAAGAAAAACAAGAAAAACAAATAAATACGATATAAGCATGAATTCAGCTGTTCAAAACACCGACATTGAAACATCCTTTGTACATCCAAAAAAAAATTGTGCTACCCAAAATGAATAAAAATATTAATGAAAAATATTTAAAAAACAATTTAACCCATACCATTAATATTTTTTATTTTATTTTTTAAAGATCTATTTTAAAACAATTTTCATTTTCCAATAACACCACATGGTAAAAAAGCAATAATCAAGAATCTGGTCGGTGTCTCTTTGAATTTTGAAACTTTCGGCAAGCTTCATTCATACATCCTTTCTGTTAATATATAGTTTGAGGTAAATCCCTCCTCAAAAGAAGCATAGAATTTAAGTAACAAACTTAGAACATATTGCTATTTTAAATATAGACTTGGGTGCTCCAAGGCCCAACATATGGATATTTCAATTTATAAGCTTGCTCCTTTGACTACAAAGGCCCTATGCATATTCCTCAACAAATTAACAATAATAGGAAACACTCTTAAAACTACCAAATGCAATCTACCAAATTCCATTTCCTTTTGCATCAACTCCTCCAAACACATATCAATGACAAATCTTGTAGGCAGTGTTGCTACTTGCTATAGGGGCAGTTTTGCAGAGTATGGTAAAATCAACATGCTCAAGTATCCTGATATATCAATGAAAAATATTGTAGGCAGCGTTTCTACTTGCTATAGGGATAGTTCTATAGGGTATGGTAAAATCAACATTCTCACCTATCCTCAAACAATCATAATTAAACTAGCTAGATATGTTTACAACTTCAACTTTCATGTTGGTGTAAGTTGTCATGTCGTCACACTTCTGCAGTTAAAGAGCCTCCAAATGTCATCTGATTTTTGCCTGCAACATTTTTTCCCATTGAAACTAGTCATGTAACTAAGCTTATAGATTTGAAGAGGCTCTAATCAAAATATTCTGGTTCAAATTTATAGAATCACACACCATTAAAAGCAAGCAAAATACTGAACTAATAGATATAGCTGAGATCTGAGATGCACATACCATAAGAAACTTTTTCAAATCTCTACAAGATGCAATATCGTGTATAACAACAAACAATTGGTTGATTTCATATGCAATATCGTGTATAAAAACAAACAATCGGTTGATTTCAAATGTGAGAGTTGAAGCCACATCCTGAAATAGTTGTTCAGAAAATGATATATGAGGGATACGCACCGGTTGTCTGCAAATACAAATTATCAAGGGTATTTTCAGTCAGACAATTGAAATCATGTCATAACTTTGCTTATATCTATCAAAGGAGATCATCTTTTAACTGTTATTGTTGAGATAAGTGGAAAATGTCAGACAACCATTAAAACTTCAACAAGAGCACATTATATTGGTACAAAGGCCAAGGAGCACAATAACTTACTTATTAATAAAGGTTGATGCATTGGACCAGCCAAATAAGATTGTGATGCCCAGTATGAGAACATGGAAAATAAGTGCGAGTAGATAATATCCAAGCCACTCAAACAGGAGCCAGATAACAGTAGCACCAACAAGAATGCTTGTTGAGGTTTGCTTGTTCCTCCATAGTATTACATATGTAGCTACACATCCGATCTAGGCTTTTAGAATCATTTCATGATGAAAATGAGCACTGCAAACATCTTAGCAAATGAAATAAAAACTAAATGATTTAAAAATCCATAGGAAGGTTTCAAAATATTCCTCCAAACTAACCTAAAAATCAGGAACATAAACACACTTTCATTCACGACAGTAAAAAAAGTGAACATCAAACAAACAAATATCCTAATTGGAGAAGCTGGCAAAAATATCTCACAGTACTATGTATTTCTTTAAATATTCTTCAATTTTCTATAACACTCTAAAGAATGTTTCAGCACACTCTCAGGGAATGGATATTTCACAATAAATCCATCAAACCGCTGAAAATACTAATTCAAATCAAGATTCATAGAATGTTTCGTATACTGTTTGTCGAACTAGATGATAAAGAGGAACTTTGCAACTCAACAAGGAAATGACAACTACGAAAGGGCATTGAAACTATTCATTCTATTAAAAAGTCTAGGAAGCTTCAATACATTTCTTTTGAACCAGTGAGTAGCCAGCGTGAATGCGATGATCATAAGAATCACCATAATGATCCCCGTTATTCCCTATGGTCCCTTCATGAGATCGAAATATGAGGGATGTTTTCTGTGGAAGTTGCTGAGAAGAGGGTCAAATTTATCATCTGATGCATGAACTAGACGGGGGAAATCACATGCTAAGTGATTCCCTACATGAAGCACCACTCATATGACAATTGCTGCTGCAATGGTCTGCAACACAACATATGTGATCACGAAAAGAGATTTTAAGGTAATAAAATTGTTGTTTCACATAAATACCATACAACACATCTCTCAGTACAATTCAAAAGCTTCCTACCATAATACCTTGTGAAAATTGATGTTGTCATCGAACGACACAACCCATCCAAGATTTGTAGAACAGAACCATGTGATGGAAATTTGTTCATCCTACAAGTGGAGGACATGCATTCAACTGCATGCAGACATAAATCCATGCACACATAAAGCAATGTGGAGAGCGCCTTTGTAAGAGGCCAAATAAGGCACCCAAACCACTGCATCATTTGATCTGAAGTTGCAGCCCTCCGAAATTGCAGGTGATTGCTTGCACTATAAGTAAGTTAGAGCGTGGGTAAAGTTTTAAGGTAAGGTTTTATTTTTATCTATTTTATTTATTTATTTTAATGTCGTGCAATGATAAAAAATAATCAATTCAAGGTGATTGTCCAATTAGAAAATAGTAATTTTTTTTTTCTAACTAATTATAAATACAAATTTTATGTTAACATTAATCTAACTTTAGAAAAAAAATATATTGATTGCAATTAATAGAAACAACCGAAACATGTAGTCTCCTGCCTACGACAGGAACTAATAAAAATACACACCATTTTCTATGAAAATGAGGGCCAACTATGAACATGCATAGACATTTCTAAAGGAATATTTATATTTCAATATCTTTTTGTTGTTTAGTATTATTGGAAAGATAAATTTTGTCATATTATTGTTGCCATCATTCTTTGTGAATTGGGAAACACATGTAATAAAAAAATTTAGTTTAATAGGAAAAAGAAATCCCCTATGGAAGTTATCAAACTAAGAAAAAAGTTAAAATTTGGGCATGAAAACACATAGGTAACAATTTGTCACCACCTCACTTCCTTGTACAATAAATGTTGCGGTGACATCTACTTCATCACAATAGACGAAACATATGTATTGAATGGAAACTATTCCAATTCTAACATCAATTTAACCACCAACCAATGTTCCATTTATAAACAATGATCATGTTGAATAACACGTGCACATTGTGGAAGACATTGAGTATATAAAAGGAGAAATTATACATTTTAATTTACACAACCTTTTAGTGAAGAGGTTTCTCTAGAGATTCTTTTTTGAACAATTAGATGTTCATTTGATTAACCACTAGAATGTCCAACAATGTCCAACATACTTTTTATCTAGACCATCATGTCAATACTGATAAAATATCTTGGTCTATTTCTCCAATGTCATATTGATGGCTTCCAATATTTGGGTCCACCTTCCTTACGTCGCCTATCTACTACAAAATTAATAACTATGTGTCATGTACACGGAGCCTTCACGATGCCTTTGGGCCATGGGATAGTTGAAGTTCATAACTTGCTGAAAAAAACCTCTCATACTTAATTTCATTTTCCTAGTCACCTAAAATAAACATATGCAAATATAAAATTGTATATGTAATTCTTCATGAATGCATTCATATAGTGCCTAGAATTCCATGCATTCAAATAATTAAATAACAATGAATGAAACAATATGTATACCATAATTTAATACATGATAATTCCTACATAGATGGAAACTTATCTCAAATCCTCCAATTGACTGCAGACTGAGGATGTTCCTACCAACAGTAGGAACTCTTGTTATACCAATTCTCTCTATAACATAAGAAATCATCGATCTAGGGATATCAATCCACAAGAAGTGCCAAAATATCCCTCCACAACTATCCAAATCCGCTAGCACTCATCCCCCATCATCCTGCACAAACTAAGGAATGGGGTCCCCTTGTTTAAGTTAATAATCCCTGATCAAGTTCCCTTCTCTGAGTTAATAGTCCCCCGAGCTATTTTCCCCAATTCCCTTCCAGGGCTCCAACACAAACTGACTAGGGACTCTCTGTGCCCGGTCTCCGAGGAACTCCATTGTAATTTCCCGAGTTATCGGGTATGGCTCGTGGCTACTGTATGGGTGATGGCTCTAGGTTATGCTACTAGTGATGGATCCCTCCTGGAAGAAATGAATGATCTCTCAATGATAGATCCCCCCTTCAATGAACTAACTCTCCATAATTTGTATGGATGTTGAGATCTAAGCCAAGTGGCATGCATGCATAGTTCACCTATCCCCTTCTAACCCCAAGCTTAGGATAATTAACTCAAGGTTATGGATAATGTTCTTTAGTAAATAAGGCTTTATAAATGTTGAAGTATTTGTAACTTCGGAATGTATTTCACATATGTATATTGTACTCCTATAGAGATGGTATTACTCCTCTATACGGAAGTGTTGTCATTTATATTGTAAGTGTCGTAACTTATACTTGATGGGTTATTAGACCACCTTGATGGGGTCGGCCCTGTATAAGTCATGTGGGTTAAAGGGTTTTTACACCACCCTATTGGGGGTCGGCCCTGTCAGCATTATGTTATGTGGTTAAGTTGAGGCTGACCTAGTAAAGGTTATTAGGCAAGTCAAGTCAAGTATAAATAGAGTGCGGGAGGCACTCTATTTGATTATTCACTTTCTCACTCATACACTCATTGGAGATTGGAGCACTAGTGGAGGAGGTGAAGCTGTTGCTAGGAGACTATCTCTTGTACTTGGGTTTTGTATCATTGCTCCTTCTATCTCTAAGGAAGTTGCGGGGGTTTTCACCTTCTTGGTTTTCCCCAAGGAAAATTTGTGTCTCTTGTGTGACTGTTATTCATTCTATGATTGATATGTTGTAGATATGTTGTACATGTTATTCTCTCAGTAAAGATCCTAGAGTATATTGAATTAATGCTCAAAATTAACATGGTATCAGAGCTAACCTGAGAAGAAGACACTATGCAGTTGCAGAAGCTAGGGATTCTTATTTTTTTTGGGTTTCTCTCCACATATATTGAAAGGAAGGACGCTAGATTGAATCTCCTCAGCAAGGCGCATCTTTCTGTCCAATCAGAATTCAATTCTGAGCACTTTCAGTTTTGGCCCTAAAAATTAGGGTTTCCACAAAACATGGAATTTTTGAAATATGAGACCATGGCTATAAGCTCCTCAGAAAATAGAAGTTTAGAGACCAAGATCAAACTTTTTGGTTGGGTGAAGCTCCGGGAAAATCAAACCCTAGTTTGGGGTCCTATTTAGTGAAGCCGAAAATTAGGGCTTCTACAAAAGTTTGAATTTCTGAAATCTGAGACCATGTCTGGAAGCTCCTCTGAAAACGCGAAGTTTAGAGACCAAGATCAAAATTTTTGGATGGGTGAAGCTCCAGGAAAATCAAACCCTAATTCAGGGTCCTCCCTAGTGAATCCGGAAGTTTGAAAAACAAATTTGACGGTTGAAACTTTGCATTTTTCAAATTCTGAGTATACCAGCTTGATCAGCTCATCAAGGCGCATCTTTCTATCCTTTCAGAAGTTTGAAATTCAAAGTTTGAATTTTTAGGGTTTCTCTTACAAACCCTAATCTAGCTCCAGATCCAGATTTTTGCAAATCAAGTGGTAAGACCTAAATATTTTCTATTTTCATTTGAATTACTCTTTAAAGATGTCTCACCACACCAAGCTTGATGATAAGCTTGAAGGGGCTAATAAATTCCAAGCCTAGAAGTATAGGATTGGGTTAATCTTAGAAGAGAATGAGTTGGACACCTACATAAATGAAGAGGTTCTTGTCCCAGAGGGAGAAGAAACCTAGGCCTTACACAAGAGGGACTTGGTCAAGGCCAAGAGGATCATTGCTGATTCTATCAAAGACCATCTCATACCACATGTGTCATTTCTAAAGACACCTAAGGAGATGTTTGATTCCTTGACCAAGCTATTTGAAGGGAAGAACATAAATCGGAAGATGATCTTGAGGAATCAATTGAAGAACAACAAGATCCAGAATGTGGAGACCATGCAGTCTTATTTTTCATTGGTCTCCTAGATAAAAGAACAACTTGAAGTTGTGGGAGAAGGCATAGAAAATGGAGAAGTGGTAATGACCACTCTTAATGGCCTTCCTAGGAATTTTTGCTAGGAAGAAACTTATCTCTTTCAGTAGGCTATGGAAGAATGCTCACAGGAAGGAGCACAGATTATAGATCGAGAAGAGAAGATGGGGAATGAAGATCAAGCTCTCACGGCACATACCAAGAAGAGAACATTTTTCCTCAGATTTCGCTAAGAATAAAAGAAACAACAACAACTACTACTACAAGCAATCTGACAGGTATGACTTACAAGTATGGTTTGAAATTTGTTCATGATTAAGTTTATAATATTATTGTCTTCATGTTTAGTAACAATCTTGTTTAATTTTAGGCTTATCTTATCACCCTAGTAAAATTATGAATACATGATAGAAGACATTCATTGATTAGGGTTATGACACTTATGATTGTACTAATGCACTGTGGTGTTGTATGAGGAGAATGTTATCCGGTAACATGAAGGTACAAATAAAGTTCTAGATCAAGACCATGGTGACAAAGACTAATCCATAGTCATGGATCACATAGAGGTATGTATGTTTTGGTTCTACAATGGTTAACTTATGAATTATGCAGGTCATTGAAGAGAACAAGAAAACATTGCTAGACATAACTAGCGAATATGATGACCAGGTATGTTTTCCTATATCAAGTTCGAATCCTACTCTATGTTAGGATCTTATACCTTTGTATGATTATTCTTGAAGTTAGAATTTTAAGTAATCAAGGGTTTATGTATGTTATGTTTCTTACCTTGATTGATGATATGACTAACCAGAAGACTTCTATGTTCAAATAAGAATATGCGTGAGTAAAAGAAGTACTCCTTGAAACCTTGAATACTAATGCTTGTGATAAATTATCTATGTTTGAAATGATTGTTGGTTAAAATTATTGATATTTAATTCACCTCAATTTAATTTATCAACCGGGGAATCGTAGACTTCGAGCTGCTACACTATATGTGCAGATAAACTAACCCTAATGCTCAAGAAACCCTAATCTACTGCTAACAACAATGAGACTAACCCTAAAGGACCAATGCTAGAGACCACTAACTCTGCACTAAACTAATTTACTAATTCCTACTGTTGAACTCAAAAATAACCTAACCAGGGATTTTCAAATTGTAATTCTATAATTTTAAAACAACCTGCTAGCAATTTAAAAACAATAAATGGTACCTACATCAATCTAGGCTATTGTAATTACAATCCATAAAAATAGTCAATCTGTCATCAACCAAATGTGTATGCTTCATCGACCTTGTTTCCTAGCTGAACTTCAAATCAAGCGTGTAAATTCACACAAATATCTCCAAATCTGAACTAGTCCTATGCCTTTTAGCTTTGAGTTATTAATGCATACAGTCTATCAAAGGAGAATTCAACTGTTGGTGAAGTTCCATCATACTCTATTTATAATTAGTGCATATAAGTACTCATGAAGAAACACCAAAACTATCCAAACTCTGCTCATCAAATAAAAATTAGAACTGTGTAATCGACAGTCACTGTGTTTGGTTTAAATTATGAAACTGATTCAAATGAACAAGGTTACAACCAAGGATTCTTTCTCAAAACTCATTCAGATACAAATGCAATCCTTTATCTAAAAAGCGGTAAACCCTAAATACTCTATGATCACGATCTTCAAACCCTGATTCGACAATAAGAGAACAGGCTGTCTATACGCTATTCTTGTGCTGCAACATAAAGGTTTTAGTATCGAAAGTTAAACTTGTAATTCATGTACCAATGCCACACACTGGAGACTAGAGAAAAGATTTAAATTCAAACCAATTCTGAATTCAATTGTACAGTCAAGTTCAAACCCATTCCTGTAGCTATGGAAATATAACACTCAATCCATTCATAATCCCTCATAAAACACTCAATCTAGAAACACTCAATTCATTCGTAGTCCTTCATCAAATTGAATCTACCATACTCTATATCAGATCATGCACTTATATATATCCTAGGTTTAAAATAACAATTCACCAAAAACAAATGAAATCTTACATTCACACTGTTAACAAATTCAATCTATTACCATAAACTGTAAATGCTATTAATTAATACTCGCAGTCACATTTTCTATTGCAAACCAATAATGGGCAAATAAGTTATATTCTGAAAAGGAATGTGAAATGAGAAAACGCCAATCTACTATTGCAAACCACACACACTAATGGAATATCACAGTCTGGTGTTGAAGGTGGGCCCTGCCCTCAACGCCTCACACATTGAAATCACGAGTTTGCTGAAAACACACGCTGTATCATATTCAGAAAAATGGAGTTTGTACAAATTCCCCTACTTAGGGTTTCCATGGCTACTTTTATACTAGATTATACAGAGTGAAATCGTCCTGAAGACAAGGATCGATAGGAATAACAATACTCAAAATATCTTAACCATTCTGAACCAAAAATGGCATCTCAGATCCAGGATATACACATATCATTTAAGAGAAGATAATAACACCAAAGATCGTGCCTGAAATAACAGTGAAGCAATCTTCAAAAGCATCTTAAGGATGATGTGGATCCAATAAAAACGCCCTGATGGTAGATCGAATCCCCAAATCTCCTCATTTGAACGCTGGCCAAATAACAAAACGAACCCTGTGTAGAAGAGAAACCCACATCATTATTAGCATAGGGTTTAATGAAACCTAAAAACCCAAAACATATGCATAAAATAAGAAAATACAACAATCAAATAATTAAAATTACTTACCATGGCTTTTAGCAATATTGACCTTCAAAAGACACATAAAACTGATTATTATTGGACCCATTAAGACTTTAAATACTAGGAAATAGTACATCGAATGGACAAAATAGAGGACCAACAATGATCATGACCTTACACGTTTAAGAATCATAATGTTTTGATAATATTGAGATTATACTAATGGATGTATGGTTATGTATGAGATCTTGTGGATGACACATTCAGGACACTTGTGCACACTTAAGCATGCATAGTGGTCTAGGATGAATATAAGTTCAAGGACAGGTAATCTAGGAAGAAAAGATCAAGAGGGCGCACACTTGAGGAAGCAAAGATCAAGAGGGATCACACTCTAGTAGTTCCTGCAAGGAAGCAAAGATTGAGAGGGAGTCCACCCTACAAGCAAACGAACATAAGTATTTGAATTGTTATTTCTTATTACTTAAATGATGTTGTTCATTCATGTACATATTCATGTTCCTAGATTTAGGATTTATATTATGCATTAATGAACAAGATACTACTAATATAGTAATGGGTAAGTGGCCTATGGTATTGTACAACATTCCATAGCTACTTATCTAGAATGAAACCTCTTTGCTGACATGTTGGGAGTTGTGCACACTCTTAACAATGTTCTTGTAGAGATGGAAGGCATCTAGAAAGTTACCGTGTGAATACGGATATGGATAAATGTTGTATTGAGGCATTGGCTAAGATAATTGCATGACTGCATGACATATGTACTTATGTGTAAGATTTTATTTTTGAAAAACTATGAGAAGTTTCTAATCATGCAATTGAATTTGACTTGTAGGAAAGATCGTGTACAATCACCTACAAAAGGACTACAACATTTGTTCCAGCAACAAAGAAAACTATCTATTGAAGATATTGAAGAATCTGAAGTTCCTAGGATCCAGGATGTAGTAATGGAAGAATGCCATGATCCATTGATCATGAAGAATGATGTTTGGGATGTGGTCCCAAGACCTGAAGGGAAGTCTGTTGTGACTTCCACGTGGATCTATAAGATCAAGCTTGCTACAGATGGTAGCATAGAGGAATACAAGGCAAGGTTTGTAGCTCGTGGCTTCTCTCAGAAAGAGGGAATAGATTATGAAGAAACATTTGCACCTGTAGCTAGATACACTTCCATTAGAACAATACTTGCTCTGGCTGCAGTGATGAAGTAGAAGATACACCAGATGGATATGGTGTGGTCAAAGAGGAAGTGTATGTCGAGCAGCCACTTGGTTTTGAGACACATGACAGGGGGTCATATATGTGCAGGTTGAAGAAATCCTTGTATGGCTTGAAGCAAGCTCCTAGGACTTGGTATTGTAGGATAGATAGCTTTCTATCCAGTTTGGGCTTTATTAAGAGTAAAGCGGATTCCAACCTTTACTACAAGGTTGAGGAAGGCAATCCTGTGATACTACTTTTGTATGTGGATGACCTATTTGTTATTGGTGAGGATAGATTGATTGCCGACACGAAGAGGAAGCTTGCTGCCGAGTTTGAGATGAAGGACTTGGGGATGATGCACTACTTTCTAGGAATGGAGGTGTGGCAGAGTGTAGATGGAATCTTCCTTAGACAAGGGAAGTATACGGTAGAGATCCTGAAGAGGTCTGGGATGATGGATTGCAAGGCCATGGCCACACCTATGGCATTGAACCTGAAGCTTCTGTGTGATGCTTCATCTGATCCGGTTGATGTCACTGTGTATCATTAGATGATTGGGTCCTTGATGTACCTGGCGAACACAAGACTAGATATTTGCTTTGCGGTGACCACATTGAGCTAGTTCCTGACGGATCCCAGAGGTGTTCACCTGGTTGCTGTAAAGCATATTCTAAGGTACCTGAAGGGTACTATTGAATATGGGATCAAGTATGATGTGGATAAAAAGTTTAACATCCAGGGCTATGTTGATTCGGACTGTTCAGGCAGTGCTGTAGATAGGAAGAGCATTTCTGGGTGCTGCTTTAGTATGGGATCAGGTGTGATCTCTTGGTTTAGCAGGAAGCAGTCCTGCGTAGCACTAAATACAACCGAAGTAGAGTATGTTGCAGCTTGTTCGGCCAGTTGAGAGGTAGTGTGGCTGAGGAAGCTACTGTTTGAGTTATTTGATCTTTCATTGGGTACTACTAGTATCTTTTGTGACAACCAAATTTGTGTGAAGCTATCTGAGAACCTGGTGTTCCATGATAGGTCGAAGCACATTGAGATCAAATATCACTATATCAAGGATATGGTGCAGAGAGGAGCAGTGAAGCTCCTATATGTTGCGACAGATGAGCAGGTTGTAGATGTGTTGATGAAACCACTAGCCAGAGTGAAGTTTGAGTAATTCAGAGAGAGGCTTGGTGTTCTTCAGATTGAAGACACTTCCGGGAAGAAATGATGGGACACATCTGCAGGAGCCATTCCAAGCATGGTGGTAAGGAGGATCCTTCCCATGGCTATGGATGTAAGTGCTGGGTGGTGAGCATCAGGACGATGCTCCATTTACTGCTTATGATATGCATCAGGTGGATGCTTTGTATGATCAGTTGGATCAGTTATATGTATATGCATCAGGTGGATGCTTTGTATGATCAGTATCATCATGTTTGTTGAGTATTAGGACGATGCTTTGGATGACATGCATCAGGACGATGCAGTGATGATGATCAGGACAATCATGTGTGATGAGTATCAGGATCATACTCTCGATGATATGCATCAGGTTGATGCTATGATGATGATCAGAATGATCATATGTGATGATATGTATCAGGTGGATACATTACATAATCAGTTGGATTATGTGTGATGAGTTCTGAAGACATAGATGCACATGCGATTTTCGGACATGGTTGTAGATGTGTTCTCCCATGGTCGCAATGTAATTGCCGGGCTTTTCATACATGGTGGTAGATGTGTTCTCCCATGGTCGTGATTTAATTGTTGGAGCCATTCTCACATGGTGGTAGATGTGTTCTCCCATGGTGCAGATGTAAGGGCTGATGCCATTCGAGCATGGTTGTAGATGTGTTCTACCATGGCTGTGATATAAGTGTTGTGCCATTCGAGCATGGTTGTAGATGTGTTCTCCCATGGCTACGATATAAGTGTTGTGCCATTCGAGCATGGTTGTAGATGTTTTCTTCTATGGCTGCAATATAAGTGTTGTGCCATTCTCGCATGGTTGAAGTGTGTCTTCCCATGGCGTAGATATAAGTGTTGAGCCTTTCACGGATGGTTGAAGTGTGTCTTCCCATGCCGGTGAATGTAAGTGCTATGTGATGTGCATCTGGGTTGTGCTTCGTGAACGATGTTATGATCAGTATGATAATGAGTATCAGGATGATACTTTGTGGCTATGGACAGGTTGTGCAGTGGCATGTAAAAGGTCCTGGGAGATCCGATAGGTTGAGCTGTGTGCTCGTAATCAGTCCTAGGATGCTCTTGTGAGGTTTTGTTGACTCACATAATAATTCTTGAGGATTCCATAGTATGGATAGTGATGATGAAGACCTACATGTGGTGGGCCTACATCCAGTATGAAAAAGGGTTGTCTCTATAGAACTTCCTATGACGAGTAGTTCAGAGATTGATTGAGATAGCAACAATAATGACGATGATTTGATGATGATGATCCAAAGAAGAAGACTTGTGCTAGCAGATATGTGTCGAGAAATACCTTCCTAGTTAAGAGGGAGTGTTGATTTATTTGTAACTTCGGAATGTATTTCACATATGTATATTGTACTCCTATAGAGATGGTATTATTCCTCTATACGGAAGTGTCGTCATTTATATTGTAAGTGTTGTAACTTATGCTTGATGGGTTATTAGACCACCTTGATAGGGTCGGCCCTGTATAAGTCATGTGGGTTAAAGGGTTATTAGACCACCCTATTGGGGGTTGGCCCTGTCAGCATTATGTTATGTGGTTAAGTTGAGGCCGAACTAGTAAAGGTTATTAGGCAAGTCAAGTCAAGTATAAATAGAGTGTGGGAGGAACTCTATTTGATTATTCACTTTCTCACTCATACACTCATTGGAGAGTGGCGCACTAGTGGAGGAGGAGAAGCCGCTGCTAGGAGACTATCTCTTGTACTTGGGTTTTGTATCATTGCTCCTTCTATCTCTGAGGAAGTTGCGGGGTTTTTCACCTTCTTGGTTTTCCTCGAGGAAACTCTATGTCTCTTGTGTGATTGCTATTGTGTCTATGATTGATGTGCTGTAGATATGTTGTACATGTTATTCTCTCAGTAAAGATCCTAGAGTATATTGAATTAATGCTAAAAAAATAACAATAAAAAATTACGATAAAAAAGAATAATGTGGATAATGATTTAAGCTTACTAGGGTCATATCCATGTTTAACCCTCTCCTCACTTTCCCATCTTATGGAATCATAACCCCCCATATCATCTTCATCCTTATTAATATACAATAGTTGTGGTTTTTATATTAATCATGAAATGTGCATATTTACATCATGTTGGTCACACTAGACCATTCCTGTCCAACTTCTAGCCATCTCTTCAAAATATACAAAATTATATCTTACATACTTGGGTAAAAAAGAGTGTGTTACAGTAAAATATGTTCATGCAGATAAAATTCTCTCAATTATTGTTGAAGTTAAGTTACCTAAACTATAATTGATTAGCAATGCAACAATATTATTAAAAATATTTTTTATTCAAAAAATTGTGTGTTTAAATGTAAGCTACTTTTTGCGTTGTTAAAATCATAAGATTTTGTTTCTTTATGGAATTTTTTAGGCATAAGGATGGTTAAAAGTTTAGAGGCCACTAATAATGTTAGAATTCTTTGTGTTTGTTTTAATACAATTCTTCATGGTTCTTTTAATACAATTGGAAAGAATACTCATTTAAAAGGCCACACTGCAACCCACATGGTATTGTTAGAATTTATTGTTAACAACCTAGGTCAAATGGATTATTGGGCCTTGATTGATAACCATCCTTATTATGATGTGAAGATAGTTGGAGCTATTACATGACTGATAAAAAATTTGGCATGAAAATAACTAGTCTTAAACCAATCAGAAGGAGGTGCTAAAGTTGAGAAGGGGTTCTAGGGACTATGAATTCCACACTAAACACTTTCTTGGCATGACATTGCATATCTCTATGACATTTTCAATAATGAACATAAGGAGTTATACTAGGTCTAATATCTTTCGATAGATGAAAACATTGGCATGTTAGAATATGCATACACCATCACACATGATAGTATAGATAGCACATGGAATTTGGTTATTATTGATATGAAACACACATACATATCCTTGTTTTGTATACTAAACATGTGCATGGTCGCTTAGACATACTACTACCAATTTCATTAGTATACATTTTTCCTAGCATCGTGTGTCCAAGGCTTGATGGACAAACTTTTCTGAAAAATATTATTTAGATGAAACATGACCTAGTTGTGGTGGATTTTCATTATTGAGCCATTGTATACAAAGAAGTGAGGATCATGAATTTGGGAGTATGGTGGTTGACTTGAATATCTTCAAATATGTTACTTGTGAACTAGAAGGTTAGGGAAAAAGAAAAAAAGAAATAATTTGATGTACCAAGTCAATGCTATGTACTTAAAGGGGATATTTCGCTTAGAAATATGACATAGAGTTTTAAATTTAAGTAACATCATACATTCACCCTTATATTTGTGTCACTAGTTATGAGTATACGACTTCGTCAAGGATTTGTTGGAAGAAACCCAACAATACGTTTAGCATGTCCATGTGGTTGCAGTGGTAGATGAGAAATTTAAAACAGGAAAGGATATCATTCCCCTCGACACTCTACTTTATGTTCTATAGTTTTTTTAATAACTACACTCTCTTACCACGATATTGTATCTAGAACCAATGTTATTATTCAAATCAAGTTAGCATGATGGTACATATCTAATATAGACATGGGATATATAACAATGAAGGCATGGGATAGATAGAATGAAAAGACATATATATAAGTGGTTTAGAAATGTTATCTTCCTCATCTAAACACTAGAAATAAGTAGTGTACAACCAAGGTGACTCAATGAATAAAAAGTACTCATTTGGCATGAGATAGAGATTTGTTGAAGCAAGCCCATATGTTCTTGTGATGGTATTTTTTTTATTGTATGGATTTTGTCTATTGATTGACAATTGCAATTAAAAGGTTTTCTTATATTAGTTATAACCACAATTTGAAAACCAGAACAACTTTGCATTATTGATCACACAATTATCTTTGATACCTCTATACATATGGAATTAAATATCGATAGATTATATTCTTTTCCTTACACTCTTGAGGTGTTTTAAAAATTTTCCACAAAAATTACACTTGCAAGACATTTCTATCATATGATTTCTATAGTCACGATAAAAATAGTTCAAAATATTCATATTGTTCATTATCATTAACTAAATAATCCATTTTTTTGCACCCATGATTATGTTGAGTTTTGAAACTTTAGCCCTATAATTTATTAAAATCAAGTGTTTTTACCTCATATTTCTACGAAAATGTTTTAGGGAAAAAAGAAAAATTCCAATGGTTCATTTACGTTTAGTAAGAGGCAATGCAATTTTTACATTTGGAGGTCAAAATTGAAAAACTCGACCTCAAATCCATGTAAACAACATGCTTACATTGGAATTGACGTAACACGATTGAAAAGTATTATGATATCAATATCTTATAATCATTTTGATTTATATGCGCCTCGGACCAACTGACAATGTGTCCTTAAATGACTCTTGGAAGAAAGTTGAAACTCATCATAAAATGAAACCAGGACATGGATCAATGATCCATTGATTCTATTAAAATCATGATGTTGAATTATAGCAAGAGGTGTGCCACTCAATAATTTTATGGCCCATATTTTCTTATGTTTAATTATTTCCTATAGTAGGATTTTTTTTTCAATAAGAGGAAATGCAATTTTTCATATAGGGGTAAAATTTTGAAAATTCTTCCCTAGGATATAATGGGTAGCTTGATCATGTCTACCTTTCATAAAAATGCTTGAGGGATCTTACAACTCTCAATTTTATTCATTTTTTTTTATTCCATAGAGAAAAATTCACCATGCGCCCCTAGATAGCTTTGAGAATGGAATTGCAACTTGACATAATATAAAAATAGGGACTTATATCCATGAGGCATTGATATTGTTGGAATCATGACATTAGATTATAGCATGGGCAACCCAGTCTTGAGAGTTGATGGAACAATAATTTTTTTATTTGAAGATTCCCAAAACTGTTCGGATATCCACATCATCTTTTTCAGGATCTTGCATGCAATTAGGGTTTGCATGCAAAATCTAGGGTTTGTATGCACCTGCATGCACTTGCATGCATCCCAGTCACCAGTTTGATGCCTCCAGCACCTTATCCACCTCATTCTAGCACCCGGGAGCCACTTACTACAGAGTTTTAGCCCTCCTAGGCTGAAAGGTGCCCACTTCTCACCTACTGCCAGAGAAGGGTGCACTTGTTCACCTACCACTGCAGTTCCACTTCAGTTACACTTAGTTAGCTCCGATTCTCCCTGATTTGAGGCTAGTTTCCCTCCCGACTGATTGTTTCACTTCCGTTGGACCTCCAGATTGACTAGATGACTTGTTCTGACTTCAGTTAGCCTCCCATGTGCCCCCACTGAGCCTCCTTTCCTTAATCAGTGCTACACACTTCAGTTACACATGACACACTCAATTAGACTCAGATTGACACCTAGATGACTGGTTCTTGTGCATTGATGACCACCACCGATTGATGATGAGGACTCCTAGTTGGAGTCAAGATACTCCATTCAGTGATTCGAATGACCTGCTTAGGCAATTCGAATTGCTTAGTCATTGAGACAGTTTATATTGTAATCATTCACCCTTATTGGGACATTGAGCACTGCTGCATGTTTTGCACAGTTTTGCACCATATTTTCTATGTTCATTTGTTGTGATTGATTTACTTGTTCATTAGATCTGCTGTGACTAATTTTACATGGTATCAGAGCCATTGCAGGGACAAGATCTCTTTTCTACAGGTGTTTGTACAAGAAGATTTGACTGAATTGCTCAAAATTGCAAAAGGTTTGGCATGAGATATCTCAAGGGCATTCGCTCCTGTGCATGCAAAGCTTGAAAACTATTCCAATACCACTCCAGAAGCTTGAGTTTCCACATAATTCCTGGATCTGATACATTGGACCCATTCAACATTGTTTGATCTCCAATCCTAGGTGTGATGCAACTCTAAAAGGGTGGATTGTTCGACCTTATTGTGTTTGTTTTATTGTGATTTGCAAGTTTATTGTCTCCATCAATTGCACTCGCTACATTGTGCATGCAAGCTTCCCTACAGCAATTGCATTCGCTATATTGTGCATGCAACCTTCTTCTACATCAGTTTGACTCGCTCCTAGCAATGGAATACTCTTCTTCAAAGCCTATCCTCACCCCATTCAATTATTTTGATTGGAAAGATGATATGGAGATCATATTACGTTCAAAAGGTTACTACCGAGTCACTATTGGTCTTGAATTGGAGCCAAGCAATCTATTAGAGAGAACCAAACACTACAACAAGCTTGATGAAGCTTATGGTCTTCTTTGTCTCTCCATCTCCAAAGATCTTCACTTCCATCTCAGCGGATTAAAGACTCCAAAAGCCATATGGGAGCAACTTGAAACACTATTTGGCAAGCAGGATGAGCTTAGGGCTTTTCAATTAGAGAATGAATTGATTGCCCTTAGTCCTGAGAATTTCGAGACCATCAATGAATTCTTCACAAAATTCAAGAACTTGAACTTGCAATTGAAGAACGGTGGAGTTATCAAAGAGGATAAACAATTGATCCTCTCCATTCTAAGCAAGCTTGGGAAATATTATTCGGTATTTGTCTCTACTTTCAATTCCGGTCGGCTAACTACCCCGAATTGGAAGATGCCTACCTTGAATGCCTTCATTGAGTCTGTCACAAAAGAGAATGACAAGTTGATTCAAATGGGGTCCATAAGCTCCAAAGATTCAGCCCTATATGTTCAAGGACCCAAGATCTCGAATGGTAAAGGAAAGCAAAAGAAGGAGAAGCCCAAATTCGAGCCTCACAAGCAAAAAGACAAAGGCAAGCAAACGGATGCACCATCCAGTTCGAAGTTCAAGCAAAAGGGCAAAGAAGGTAACCAAAAATCTAAATGTACTTATTGCAATCATGGCTTTCATCCTGAAAGTTCATGTATGAAGAAAACTATAGATCAAATGGCCCTCCTTTTGGAAAAGAACAACATAAATCTTCCCGACAGTGCAAGGAAGAAGGATAGGAATGATGATCATGAAAGAGGACAAGCACTCATGGCAACGGTTTTGAATCCCACTACTCTCTTGATAGATTCGGGTGCATCAAATCATATGGCTGCAAATATTGATTCTTTTTCCTCATTCGATCCAAACAGCTCCATCCCCATCCATTTGGGAGATGACTCAAAAATTTCTTCAAAGGGCAAAGGTACGATTCATGTAGAACATGGAAGCTTTCAGAATGTTCTCTATGTGCCTTCCTTGGCTTCCAATCTCCTTTCTGTGTATCAAATGACACATACTGGTGAACCAAAGCAAGTTACATTCAGCCCTAATATAGTTGAAATTTCTAATATCAAAAGTGGAAGACTAGTTGCAGTCGGAAAGGCAAATCACACTGCAAAATGCTATGAGTTTTCACACTTTATTCCGCTTGCAAAGCCCACTGCTCTTCGCACACATGGTAATGAGGTTAGTAGGATTTGGCATGAAAGATTTGGACATCTTAATTATAAGTATTTGTTGTTGTTATCAAACAAATCCATGGTAGATGGGCTTCCACAACTCCGTTCCTCGAAGGGAATATGCACTGGTTGCATCATTGGGAAGCACCCCGAGCACAAATTCGACTGCGGCAAAGCTAGCAGAGCTTCTACTATTTTGGGATTGATCCATTCTGATATCAGTGGTCCGCTGCCCCATATGTCATTAAATGGTTCAAGGTATGTTTTGACATTTATTGATGATTTTTCCCGCTTTACATGGGTATTCTTTCTCAAAAACAAGTCAGAAGTGCTTGGAAAATTCAAGGATTTTAAGGCTTCTGTTGAGACCACCACTGAGAGAAAGATCAAAGCTCTTAGATCTGATAATGGTGGGGAATATATCAAGTCCGAGTTGCTGCAACTTTGTTCCCAAAGCGGAATTAAGATCCAACATACAGTTCCCTACACACCCCAGCAGAACGGTGTAGCGGAAAGGAAAAATCGGTCACTGAAAGAGATGGCTACATGCATGATTGAATCAAAAGGTTTGGCTGCAAATCTTTGGGCTGAAGCAATCAATGTTGCTGCATATATACAGAACCGTGCTCCACATTCATCCGTGAAAGGTATGACTCCTTTCGAAGCATTCTTTGGTCACAAACCGGATGTGTCAAATCTGAGAGTTTTTGGCTCTACTGCATGGGCTAGAATTCCTTCTGAGAAGAGACGAGCTTTGGATCCACAAAGTATCGAGTGCATATTGATAGGATATGGGGAAGACTCAAAATCATATAAACTCATGGATATCATATCTAAAAAGATATTCATAGAGCGCAGTGTGCAACTTGAAGAACCGCTTCAAGAATTGCAACTAGTCGAGGAGAAGACTGCCGATTCACTGCCTTCACCAGAAGAAGATCTGTGCAGCGATAATGAAGGTATGAGTTCTGATATTGTAGTAGCATATGATTATCATGAGATATCAGGTTCGGAATCCGACCATTATGATCCTCCTCAGTTACCAAAGTGGGCCCAAAACACTCTACAATCTGCTGGTTTGAATCTTGGAAATCCTGCTGATCCGAGACGAACAAGAGGAGACTTTCAAAGAGTAGGTATGGCTCTTTCTATTGCTGATCCATTTCTTCCTAAGATTTGTTATTTGATGGCTGGTTTAGATCCTACATCATACTATTCTGCTCATTGAGATCCGAGATGGAAAAGTGCCATGGACGAAGAGTACAGTTCTCTTCAAAAGAACAACACATGGGAGCTAGTTTCTCTTCCACCTGGAAGAAAATTAGTGAAGTGTAAATGGGTCTACCGTACTAAAGTTGCTGCTGATGGCACTATTAGAAAATATAAAGCAAGGTTGGTGGAAAAAGGTTTTTCCCAAGTCCAAGGAGTGGACTACACTGAGACCTTTGCACCAGTTGCAAAGATGGATTCCATCCGCCTTGTTTTAGCTACTGCCGCATCCAAGCACTGGGAAGTGCACCACATGGATGTGAAGAGTGCATTTTTACATGGAGACCTTGCTAAAGAGGTATATATGCAGAAACTAGAGGGTTATACATTAGATCCATCACTGGTTTGTAGATTGAAGAAATCTTTGTACGGGTTAAAACAGGCCCTAAGAGCTTGGTACGCAAAGATGGACTCCTTCCTTCTTTCTCAGAATTTCCAAAGATGCAAATCTGATCCGAATGTGTATCTTCAGCGAGTTAAAGGTAATTTTTTGGTTATTGTACTTTATGTTGATGATCTTCTCATTACTGGTAGCACACTTACTTCAATAAACAAGCTAAAATCTGCCTTAAATCTAGCTTTTGACATGAGCGATTTGGGCTTGCTTGGTCATTTTTTGGGCTTGGAGATAGCTCAAAATTTTGATGGGATCACTATATCTCAGCAAAAATATGCTTCCGACCTATTATTGAAGTTTAATATGGCTGAATGTAAGGCAGCCCCATTCCCATTCCTCTTAGGAATCAGTCTTGAGGAGGGAGATTCTACACCGCTTGCAGATTGTAGTATGTATCGACAGTTGATTGGTTCACTACTTTATTTGACACACTCACGGCCAGATATCTCATATGCCGTGAGTGCCATGTCAAGATATATGCAGCAGCCACATGAGCTTCATTGGCGAGCAGCCAAGCGGATCTTGTAGTATGTGCAAGGTACGAGACATTTTGACATACATTATGCTGCAGATTCTGAGCTTGATTTCATTGGTTTTACTGATTCAGATTGGGTAGGTGATAGCATTGATCGGAAGTCTGCTTCCGGTTATGTTTTCATGATTGGTCATGGTGCTATTTGTTGGTACAGCAAAAAGCAAGCAGCCATTGCACTTTCTTCAGCAGAGGCAGAGTATCGAGGGGCAGTCAATGCCTGCATTCAGGCAGTTTGGTTGCAGGGTATTCTTTCTGAGTTTGGTTTTGGTGGCACTACTTCGACTGTCTTATTTTGTGACAATCAAAGTGCTATCAAGATCTCCACAGATCCAGTTCAGCGGTAGAGGACCAAACACATTAAGATTCATATGCATTACATTCGACAGTTGGTGCATGACCACACCATCATTCTGCAATATTGCCCTACTGATGAGCAAATTGCAGACATCTTCACCAAGAGCTTCACTGAGAAGAATTTCTCTTACCTCCGTTCACTGTTGGGGGTGAGTTCCATCATGGTGGAGACAGATTGATTCATTATTATGCTTTAGCTTGAGGGGGGGCTTTCTTCCCACTGGGTTTTCCCTCTTTCCTCACTTAGTTTATTTTCAGCATTTTTTGGATTATTGTATTGGGGTGACCTTTGGTCTTAGTTACCAGGGCCCCACATTATTTTTTGCACATCATAGTCTAGCTTGAGGGGGGGTGTTCAGATATCCACATCATCTTTTTCAGGATCTTGCATGCAATTAGGGTTTGCATGCAAAATCTAGGGTTTGCATGCACCTACATGCACTTGCATGCATCCCAGTCACCAGTTTGATGCCTCCAACACCTTAGCCACCTCATTCTAGCACCCGGGAGCCACTTACTACAGAGTTTTAGCCCTCCTAGGCTGAAAGGCGCCCACTTCTCACCTACTGCCAGAGAAGGGCGCACTTGTTCACCTACCACTGCAGTTCCACTTCAGTTACACTCAGTTAGCTCCGATTCTCCCTGCTTTGAGGCTAGTTTCACTCCTGACTGATTGTTTCACTTCCGTTGGACCTCCAGATTGACTAGATGACTTGTTCTGACTTCAGTTAGCCTCCCATGCGCCCCCACTGAGCCTCCTTTCCTTAATCAGTGCTACACACTTCAGTTACACATGACACACTCAGTTAGACTCAGATTGACACCTGGATGACTGGTTCTTGTGCATTGATTACCACCACCGATTGATGATGAGGACTCCTAGTTGGAGTCAAGCTACTCCATTCAGTGATTCGAATGACCTACTTAGGCAATTCGAATTGCTTAGTCATTGAGACAGTTTATATTGTAATCATTCACCCTTATTGGGACATTGAGCACTGCTGCATGTTTTGCATAGTTTTGCACCATATTTTCTATGTTCATATGTTGTGATTGACTTACTTGTTCATTAGATCTGCTGTGACTAATTTTATAAAAACTAGGCTTTGCTCAAAAGGAGTTAAAGCAATTTTTTTATTCAAAGGGTCAATTTTTGAGAACTTTACCCCATGATCATGTGTATAGTGTCTTAATTTCATATTTTCTAAAAAAAAAAAAAAATCATCACTTAAAGCTCTCAATTCTTCTTCTAGATTTAATTTTTATGTTATTGATACCAATTAAGCATTTGTCCTTAAATGGATATGGAAAATGAGATGAAACTCACCATAAAATTAAAACTAGGACTTGGATCGATGAACCTTCCATAAGTCCCTTGGCAATGAGCTTGTTTTATTAGAAAATTCTCACAACTACCATTTTGGTTAGTAATAGTCAATCTTAATTTTGGATTAAGGGGTAAATTTTTTAACACTCTACTTTGGGTGAGTGTAGACAATGTTTTCACACCAACCTTTCCCATGTATGCTTTTTGGAAACTATGACACTCAATTTGTTTGCTTAACTTGGTTTATATTACATTGCTACTGATTCCCCATGCATCTTTGACTGGTTCTAGGAAGCAAGTTGAAATTCTCCATAAAATTAAAACTTGGATTTGGATAGAAGAACCATTCTTTTTTTTTACTTGTGACATTGGATTACCACAATTCACCTCTCCTTCATGAGTCCCGTGTCTTGAAGCTTGCTTTATTTGGAAATTCCTAATACTAGGGTTTTACTAAGGCAATACAAATTTTTTCATTAAGTGGTCAAATTTTGAAAACTATACCCCATAATCATGTGGTCAACATCCTCACATTGTACTTGTGATACATGCTTTCTAGAACCTATGACACTCAATTATACTACTCATATTGGTTTTTATACCTCGAATACCAATTTTGCATGTGTCATTTAATGTCTCTAGGAAGTGAGTTGCAACTCGTCATAAATGAAAATATAAACTCAAATTGATGAATTATTGATTATGTTGGACTCAAGACTCAAATTATCACTATATATCCTCTCTCCCATGAGTCTCATGGCTCAAAGCTTTTTTATTTGATGATTCCTATAACTAGGATTTTTCTCAATGAGAGGGAATGCAAATTTTTCATTGAAGGGTCAAATTTTTATAACTCTACCCTGGGGTGTGTTGATAGAATTATCACATTGGATTTCCCCAAATAGAAATTCCAGTGACTTACAACACTCAACTATACCATTTTGGTTTAGTATTTATGCCTTAAATGGTTTGAACTTAACACAATTAAGGGCACAAAATGCAAACCTTACATCAAAAACATTGTTATTAGTTGCACCACATTTATTTCAATTGCAACATTCTTTCCATGTATTTATTTAGGTTCAATGCATGTTCTCTTTAGTTTTAATCCTCTTGTAATGGTTTTTGACCTTTGGGTAATGGGATTATGAGAGTTGTAAATAATACATATTTAATATATTCACAACACATTTTAAACATTGGTGTGAAGTGCCTAATTGATGTATAGTGTTCTTGATGAGGTGAAATATTAAATTGTTTTTTTAAAGTTTAGGGGTATGATCACTAAGAATTGTGCATGCTTTGTTATTAAATATAGAAAAAATAACCGTAGGTGTGATTACTAGTTATTAAGAAACTGCTCTCCTCCTTAACCTAACCCTCTTTGAGATGCTACCTTGCAGTTAAAAGAATGATCTAATGACAAAATCAAAACACCTAGAGTCAATTCCATATTAGCTAGATTAGAATTTCATTAGCTAATGATCTTACTGAAAATATATTAGGAAATGTCAAAGATTGGCCTTTTTGGCTAAGATGCAAACTTGTCAGTAAAACAACCTAACATGATGTAATAGAGGGGGATACAACAAATGTACATGACAAAAAAATAGATGTGATAGTGAGGTATGCAACGGACATCATTTCAATAATGGGCGACACAACAACTATAGTTACGCAACTGCTAAAGGCACAAAGTGGGTTGCAGTAATAGTAATAGAAACATAGGACATGTGAGGTGAATAGGTGTAGTGAGGGTGTATGGGTTCCTATGAAGTGGTGGTGGTAGAGTGGTGGTTAGCATTAAACTCACATAGGATACAATATTGGAGTAAGAAGAATACCAAAAGTTAGGGTAGGGTGGATAGGAAAATGACATGAAATATATGTAAAAGGTGTGGGATGGATTAAGAAAGGTGGTTACGGTGAATTAAATAATCATATGATGGTGGATAAATACACTTTTTAATATGTTATATTTGCAAAATAAAATGAAAATAAACCAAAATAAGAAAACAATTTTCACATTAACTAGATTTTACCTTGACATGTGATATTTGACTATGGGTGATCTATCGATCCTAGGTAGAGATGATTGATTAATATCTTCAATCACAAATTATAAAAACACTTAAGATGGACTTGGATTTTAAATAAAAACACATACAAAATAAAGATAAAAATAACTTACAACTTGCGCCTAAGCATTTAAAAAATGCAATAAGCTCTGAAGAGCCAAATACATGAGTCAACATACCATACTCAACAAATGTTATTATTAAAAGACGTAAGACAAATGTTATTATTAACACATAGAATTTTCAAGTACTCAAATGAAAAGGTACAAATGAAAGAAAAACTAAGAAAACATATCTATATCATTTCAAATTTGAAGTTGCATATACGATAATAATGTAGCAAGGATGTTCAAACACTTGCCTTGAGAATGCTATAATTACTCCTAAAATTTGAACGTGGAGATTATTAGTTCCAATCACTATCCATTATTCATTTCTACATGAATGAACATTATAATTATTTTTTCATAAATAACTTGGACACTTACAAAATACCATATTTAAAAATCCTATGATAGAAAACGGTTCTAGTTTACAAGTAAACTATGTAAATGTTTTCAATCATGATATTAAATATTTATGGAGGTCCTAACAAATTAAATACATTGCTGTAGGTTTTTAAAAAAAAATTCGTACAAATCTAACATGAAAATTACTTTATTTAATAAATTTGGAATACAATATATTTAATAAATTTGGAATGAAATAGATCAGGAAAGATTAAGTTATATTATTTTTTAATTAAGTTTTGAACAAAAATCATACAAATCTTGCATGAAAATTACTTTAATTAATAAATTTGCAGTTGGAATAAAATAGTTTAATAAATTTGCAATTGGAATAAAATAGGTTATAAACATTTAAGTTATTAATTTTTAATTGAGTTTATTTTAGTATATCAAATTGATTTTACATCATATTTTTGTGCAAATAAATGAAGAAGATCAAACTAATTAAATAAATTTGAAAAATATAAAATCAGAAAAAAATAATAAAAAAATATTAAATTAAAAAAAAACACTTTTATACAAACATTGATTCAAAAAAAATAACATTTATGAGAACATGGATTCCCTATTAGAAAAATAACATTTTACATTTCTATGATAACAAGCATTAGGTATGTGCCTTTTCATATTTTTAAGTTATTTTTGACACTTTAAAAAGATTTAACTCATAAGAAGAATAAATGAGATATGTATTCTTTCCATATATATATATATATATTAATTATCCTTTATCAAATGATTTCTATTTCATGAATTAAGAAATGAGAGTTGTATTTTTTTCAATATAAATTCTCATGAAATAATGGTTTAAAAAATAAAATGAAATAAAATTACATTTTAGCTACAAAATTAAAGTGAAACGCTAATTGTTTTAACTTAAAATCATGTATAAAGATGCATATGACAACATATGTCTTTTTGATTTCCTTTTAAATGTTTATTGGATATTTACCAAATTACATTTCAAATTAAGAAAGTGATATCCATAAGTTTTTCATATGTTAAAAAACATAACATGGAGTAAGGATGTTCAAATCTTAAGAGTAATTTTGATCATGTTTAAACAAAATAAGGTTAAATTTTGGCTTCGAGGGGTAGTTTAGTTGGTTGGAGCTTCCGAGTTCAAGACCGAAGTAGTTAAGGTCGAAGGTTCAAATTTTTGGGTCCTTCAGGAGTAAGCTCTTGAACCTAGAGCTGACAGGGTGTGGCCCCTTCGGGTGAGCCTCTTGAGAATTGTTACCGTGGATGTAGCGATCCCTCCATCTTTCAGGGCTATGAACCACATGAAAAAAAAATCAAATTTTTAAATGTTTCTATTAATTCATCAATCAATAGAGCATATGGTCCCAACCTCCCATCCCAGAACTATGTTAGATTTTCTTTTAATTATAGACAAATTAAAGGACATGTATCATTCTTATTTATTATGTATGGTTATAGTTATATACACCTATTACTTATAACTTGATTTAAAATATCTTGAAAAAAACATGAAGTCATATGAATATCTATATGTGAGATCCCCCAATGGAGCATGTTGCTATAACTGTAAAATTAACTATGAGAAAATATGTACCCTGCCACCCAGACAAAGTAATATCCTGTAATAAAGCTGTACAAAAAAAAGAAGATAGTTATAAATATTTTGCAATTTTGTTTATCAAATACTTGTCAATTGTAGCATAATCAATAAAAATATAAAAAGTACTTCATACTTACAGATCACCCAAAAATCTATCCTTCACAAAAACATCACTTAGATCATAACAAGTATGCCAAAAATCAAAGCATTGATGAGTATCAACTAAACACAAATCAAAACTACCTGCATGGCTAAATATTGTGCCATTTCTTAGAATCAAGGCCCTACCCTTCATTTCCTAACATCGTATATGGATAGATTTCAACATGATGTTACCACAAATACACTATGATGAAGTAAATTGTAGGTTAGAGAAGATATTGTTATACTAGTGGCACAAACTTAGCTTGTCTCCAAGTAAATGTAGTTAGGGTATGGGTTAAGTGTGTGCCTAGGAAAGGGTGGCCCTTTCAATGGGTTACACTTAGCCCTTTTGTGATGCTAATTAACCAAGAACAACTCTATTGAATTAATGAAGGTCAAAATAATTGACATGGCAACTCATAATTTGTGAAGAAAATACAACAGAGCCTCCTTTTTTTTGTAAGGAGGTTTATCAAATGTCATAAAACACATATCCATCTAGTTGTCTTTTCATGGTTGGAATGTGCACTTCCATGGAAAGATGCAACTGTCTTAGATCGAGGGGTTGAGTTAAAGGAAAAAAAAAACTGGACAATAATATATTTGGTTATATGCATAACATTAATCTGTTCCTTACTCATGCTAATTGATTAATATTATCTCATCCCATCCCTATATTAGGATATACGGGATAACTGGACATGGGAATGGAAGTTACAATGGTGTTAAGTAGCCAAGGAAAGAGGATATGTCTTTATAATATTACTTTTAACTCATAAATTGGGTTTTTAATTTCATCTAAAGATTGATTAATTTATGTGTACAGGTATTGTGGGGGTGGTTGAAGGTTAGGGTTTAGTTTATATCAAGGTTTTTCTCCATCGTTGTAGAATAAAAATGCATTTAAACAATAACAAAAGAATCATTTATCTGGGACCACTGCCTTTTTGAATCTTTCAAGGATTTAGTATGCTTTGCATTGTATATTTAACTTACTGAGAAGCCTCTGGCATATTTAGATTTTTGGACAACAGTGGAATAGACTTGAATATCCATACCTGTGAATAGTCTAGAGTTGTAGTTTTTTCTCATACTAATGTATAATGATGAAAACGATAGAAATAACTAGGCACACACCCACAACATGATAGATTTTTTGTATAAGACCATTTATGGCCATATAAAATGAGCTTTCTTAATATAAGAAATTATGTTTTTTTCTATGGAAAAAAATCAAAAAAATCATTTAAAATTCATGTGAATTTGTATAATTTTTCAAATATAAATATGATCTTTGGAATGAAATAAAACCTACTCGGAAATGAGAACTCCTTTATTTAAAAAGCCAATTGCTAGTGATGCCAACTATCACGGGCCTAAGCTCTTTTTATCTCTCTCAAGCGTCCCATACCATCTGAAAGCCTAGACATGCACGACACCAACGTGATATTGCTAGTTGGGCTTGGCCATCAACCGCAAGTATCACCCGAACTATGACTTACCGAAACCAGATTGACCGAACTTGCGTCAGACACCATCGATATGTGTGGAATGTAAGTGCTCGTTTCACCGTAGACAATGCATCCAACAACATCGCCACCCAACCTTAGACCATGCCTTCACTCGCATGTTCATCCCTCGAGCCAACACTTGAACAATTGACTATTGGCCAATCTGTGCAATGCATGCTCAGCTAGTAACAATCCTTGCGGGGGTCGTGAGGGTGTTGTCCTTGCAATATCACCAAGTCCAACCACATGCTAAAATATAGATGTGTCCTTGTGGCATCCATCAACACATATTGTTCTAACCGAGGGACACACTACACACGTGAGGTATTCATCGTATAATCCTCCATCGAGACCGCTACTTAGAGTGTTGTCGATTGCCTCGTCCTACTCGACTCAACATGATCCTTGGTCCTCCTAGCGATCAAACATGCCAGTACATGGTCCATCCGACTGAGACTACGACCAACAAATGGCCACCAAGGCTACCAAAATTCTTATGAATGCAGGGTCGTGACATTCTCCCCCACTTAAAGATGTTGACGTCCTCATCAATGCAGCTCTACCAGGTCCTTGGTAAAAGGGGGCATTGGTGATGAAGAGACACTTCCGTGTTTGTTGAAACCGAACATGGGCTCTGATACCATTTGTCATGTGCCTAAGATTTTCCTATCCCTCTCGAGCATCCCCTACCGTATGAAAGCCTAGACACGCACCACACCAGTGTGATATTGCTAGTTGGGCTTGGCCATCAACCACAAGTATCACTCGGACTACGTCTTATCGAAACCAGCCTGACCAAACCTGCGTTAGACACCATCGAGATGTGCGGAATGTAAGTGCTTGTTTCAAGGTAGACGATGCATCCAACAACATCGCCACCCAACCTTAGACCATGCCTTCACTTGCATGTTCATCCCCCGATCCAACACTTGAATGACCGACTACTAACCAATCTGTGCAATGCATGCTCAACTAGTAACAATCCTTGAGGGGGCCATGAGGGTGTTGTGCTTGCAATCTCGCCAAGTCCAACCACATGCTAACATATAGATGTGTCCCTGTGGCATCCATCAATGCATATTGTTCTAACCGAGGGACATGCTACACACGCAAGGTATTCATCGTATCATCCTCCGTCGAGACCACTACTTAGAGTCTCGCCGATTTCCTCATCCTACTCGACTCAACATGATCCTTGGTCCTCCTAGCGATCAAACACGCTAGTACACTATCCGTCCGATTGAGGATACGACCAACAACTGACCACCAAGGCTACCGAAATTCCTATGAATGCAGGGTTGTGACAACAACCTCCCTCCTTCTCTTCATCAACTTTGGCCCATATCAATAATAAATTACAAATGCAACTTTGATAAAATAAGGGGGGAATACGCACTTGGTAGGTAAAACCATTGGAGAAAAGGGTTGTGTTTTTTCTTAACTTTGTAAATAGAAGAATATACATAAATTATTAAAGAAAGGTGCACACATTCCTAATATGTGTATTGATTACATGGAAGTTAAAAATTAGTCAAGGTTGTTTATAGGTATGTTTTTTTTTTAATTTAAAAAATATATATTTATATTCTAACGATTTTAGAAACTAACTTCATACATCCACCTATATGCAAATAATATTAATAATAATATGCTCATAAGAAAATAAATTATGTACTAGAACATATAAAATAAAATATGATAATAATACATTTATTTTTAATCAAAAGAGAGCATCATTCTATTCCATCCAAGACAAGATTACATTCACAGAGTTTACAATGCATAAGGTGCTTAAAAAATAGCCTCGAAGATCCCAAGTCCCACAACTATCCACACTTAAAACCCTCTCCAGGAGTACCATAATTCAAAACATAACAACTCTGAGCAGTACAAATAGTCATATCCATACTCAGTAAAGAAGCATAACAGAGTTCCAAAATGATACATCTCTGAGAAGTACAAGCAGACCTATCCTTAATTGGTAAAACAACAAAAAAACTAACAGTTTTCCCACAGTCCCCCAACAAATAGAGTTTTGACAACCCATTACATATCTATAAGCTGAATGTTGCACCAACCGGAAAAAAGGATCCCATAATAAAGAAGCAGTAACAAGCCGAACCAGCTCGACACCATGTCCAGCGACTCATCCCTCCAGCCCGTCTCATCATCAATGTTCACAACCAGTGGGCCTTCCATCCCGACAGCCTTTCCACAAAGATCAACGACTTTTTGGTTCTCCACTTTCTTAGGACAAGTTAAGTACGAAATTCCCAAATCCGCTGCAATGGCGTCTAGTTTCATATGGATCCAATGAGTTTCCTCCACATGTTCCTTGCAATGATCCTCGAGCTTCTTCAGATGCTGTGAATCCTCCAAAATATCAACCTAGGCATCTAGGTTCTGGGAAATAAGTGTTTTAGTAACCCAGAGCATGACCATCGCTCTGTTATAAAGAGCCATACGACCCCTAGTGTTGTCAGGATCATGAATCTAGTCGACCATGGCCACCGCTTCCGGCGGCAGCTCCTATTCTCCCACCATTCTCCACAAATTGCCTTCCATCTCTTCTAAATCCCTTTGTAATAGCTGGGGAAGGAGGTGACGAAAGAACACCGTAGTCGAGGTAGCTCGCCACTACTCCCTGCTAGGCTCGGCCTGGGCATCAACACCCCTGTCGAGATTAGTCGAATCACCTTGTCTATGACGACCTGGACAAGCAGGGTGACCTCTCGAAGGCATCCTCTGAACAAAAAAATTACCACACTCAACCCAACAATACCACTCAATAAAAATTAGAAAGACACAAAACTTTTCAGACTGTCTACAGATATGTCAAGAATCGACCCCGTGGAGAGAATTTAAAGGCAAGACGCCACTTACAACCATTAAATTCCCCATAATGATACGAGCCCTGTAGTAATGCCTTCCGTCCTTGGAAGACGTCATGAGATCAGAACCTGGATGATCAACCTTCATTCTAATCGTGGGGATTCGATTACTAGTCTCCATCCCACACTTTAGATCGTTGATCATCATTGACATCAGGGATGATGAAATGAGTGAAGGACAAGAAATTAACTTTTCCAGTTGACTATCGTAAGGCCTCCTGTTACCTATGTACACAATAGTACACCATCGGTTATGAACCATCCCTTCAAATTACTTCGAATGTAGGCCAAGGACATCATTCATCACACATCTATCGATTTCAACAATTTGCAAACATTTATCCCGATACGTGCTCTCCGACATGTTGAGGGCCTCTCCATCCCATCCCTCATTGTGACAGCTGGCACCCTGGTTAGCAAGTACATATGCCAAGCAATTCACACTCCACCTTACGTGGTCGAAGGTGACGGAGTTCAGCGATGGTATAATATTTTCCAAACAAGTCATGCACCACGCCAACCTCCAAGAAGGGGCCAACTTGGCCGCTCAAGTCCCGTTAGCCAAATTGGTGGCAAGTTGAATCATCAATTTTGAATCACCTTCCACGTGGAGACAGTTGATGCCTCGTCAAGCTTCCATGCATAAACCTTGTAGAATCGCCTCACACTCGGCCACGTTGTTGGTTTCGAGGCCTAGATGGCCATAATAACTATACAGAACATTCCCTTTGTCATCCCGTATCGCACCACCATAACCAGCATTCCCAGCGTTTCCCTTCGATGCCCCATCGAAATTTAGTTTAAGCCAGCACGGTAATGGAGTTGACCAGACCACTGGACTTTCCAGATATGTTCAACGGGGGAGAATGCTACCGATATGGTTGGGTGGTGCCCAGATGCCCCATTGATGCAGAATACTCACTTCATTCACCAGTAAGTTCAAATCTTGCTCCATCCAAGAAGTTAATTGCAAAGTCTCAAGAATGCCACGTTGAATTTGAATCCATATAGCTTTGCAAGTCTGATGTTTTCCTGTGAAAATTCTTTTATTATGTTCTTTCCATACTTCTCAAACCAGAAAACCAGGGAATAGTTCCCAAATTCTATTAAGAATTCTCCCCTGGAACTGATCCTTCCTCCAACAATTAATCGTGCCCACAGGGTCATTACGAATTCTATCCGTCAAACAAAAAATCGTGGCTCCCTTATCCCATAAGCCCAAGGAGAACCAACACTCATCCAGAAGATGCACAATCGTTTCCCCATGAGTTCCACAGAGAGTGCAGTAGGAGGGTCCCTCAAAGCCCCGCTTAGTGATATTGTCCCATGTCATAATTTTGCCTCTCAATACCAACCAAAGGAAGAGAGTAACTTTCAGCCAGAGTTTAGCTCCCTAGAGGCGCTTCCATTTACTATCAACAAAAATATTATCCCAACCACCAAGGACATAGTAACCCTCCTTCATAGTAAACATGCCTTTAGGTCAATGTCTCCAGTGCAGAAGGTCCAATCCCAACTAAATTTTAATGTGATGTTGTTGCAAGATTTCATGAATGTGCTTGCCAACCTCCTCCCCGTAGGTACCCGTCCACCAATTCAGAGGCTTCCATAAACAAAAACCTCTGTCATTCGGTTCCTCCTGCCAATAATGCTCAATCATTTTCCAATTATGGTTAAAAGCAAGATAGTTCGAAGGGATATCATTCACCAGAGTGAGAAGAGACGGTTCTTGTTGCCATGCATCAAACCACAAATTAACCGACAAACCTTGGTGCACCTTGTATTGGAGAAAACTCACTATGGCTTGGGAATACCACAACAGAGAGATGACTACCAGAAATCAACTCAATTCTCAAAACAATGCTATTATAAATGACAATGTTGAGATAATGGAGAAATGTAACCAACCTCGATCCAAACGTTTGATCTAGATCCCCGTTGGAGCTTTAAATCCATGCACTTGAAATTTGCAAATTAGTCTTGACAACCAATATCCAACAAGTACATATAATATATAAATGACATTAACATTATCAATAACAATGGTCCATAATATCACAAGCAAATGTAACCCAATGTATAATAAACAACATTCACAACATGATGGACAAGAATATGAGTATTTCTATTAATAAACAAGAAGAAGTACAAGGTGATACGACCTCTTGCTGACAACCAATTTGAACCAAGATCTAGATCAATCCACTTGTGCCTCCACCACTTCAATCCTCCATGAATGGCAAACTCAAAGTAGATAGGAGTTTGGAAGGTGAACATAAAGGGTTCACAACTACAAAGATCAATGAGTGTAGACTCAAGATAGGGCAAAAATCCACTAGAGTTCTCTTGCTATTCTCTTCTTCCTCTCGTCCATAAGCCATATGTGCTCAATATATAGTCCTCTCAAAGGTAGGTGAAAGGACACATCGAGGTGTTACTCAGGCAGATGGAGAACCAAAGGTCATTCAATGACCGCTTTCTGGGAGTAAAAAGTAATAAATAGTGATTTTTACCATTTTACTTGATACACATGGGCTATAGTGATGCAACTCGCGGATACGCATGCTATAATGATGCAACATGCAGGTAGGAATAAAAATAGGGAAAAATAGTGTTTGAAGGATATAAGTGGATCTGAGTCACTGAAATGGATCCTACATGCCAAATAATGCTGATTCTCATAGGGTGGAAGATTATGATGTAACAGATGCCCCCTAATGTGTGAGGTTAGAGACTGATGCTACGATGTCTGAAATACATTATAAAACTCAGAAGTGGAGTGATGGAGACACAAGTGGAAAGAGCAACTTACTCGTCATAATACAATAGTATCCCTAAATACATGTCAGTATAGTACAACAATCTGATACAATGGCCCTGAATAGGCAGTATATAATGGATACATGTCATAAGTGATCATAGCTATGATCCCTCTACAGTAAGATATGGTCTTCTACTGAAAAGAAGACAACTGGTGCAAAATTGGAGGTACAAACTGCTGAAATCTGAGAGGTGATATCTCAGATGTAAAGTCAAAGTCATATGTAGCATATTGAATGTCACAATCGCTTGGGGTCTTCTACACAAGTCTTCGACGGTGCAAGTCCCATCAAGTGAATAAAGGAGTTGGGGTTGAACCTGATGAGACATCGTCTGATTACCGGTCAATGATGTATACCGTTAACAGACGCGAGATGATCCATCAATAATGAAAATGGGCATCACGGCACAGAGCACAATCATCAGAGTGTGAATAAATGGGTTGAAGTCGAACACTAGGATGAATCCATCGATCAGGGGACATTGATGTATTCCCAAAACTTTCAATGGCGAGAGAACCTACCACTAATGACTACAAGCCTCAAGGTACTCAACAAAACTCTAAGCCTCAAGTCCTGGAATAAATGGGTTGAAGTCGACGGAATGAGACTCACTAGAAGGAGGGCATTAAGGCATCCCCCATCGACCAACACGAGGTACCAGCAATGCTAAAAGATTTGGAAGAACTCAGGTAAAACAGACTGACTCAATAAGGATGGCCAACATGCAATAGTCAAGAGATCTGAGGAGTGGCTAACACTGGTTTCAATACTTCCTTTGAACAAGAGCATGAGCAGATGGATAGACTTAGGCAGCATAGACTTGACATAAACTATGCAATGCAGGAGGCATTACAAAGGGCTCCATAATGGATGGAAGCTTAACAAATCGGTGGAGTAAACTGAGAAACAAGTATAGCTCCTAAGGCCCAACTATAGTCCTGACTCATAATATACGGAGTGGAATGAATGCTCTATTCAAAGGAGACACACAACTGCCAATAAGAAATAGTGACCATAATCCCATCCGGATTTTTGGAATATTTGATTTTTTTGGTCTTTTTCATATTTGGGAAAATCTGGAAAAAGAATAAAATTGCTTATAGTACAAGAAGTGAGGGAACGAGTGTCAAATAGTGAGCAAACTAGTTCCAAGCAGTGGAACATACCTATGATCAAAGCAAGAAAGTGCATGCAGGATGTCGACACTCGGGGGGGTGTTCCCCCAGGGTCAAAAGGTCATCAAATTGTGAAGGGAAAATATAAGCTCTGCAGGGCTCGACAGGGAAAAGTGCTCAGGAACTAGGATAACAATTGAGTAAGCAGGAGTCGGCACAAGGCTCAAGCAACAAGCAAGATAATGCAATGCAATCACAACTTGACATAAAAGGGAAGTCCTTTTTCGTAAAGTTAGTCTCCTCACCTGAAAAAGTGTAAAATAATGAGAGAATAACTCTTCTAATCACATATGACTAGAGTATACATTTTTCATAATTAATCCACAAAGGTCCGGAAAAGGGGTAAACTTATACCTAAGTGGATGTCGCTTCAAATCCTTTAACGAGTCTGAAATGACAAGTATACTCAGCAATCTTGTTTGATTTGGAAAAGTCTAACAAGGGCTTAAAAAATAATTTGTAAAAATATTTTCCATAAAGGTTTAACGAGCCCGAAAAAGTAAACTGGTGACCTCCTTACTGTTTTTAATGAGCTCAAAGGAGAGATGGAAGAATGCTCGTAATGGGAGCAGACGAGTGTCAGGGGCATGCGAGACTAGTTCCAAGCATATGGAACTAGTCTGTAAATTCAGATGGAAAAGGGTTCAAATGCATCATAACAACAGGGAGGCCTAAACCTATATGCAAGGTTCTGAATATGCCTTCCATGAATGAAGCAAATGTCGAAAAGGACCAGTAAACAAATATAAGTCTAGCTAAAAATCCTGTCTCCAAGAAACATAAGTACCAAGATCATCTCTAAAATGTACGTAAAGAAAAATTTGATATAAGTCACTGCGGTAGAAACATTTTCAACTTCATTATTGTTAACCTCAGACAACATGCAGGTAGAGCTAACCACTAAAGGTGCCATAGTACCAATACCCGAGGGATCAAAATGATCATCTTCAAAATGAAGAGCAAAGCTAAAGGATGTGAAGGAATCTGCAAGAGTAAATTCATCATCACAAGAGTTGGAAATTCTAGAAATAGAATCAAACTCCTAAGGAGCGCTGATTTGTGGATCTATAGGAGAGCTCAAAAACTCATCAGACTCAAACGTCAAATCAGGGTTGGACGAGACTATGAATGGATCCAAATTCAAATGGATGGTAGGTTGTATTATAGGCTCATCTTGTTCAATAAGATCAAGGGTAGGAGGGGAATGAGATCTATGATAAAGATCCCCCCACGGCTTGTCATCACCACTCATGGCCTCAATAAAAACTTCATCTGAAGGTAAAATACCATCGAGGAAACCATGTGAACAAGATAGGTCGACTTCATCCGCGGGCAACATAATGGGATCTTCCTCTACTGTCCATGAAGAAGAGAGATCTGAATTTTCAATGGCTTGTTTAACATCTTGAGAAGCAAGTTTGATTGCAGACAAGGGCATATCCATTTCGATGTGCGAAACGTCTCCATACAGGGAACTCGTGGAAGGTGGATCCCACGGATCACTAAAATATGAGGTCCAGAAAGGTACATTATTCAATGGAGGAGGCACATTATTGGAAATGGTTTCAATAAAAGCAATGGGTGAAGGGAAATCATAAGATCCCATCAATGAAGGGTACATACCGACACCCATGTTCCTATATGTCGGCTGAGAATAAGTAACCTGCGGGACTAAGGATCCCATGGATGTTGTGGAAGACGAGTTAACGTAATCCAGCTGATCGATGGTCACAATCTTGCCTTCGTGAGGAAAGCAGATAACTCTGAATATAGTGGATGCGACAACTTTCATGGCATACATCCAATTCCGACCTAGTAAAAGGTTGTAGTCGATGGGCGCATCAACCACCTTGAATTGAATAGGCACAGACTTACCTCCCAAGGAGACAACAAGGGAAGGGATAATTCCATGCAGCGTAAAAGATCTACCGTCGAATGCAGTGAGTGTAGTTCTAGACGCGAGTAGAGGAGGAGAGCCAAGAGCTTTCCAACAAGATAACGACATTACTGACGCGGAAGCACCTTCATCAACCATAGTACATTTGACGAAGCTCAGAAGGCAAACCACCTGGATTTGAAAAGCCACGTGGTAAGGTAAGCGAGGTTGGACATCAGTAGTATCGAACTTGATAACACTAGGATTTCCCCCATCCTGAAGTCCTAAAGCACTCAAAAGGGCATGCTTCTAAGAAGGACAGGTTTGAAAAACTTCAAGAGCCGACATGGCACACGGAGTTTGGCCCAAATCCTCTATGATGGAGTAGTTCTGGGGAGATCAAGCATTGGGATTATGCGTGGAGCGCTTGAGAACACCTTTCGGTATCCGTGGCATAATGGAGGGATTCTCAATATGCAAGGAATTGTCAGGAGGAGGGGGAGGCTCACTCCCCAAATTAGGTTGTGGTGCATCATAATCGCGTTGACAAGTGGAAACACTAACCTCTGACTGAACCATGTTCACACATCCATAACCACTAGTATTGGAAGAAGACGTTGTCATCTCAGTAGGTCCATAGCTAGTGGTGGGAGCATGCAAAGCCATATTTTGGTGATGACGTAGGGGGTCCTTCAACACAGCTAGGATCTGTGCCAAGTGCTTCGATGCTTCTTCAATATGAGGACATAAGTGAGTAAGATGATCCCCGCCACAAAGCTTGCAAGGGAATTTCACCTTACACCTAGGTTTACGATTCTTGCCAGCATTACTGCCTTCCCAAGGAGGCTTGGCATTCTCTTTACGAGGACTATTGCGATTGCTATTGTTATTACTTTCATTGCTTCAACCCCTACGATTATTTCTTCCCTTTTTCTTACCACCAGGTTGCTGGTTACCCGATGGTTTCATTGATTGCACATTGTGTACATCAGACCACGAAGTGGAAGTGGACACGGTGTGAACCTGTCCAGGAGTAGACTGGTTTAGCGACAAATTTTGCATTTGATTAGCTACCAAGTATATAGGGAGAATGCATGCGGACCCCATAATGCCATCATCATGTGGTCTAGGAACTGACGTGGGCTCATGTCTTGTTCTCGATACATCAGAAATAATGTCATACAAAATGCCTGACTGAGAATAAAGTATATCTAATTGCTGGACTTTCAAGATAGCTTGTTCCTCAGTCACAATGTCGGACATCGAAACATCCTTAGCAATGTATGGGAGTAGAGACTTGAGGAACCATTCCAATAGGAACTCTGGAGGAATGTTGGCTTTCACTAATCTCTTTTGTCGACGCCACTCTTGAACGTGGTCAGAAACATGTGTGGCCTTATTCTGACAGAAGGTGGAAAACAACTCAGTACCAGTATCATAACGAACCGGTAACTGGAAATGGTCTAAGCAAACCAAAGCAATCTCGTTGAATCCCCTATAGGTGTTCCCAGGAAACTCTACATACCACTTTGCGGCTGCCCCCATGAGGGTGTGTTGAAATAGTCATAGTCTAATGGAATCATGATTCAAAGAGTTGGAGGAGCACCAAAGGTGAAACGTCATGACATGATCTCCCGGGTCCTCATCACCTTTCCCCTCAAATTCGGAATGTCCGAAGGGATCTTGGTAGGGACTGGGGTCCAAGAAGGGTCATGACACACTGGAGCATTCATGAGCTTTGAAAGATCCGTGAGATTCAAGCATGGAAGGAACGGGAGCTGCGGTTGGAAAATTCGATCATAAGCTCCCATAAAATGTTGGTTAAACGGAACTATGTTATAAAATGGACCAAAAGCTTGACCTTGAGGATTCAACTACTGATGATAAGGACCTAACGGACCATAAGCTTTCCCATGGCCATAAGATTGATAACCTCCTCCTGCCTGACCCATTTGAGAGTAAGAAGGTATATGCATGTTTTGGGCACCATATTGGGGTGGTGGGTTATACTAGTGGCCAGCACCGACTGTGTTGTAGTAAGGGTTGCCACCATGAGTATGGGGCATATATGTACTATTCATCGAGGGAACCATATTGTAATGACCATAATGGTATGGTATGTTCCCACCCCCAACAATAGGATTAGCTTGATCAGTCGTGTGATGACCATAAGTATGAGAAGTATTCCCAACCCCAACATTGGTGTGACTAGTAGCAGGAATGGTGGCGTGATGTCCATGTGGATAGGAAATATTCCCATCCCCTACATTAGCATTACTAGTGGCGGCAGTGGACACAAAAGTATGCGGTATGTGTCCACCCCCATGGTTGGGAGGAACATTATCATTCGTAAAAGTGATCCTAGGTTGACGAGTAGCGACATGCGTGTTAGGTGGTGGATGGCAAGTCGAGTTCCGAACAACATTCCTATTAGGTTGGGAAATCTGAGGAGGTGGTCTTCTTCCAATATTAGCATGGTTAGGAGGAACATGACCAGTCCCCATACTATGTGTGTGAGTGGACAACGTAGTGCCCCTAGTGGGTATAGTATGGCTAACACCATGACTGGTTCCAGCGTGATTACCAAACATAGCAGAAGTTTTGACAGTACTATGACTAGGCATACCAAAAGAGAGTGTGGTTGGGTTGATCGTAGGACCAGTGTCGTCATGTAAATATGGCATTCGGTGTCTATAACTATATGAGAATGAAGGAACGAAAGGATCGCCCTGTTCTTCGTTCTCGGGTAAGTTGGGAATTCTGTAAAGATAATTATCCGGATTTGAAGGATCAAATGGATCCTGTTCAAGTGGATTAGGACAAATAGAACCAAGTTGAGTCTGAGGTGGATCACCTACCCACACCTCACGAGTGGTATGGGGATCGGAAGTGTGTTCAACTTCACCCAATGGAGCGGAAGGGTTTTCCTCTGTATCAGAATGTGTAGCAGTCATAATGTCTTGGACGTAAGGCTCGTAAGAATCAAAAGACTTAGAGGGAGCCCTCTAGCGTCCTCTAGCAACACGGCGTGAAACCTTGACTGGATTTAAACCGTCCAACCGACAGGACTGGCGGTGAGTAGGGCTCCGCACCACGATATCTCCGGAGAGAATATATAATCAAAATGTCCCGTAAATGCCAACTATCAGTCAAAAACAGTAAATCAAAAGAACACACCTAGAGAAACTACAGCCAAGAGCAGACAAACAGAGTGGCTAAATGAGCTCCCGACACTAGAGTCAGTATGTCTTGCCTAGGAGAGGCTTGAGACTCCCAAACTATAGTCGGAGGCAATAGAATCAGTTATAGAGACACCCAGGCTTCACTGCGTGTACATGGTCAAGTCCACTGCATAAACACAACTGTGCTGTCCAATCCCTATCTGACTTAGGACACAAATAACATAACCAATGCAAGTACCTTGTGCGATACCTAGGTAAGGCAACTATGGTCACCGCAATATAACCAATGCTTAGGGGGATAGTCGCAGGTGGGATCCGTCGTATGGGAAGGGTAGCTAAGCCCGAAGCACAAGAGGACGAACCTCCAGTACCCCCAAATACGAACAAATACTAGATATATCTCCCACGTTCAGCCGGTATCAGAGGGATATCTCCTCAACCAACCTCCCGTGACCTCATGCTTAACTTTGGATTGAGTAGAGCTTCCTGAGAACACCGATCTATACCATGGATTCCTCCACTCCCTAGTCAGACACCTAATGTTTCGTCTAGTAGTATTGGATTGTTAATTCACAATGATCTATTCCAAGACTCTAAACCTATGCTAGTTGGTGTACCCTATAAATAAAATCAGTCTAATCAATTTTAAGATTAAGCATTAATTTTAGTGGCTGTGATTACTCAAGGGATATGATCGTGAAACTAGTAATGTGTAGACTCAATAGTATGCAAAATTGTCCAATCCTAGACTCATCTATCCAATAAAAACATATCACTAATATGCACAATCAACCAACAATTCCGAAATAAAGATGCAAACTTTTATCTTTTCGATGCAGAAGAAGAACCTAAATGAAGGCAGCAAGCACTCAATCCAAGATGCAGTACATGAAAGTAAAATATTTTTGTATTTTCGCTTATAAACAAGAAGGAAAATGAAAAAAACTAGATGTATATTTTTGGTTTTTTTTTCAATATAGATGGAATGAAAAAATGCAAGCATAATCCTACTATTTAGTCATTGAAGTGCTGAGAAGATCATTAAGACAACCCAGCAGATCCTAAACAGCAAGACTCAACCGAAGGAAAGAGCTCAAAAGGAAAAAGAAAACCAAGAGGCTAAATCCAAAGATTGGTAAAAAATCAAGAAGGCTCAACCAAGAGAAACGAAGAGTTCTGGTCACAACCAAGGCATGAACCAGTCAAGAAAGAGGCCAACAAAGACTCAAGAACAACCAAAGCCAACCCAGCAACAACCAATATCCATAAACCAACAAAAGCTGGAGTTATACGCTACTGTCGAAGGAATACCTGCGGGTACTCGCGAGCAGTAGAGTAAATAGAGGCGGGTATATGCGAACTGAGCTAAGCTAGCCCACGGGTGAGGAAAGGAAAATTGGAAAATAAAGAGTCCAAGGGATCAGAAAAAATCAAGTTTTCTATGGTGTATCTTAACGGCCAATCAGTGACACAGAGCTTCGATAAACAACAACTCTAATTAAGGACTAATGCTCAAAATTTTTTCCCAAACATGGATGTTTTCCCCAGCGGAGTCGCCATTTCTGTGTTGGAGAAAACTCACTATGGCTTGGGAATACCACAACAGATAGATGACTACCAGAAATTAACTCAATTCTGAAAACAATGCTATTATAAATAACAATGTTGAGATAATGGAGAAATGTAACCAACCTCGATCCAAACGTTTGATGTAGATCCCAGTTGGAGCTTTCAATCCATGCACTTGAAATCTACAAATTAGTCTTGACAGCCAATATCCAACAAGTACATATAATATATAAATGACATTAACATTATCAATAATAATGGTCCATGATATCACAAGCAAATGTAACCCAATGTATAATAAACAACATTTACAACATGATGGATGAGAATATGAGTATTTCTATTAATAAACAAGAAGAAGTACAAGGTGATACGACCTCTTTCTAGCAACCAATCTAAACCAAGATGTAGATCAATCCACTTGTGCCTCTGGCAGTTCAATCCTCCATGAATGACAAACTCAAACTAGATAGGAATTTGGAAGGTGAACATAAAGGGTTCACAACTACAAGGATCAATGAGTGTAGACTCAAGATAGGGCAAAAATCCACTAGAGTTCTCTTGCTATTCTCTTCTTCCTCTCATCCATAAGCCATATGTGCTCAATATATAGTCCTCTCAAAGGTAGGTGAAAGGACACATCGAGGTGTTACTCAGGCAGATGGAGAACCAAAGGTCATTCAATGACCGCTTTCTGGGAGTAAAAAGTAATAAATAGTGATTTTTACCATTTTACTTGATACACATGGGCTATAGTGATGCAACTCGCGGATACGCATGCTATAATGATGCAACATGCGGGTAGGAATAAAAATAGGTAAAAATAGTGTCTGAAGGATATAAGTGGATCTGAGTCACTGATATGGATCCTATATGCCAAATAATGATGATGCTCATAGGGTGGAAGATTACGATGTAAGAGATGCCCCCTAATGTGTGAGGTCAGAGACTGATGCTACGATGTTCGAAATACATTATAAAACTCAGAAGTGGAGTGATGGAGACATAAGTGGAAAGAGCAGCTTACTCGTCATAATAGAATAGTATCCCTGAATACATGTCGGTATAGTACAACAATCTGATACCATGGCCATGAATAGGCAGTATATCATGGATACATGTCATAAGTGATCATAGCCGGATCCCTCTACAGTAAGATATGGTCTTCTACTGAAAAGAAGACAACTGGTGCAAAACTGGAGGTACAAACTGTTGAAATATGAGAGGTGATATCTCAGATGTAAAGTCAAAGTCATATGTAGCATACTGAATGCCACAATCGCCTGGGGTCTTCTACATAAGTCTTCGATCGTGCAAGTCCCATCAAGTGAATAAAGGAGTTGGGGTCGAACTTGATGAGACATCGTCTGATTACCGGTCAATGATGTATACCATTAACAGACGCAAGATGACCCATCAATAATGAAAATGGGCATCAAGGCACAGAGCACAATCTTCGGAGTGTGAATAAATGGGTTGAATTCGAACACTAGGATGAATCCATCGATCAGGGGACATTGATGTATTCCCAAAACTGTCGATGGCGAGAGAACCTGCCACTAATCACTGCAAGCCTCAAGGTACTCAACCGAACTCTAAGCCTCAAGTCCTGGAATAAATGGGTTGAAGTCGACGGAACGAGACTCGCTAGAAGGAGGGCATTAAGGCATCCCCCATCGACCAACACGAGGTACCAGCAATGCTGAAAGATTTGGAAGAACTCAGCTAAAACGGACTGACTCAATATGGATGGCCAACATGCAATAGTCAAGAGATCTGAGGAGTGGCCGACACTGGTTTCAGGACTTCCTTTGAACAAGAGCATGAGTAGATGGATAGACTCAGGCAACATAGACTTGACATAAACTGTGAAATGCAAGAGGCATTACAGAGGGCTCCATAATGGCTAGAAGCTTAACCAATCGGTGGAGTAAACTAAGAAACAAGTATAGCTCCTAAGCATCAACTATAGTCCCGACTCATAATATACGGAGTGGAATGAATGCTCTGTTCAAAGGCGACACACAGCTGCCAACAAGAAATAGTGACCATAATCCCGTCCGGATTTTTGGAATATTTGATTTTTTTTGTTCTTTTTCATATTTGGGAAAAGCTGGAAAAAGAATAAAATTGCTTATAGTACAAGAAGTGAGGGAACAAGTGTCAAATAGCGAGCAGACTAGTTCCAAGCAGTGGAACATACCTATGATCAATGCAAGGAAGTGCATGCAGGATGTGGACACTCGAGGGGGGGTGTTCCCTCAAGGTCAAAAGGTCATCAAATTGTGAAGGGAAAATACAAGCTCTGCAGGGCTCGATAGGGAAAAGTGCTCAGGAACTAGGCTAACAATTGAGTAAGCGGGAGCTGGCACAAGGCTCATGCAGCAAGCAGTATAATGCAATGCAATCACAACTTGACATAAAAGGGAGGTCTTTTTTCGTAAAGTTAGTCTCCTCACCTGAAAAGTGTAAAATAATGAGAGAAGAACTCTTCTAATCACGTATGACTAGAGTATATCTTTTTCGTAATTAATCCACAAAGGTCCAGAAAATGGGTAAACTTATACCTAAGTGGATGTTGCTTCAAATCCTTTAACGAGTCTGAAATGACAAGTATACTCGGCAATCTTGTTTGATTTGGAAAAGTCTAAAAAGGGCTTAAAAAATAATTTATAAAAATATTTTCCGTAAAGGTTTAACGAGCCTGAAAAAGTAAACTTGTGACCTCCTTACTGTTTTTAACGAGCTCAAAGGAGAGATGGAAGAATGCTCATAATGGGAGCAAACAAGTGTTAAGGGCATGCGAGATTAGTTCCAAGTGTATGGAACAAAGATATGCATAATGCAAGGAACATGAGCAAGATAAGGACACTCAGGGGGTGTCTGCGAATTCGGATGGAAAAGGGTTCAAATGCATCATAAAAACGGGGAGGCCTAAACCTATATGCAAGGTTCCGAATATGCCTTCCATGAATGAAGCAAATGTCGAAAAGAACCAGTAAACAAGTATAAGTCCAGCTAAAAATCTTATCTCCAAGAAACATAAGTACCAAGATCATCTCTAAAATGTACGTAAAGAAAAATCTGATACAAGTCACTGCGGTACAAACATTTTCAACTTCACTATTGTTAACCTCAAACAACATGCAGGTAGAGCTAACCACTAAAGGTGCCATAGTACCAATACCTGAGGGATCAAAATGATCATCTTCAAAATGAAGAGAAAAGCTGAAGGATGTGAAGGAATCTGCAAGAGTAAATTCATCATCACGGGAGTTGGAAATTATAGAAATAGAATCAAACTCTTAAGGAGCATTGATTTGCGGATCTATAGGAGAGCTCAAAAACTCATTAGACTCAAACGTCAAATCAGGGCTGGACGAGACTGTGAATGGATCCAAATTTAAATGGATGGCAGGTTGTATTATAGGCTCATCTTGTTCAATAAGATCAAGGGTAGGAGGGAAATGAGATCTATGATAAAGATCCCCCGACGACTTGTCATCACCACCCATGGCCTCAATAAAAACTTCATCTAAAGGTAAAGTAACATCGAGGAAACCATGTGAACAAGATAGGTCGACTACACGCACGAGCAACATAATGGGATCTTCCTCTAGTGTCCATGAAGAAGAGAGATCCGAATTTGCAATGGCTTGTTGAACATCTTGAGAAGCAAGTTTGATTGCAGACAAGGGCATATCCATTCCAATGTGCGAAACGTCTCCATACGGGGAACTCGTGGAAAGTGAATCCCACGGATCACTAAAATATGAGGTCCAGAAAGGTACATTATTCAACGGAGGAGGCGCATTATTGGAAATGGTTTCAATAAAAGCAATGGGTGAAGGGAAATCATAAGATCCCTGTTGATGTATATGTAACTTCGGAATGTATTTCATATATGTATATTGTATGTACTCCTATAGAGATGGTATTATTCCTCTATACGGAAGTGTCGTCGTTTATATTATAAGTGTCATAACTTATACTTGATGGGTTATTAGACCACCTTGTTGGGGTCGGCCCTGTATAAGTCATGTGGGTCGAAGGGTTATTAGACCACCCTATTGGGGGTCGGCCATGTGGGTCGAAGGGTTATTAGACAACCCTATTGGGGGTCGGCCTAGTCAACATTATGTTATGTGGTTAAGTTCGAGCCTACATGATTTATGTAAAAGGCAAGTCAAGCCAAGTATAAATAGAGTGTGGGAGGCACTCTATTTGATCACTCACTTCTCACTCATGCACTCAAGGAGGAGTGGCACACTTATGGAGGAGGAGGATCTGCTGCTAGGATATGTCTATCTCTTATGTTTGGGTTGTATCATTGCTCTATCTATCTCTAAGGAAGTTATTGGGGTTTTTCACCTTTATGGTTTTCCCCAAGTAAATCTCTGTGTCTCTTGTGTGCTTGCATTATTGTCTCCATGATTGATATGCTATAGATATGCTGTACATGTTGTTCTCTCAGTTAAGATCCTATATCAGATTGAAGTAAATTCTGAAAATTTAACATGGTATCAGAGCTAGCCTGAAAGAAGGCATGATATGGCATGTATGACACTTGTTGCACTTACGATGCTAGGGCTTGATATAGCAGAAACCAGTCATCGTAGTACTTTCGCTATAAATCTATTTTGGCAAAGTTTTCGGATCTGAAATCTTTACAGGTCAAATATTAAATCCCCATGTACCTTTTGTCCAAAGGAAAACCTCTAATTCGTTGTACTTTGTGATTTATGATCTATACAATATAGAATTTCTGCCTCTTCCAGATCTGAGTCAAAATCAGGTGACCTTGGGAAAAAGGTCATAACTTGGGATAGGAAGATCCAAATGAAATTTTGTAAAACGTGACAGGTAGTACACAGACTGTACTATCTCAGGAAAAGTTTTCGGAGGCCGAAGTTGAACCAGTGACACGTGGCACACTGTACAAGTTTGCTCTCCTGTATTATCCCATGAACAGGTCACGTTGCGACACTTGGCATAACTCTCTCTCAGAGAATCCAATTGAGGTTAGACCTATCAGGATGAAAAGATAACAGGTCGGGATATCATAAGAAAAATTTTCAGAGGCCGAAGTTCAAACAGTGACATGTGGCATGCTGTACAAGTTCGCTCTCCTGTATTATCCCATAAACAGGTCACATTTAGACACTTGGCATAACTCTCTCTCAGAGAATCCAATTGAGGTCAGACCTATCAAGATGGAAAGATAACAGGTAGAGCTATCTCAAGAAACTTTTTCAACCCTGTGGATCCAAAAGTTCAGAGGTAAACCAGAAACAATTATGTACATATTTCTGTCAAAAACAGAATTATTTTTGAGTAGCTTCATTTATGGCTTCCGGAATTTAGGGCTTCAGAGAAAGTTGGAATTTTTGTAATCAAAGACCACGACTGGATGCTACTCATCAAAATCGAAATTTAGAGACCAATATCAGAATTTTTGGTTGGGCAGAAGGTTGGGCTTGATCAGACCGTAGTTCGGGACTTTGATCAGAAAAGTGGAAAATTAGGGCTTCTGTAAAAATGGGAATTTTTGAAATCTGTGACCACGGCTGGAAGCTCCTCATAAAAATAGAAGCTTAGAGATTTGGATCAAACCTTTTGATTGGGAAAAAGAGTGGGCTTCATCAAACCCCAGTTCAGGGTCACGTCTAGTGAATCTGGAAGTTTCAAAGGCAAAATTGAGGAGTGAAACTTTGCAGTTTTCAAATTCTGAATATACCAGCTTGATCAGCTCATCAAGGCGCATATTTCTATCCTTTTGGAAGTTTGAAATTCAAAGTTTGAATTTTTGGGGTTTCTCTGACAAACCCATATCCAGCTCCAGGTCCAGTTCTTGCAAATCAAGTGGATTGGGTTAATCCTAGAAGAAGATGGATTGATCATCTGCATAAGTGAAGAAGTTCCTGTTTCAGAGGGAGATGAGGCTAAGGCCTTACATAAGAATATTTCAAGCAATCTCGACAGGTATGACTCATCGAGGTATGTTTCGATATTTGTTCATGATTAAGTTTATGGTATGTTTGTCTTCATGTTATTACAATTAATACAATCTTGATTTTAGATTTGTCGTATCACCTTAACAAAATTATGAATGCATGATAGAAGATATTCATTGGTTAGGGTGTTGACACTTATGATTGTACTAATGCATTATGGTGTTGTATGAGGTTTATGTTGTCTGCTAACATAAAAGGTACACCAAGAAAGACAAATCATGTTCTACTTCAAGAACATATGATCATGGTGACATGAAGACAAGGATTCATCCATTGTCATGGATCACATAGAAGATCTACTTTCGAGGTATGTATAACTTGTTTCTACAATGGTTAACTTATGAGACATGCAGGTTACTAGCACAAGTCACTGAAGAGAACCAGAAGACATTATGCGGGTATATTAGACATAACTAGCTAGCATGCTAATCCAGGTATGTTTTTCCTATATCAAGCTAGAATCCTACCTTGTGTTAGGATCTTATACTATTGTGTTGTTGATAATGATTATTCATGAAGTCATAGGTTTGAATAATCATGGTGGTATGCATATTATGTTTCGTACCATAATTGATGATTTAACTAACCAGAAGAGTCCTATGATTAAATAAGAATATGTATGAATAAAAGAAGACTTCCTTGAAACCTTGAATACTAATGTTTATTATCTATGTTTGAATTGATCCTGACTATACATGCTTGAGATTATTGTGTTTTGATAATATTAAGATTATACTAATGAATTATGTATGAGACCTAGAGGATAACACAATGATGATACTAACAAGCATGCATAGGGATCGAGAATGTATATAAGTTCAAGGACAGGTAATCCAGGAAGCAAAGATCAAGAGGGAGCACATTGCAGTAGTTTCTACAAGGATGCAGATATTCAGAGGGAGTTGAACGCTTCTCACAATCCACATCAGAATGGAGTTGCAAAGATTCAGAGGGAGTCCACCCAACAAACAAACAAACATAAGTATTTGAATTGTCATTACTTGCATATTTTATTGTTTAAGTAATACTGTTCAATAATGTATATATTGATGTTCCTAGAATTAGGTTGTGTATTATGCATATTAGAATAGTTGCATTGATGAACAGTATACTACTAATATGCATGGGTAGGTAGCCTATGGCACTGTACAACATTCCATTGCTACTTATCTAGAATGAAACCTCTTTGCTGACATGTTGGGAGTTGTGTACACTCTTAATAATGTTCTAGTAGAGATTGGAAGGCATCTAGAAAGTTACGGGATATGGATAAATGTTGTATTGAAGCATTGGCTAAGTTAATTGCATGATTGTATGACATATTTCTTTATGTTTAAGAATTTGTTCTGAAAACTATGAGATGTTTTCTAATCATGCAATTTAACTTGTTGTGTAGGTAAGATCGTATGCCATCAACTACAAAAGAAGAACTACAACATTTGTTCAGCAACAAAATTATCTATTGAAGATATTGAAGTTCCCAGGATATGGGAAGAATGCCATGATCCATCGATCATGAAGAAAGATGTTTGGGATGCGATCCCAAGAGCTGAAGGGAAGTTTGTTGTGACTTCCAAATGGAACTATCAGATCAATCATGATGCAGATGGCAGCATAGAGAAATATAAAGGTGATGAGATAGAAGATACACCCGATGGATTTCAAGACAGCTTTCTTGAATGGTGTAGTTGAAGAAGAAGTGTATGTGGTGTGGCCACTTGGTTCTGAGACACATGACAGGTAGTCATATATGTGCATAACTTGGTATGGTAGGATAAGACAGCTTTCTATCCAATTTAGGGCTTTACCAAGAGTAAAGCAGATTCCAACCTTTACTACAAGGTTGAGGAAGGCAATCCAGTGATACTACTTTTGTATGCAGATAACCTGTTTGTTATAGGTGAAGATAGATTGATTGCCGACACGCAACGGAAGCTTACTGCCGAGTTCGAGATGAAGAACTTGGGGATGATGCACTATTTGTTTTTGGCATGGAGCTGTGGCAGAGTGCAGATGGAATCTTCCTTGGACAAGGGAAGTATGTAGTAGAGATCCTGAAGAGGTTCGGGATGATGGATTGCAAGGCCATGGCCACACCTATGGCATCGAATCTGAAGCTTCTATGTGATACTTCATCTGAGCCGGTTGATGTCTCTATGTATCGTCAGATGATTGGGTCCTTGATGTCCCTAATGAACACGAGACCAGACATTTGCTTTGCGGTGAACACATTGAGCTAGTTCCCGATAGATCTGAGGAGTGTTCACTTGGTTTCTGTAAAGCATGTTCTGAGGTACCTGAAGGGTACAGTGGATTATGGGCTCAAGTATGAAGTGAATCAAAAGTTTAACCTGCAGGGTTATGTTGATTCAGATTGGGCTGGCAGTGCTGTAGATAGGAAGAGTACATCTGGATGTTGCTTCAATATGGGATCAGGTGTGATCTCTTGGTTTAGCAGGAAGCAGTCCTACGTAGCACTGAGTATAGCTGAGGCAGAGTATGTTGCATCCTGTTCAGCTAGTTGTGAGGCAGTATGGCTACGGAAGCTACTGTCTGAGTTATTTGATCTCCCGTTGGATGCTACTGGTATCTTTTGTGATAACCAGAGTTGTGTGAAGTTGTTTGAGAACCCGGTGTTTCATGACAGGCTGGAACACATAGAGATCAAATATCACTATATCAGGGATATGGTGCAGAGAGGAGCTATGAAGCTCCTATATGTTGCGACGGACGAACAGATTGTAGATGTGCTGATGAAGCCACTAGCTAGGGTGAAGTTTGAGTACTTCAGAGAGAGGCTTGGTGTTCTTCAGATCGAGGACACTTCAAGGAAGAAGTGATGGACACATTTGTTGAAGCCATTCCAAGCATGTTGGAAGGAGGATCCTTCACATGGCTGTGGATGTAAGCGCTGGATGATGAGCACCAGGATGATGTTCTGTTTTCTGCTGTGTATGATCAGTTGGATCATTTTTATATGTATGTATGCATCATGTTGGATGCTGGATATGATCAGTTGGATCATTTATATGTATATGTATGTACGCATCATGTCCAATAGGATCATTTGTATGTATTTTGTATGCATCATGTTGGATGCTTGGACCATGTATCTGTATATGTATCATGTGGATACATTGTATGATCAGGTGGATCATGTATGGTGATATGTATCATGTATTTGTACTTGTATCAGGTGGATACATTGTATGATCACTTGGATCATGTATGATGATATGTATCAGGTAGATACTTGGTATGCATCAGGTAGATGCATTATATGATCAAGATGATCGTGGATGATGAGCTTCAGAATGTTGCTCCAGATGACATGCAGCAGGATGTTGCAGTGATGATGATCAGGATGATCATGTGTACATCAGGACGATGTATGGTGAGTATCAGGTTGATACTCTATGGCCGTGGACCAGGTTGTGCAGATGAGCATATAATTTGGCCCTGGGAGATTTGCAGATAGTCTTTCGAGGTTTTTCCTATGGCATGTAATTCGTTTCCCTGGGATATCTGGCAAATGCTCTTTCAAGGTTTTGCTCTGGGAGGACATATAATTTGGCCCTGGGAGATCTGCAGATAGTCTTTCGAGGTTTTTCCTATGGCATGTAATTCGTTGCCCTGGGATATCTGGCAGATGCTCTTTCGAGGTTTTGTCCTATGGCATATAATCTGTCCTTGCGAGATCCGATAGGTTGGGCTGTTTGCCCGTAATTAGTCCTGGGATGCTCTTACGAGGTTTTTCCATGACCACATGTAATTCGTGCCCTGGGAGATCCTATAGGTAGAGCTGTGTGCTCGTAACAGCCTGGGATGCTCTTGCGAGGTTTTGTGGTGACCACATGTAATTCGTGCCCTAGGAGATCCTATAGGTAGAGCTGCGTGCTCGTAACGGCCTGGGATGCTCTTGCGAGGTTTTGTGGTGAGGTCACATATAATATGGCCCTGGGAGATCCTATAGGTAGAGCCGTGTGCTCGTAACATCCTGGGATGCTCTTTCGAGGTTTTGTGACGCACGTAATAAGTCCTGAGGATTCCACAGTATGGCCAGTGATGACGAAGACCTGCAGGTGGTGGGCCTACATGCAGTATGAAAAAGGACTGGCTCTGTAGAACTTCCTATGACGAGTAGATTCAGAGATTGATTGAGATAGCAACAGTAGTGACGATGATGATGACTCGATGACGATTATCCAGTGACGATGATCCAGAGAAGAAGACTTGTGCTAGAAGACCTGTGTTGAGAAATACCTTCCTAGTTAAGAGGGAGTGTTGATGTATATGTAACTTCAGAATGTATTTCATATATGTATGTTGTATGTAATCCTATAGAGATGGTATTATTCCTCTATACGGAAGTGTCGTCATTTATATTGTAAGTGTCGTAACTTATACTTGATGGGTTATTAGACCACCATGTTGGGGTCGGCCATGTATAAGTCATATGGGTCGAAGGGTTATTAGACCACCCTATTGGGGGTCGGCCATGTGGGTCGAAGGGTTATTAGACCACCCTATTGGGGGTCGGCCCAGTCATCATTATGTTATGTGGTTAAGTTCAAGCCTACATGATTTATGTAAAAGGAAAGTCAAGTCAAGTATAAATAGAGTGCGGGAGGCACTCTATTTGATCACTCACTTCTCACTCATGCACTCAAGGAGGAGTGGCACACTTATGGAGGAGGAGGATCTGCTGCTAGGATATGTCTATCTCTTATGTTTGGGTTGTATCATTGCTCTATCTATCTCTGGGGAAGTTATTGGGGTTTTTCACCTTTATGGTTTTCCCCAAGTAAATCTTTGTGTCTCTTGTGTGCTGGCATTATTGTCTCCATGATTGATATGCTGTAGATATGATGTACATGTTGTTCTATCAGTTAAGATCCTAGATCAAATTGAAGTAAATTTTGAAAATTTAACATCAATGAAGGGTACATACCGACACCCATGTTCCCAGTTGCCAGTTGAGAATGAGTAACCTGCGGGACTATGGATCCCATGGATGCTGTGGAAGAGGAGTTAACATAATCCAGCTGATCGATGGTTACAATATTGCCTTCGTGAGGAAAGCAGATAACTCCGAATACAGTGGATGGGACAACTTTCATGGCATACATCTAATTCCGACCCAGTAAAAGGTTGTAGTCGATGGGCGCATCAACCACCTTGACTTCAATAGGCACAGACTTACCTCCCAAGGAGACAACAAGGGAAGGGATAATTCCATGCAGTGTAAAAGATCTACCGTCAAATGTAGTGAGTGTAGTTCTAGACGCGAGTAGAGGAGGAGAGCCAAGAGCTTTCCAACAAGTTATGAACATTATTGACGTGGAAGCACCTTCATCAACCATAGTACGTTTGACGAAGCTCAGAAGGAAAACCACCTAGACTTGAAAAGCCACGTGGTAAGGTAAGCGAGGCTGGACATCAGTAGTATCGAACTTGGTAACACTAGGATTTCCCCCATCCTGAACTCCTAACGCACTCAAAAGGGCATGCTTCTGAGAAGGACAGGCTTGCAAAACTTCAAGAGCCGACATGGCACACGGAGTTTGGCCCAAATATTCTATGATGGAGTAGTTCTGGGCGGGTCAAGCATTGGGATTATGCGTGGAGCGCTTGAGAACACCTTTCAGTATCTAAGGCATAATTGAGGGCTTCTCGATATGCAAGGAATTATCAGGAGGAGGGGGAGGCTCACTCCCCAAATTAGGTTGTGGTGCATCATAATCACATTGACGAGTGGAAACACTAACCTCTGACTAAACCATGTTCAGACATCCATAACCACTAGTATTGGAAGAAGACGTTGTCATCTCAGTAGGTCCATAACCAGTTGTGGGAGCATGCAAAGCCATGTTCTGGTGATGACGTAGGGGATCCTTCAACACAGTTGGGCTTTGTTCCAAGTGCTTTGATGCTTCTTCAATACAAGTACATAAGTGAGTAAGATGATCCTCCCCACAAAGCTTGCAAGGGAATTTCACCTTACGCCTAGGTTTACGATCCTCGCCAGCATTACTGCCTTCCCGAGGAGAGTTGGCATTCTCTTTACGAGGAGTAATACGATTTCTATTGTTATTACTTTCATTGTTTCCACCCCTACGATTGTTTCTCTCCTTTTTCTTACCACCAGGTTGCTGGTTACCTGACAGTTTCGTTGATTGCACATTGTGTGCATCAGACGACGAAGTGGAAGTGGACACGGTGTAAACCTGTCCAGGAGTAGATTGGTTTAGCGACAAATTTTGCATTTTATTAGCTACCAAGTATATAGGGCGAGTGCATGTGGTCCAGGAACTGACATGGGCTCATGTCTTGTTCTCGGTGCATCAGGAATAATGTCATACAAAATGCCAGACTGAGAATAAAGTAGATCTAACTGCTAGACTTTCAAGATAGCTTGTTCCTCAGTCACAATGCCGGACATTGAAACATCCTTAGCAATGTATGGGAGTAGAGACTTGAGGAACCATTCCAATAGGAACTCTGGAGGAATTTTGGCTTTCACTAATCTCTTCCGTCGACGCCACTGTTGAATGTGGTCAGAAATATGTGTGGCCTTATTCTGACGGAAGGTGGACAACAACTCAGTACCAGTATCATAACGAATCGATAACTGGAAATGGTCTAAGAAAACCAAAGAAATCTCGTTGAATCCCCTATAGGTGTTCCCAAACAACTCTACATACCACTTCGCGGTTGCCCCTGTGAGGGTGCATTGAAATAGTTGTAATCTAATGGAATCGTGATTCAAAGAGTTGGAGGAGCACCAAAGGTGAAACATCGTGACATGATCTCCCGGGTCCTCACCACCTTTCCCCTCAAACTTTGGAATGTCCGAAGGGAGCTTGGTAGGGACTGGGGGACAAGTAGGGTCGTGACACACCGGATCATTCGTAAGCTTCGAAAGATCTGGGAGATTCAAGCATGCAAGGAATGGGAGCTGTGGCTGGAAAACTAGATTATAAGCTCCCATAAAAGGTTGGTTAAATGGAACTGTGTTATAAGATGAACCAAAATCTTGACCATGAGGATTCAACTGCTGATGATAAGGACTTGACGGACCATAAGCTTTCCCATGGCCATAAGATTGATAACCTCCTGCTGCCTAACCCATTTGAGAGTAAGCAGGTATATGCGTGTTTTGGGCACCATATTGGGGTGGTGGGTTATATTAGTGGCCAACACCGACTGTGTTGTAATAAGGGTTGCCACCATGAGCATGGGGCATATATGTACTATTCATAGCGGGAACCGTATTGTAATGACCATAATGGTATGGTATGTTCCCACCCCCAGCATTAGGATTAGCTTGATCAGTCGTGTGATGACCATAAGTATGAGAAGTATTCCCGACACCAACATTGGTTTGACTAATAGCAGGGATGGTGGCGTGATGTCCATGTGGATAGGAAATATTCCCACGCCTACATTAGCATTACTAGTGACGGCAGTGGACACAAATGTATGCGGTATGTGTGCACCCCCGTGGTTGGGAGAAACATTATCATTCGTAAAAGTGATCCTAGGTTGACGAGCAGCGACATGCGTGTTAGGTGGTGGATGGTGAGTCGAGTTTCGAACAACATTCCTATTATTTTGGGAAATCTGAGGAGGTGGTATTCTTCCAACATTAGCATGGTTAGGAGGAACATGACCAGTCCCCATACTATGTGTGTGAGTGGAAAACGTAGTGCCCCAGTGGGTATAGTATGGCTAACACCATAACTGGTGCCAGCGTGACTACCAAACATAGCGGAAGGTTCGACAGTACTATGATTAGGCATACCAAAAGAGAGTGCGGTTGGGTTGATCGTAGGACCAGTGTTGTCATGTAACTCTGTCATTACGTGTCTATAACTACATGGGAACGAAGGAACGAAAGGATCGCCCTATTCTTCGTCCTCGGGTAAGTTGGGCATTTCGTAAAGATAATTATCCGGATTCGAAGGATCAAATAGATCCCGTTCAGGTGGACTAGGCCAAATAGAACCAGGTTGATTCTGAGGTGGATCACCTCCCCATGCCTCACGAGGGGTATGGGGATTGGAAGTGCGTTCAACTTCGCCCGATGGAGCGTAAGTGTTTTCCTTAGTATCAGAATGTGTAGCAGTCATAATGTCTTGGACGTAAGTCTTGTATGAATCCAAAGACTCAGAGGGATCCCTCCGGCGTCCTCTAGCAACACGGCGTGAAACCTCGACTGGATTTAAGCCAACCAACCGACGGGACCGGTGGAGAGTAGGGCTCCACACCACGATATCTCCGGAGAGAATATATAATCAAAACGTCCCCTAAAGGCCAACTATTGATCAAAAACAGTAAATCAAAAGCAGACACCTAGAGAAACTACAACGAAGAGTAGACAAACAGAGTGGCTAAATGAGCTCCCGACACTAAAGCCGGTATGTCTCGCCTAGGAGAGGCTTGAGACTCCCAAACTATAGCTGGAGGTAACAGAATCAGTTATAGAGACACCCAGGCTTCACTGCGTGTACAGGGTCAAGTCCACTGCACAAACACAACTGTGTTGTGCAATCCCTATCTGACTTAGGACACAAACAACATAACCACTGCAAGTACCTTGTGCGATACCTAAGTAAGGCAACTATGGTCACCACAATATAACCAATGCTCAGGGGGACAGTCATAGGTGGGATCCGTCATATGGGAAGGGCAGCTAAGCCCGAAGCACAAGAGGAAAAACCTCCGGTACCCCTAGATACAAACAAATCCTGGATATATCTCCCACGTTTAGCCGGTATCAGAGGGATATCTCCTCAACCAACCTCCTGTGACCTCGTGCTTAACTTTGGATTGAGTAGAGCTTCCTGAGAACACCGATCTATACCATGGATTCCTCCAATCCATGGTCAGACACCTAATGTTTCGTCTAGTAGTCTTGGATTGTTAATTCACAATGATCTATTCCAAGACTCTAAACCTATGCTAGTTGGTGTACCCTATAAATAAAATCAGTCTAATCAATTTTAAGATTAAGCGCTAATTTTAGTGGTTGTGATTACTCGAGGGATATGATCATGAAACTAGTAATGTGTAGACTCAGTAGTATGCAAAATCGTCCAATCGTAGACTCATCTATCCAATAAAACAATGTCACTAATAAGCACAATCAACCAACAATTCCGAAATAAAGATGCAAACTTTTATCTTTTCGATGCACAAGAAGAACCTAAATGAAGGCAGCAAGCACTCAATGCAAGATGCAATACATGAAAGTAAAATATTTTTGTATTTTCGCTTATAAACAAGAAGGAAAATGAAAAAAACTAGATGTATATTTTTGTATTTTTTTTCAATATAGATGGAATGAAAAAATGCAAGCAAAATCCTACTATTCAGTCACTGAAGTGCTGAGAAGATCACTAAGACAACCCAGCAGATCCTAAACAACAACACTCAGTCGAAGGAAAGAGCTCAAAAGGAAAAAGAAAACCAAGAGGCTAAATCCAAAGATTGGTAAAAAACCAAGAAGGCTCAACCAAGAGAAACGGAGAGTTCTGGTCACAACCAGGGCATGAAACAGTCAAGAAAGAGGCCAACAAAGACTCAGGAACAACCAAAGCCAACCCAGCAACAACCAATAGCCATAAACCAACAAAATCCAGAGTTATACGCTATTGTCGAAGGAATACCTGCGGGTACCCGCGAGTAGTAGAGTAAATAGAGGCGGGTATATGCAAGCTGAGCTATGCTAGCCCACGGGTGAGGAAAGGAGAATGGGAAAATAAAGAGTCCAAGGGCTTAGGAAAAGCAAGTTTTCTATGGTGTATCTTAATGGCCAATCAGTGACACAGAGCTTTGATAAAAAAAAACTCTAATTAAGGACTAATGTTCAATTTTTTTTCCAAACATGGATGTTTTCCCCAGCAGAGTCGCCATTTCTCTGTTGGAGAAAACTCATTATGGCTTGGGAATACCACAACAGACAGATGACTACCAGAAATCAACTCAATTCTCAAAACAATGCTATTATAAATGACAATGTTAAGATAATGGAGAAATGTAACCAACCTCGATCCAAACGTTTGATGTAGATCCCCATCGGAGCTTTCAATCTATGCACTTGAAATCTGTGAATTAGTCTTGACAGCCAATATCCAACAAGTACATATAATATATAAATGAAATTAACATTATCAATAACAATGGTCCATAATATCAAAAGCAAATGTAACCCAATGTATAATAAACAACATTTACAACATGATGGACGAGAATATGAGTATTTCTATTAATAAACAAGAAGAAGTACAAGGTGATATGATGTCTTTCTGACAACCAATCTGAACCAGGATGTAGATCAATCCACTTGTGCCTCCACCACTTCAATCCTCTATGAATGGCAAACTCAAACTAGATAGGAGTTTGGAAGGTGAACATAAAGGGTTCACAACTACAAGGATCAATGAGTGTAGACTCTAGATAGGGAAAAAATCCACTAGAGTTCTTTTGCTATTCTCTTCTTCCTCTCGTCCATAAGCCATATGTGCTCAACATATAGTCCTCTCAAAGGTAGGTGAAAGGACACATCGAGGCGTTACTCGGGCAGATGGAGAGCCAAAGGTCACCCAATGACTGCTTTTTGGGAGTAAAAAGTAATAAATAGTGATTTTCACCATTTTACTTGATACCCGCGGACTATAGTGATGCAACTTGCGGGTACGCATGCTATAATGATGCAACATGTGGGTAGGAATAAAAATAGGGAAAAATAGTGTCTGAAGGATATAAGTGGATCTGAGTCACTGAAATGGATCCTACATGCCAAATAATGCTGATGCTCACAGGGTGGAAGATTACGATGTAACACACCTCCCAAAAAATGTGTTTCCTGATCAGATCACGCCCCTTTTTGGCCATATTCCAAATATGCGACCCTTGCTCCGGACCATCCAGCCTAACCCAGTCCTGTTTATCAAAATCCAGAGCATACTTCTTCCCCAAAAAATAGACCATTGCTCTTTTGTATGATTGAGCCATCACCACCAAATTTTAGTTCCACACACAATACTCAGCTTCTCAGGATCCCGAAGCCCCAGACCCCCTTCAGGTTTAGATTTACACAATGTCCCAGTCCACCAAGGGCCACTTTCTATGCTCCGTAGTGCCTCCCCAAAGGAAGGAGTGTTGTATATCTCTGATGTCCTTCAAAACCGACTTGGGAGATGATAAAACAGAGAATAGATAGAGAGGCATCGCTTGCAGCACAGTTTTAACCATGATAACTTTGCCTGGAAAATTTAAAGCATGGAGCATCCTGTTGGATAGTTTCTCCCGCATTTTACTTAAGAGTTCCTCCCATGAAACATTTTTTACGACAACATCAAATAGGGGAGCACCCAAGTATTTGGTTGGAAGGGAACTCTTCTTGAAACCTAAAATCCTTACAATGTTCCTTTGACAAGCAGGAGGAGTATTAAAGAAGAAAATCAAGGATTTATCCATGTTAAGAGTAAGCCTCAAGGCTTTTAAGAAGAGATTCAAATCTTGCTTAATTTGTCTGGTTTCATGAATAGGGGAATGTCCCATTAGGAGAGTGTCATCAACAAACTGCTGATGCGTGATAGCCTTCTCATACGGTTGGAACTTAAGACCCTTGATTTTCCCCTGTTCAACAAAATGTGACTTGCCCAAACCTTCAGTCATGATCACGAAGAGAAAGGGCAAGAGAGGATCACCTTGGAGAATTCCCCACGTAGGGTTGAAGACAGCAGAAGGATGCCCATTGATCAGGATAGAGAAGAACGCCGTAGAAGTAAGATTCACAATCCACTTGATCCAGACCTCACTAAAACCAAAGGAACTCATAATCTCTTTCATGTAGGTCTAGTTAAGTTTATTTAGATAGGTCTAACTTCAGTAACATCCCAGCTTTCTTAGTGCCCTTTAGGGAGTGTAATACTTCTTGTGCTAAAATAATACCATCGAGAATTTGTCTTCCTTCCACAAATCCCGTCTAGTCCAAAGAGATCAAGGAAGGGAGAAGGGGTTTGAGTCGATTAGCCAGGACTTTTGTAATGAGTTTATAGATGATGTTGCATAAAGAGATAGGTATGAACAAGTTAGATCTCTCAGCCACTGGAGTTTTCAGAATCAAGGTGAGAAAGGTAGAGTTTAAAGCAGGGAGAACCCCCCTCATTTTCTGTGATTCTTCCACCACCTGCCAAACTTTGAACTTTATCAAATCCCAAAAGTGGTGAAAAAAGTTGGCCGTAAAACCATCAGGCCCAGGGGATTTACCATTCTCCATTTGATTAATCGTGATCTCAACCTCCTGGAATTCAATGGGATGAATGAGCATCTCATTCTGCTCATCAGTAATAAGCCTAGGAATTACATCCTTTATCTCCCTGCAAGCTTCAGACCCATCCAGTTGAGGTTCTGTAGTCACTTCCTTAAAATGAGAAATGAGTTCCTGCTCAATTTCCTCATGAGACTCAACCACAACACCCTCATTGGTACGGATATTACATATCTGATTTGGATGTCTATGTTGGATGGTTGCTTTATGCAAGAATTTCGTGTTCTTATCCCCATCCTTCAGCCACTGGTTCCTAGATTTCTGTTGCCATAAAAGTTCTTCATGAGTCTGTCTCTGATGTAACTGAGCAGAAAGGTTTTTTTCCTCTAGATCCAGTTCATCTGTCAAGCCTATCCGCATTATGCTTTCTTGTACCAATTCCATATGTATTTCAATTTTAGCTTTATCAACCAGAATGTCCCCAAATACATCTTTATTCCACCTTTTGATTTTTTGTTTCAACAATTTCAGTTTTTGTTGAAAACAATACATCTTGGTGACATGAGGGGGGATACTATTCCTCCACCACTCCTCCACCCGAGGTTGGAAATCTTTATGAGTTAACCAAAAACTCTCAAACCTAAAGGGCCTAGTCATTCTCGTCCCTATATTACTCCAGATAAGGGAAACTAGCCAATGGTCAGAGCCTGATGAGGTAGTTGGGCATGATGATAGAGTCCCCCCTAAGAGCATAATGCTTTCAGAAATTAGGAATCTATCTAGCCTCACAGCCACCAAGTGCTCCCCTCCTCATCTGTTATTCCAGGTGAAACCATTGCTCCCCATATCCACATCAATCAGATTACTGTTCTCGATGAATTCATCAAACAAAGTGTTCTCTGGAGTTAGGATTCTTCTACCCCCTTTTTTCTCAGCCAGTGACATGATCAAATTAAAATCTCCTCCTATAATCCAATGTGTCCCTTCAAACATATTCCTAAGCCAAGGTAAACTGGTAATGAAATTATGCTTCTCAGGATAACTACTCGGCCCATACACATTGGTAATCATCCCCCGCGCATTGGAGCCTAAAATATGAAATGCAACAGAGAGACTAAGCTTGGTGGAGAGAAAGCCAGTGAGGGACACAAGCCGAGGGTCCCACAGGATTGCCATTCCTCCAGAATGACCAACAGCATCCAACACCATACACTTACACTGTTTCCATATGCTCCGAGCATTTAGTTCCAGATATGCTCCCGAACACTTAGTTTCTTGTAACAGAACAACGACATGTTTTTCCTTCAGAATCTTGCTTTTCAGATTTTTTCTTTTTAGAGGACCATTACTCCCTCTAATAATCCATGAAACAATTTTCATCAAGCACTGTATCTCACAGAGAGAAGGGATTCCTGGATCGTGGGATACTGCCTTGAGTCAACCAATCGAGCCCCAATTTCCCCGATTTGCTCCCTGTTTGATCTCCTTCCTCTCTTCGATTGTCCTTCTTTGAATTTCCTTTTGCTCTCCTTCAATTTTAGGGGACCAATCCCCAGGCTTGGGGTAGATTTCATTTTAGGAATAGTGTCCTTAAATAGCTTAAGTTGATTATCCGAAATGGAGTGAACCTCAATGTTTTTGCAGGCCTCTTTGATGCTATCAAGATCCAGGTCTCCTAGTTCCATCTCCTCCATTTCCTCCTCCATATGCTTTGTCGCCAAAGGGTTTTTATTAACAAATTTATCCTTATTATTAATATCTGGTATCATTGCATGACTCTCAACCGTCGTACGTGTAGATTCCTGCTCTTCTAAAGGAATGTGAGGGTCTAGCAAATCGGGATCCAATGTAGCAAAGCAATTTGTACTAGGTGGTTTATTCCTTGATTCAGAACCATTATGCCTCCTTCCCGCTTTATGCCAATTAGAGATTTTGGTAAATCCTTCCGAATCAAGCTGTTCCAGAGGTTTTCTACCCAGTATTTCTGCAGAGAGGTTTAGATGAGAGTCCCGAGACAGATGTCCATGGGTATGACATCAACGATGGTGAAAAGGTATATGTTCATAATCTAGGGTTTGAAACCACTCAGATTCTTCCCAAGTTAAAGTGATCCCCTCAGGTAGGGTTTTAGAAATATTCATGTAGACACATAGACGGGCATAAGACACATACCTTCCTTGCTTTGTTTGATCAGATATTTTAACAAAATGCCCTAGGGAACCTCCAATAGCCTTTAGTATGTCAGGGTCCCAGTATTCAGTAGGTAAAGAATAGAGTCTGATCTAGACCAGAGCCATGGACAGATCTTCCTTGTCAGGGTTAAAATGATCCTTCCACATACGTAAGAATAGCCCTGCTGAGTAGTAGAAATAAGGTCCTCCCTCAAACACCTTGTCCTTATCCTCCACATTTAGAAAGACCACAGTAAAGAAACCCTTGGAGCCCAATAGGAGGTCAAAGTGTCCTTTAGGTTTCCAAGTTGAATGAATCCACTGCGTTAGCGCATTCTTAGAGTGCCAAATACCCATGAATTTACCAATTAAAGCATGATCCGTCATGTGTTGAATTCTCTCTTTAACCCATGTTGGCTTCACCGAGATGGCAGTAGTATTCAATGACTTAGGAATACAGGATCCCTGCCCCACATTTCCTATTATTGCTGCTGAAATCTCCACCTGAGGACTGCAACCCTCTCCTCTGATCCCTTCCTCCTCAAGTTGCACCGTCTTTATCTCCTTCATCGTGTCTTACTCATGTCGTGGAGGAGGGGAGAGTCCCCTCCCCTGAGTACGAACCATCCTACCACCACTTACCCCGAGCTCCTGCACCACGCCCAAACTTCAAACTACAAGCATGCGGCTGTTAAAAGTAAGCACTTCTTGGAGCATTTTTTTCATATGACTGTTAATTGATCAATCAATCAAGTTCTATGATAATAATACATTTAAAAAACATATGACAACATTAAAAAATCATATGCAAATAATGGTTTAGAATTCCTAATATAGGGAATTCACTGGATTACAGTGGAAATTTATTCAACTTGGATCTCAAAATAACTTTTTGGATTGAAACATTAACAAATTTATAAAGTCAACTTCAACTTCCAAGCAAATATCATAATTAAATATTGAAGCATCTTTATGGTATAAATTTAAAATAATTACTCAATCTTAACCAATTAAATAAGGTTAAGTAGAAAAATAAAGTAAAATATTTTATTTATATTAATTAAAAATTAAAATATGTTGATTTTTCATCACAAAACTTTAATAACCATATTTAAACATAACTGATTTTTTCATCTCAATAGAAAGATACGATTTCTACTTACTACAATACACTCAATCTCTTTTATGTCCTTTGTGTATAATGATGCCTCTATATTATTAAATAACTAGTACAATTACTATTTATTATATTAACATTAATTCATCTCTTTTACGTCCTTTTGTGTACAATGATTCCCTTATTGTAAAAGATAATTATACAAAGCAGACTCATGAACTAAATGAGAGGACTTCCTTATGTTCTTCTATGACTTATTATTATTAAATTGTATATTAATGATTATCTCATTCACAAAGTTGTATTTTTAAAATATATATTAAATATATAGATAAAAAATAATATTGTTAAGATGCATGTTTGTAGGGGTGTAGTTCAACCAACGATTTGATTGATATGAAGGAAATGTTGTAAATAGATGTCATAAATTCAAAGCACCCCAAGTTACTCGTGCCCCATGCTTGCAGACTGTGCGGGTGCACCGATGAGTATAGTGATAGTGTGATTGGATCTGTGGGCCCCGTGTCATGCGAGTACCAACCCCATCTTAGTTGTCAATTCCCTTAATACAAAATTAATTTTTTAAGATGCATAATATATATAAATATAAATATTTGTGATTTAATTAAAAAAAATTAACAAATTAAAATAAAAAATTATAGATTTATATAAAAATAATAATTATAATAATAAAAGTAATAGTAATAATGATAATGATATGCCAATTGTGTCTAGCTCATTTGGTTAAGGTGCAGGTCTCATATGTAGGGCGACTCGGGTTCAATTCCCCTTAGGGTTGATCTAGTTAGGAAGAGACACCCAAAATCCAACCACTTGAGGGTTGGTGTGGCCTAGGCTTGGTGTGATCCTCGAGTAATTTTGATAGCTTAGATACCCCTGGGTCATGGTTTCTTGGACCAAAGGCCACTCCCGGAAGTCAGAGTGATTCTAACAAACAATAAAAAATAATGATGATGATATTACAAAAATTATTTGTCAACAAAGTGTAGAATAAACAATGAATGGGTGTACTGTTAAGGCATTCTTTGCATAAGGTCATTAGTTCAAAACTTCGTAGGTACAATACATACAATATATATATATATATAATGATAGCTAAATTACTAAGCTTAAAACTATATTTATTAGTTTTTATAAAAATAATTATAATATGTTATATTATTCTTATATAAGAATATATATATGAAGGAAGGAAAATGAGTACTAATCATAAATAGAAAGGTTTTTATCTGAGATAGAGAGCAAAAAGATAATAATAAATAGGAATTCGACACACTTTAGATCCTCTCTTGGAACTATCGGGGTTTTCCATAGAATATATGTTCCAAGTTAAGTTGGATTTCAAATGAAATTGATATTATATTGTAGGTTGAAATTTGGGAGCATGAAGAATCTAAGGTCCCTACAATAAAAAGGTTTTTCTTATGGTTGATATGGAACACATGATCATGTCGTCGAGGAAATGGGGGCATAACTTGTTGCATTAGGAAGAACATCTCCCCTCATGTTAGGCTCTATAAGAAAGATCCATTCAACTAGTACATATGGATGGAGATTACAGATATTAATGCTAAAAAATCTTGATAGCAATTTGTTATTTTGTGCCTATCAACTCTAGCTTTTATAAGAAGAACAATTTGCATAAAACTTGCCCTTATAATGACCTTGATCATGATATTTCTAGTTTAGGGAATGGAGGCAATATCCTCTTAATGGGTGACTTTATTGCTTAAACAACTAGTAACCAAGCTATTCTCTTAAGCAATGATTCCAACCCTAATCCTTTAAGGTTAGACAAAGACCTTGCTTTAGCCAACAACTACAAAATAATTTTTGAATATTTAGGGGAAATTTTATTTGGTTATGAGCTAATCAAGTTCTGTAGTGCTCAACATCTAATTATTTGCAACATTGTTAGGAAATGGCCTAATTCTAGCTGAATGACTTGCATTCATGTGCTTGGAAGTAGTGTGGTTTACTGTGTCATTTCCAATATCCCTTTAAACAACCAAATAATAATTTTTGTCATTTTAAATGACCACGAACCTAACTTGGATCATAGAACTTTAATTGTAACTCTCAACTTTGTTATGCATAGTTGTCCCATAGAAACAAATTGTTAGAGTCACAAGTACTTAATCTTCAACAAAAGTAAAGCATTTTTTTCCCAAAAAGATTTAAATAATAATATGTACCTTCTATCTAGTAGGGGCAATAGAGAAGATATTTATAATAATTTCTCAACAACCCTCTCCTCTTCCATTAACAAGTTCTCTATTGAAATGTCATATAAAAATAGAAATAGAATGACCAACCCTTGGTATGAAAAAGAGTTTCAAATCATACGAAGAGAAATCAAAGAAGATATTGAGGAGTCCCTAAAAGTTGACAAGATAAATAGGTACAAAGCCCTCATTAAAAGAAAAAAAAAGACCTATATAAATAATAAGCAAGAGAAGATTTTATACCTCTCTAAGATGGGTCCTAATAAATTCTAGAGACAAATTCTAACTCACAAAACTAAAGAGAATAATATGATTGTCTTGACATAATATAACTCCTATCTTAAGAAGCTTTATTAATCTAATGATGTCATGTACAACATTCAACCCCTTTTAATGGAAGATAAGTTTTTCTTTAGAAGATATAGATTTTCGGATTAAGGGCCTTACTAATGGGAACGCTAAGGACATCAAAGGATACCAAGTTGAAATCCTAAAAATTGCGGGGTTTGTCCCCATCCCTTGCATCCACAAGCTCTTCGATTTGGCAGTGAAGCAAGGATTCCATAAACGTTGGACTTAGTGCCTTATTATACCCATTTTTAAAAGCGACAATAAAAATAACCCCTCTAATTATAGGACCACTATGATTAGCCTTCTCTTAGCCAAGTTATATGGTATTATTTTGGAAAATAAGATCAACATATGGCTAGAAAGTCAAGGTAAAAGAACTAAAGGGAAATCTGGTTTTAGAAGGTATCATTCCACCAAAGACGACCACCTCATTATTCTTAGGATCATTGTAGAGGAACGTTGCAATAATAAGATCAATATGCTTTGCTGCTTTATGGACTTTAGGAAAGCTTTTGATAAAGTGCCTATAAATAACTTGTGGAAAATATTATAATAGTTAAAGGTTCCTTTCGAGTTGATAGCCACTGCAATATGTTTGTATGAGAATTTCATTGCCAAGTTTAAGAACATTGAGGGTTGATCAAAATATATTAATTGTAATATAGGAGTTAAGTAAGGATTCTCCTCTCCCCTACACTTTTTGGTATATAAATTGATAAGTTAGAAGGTTGTTTAATAGAGGTATGCTACACTGGAATGATGTTAGCAGGAATTGCCATCATCCTCCTTCTTTATGTTGATCATATCATTCTTTTGGCAAGATGTCCCTTTGATATGGATATGCAATTAAGAATTATTATGGATTTGTGCTTTGGTATGGGCATGACTATTAATATCGACAAAACCAAACTTATGTTTATAAAATATATTAAGGTCACTTATGCTCATTTTTTGTATTTTAATAACAACTTCAAGGAGGTGAATTCCTACGAATATCTTGGGATTGATATCCATCACAAGCTTAACTAGAACTACAACATCGAGAAAATGATCAATGGAGGGTGGAAAGCTTATTTTGGTCTTGAAAACAATTCTAAGTCGGAAAACCTTGTGATGTGGGATAAAAAGTAATTCCTCTTTGAAAATTTTATTGCTCCCATTCTCTTGTATGGGTGTGAATTTTGGGGTTGCATTCTCTCTAGAGAATCTTGGAGAAGGATTGAGCAAATCCAAAAGTGTTTTCTAACTTACATTCTTAAATTTAAAAGAAATATGCCATATTATATTATGATGATTGAAGTGGATCTTTCCCCCATTGAGAGCATATGACTAGGTACCTAATGTACACAAAAAAAAACTTGGGAGACCAAGGACATCTAAACAATGCTTTAAATTCTAGTCAAAACCACATAAGGCTCAAGCCAGGTTGACATAAAGATGCAATGTCTTGGTTAAAGATATGGGGGATTGATGAAAATGTCACCTTGTAAAATATAGGTGATATTCAAAATATTATTACTTCGAAGTTCAAAGAGAAGTTGTGGTGTGATGAAAATTTAGAGGATAAAAGGAAATTAAGATATTAAAAGGAGGTCATTAACTCTAATCTTGAAGATCAAAATGATCTCTTTATTTTAACTAGTGTAAAGAAGACGATCCATGTTGCTAAAATAGGAACGATCTCTCATAAGCTACATAGTGAAACATGGCATTGGACCTTTCCTAAAACTCAATGGGATAAAAGGATCTATCATCTTTGTGAGAATATGAGTTTTGAGGACGAAAAGGACTTCCTCTTAGATTTCCTTGTGTACAACCACATAAGATCTCAGTTTCAATTTTTTTGTTATAATATGAACCTACTCAACTTTCTATCTCATCAAAATTATAGTAATTTTGAAACACTCCTCTTTGAGCTTTTTGACCACATAAATAAAACTCTAGATCAAATCAAGTAGTTCCTTACATTCCTTTCTTAAGGTTTGATAAGCCAAATCGCCATCGTCATCGTCATCATCATTAATTATTTTATGTAAATAAGAATTAAAACTTATTAAGTTTATTCAAAATTAAATCAATATTATTTTGAACTAAAAAAATTGTAAATATTATGTCATTTTTATTTTAATAAAAATAATAGAAAATGTTGAATTTATTGAATCTTTTTATATTAAAATTTAAAAATCAATTAATATAAAGTTAAAATTTTAATAAAAATGATAATAAAAAAGTAAAACATGTAAGTTTCCTTTACTGAAATAATTTATCTCAAAACATTATTCTTATATAGCTTATATAATGTTAGTGTTGGATAATTTCCAATGCAGCGAGCCTATGTGAATTGTAAACTCACATAGGTGTTCTCTTCCATTGCTACAAATGTAATACCTTCTAATGTAATTATATCATATAGATCATTAATAGTGTTCCTTTGATGTGTTCTTATGAAGTTAATTCACAATCTAGGTTGATCTAGATTTTCTACATGGTATTAAAGCGAGTGATTCTTGCCCTACTCTTTTCTAAGAGAGCATGTCCATTTGTTCCGATGCCTAGCTTAGGATTGGAGATTTGCATCATGATCCATTGTTTGCAGCAGCTCATCAACAATTTGTGGCCATGATCTAGATTGTTATACTGTTTCATATTGATTTTGTAGATTGACCTCTCCATAAGAAGTGGTCTACCCCTGCTTTCTTCGAGTTTGAGATTGGAAACTAATGTATACCCACAACACCATATCCCTAGGTAATCTATCTCATTCATACTCAAATTCGTGGGTGCACACTAGTCATATATTTGTTTGTGCTACTCTACATTACTTGTTTGATTTTTCGTGCACCTAATTGTTTTTCTCAGATCCCGAGGTAGTGTGGCGGTCTTGGAGGGAATGATGGAGCTCACTAGAATATGGATCCGGTGATTGTTCCTTTGAATGGTTAGCAGGCATTTCATTGTTGAATATTGTTTTGTAGTTTTCATTTTATCCATTGTTGGAGAGCAAGGCCAAAAAAATTCTGCCAAGTGAGTTGTGTACGGTCTGTGCATGGAACTCCAACACATCTTGTTCAACATATTTTTGGTGACGCCTATAAAATTAGTGTCATTCAGATGAACAAAGTCGTAACTCCACCCATGGATTCCCTTAATAGAAATGATAGGGAAAATTGTAGGGTTCGCGATCTCCCGCAACCTTGAAGGAGAATATCGATGCTGCAATGGCCTGTCCTTCGTATTATTTTTGAGAAGTGATCCCAGGTCCTAGTTTTTCACTTCAGTGGTCTGTAACTATTTGCAAATTCTTGGGCGTACACCTGTATCCATTTAGTCTAATGTCTGCATGCCTATCTATTTGGTCAAATCTCTTTTAAGGTCAACTATAGTGGTATTATGTGTCACATAACATACATGTCTTATGATGGGTGAGTTCAAACAAGATTTGTGTTCGATGTTCTAGGTATGCATTCCCTTGACTAATTTCATGGAGGAAACTAAAGGTCATGGACTCATGGTGACCTGGTATGTTTAGTTGGAGGTGTTGTCTCATCAATCTATGGATGCTCTTATGAGCCACTATGGGTAGAACCACACTGTGGAGGCCCTGAGCTTGGGGGTTCTGGTGTTGTTGCTGATATTTTGTAGAAAAAAGTTTATCTTTTGTATTTTTTTTGGTATAGTTTTTTTTTTTGTCAAATTATTGTATTTTAGAGGTTATTGACCAACCGAGTTTTTTCCATATCTCTTTACATAAGTTTCCATTCTTCATACAAGTTGAAGCGCTGCAAAGAGTTCTCTTCTCTATTTCCAGTGAGTGGTTGCACACCATGTTGATTTTCTCATAAGCTCAATGAATATTTGTTGATTCCTCTATTGTAAACGGGTACCTAACATGGCCTTGTTTCCCAAGACCCATATCGAGGATTGATGTCCATGAAGGTTTTATGGTAATACTCACTGTGAACATTTTGAGTAGTGGATTGGATGCCACTCAAGTATATAGTATTAAAGTGTCACCTGACATTTGTTGTCGAAGACTGTACTGCCTTGTTTTGTGGTCTCTTCGAGAACACCACTTTGGAGTGTTTCTTTCTTATGTTGTTTCACATATTTTCCACCTTTATCTCATACCTCCATACTTTCACCATTAGTTGTGACATCCATTGCCATCATCTTTTCCAGTCAGTTCAACATTGTGGGGGGGGGCGGGGGGTGGTATGCAATGCTTCCTTTGGTGATTTTTTACTCACCAATTTTGATCAAGATCAAGTGTCTTTAGGGTTAGCCTTGTACACAACACCGATCACTGTATTGACTTAGCAGTTGCAGCGGCTAGTGACCGATGCACTCCAACAAGGTGGATTGGTGTCCATAGGGACACTCCATATATATTTTTCTCTAGATTGTAAATGAGTACCTAATCAGTGATTTTGTGTCGAGACTCAATTCGAGAGGATCAATTTATTTTAGGGGCATGCACTCAGCTCTTATTGCCTCAGCGCTTTGGAATGTGCATTGGTGATTGACTACCTTTTGGAGAGGTGTTTTTATCCTATGAGTTTTTCTCCTTGTATCCACTTATGTGAGTTTGTACATGGGTACCTCAATAGGACTCGTTGTCAAGACCCACCTTTATTTTATTTTCTTCCCTCCCTATGTTTTCATTATGGGGGGTGTTAGTGTGGTGATTTCCAATACAACCATCCTTTGTGAGTTGTAGGCTCATGTACGCGTTCTTATATACCCAACTATTTTTAGCTATAGCTGGGACTCTTGCATTCCTATCAATAAAAGAGATTCTCATATAATTATATCATACATATTATTAATAGAATTCCTTTTCTATGTACATATAAACTTCATTCACAATTCGAGTTGATCCCATATATATACATATAATAAACATTTTCAAATTTATAGAATTAAATTATGTAAAATAATATAATTTTAAAAAAATTACAAAACATAAACACATATATTAACTTCTTAATATTTAAAATTTTTAAAGGAAATTTATATTAATTTATTTTACACATATATTAAGAATTTCTTAATATTGAGAAATTTTATGTTAAAATAAATTTATATTAATTTATTTTAGTATTAAATATGTTTATTTTTATTATACAAATAAGTTTTCTTTATTTTAATTATTATATTTTAATTATACTTTTATATATATTAACTTTTTATTGATAATAATATTTTTCATGTCTTTATATTATCTCTTTCAATAAGTATATTTTTCATGTTTTTATATTATCTCTTATTTTGTTTAAACTAATATGTATGACTTATTATATATTCATTATTGATTAAACATTAGTATGTTAAATAAAGAGACTACGGAATAGAATTTAATAAGGAAAATAACAAATCTTTTTCATAACCATCTAAATTAAGGAAAATAACAATTATTTTTCTCAACTATCTAATTTAAAGTTTTCCATAAAAAGACTACGGATTAGAATTTAATAAAAATGTAACAATACTTTTTCTCAACCATCCAAATTAAAGTTTCAACCATCCAATTTAAGATTTAGAAATGATTGGAAACTTCTGGTTCTACTTTTAAATACTTAAAATAAAATAAGATTATTGATACTTACGGGGAAAGTAACATTTTTTCACCCAAACTAAATCCAATTACAATAAATATAAAAAATACAATTTAATTTAATATAAACTATTATCCATTATCATAAAGAAGAATGATTGTAAAAATATTGATAGCCGAAAAGTTAGAAATGCTGAAAAGCATCAAAGAATATAATATTCCCATAAATAATATTACGAGTATTTTTTCAAAGTAAAAAAAAATAAAAATAAAAATAAATCTAATATCAATTATCATCTAATTACCATAAATATAAAAAATACATATGAGTTTAATATCAACTATGCAATAAAAAATAGTTTATTTCTTGAAAATCCTTGGAAAAGGGCATTGGATTCCAAACCTTGTGTATATATCATCTGAAGAATGCAAAAGAATCGCTTTCAACCTTGTATATATGTGTAAGTATAAGTTTTATGATCGTACTCTTTTGATGGTGTATATATCATGTAGAAGAATGAAACTTGAGAATCATTTTGAACATTGTATATGCGTGGTAATTCTATTATCGTACTATACACTGTTTGATATATGAATTTAATTAATAAAATAATGATAGATGATAAATAACGTTAGGATAGAAGGAAATAATAGGATTTGAATGTTGCAATAATTGGCATCTCTTACCTAGCGCAATAATTACTTTTGAAAGGTTGCTACTAAAATGGAAAGAAAATAATGCCGGAGGTACCTTGCCTGCAATCCAATAATTGGAGAGAACCCACCAGCTGTCGGGATGGCGTGGACACGCGCACCTGACTAGATACGGCCGGTCGCGCGCCCAGAAAATAAGCGAAAGAACCGCGTGGCGGCGGAGCACATGGGACCGAGCGCTGAGACAGAGGAGGTCAGTGAACGATCCCCAAGTTGATTCGACTCTCGTGGACATGCAATGCGAGGTGTACTGTCCAATATCGATTTGACGCGTGACGTGGATAGATGATGTGGCAGACATGGTTCGTGCATCTATGTATGTATGCCTTACTTTCCTCAACTTTGTCGCGTGGATGGGAGGCATGGGCACGTGCAAAAGTATGGTGTATTACAGGCCGGAAAGCTAATCATGTAAAAAGAGACTTATTTTCAGTTAAAGAATGATACTAAATTTGGCTAAAATTGGGGTAGTTTGACTCATTGTCAGGTAAAAGATTATATGGATTTGGTTAAAATTGGGTAGTTCGAGTTTTACATGATCTAGGTGTTATGTATGGCGTATGGCAAAATTTTGTTAAAATTAATCAATTTTTTTCATTAATCGGAACATTGACATGTTGGATGGTTGAATTTCCACAGGACAGAAAATAAAAGATTGTAAAGATTGTTGTGAGATTGTAAAATGACTATATAATTAATTTAATTTAATGAGAAATTTTGATTATGAATTTGAAGTTGGTTAATGTTTAAGGTTTATTGGACATTATGAAAATTACTTGGATTGATTAAAATTTTATTTATGTGCTCAAAAAGTTTAGAAATAAGCGTTTCTATGATAGGGAGGATTATATTCTAGCAAAGATAATGAAATTGCCATCTAATGTGGGTGTACTCAGGACATTTTAAGAGAAAGCGACTTTCATCGTTAATGCTCATAGTCTCACAGAGAGGGAGGGAAAATTCTTTCCACTTACGATGTTTTAGGAATTGTGCAATGCTCTCTGAAGTTCATGGTAGTTAGTTTTTATTTTGTTTATTTTAATTTTCTTCTTCAAACTAGTTAAAAAAAATGGATATTTTTGATCTTCCATATTAGGGTCAATGACATTCTTATAGTATCTTAATTTCCTTTTAACCTCTAATTATTTCTCATCCCACAATTTCTTTTTAAACTTAATATTTTTAGTGTTATTGCTATCTTGCAAAACTACATTTCTCAATGGTTTAACTAATCCATGATGTCTTTATACGAGCATCGAGTTGAAGATAGTCTTAACTCTATCTTAAAGCAATTTTTGGAAGTTTCTGGTTTTCTGTGTTATTTATCCTGTACTTGTATATCAAGTATCTAGTGATAGCAATGTTGTCGATGACGGGAGACCCACTTCTAAAAAAAAGTAGGATAAGGTGTATTACTTTTAATTTTAAGGTTATACATTATGAAACAGTTATATATCAAAAAAATTTAAACCAATTTATACAATATTAATATTTGATATTTATAATTCACTATCAAATAAAATGATTCACTATATTTTAAATAAAAATTATAATTTTTCCAAAAAATATTTCCATTTTGTAAAACATTTATACATAATCCAAAAGCTTTATGGATCATTTTCTAATTATTAAAAATAACATGAAAACCAATCTACATTTTTATATAACTGTCTACGAATAATTTTGAATTAATAAAAATGTAAATATTAAATATTAATAGTGTAAACTTTAATTGTAATAAAAGTATTAAATATGTTAAATTCATTTTAACAAATCCAAAATTACAATTTTAATGTAATATATTTAACAAATTTTAATAACAGAAAAAGTTAAAATTGTAAAACATTTACCATCCATTTTAACCATGATTACTTAAAAACAAATATAATAATATTAAATTATTTGACAATTATATATTTCAGTTTCACCGTTAGGTGGCATATATGTGGACGGTGGCAATTCTCCAATAGCGACTGCCCTCGCATCTCATAAAAATGTGATTATTTTATTTTATTTATTCCGTTTGTTAAGTACATTAGCGACCGCCTGTCGTAAAATTTTGAGAATCGAATTCCTATTTTTTTTATTTTCAAAACAAAGTAGTTGTTGGATCTAAATTTGTAATGTTTTATCTATCCATCTTTTTATTCACCTGTTGGAAATATTCTACTTTAGGAAAAATACTTTTGGTTTTTGTTGATGGGAATTTTCATCTTTTGGCAATGTCTTGTCTACCCATCTTTTCATCCTATTTCCCAGCCTACTTTATTAAAGAAAATTGAGTGTTAGTTATGGAGAATTTTCTATATGCCCTTCTTAGGGGAACATTGGAATAATAATCCCAAACGCTTGGGTTGCAACATTAATATTATAATGGTGATTAAACCTAAATTTTCCAAACAACCATTACCATAACATTCCCTCTTTTCAATAATAATCTTATATCATCTTATATATTAGAGTAGTGTGATACATTCGAGATGTTTTTCGTCTTACTCGGCTCTCTAAAATTTAATATTCATAATTTATGGAAATATCTTGGAAATGTCAAAATATTTGATTATTGTAATCATAATTTTATGTATATATTATATTTTAATTTATGGTTAAATTTGACATTATGTTTTATCTCTTTATATGCTGGGTTTTATGTTATGTGCAGCTAAGTGTACTTTCACAATGACTTGTCATATGGTGTTTGAAGAAAAAATTACAAGAACTTTTTTATGATTGTGAAATTTGGGTTTTTTAATTATGTAACTTTTTAGTGTAAAACATTAATGTGGATGTATTTAATTTTTAAGAATATACATATATAAATAAAATGAAAGTCATTATAGCCCTATAATTATGGAGTTATATGTTAGTGCAATGTTTGAGCGTCCGTTGACCTTTGAATGGGATATGGATGTTTAAAGGATGTTTTTCACACTGTGGATGGATCATAGGATTATGACTATGATTGAGCATTGAAAAAAATATGCATATGACCTGAATGAAGCTTCTAAGGTTCATGGGATAAAAGAGCTCTCAAACCACTACAAACATCATTTAGAGGGGATCTTCATCCAACAAGTGGGATACATATCCCATTAGGAATTTTTTTTCACCAATGATAGGTCTCAGAGACTCGATCATAGTCATATGGGAACCATTACGAGGTTTTCTACTTTGGTTCTTGAGACATAGCTCGTGGTCCAAGGATAAAAACTGATGTCTTAGGTACCATTAGATGCTTTCATGGTTCGTGTACTATGCATATGGTCCAAAACAACCACACAAACCTTGTAATTGGAATCTTTGCCCCACAAGTATAATATTGATGTCATTAAGAGGTTTAGCACACTAGGGATTAGTATCAAGGCCCTAACCAATAGATTATGAACACACACTCATGCTTTAAATTAACTTGAAAACCCAATGCTTGTTTAGTATCCCATCTCTATTTGAACAAAATTGCTTAAACACACTTGTGTGCACTTATAAGAAGATTCTTTTTACCAAGTGTGCACTTATAAGAAAATTCTTTTTACATGGTTGTAGGGATTAGAAATATACTCAGATAGTTGAAGACAACAACTTAGCAAAATAAAAATCTAATAAAGATTATAATAGAGACCCAACAATAGAGAGAGTTTCAATTCATGTAGGTGACAAGATACACTCCCAAGCTTGAGGGACAAACTATTACATTTGGGAACGAAATCTGACATTTGTTGAAATACATTTTTTATGTAAAAAATTAGAGAAAATTTTTTTGTTTCTTGTTTTTTCCCTAAAATATGTTGGTAAACTGATCCTAATATGTTAACTAGTGTTTAAGACACCGCTTAATTGATATCAAGTCTGTGTAGTCACTTTTTTAAAGTTCTCAATATATCTAATGGGTGAGTGCAATATAATGATTGACATTTTAGAAGCAATTCGAGATCTAAGAGACCTGCTCACGTTACATAAAGCTAGAACGACAGCATGTTTGTTGAAGCTAGGTTTTAAAAATGTCAAACTTGATATGGCATATTACACATAGCCTAGGTGCAAAGAATGTGTGCACGTACTAGTTAAAGAAAACATAATTTCATTTTAGTTCATAGAAACACGAGCACATTCAATTTCTCAATAACACATGCACGTTATTTGGTTCATATAAAGACCCACTATCATTGAATTCATCACCAAATATCATCAAATTCATCGATGATAATAGAATGGACTCGTCCATTCTATTGGGTTTGAATCATATGTAATGAGTGACACTAAATATAGTGATTCCCTTGGCCACATTTATTCATGTTCTTACCTAAAGGTTTTGTACAACCAATACACATAGTCTTTTTGGTGTCCAAATTTAAATAAACTCTTCGATGTCATATAAAGGCTTATTCTCCCTTCTACATGTCTAGTTGTCAATTTTTTCGTAAAAACACTCAGGATAAGCCCTAATTTGTGTTAAAATATCTTTTTTCTTCATTGCTTCATACTTATTTGTGTCTTGAAGTCTCATTTGCCAGTTTTTGCACTAGTGAAGACTATTGTTCATGAGTTTGGCTCTCATATCATCTTTTTTCGTAATATATCTTTGTTGTTATGTACCTCATATTTGGTATTATACACAATTTAGGGATGCATCCAACTTGAAAATACCAAAATATAGCATTGGATATTTCCTTACAATTCTTATTCAAGGATTCCTCTATAACCTTTTTCATTATTTATATAAAAACACCCATTATCTCCTTTAGTTTTTTAGTTTCTTGTTTCTTCTTTTCATCTCTGATCCTAGTTCTCTTATTATTCTCTTGTTATAGATCTATTTGAGTGACTCATTCTTTCAATATTATGTCTTTTTTTATATCTTTAATTTTTTATTCTACCTATGTGATCTTAGGGAATTATGTCCACGATTATTGTGTGCTTCCTTGTAACAACATAAGCTAGCAACATTGTTGTGGGTATGTTAGGGTAAAACTAATTTAACCATCTAATATTATTTTGAGTAAACAAGAATACAATAGAACTAACTCATTGTGTGGCTTTTTAAAGACATTTGAACAAATAATAAGAACATTATTAATGTAAGACAATTAAAGCTTAATTAAATCGTAACCACTTAAACACTTATCTAATCCAAGCATATTTGTATTGGTCCCTTTCTTGGTTCAAACTACGCCTTTCATATCTAAAGCAAACAAAGTTATGGGGAAAACACACTTATAAGTCATTTTCCTTTCAACCCAACATATAGTTGGAGATGAAGGTAGTAGCCCTCACACAGAAGCCTCAAGCTCAAATCCATAAGGAAGGGTTTCACTCACTCAGACTTAGTGGTGCTGCAGAACCCCAATAAATAAAGAAACCAAATCTATCAAATGGTAGGTCATGTAATCAACCATCTACCAACCAACCAAAATAGTATTCTAAAAATTGGTATATGTCTCACCTACAAGATATGAGTCTACACCATGGATTGAATTAGTATGTTGTAAAGCAATGGGTAGCACATCACTTATCCAAAACCATGATAATATTGAACCCCGTCCTTTAAACTCACACAAAGGAAACCTAGGGCTCTAGACTTGAACGTTATTTCCAATGGGACAACTCTCACACCAAGAATAATAGGAAATTATAACACCATTCCTGATATTCCCCTCATAAAACTAATAATTCCCCCTCTCAAATAGGATCCTCTTTAAATAGGATCTTACTGTTGTAGGCACAACAGATCCCATGTTTTATCCAAAATATGGCAGCCCCAATTTTACATCAAAGAGTAACTTAGTCAATTTTGGGGTTGTTCAGCCTTTTTGACATTCATTTTTTCTTTTGACTTAATTTAATTTAGTTATTAGTTTTCCTTTTGAAAATTTATGCATTTTTGTGTGTTTTGTGAGTTGCGGAAAGAAATCATTCTAAAAAATTTCGATCTTTCCGCAACCCGCAATCCGCAATGCGGATTGCGGATGCCTGGTTTTTGCATTTGAAGTTTTTTTTTCGGCAACCCGCAAATGCGGATTGCGGAATGCGGAAAGGTTTGTCAAATAAGCGCACTTAATGCACCTGCAACCCGCAACCCACAATTGCGGATTGCAGGAAGGTTTTTACTCCACGTTGTGTTTTATGTTCCACAACCCGCAACCCACAATTGCAGATTGCAGAAAGTTTTGGTCACCTTTTGAGTTTGTCCTTTCCGCAATCCGCAACCCGCATTGCGGATTGCAGATTGCGGAAAGGTGGTATGTATTTACTAATAATGAACGCCCACAATTGGCATCCCACATATTGCATCCCGACTGTTGATTTAAGGTGATCCGACGACCCTGATTGCATTCGGTAGAATGGTTTAAAATTTTGATTTTTTGATGTCTAGTCGTCATTTCCAAGTATTAATATGGTTCTGGACTGCGTTATGCTTGATCAGACATGAAATCATTGAATCCAATGATTGCTTAATGATTAAAACTTCAAGATTTGATTGTTAATCGCATGCGTTATTATGGAGATTTATTTGATCTTACGCCAAATTATGATTGATGCATGCTGACTGATATTTCGCTCGTAGAGATGATAATTGCAACCTGCACATCGTAGACTTGCAATCATGCTAGTTAGTTACACTCAGTCGACATCAAATCTTGCTATTTTATTCCTTATAAAGATTAGTATAAACAATCTGTTGGTTTATAATGTCTCATGCAAGGGTTTGTTAATTGATTCTCTAATATTTTCTTCTAACAATTGTATGCTGTAAGCAAAATGCAGAAGAATTTCAATATCTCGGTCAAACTTGGTAATTATAAAGAGCTTTAACCAGTGGAATACTCTGAACCTGTTTCTCCAGCATTTGACGCTGATGTTTCTGATGACAAAACAGATAGTGAAGAGGAAGACTGTGAGATTCAATTTATGCATGTTCAACCCTCTCTCAAGAAGCAAAAGAAGAGTGATCAAGAATGCATTGATCAAGATAATACAATTGTTCAGGACTTAATCATCAACTTGCCACCTGTGATTCCCTCAATTCTGCTCAAAGAAGATCTGATAGCTGATTTTTCGGTCTTTAATGATATTCCTGACCATTGTCAATCCAAGGAAGCTTCTATAGTTCTCTTGCCAGCTGCTATTAATAGCTCTTGATTTGTCTGGATCTTCTGAGTTTACGACGGGATGCTCTTGAGAGCGTATGGTGTGATTTTTTTCAAACTATATGATGCAAAATTGGGATTCTAATTCGCTTAATTTCCCAATGTATGAGGGATGGTTACATGTTTGGGCCAAGTGTCAGTTTATCCTTGGTCATTTTTAGAATAATCCCATTTTTGTAATCCCTCTTTTATGGGATATTTCCCTTCTAATATTATTTTGTAATTATTATTTAAAGGGTTTTAGATCTCATAGGAAGGGTAATGTTGGTTTGGGGGGAAATCACCAAAAGAGACTAGAGATGCTCTGTTGTTGCAGACTATGTAATGTTTTGCAGGCCTTAATACATAGTTAGTTTTCTTTATCTACCTCTTTTGTTATAATTTGTCAAATGTCTTTGATGGATTGTGATTTTGCTTTAACACATTTATAAGTACTGTTTATTATTTGCAATTGATAATCTGCATTCATCTATAGTTTATATGTCTCTTAACATGTGATCTATGCATGTAAATGTTTTAAATGGATGTCTTTGTCTAAAACATTTTATCTATTTCTGCAAATGATTCAGATAAATCAGTAAATCAATGTTAATTTGTCAATTAACATTCCATATATAGGATAAGATTGTATGCACTTGATTCTTAAGTTACTGTTGGTTAATTGTCATTTGCTGATTGTATCTTAAGATGCTGAGTCAAGATCCAGTTTTGCATGTCTGCTAAATTGGTGAAAAGATTTGGTAATTTTCAGATTAAGTTATCCTATGCATAAACAAAACACTCCTTTTTAGAATAGATTTAACTTAGTTTAGATTCTTTTCAAAGACAACTAACACTTAGGATTAGTAAAACTCTTGTCTTTCCTTGTAGGAAGACAGATCCTTCATGGATCAAACACTCACAAGTGCCAGCGGAGGCCTTTGTATCTGTGGGTGTTAACCACACCAAACAGCTCGAGGATAGGGTAATACTTGCATAGGATTATCTGAAGCCTTTGGCTGGGTTTTCATCCCTTGTTGTTTTCCTTGGACACCATTCCAACACCTACACACCCGAGGCATCAACAAATGGCGCTAGAAGGAGGTATGAAACTCCGACATGTAAGGTCACTTTAGCTATTTTGATCAGTTTATTTTACAATGGCTCCATCCCAAAAATATGTATTCAGTTGTTTTTCTGCATAGGAGTCTGTATTTAGTTGTTTTTCTCAACATATCTGTTTTTATTTTCCAATAGATCTACTCGAGCAACTTATAGAAGTAAAATTCGATGGTGAGGGAGAAATTTTAGCACAAGAACATGTCCTTCGGTTTACTTATAATTGTCTTGTTAATAAAATTTTGGATCAAGATGTTTTGTGCAGATTGTTAGCCTTCACATTTGAGGGATGGGTCAAAGAATGGTTTGTAAGTCTGCCTTTTGCCTCTATCCAATCCTCCGAACATTTTGTAGATCTTTTCATGATTTCTTTTGGACACTATGATTTTGTTAGTTTATGTGATGAATGGAAGCAACTCACTATTAAAAAAGATGAATCATTAGAAGATTTTGCAATTAGAACTTTTAACCTCTATTGCAGATTCCCTTTAATGGATCACCCTATTATACTTGAATGGTTTCAATACGCCAGATCTCTCTCACATGCATCTGATAAATTAGTTGATGATGAATATGAATTATACATTGATAATTGTCCACTCTCTGGTTTGGATTTGCATGGAGAATCTAAGGATATAGGGATTGTTGAAATGAATTCCTTCTTGGATATTGGTTATGATTTGACTAATTCAAATACTGATATGTCCATGTCTCTCTCACGGGAAAGTCAAGGTTTAATAAAACATCAAGGAGATCATTTTTCCATAGAAGGTTCCTCTCAAATGAAAAAGGCTAGTTCTGATCATGATATCAAACCATCTTCTTCTAGAATTAGTAAAGAGATTCATGGTTATGATGTTCATTACTATATTGTTCCTCGGAGAGGCTCTCAGCCCACAAATTGTTCTCTGAATTGGGATATGTGTTCTCAAGAAGCATGTTCTCAATTGAGTAATTCTATGAGGGACATTCCTCACAAAGCAATGATGCTACATACGAAAAAGAGGTAGATCCTGATTTGAAACCTCTCACATTTATCCCTTTTGAAAAGAAATTGTTTGGTAAAGAATCTCAATCTGAAAATTTTCTATTAAGAGATGAATATCATGCATTTAGTTCTCCTTCATATTTTTCGTTGTACCCTGATCTGTTTGATGACAATAGTATTCAATCATACATTTCAGATTCTAACTTCATTAGGGTACAAGCTAATTACAAAGAATATGAAGAAGATCAAAATGATTCTCATCTCTATCAACAACCCTCCCCTTGTGGAAGTTCTATTTTGCTGGAAATAATGCTATTTCTTAGAGTGATTCTCAAAATTTTGATTCATTGTTCAATCAAGAAACATTCTCTCCTTACAATCAGTCACTTGAGGGAAAAGGTTTCCATCAAGGTATTACCAGTTCTACAATACCTCACATATTTACTTCTTCTCAAATAAAGACTAAAATGGGATTTGACCTTGGTAAGGATGTTCAACCAGATCAACCAATTTATAATGATTGGTATGACAATAATCTAGAACAGTTTGAATTTGACCTTTTTGATCTTATTCAAGGAGATGTTTCTGAGGACCAAATTGTTCATGAAGAAGTTTTGGATTCTTATGACCCCGAAGGTCACTCTTTTTCAAAGGGCTCTTTACATCACATAAGTTTTTCAAGTCTTTTTGGTGATTCTTTTGATTTTTTTTGTACATATCATGATTGGATTGTTGATTGGCTTGAGAAATCTTTCTTAGCAAGATTTCATAATTATGGTAAGGCTCCATTCTCTTTATTTGTACATAAATCTCATCTTATTTGCTTTAATGCATTCTTTTTTCATTTTTATGTTCGAGCATTCATGTCATGCTTTCTGATTATTCACATCTTCTTTTTTGCAGGTTTTCATATGCTTCCATGGTTACATTGGAAATATGACTATACCTAGTCTTTACCTTTTCAGGATAGTGTAGGAGTAGGTGTAGCATAAATCAGTTTTGAAGGTTTTGTTCGAGTATGGTTTGTTTCCTCCTTTCTTTTGATTTTCTATCTTTTTTGTTTTTTATTTCTTTTAAATAAACTCCACACTTTTGGCATAGGCTTCTGATCAGTATGTCTCAAGATTAATACAGTCTGAGGTAGCAATGTCAGTTTTAATTTTTCTCAGCCTGTGTCTGAAACTGTTTTTCATGAATGAACAACCAACGTTTGTAGAGTTTTGATTGATACCTTCCCACCTCAATCATTATCTTTATAAATGTTTTATTTGTTTAATTTAGATTGTCGAAGTGATTAGGTTTTCGTATCTTATGCTTCATTAGTGAAAGGAAACATATCTTTGTAATTTGATCAACCTTTATCTGCTCTGGATCCTATCATAGTCACCTTGAAAATAATTCATCTTAATAATTGTATATTACAAGTTGGGGGGTCTTATCACAAGCCATCCCATTAGGTTCATAGGTGTTTAGTGGAATGACATCTCCACATCTGGTCACCAAGCTAAGGAGATGACTTTTAGTTTCTACTGAAAGGTGGAAGATCCTATCACAGGTTTGTCCACTCATAATCTGTAAAGCATCAGTGAGTAACACTACTAGCACATGGTTACCAAGCCATGATAGTGTCTTGTAATTAACACCCTGATATATATATTTTTCTTTTTCTTTTTGTAAGACAGTTGTTGTAATGAAGGATAGGGTGGTCTTATTAAAAGCCATCCCTACCATGATCATGAATTTTATTTTGGATTGAAATTATCAGTGTATGGTTACCAAGCCATGATAGTTTCTTTTAGTGTCAAAGCTGGAAGACAAGGAGTCTCCTTATCGAGCTAGCTTGTTCAGTTTCTAGATCAGGTTTGTGAATGGCATTTCCAACATCTGATCACCAAGTCAGGGCAATGCTCTTATATCAACAAAGTCTTATGTGCATAGTTTCATTTTGTTTCAAAAGAAAAGAAAAAAAAGAAAAAAGGGGAAAAGCATAAAAAAGAAAAAAAAGAAAAAAAAGAAAAGAAAAATGTATATAGTCTCAGTAATGAATCTGTATATAAATAAAGCAATCAATAAGATCAAGGTGATTCATAATTTGAATATCCGGGCTAGTTCTAAGTTTGTTCTCAGATCCAACAAAAGATGCTCTCCTATGACTGTGTAATGGCAAAGAATTCTGTTTACTTCTTAGATTTCCTTATCAGATTTACATCAACATTAATTGATTTTGGGTGAGAGTATATCAATTATGTGGCTAACTCAGCAATTTGGTTGTCCTTCTGTAAGAACATTTTCTAAATTTCAGGTTGAAACATCAGTTTGCTGACATATCTTCCTTTAAACTGAAGATTTTATTCACAAAGATAACTAGTTCTTCCCAGCCAGTCGCCATTTGTTGTAGGCACAATAGATCCCATGTTTTATCCAAAATATGGGAGCCGCAATTTTACATCAAATAGTAACTTAGTCAATTTTGGGGTTATTCGGCCTTTTTGCCATTCATTTTTGCCTTTGACTTAATTTAATTTAGTTATTATTTTTCCTTTTGAAAATTTATGCATTTTTGTGTGTTTTGTGAGTTGCGAAAAGAAACCATTTGTCAAAAATTTCGATCTTTCTGCAACCTGCAATCCGCAATCCGCATTGTGTTTCAATCTTTTTGCATTTGAAGTTTTTTTTCTCCGCAACTCGCAAATGCGGATTACAGAATGCAGAAAGGTTTGTCAAATAAGCGCACTTAATTTGCCTGCAACCCGCAACCTGCAATTGTGGATTGTGGGAAGTTTTTTACTCCGCGTTGTGTTTTATGTTCCGCAACCCGCAACTCGCAATTGCAGATTGTGGAACATTTTGGTCACTTTTTGAGTTTGTCCTTTCTACAACCCGCAACTGGCATCCTGCATCTTGCATCCCGACCTTTGATTTAAGATGATCCGACGACCCTGATTGCATCCAGTAGAATGGTTTAAAATTTTGATTTTTTTATGTCTATTAGTTATTTCCAAGTATTAATCTAGTTCTCGAATGCGTTATGCTTGATCAGACATGAAATCATTGAATACAATGATTGCTTAATGATTAAAAATTTGAGATTTGATTGTTAATCGCATGCGTTATTATGGAGATTTATTTGATCTTACGCCAAATTCTGATTGATGCATGATGACTGATATTTCATTCCCAAAGATGATAATTGCAACCTGCACATTGTAGACTTGCAATCATGCCAGTTAGTTACGCTCATTCGACATCAAATCTTGTTGTTTTATTCCTTATAAAGATTAGTATGAACAATCTGCTGGTTTATAATGTCTCATGCAAGGTTTTGTTAATTGATTCTCTGATATTTTCTTCTAATGATTGTATGCTGTAAGAAAAATGCAGAAGAATTTCAATATCTCGGTCAAACTTGGTAATGAGAAAGAGCTTCAGCCAGTGGAATACTCTGAACCTGTTTCTCTAGCATTTGATGCTGATGTTTCTGATAACAACATAGATAGTGAAGAGGAAGACTGTGAGATTCAATTTACACATGTTCGACTCTCTCTCAAGAAGCAAAAGACGAGTGATCAAGAATGCTGTGATCAATATAATACAATTGTTCAGGACTTAATCATAAACTTGCCACCTGTGATTCCCACAATTCCGCTCAAAGAAGATTCGATAGCTGATTTTTGGTCTTTGATGATATTCTTGACCATCGTCAATCCAAGGAAGCTTCTACAGTTCTCTTATCAGCTGCTATCAATAGCTCATGATTTCTCTATATCTTCCTCAGTTTATGACATAATTCTCTTGAGAGTGTATGGTGTGATTTTTTTCAAACTATATGATGCCAAATTGGCTTAATTTCCCAATGTATGGGGGATGGTTACATGTTTGGGCCAAGTGTCAGTTTATCCTTAGTCATTTTTAGAATAATCCCATTTTTGTAATCCCTCTTTTATGGGATATTTCCCTTGTAATATTATTTTGTAATTATTATTTAAAGGGTTTTAGATCTCATAGGAAGGGTATTGTTGGTTTGGGGGGATATCACCAAAAGAGACTGGAGATGCTTTGTTATTGCAGACTATGTAATGTTTTGCAGGCCTTAATACACAGTTAGTTTTCCTCAACTACCTCTTTTGTTATAATTTGTCAAATGTCTTTGATGGATTGTGATTTTGCTTTAACACATTTATAAGTACTGTTTATTATTTGCAATTGATAATATGCATTGATCTATAGTTTAGATGTCTCTTAACTTGTGATCTATGCATCTAAATGTTTTAAACGAATGTCTTTGTCTAAAACATTTTATCTATTTCTGCAAATGATTCAGATAAATCAGTAAATCAATGTTAATTTGTCAATTAACATTCCATATATAGGATAAGATTGTATGCACTTAATTCTTAAGTTATTGTTGGTTAATTGTCATTTGCTGATTGTATCTTAAGATGCCGAGTCAAGATCCAATTTTTCATGTCTGTTAAATTGGTGAAAAGATTTGGTAATTTTTAGATTAAGTTATTGTATGCATAAACAAAACACTCCTTTTTAGAATAGATTTAACTTAGTTTAGATTCTTTTCAAAGTAAACTAACACTTAGGATTAGTAAAACTCTTGTATTTCCTTGTGGGAAGACAGATCCTTCTTGGATCAAACACTCACAAGTGCTAGCGGAGGCCTTTGTATCCATGGGTGTGAACCACACCAAACAACTCGAGGATAGGGTAATACTTGCGTAGGATTATCTAAAGCCTTTGGATGGGTTTTCATCCCCTGTTGTTTGCCTTGGACACTAGTCTAGCACCTACTCACCTGAGGCATCAACACTTACATAGTTATAATTAGATACCTAGGGCCTAATTATTTAACAATCCCTTCTACAGGTCCCTATAGGTCCCATCACTAGCCCCAAGACTAAAATTCCTAGAAGATAATTACAAAAAAAATAAGGAATTTCCATATTTAAACTGATATAAATCTTCCGTATAAGATAATATAGAGTCACAAAAGAATGGAAAACTAGCTTCAAATGTGAGATCTCTTATTCATAAGTTTGTGTTTAAAAAAAACAATATGATTTGGGTTGCTTTCCACATTTTCCTAACATCAATGCAGGTTTTGAGAAAATATCACCTCATGGTAACTCAATATATTCATAGTGCATAAACAAAAATTCTTACTAACCTCAATCAAGTTTCTCTTGACATATGACCATTGCTATTGCAAGTCCCAAGTATAAGAAAATCAAACATAATCAAATATACATTATATGCCCTTGGTTAGTACCATTTGCATGATAAATAAATAACCCCATCATGAAATCAACTCATTTATAGTATCAATCTGAATTTGAAAATCATAATAACATAACCAACTTTGTTGACATATCAAAAGCAATAAACGGTCTTTATGATTACTAAATACATCATATCATGACTAACATAAAGTATCATATATAATATCAAGCTCCAAATTGATCCCAACACATTAGGCATAATTAAGGAAGAAAGTTTCAATACATTTGAAGAATATGGATGCATTATTAGGCTCATAAAATGTGTGCGCATTAGTAAAGGAGATCAACCATCAATTGTGGCCCATTTTCATTCATTCTCTTTACGTCCTTGCTCGATCAAAACACAACCGAGATTTCTCATTGACATGTGTTGAAGTCCTTGGATTTGATATTTTAAGAAGAAATCACCAATGGGGTTCTTGATTTGTTAGTGGATTCATTGGCATTTTTATTTTCCTTGGAAAAAAATTGCAATATATTTTATTATAAATAAAGTCCAAAAAGATACAAAAAAACATTGAATGTCCTCTCTCGGGACCTTCCAAATGATTCTTTACTCTCTATATAGAAATCTTCTTCTAGGAAAGAATTGTTCAAAACATTTTTTCCTAAAAGACATTAACCATTTATAAGTGGCCATCATCATCTAGGAAGACTGAGGTCTCTATGCTGAATATGGATCATAAAAGAAACAATTGTTTGAAAAACTATGAACACTATGTAGAGTTTCAATAGATAAAGATAATCCATATGGAACTGTATGGAAGATATAAGAAGAAACAAAAAAATTATCCCAGAAACAGGCTTGGGGCATGTGAAACCTCTCTATCACCCACCTTATCCCATCTGATCCATTGACACTCCTCCACTTGAATACCTGATTTGGAGAGTGAATCTGCTTGGGAATTCTTTTCCCTATAATTATGTTGAAATTCAACATTATAAAATAGATTTCTCACCCCGTAAATCTCATATATCGTAATTAAAAGGATATTTTATGGCAGTGTCCTTTCCTTTAGCCAATCTATAACCAATTTTGAGTCCCCAAATAACTATAAATTCTGGACTCCCATATGAATAGTTAGGATCAAAGATAACTTGAGAACCGTTAATTCTGATCTATTATTAGTACTATGTCCAATACCTACAGAAAATTTATACCAATGATGATCATTTAAGAAAAGGATGCCCCCCCCCCCAAAAGGAGGATTCCCCTGTGATGCACCATCAAAAAAGAGCCAAGGATAATATCTATCAATGTCTTCTACCACAATCCTTCTAACTCTAAGAGACTTATCCATCACTGGAAAATGTCTAATGAAAACCAATCCTTTAGCAGCATAAACAAATGGATAAATATAAATATCCTCAAAAGTGACCAGGTTCCTAGCCAGCCAAATGCAGTGCCAAGAAGTCCTTGAAAGCTAAATTGTTAGACCATAAATCAAGAGCATGTTCTAATGAGTTACCTGTCCAAATAAATTGAAGACTACATACATGTGAGGCATGATCCCACATCTCTGATATATAAGAACATGAAATGAAAAGATGCCCAATACTCTCATTATCTGCTTTACAAAGAGAGCATCTACCAGGTACATGCCAAAATTTCCAACAATTGTTTCCTCCAAATTCACCCTTTTTTGGTGGAAACAATTGTTGGAAAAAGGTGATTAAAATAGTTATTTTCACCAAAAACTAGCATGTTCTTCACATGAAATTTCATTAAGTTTGAAATTTGCTTTCTCCTTGTAATTTGAAATTTCGGGACTTGAATGCTGATGTGACAGGTGTATGAATTTGACATGTAAACCTTTCAGGTGGCAGGATTTAGCTTAGAATTATTTAGCATTATTTTATCTGAGACTTAGGAACTAATGCTTAATAAGCCTAGTTTTCATCTTCATTTGTCATAGGGCTCAAGGAACAAGGACCTTGCTCATTTCTTCATGGGATGGACCCCTCCTGACACTTAGCACAATCCTGGTGCTAACACCCTAACTGTCAGTTTTACGGAATTCCATTTGGAGCTTCCTAGCCTGAGATATGACCTTTGTTCCTAGGTCACTTGTTTAGGGCTACATTTTGGAAGAGGCAGAAACCCTAACTTCTACGAATCATTTCTCACAAAGTACAATGAATCTGAGGCTTAAATTTTTACATATGTTACATCCGTGTCTGATATTCGGCCTGTAAAAAATTCAGATCCTGAACCTTCTCCAAAACTGATTTATAGCGAAAGTGCCACGATAATTAGTTTTTTACTATAACAAGCCCTAGCTTCCAATTTGTCACAAGTGCAACACGTGTCGTAAATGCCATACAATGCCTTCCTTCATGCTAGCTCATATACCATGTTATTTTTTCATCCTTTAATTCAATATGATCTAGGATCTTAACTGAGAGAACAACATGTACAACATATCAAACACAAGAGACAATAGACACAAAGCATTTCACCGGGGAAAACCAAGAAGGTGAAAAACCCCACAACTTCCTTAGAGATAGAATAAGCACCAATACAAACATCACAAAGATGAATCCGCAAAAGATAGATGTCTTCAACAGCTACTCCTCCTCCACTTGTGCGCACTCCTCTCTCTCAACTATGTGAGTTGGATGAGTGAGTGAATGAGCAAATAGAGTGGTGCAACTGAGCCTATTTATACTTTAACTTAACCTTCCTTTTACCCTAACTGGGCCGAATCCCGAAGGAATTCTAATAAACCTTCCATTTAACTCATATAGGGCCGACCCCACTAAGGTGGTGTAATAAACCTTCAAATGTAAGTTACGACACTTACAAGATAACTTGCAACACTTGCAAATACAAATGACGACACTTCCAATCGGAGGAATAATACATCTTTGTTGGGGATACAATAAAGTACAAATGTAATACATACAATATACAAGCGAATATCTTCCGAAGTTACAAATACATCAACAGAAGGTTTGTTCAAGTTCCAATCAGTAGAAGTGTGAATTTGTGGTGTTTCTAGAGCGCATTGTTTGTGGGGATTTATGCTTGATTGAGGATGGTGCACTTGTGGCTTTCCTAATCTCATGAGGATTGATATAATAGCTATATGTCACTCATATTTGATAGGGGGTTCACTGTATATGGAAAATATGAATTTTGGGGTCGAAATATTGCTTGCAGAGGGTGCAACAATGGAAGTAAATTACTCATTTGAATTAGTAACTCTCCCAACAGTTTTGCAGTAGCCATTTCTACTATCTTTATAGTATTTATTTCTGTGTATTTGAGTTGATTTAGAATCCATCAATTTATTCTTTGTAAATGCTCCATTTATAGTAAAAATCATAGTGTTATTCCCCCTATCTTGTTTGTTATTCAAGCATAATGTAATCTATGAGCAAATTTGTTAATGTATGGTTGTGCAAATTGATATATGGATATGAAACCTTCATAAGAGTACTTGGTATCTATTAACAATCCATTTGTCTTTATTTGAGTGTGTTTGGAAGTATCTTGGGGGTATTTGGAAGTTCTATAGTTGCGAGTGTTCTTAATCTTGTACTGGTGTAAAAGGGGTCGAAAGTCACTTTCTGGTTTGATCATTTCTGAGTGTTTTTGGGTTCTTAAACCTATTCCAGTATGTCGGTAGTGTCATTCCCAATAGGAAATAGTTTTTATTTCATCCAAAAAGGTTTTCATATGCACAAGTTATGATTATTTTACCAGTCGATTAAATTACACTTTATGCTAACGCACCCTCAGTTATAAAGGTCTGTGTAAAGTGTTCAAAGCTTCCATAAAAGTACTATGAATTCCATTAGTGGTCATATTTTTATTTTTTGGGTCAAATTATATATGGATAGGAGGTGTTGGAAAGAGTTGGAAACCCAGTGTTCTATGCGGTTAGTTTCGAACTAGTTTCCCTAGTTTTGATTCCAATGGTTCTCGGAGGTTCCAAATGAGATAGTAGTCCTGATTTTGGGTAGGATATATTGCAAAGGTATTACAGATTTATATCATACCTGATTTAACACATCATAGTAGTTTGAAAATATACATTGTGTGATGCACACCATCATCCATATTATTAATATTCGGTGAACCATATAAAAGCCATTGTTTGGGATAAATTTGGGGATAAATTTACCCTCTATTGGAGAGTTGAAATTAATTTTTGAATATGGTTGTATAAAATTAATTGTTTGCTGTAAAACCTTCATATGTGTCCCTGGTGTCTATTAGTAAGAAATTGGTCTTGATTCGAGTGTGTTTGGAAGCATTTGGGTTTGGTTTGGAAGCTCTAGGGTTGTGGGTGTTCTTAATCTTGCACCGGTGATAAGGGGGCTGAAATTCATCTTCTGATTAGACTCTTTCTGAGTGCTTTGGGGTTATGATACCAGTTCCATTGTGTTGGGAGTGTCGTTTCCAATAAGAAACGTTTTTTTATTTCATCCAAAGATGTTTGTGTATGCCCAAGTTATGACCATTTTACCAGTTGGTTAAATTACAATTTATGCTTGCACACCCCAAGTTAGAAATGTATATGCAGTCTGAGTTATAGGGTTCAAATTTTCCATAAAATTACTTTGAAGTCTATTGGGGATTCATTTGGATATTTTTGGGTCCGTTCAAGTCAAATTTTGGCTATTAGTGTCATGTTCCTTCATTAATGATCATTGGATTGAGTTCCTAATCCAATCAATCCCTTGGGTTGAGGAGAAAATATCATTTACTTGGGGTTAATTTTGAGATTAAGGCATTAATTAGTTAGGAATTTTAATTTTCTTTGATCCTAAGTTTGAAATGCACCTGGTAGAATTAAATTTTATTAATAAGATATTTTTATTTTGAAATAAAGTGGATAATGCTCCACAAGTGTGCCTTAGAGGATAAGGTTGACTAAGAGTTAACTTGCAAGACAAGAAAAGATAAAGCAGTCAAAGCAAGGAAAGAAGGAAAATGAGAAGAAAGAATAATAAAGTGGCAAAGCTTATGAAGAGTAGGCAAAAAGCAGAAAAGTAGGACAAGAGCAGGACAAAGCAGAAAAGTAGGACAAAAGTAGAAAAGCAGGGCAAAAGCAGAGAAACGGGATAAAGCATAAAAGAAAGAAAAAGAAGGACAATGCTTTAAAACATGATAAAGCAGAAAAGCAGGACAAAGCAAAAAACAGGATAAGGTAGAAAAGCAGGACAAAGCAAAAAAGCAGGATAAGGTAGAAAAGCAGGAAAAATCAGGATATAAAAGCAAAAGAAGGAAAAGCAAAAGAAGGAAAAGCAAAATCAAAATCAAAGCCAGAAATCAAAGCAAAAGCAGAATGCAAAGCAAAGCAGAAAGAAAGGCAAAAGCTAAAGCAAAAAGCAAAGCAAAGCAGAAATCAAGGAAAAAGCTAAAGCAAAAAGAAAAGAAACCTTATCCACTCCATGAAGGAGCCTTAGCCTATATTACTTGCTCAACAAGTCATCTAAATATATAAAAATAGGATTACAACTCCATTTCACTTCTTTCGTCATTTTGAGTATTGGTCTGAGAGCAATTGTGCCTCGGAGACTTGGGAGATGTGCCCCTAGTCCATGCTGGATGATGTGACCCTTCTTCCAGTGAGATGATGATGGTATTCAACCACTATTATTGAGTTTTATTGTAGGTCCTGTATCTTATCCAAGGCTGGTTCGAAGTTCATAAAATTCTCATGAAGTCTATGGTTCGAATCTCAAAGCTTCTTGTTGATTTCCAGTGCTAGATTGTTGTGTTGAAGAGGAGAAGAGTTTTTGTAATATTTTGAGAATCCTATTGACTCATATATGATTTAATTACAGTAATTATGAACCTATGATATCATTCATAACATTTAATATTGCATAATTCTAAAATATTCTGAGTTTTCTCCACCCCTTCTAGATTTGCCTAGAATTTGACTAGTTTTCAGAATGCATTTAATAAATGAATGAGTCTTGATCCAAATGAAGTAATTCTTGTTCCTGGATTTGATTAATGTGTCATATGTAATATTCAAAGTCTCATATTAGAATTTCATTAGCCTTTATTAACTGTTTGGGAATCCTGAATTCTCATTAGTTGTGCAATCCTTGTAAGCAATTTTTGTGAGAATTATTCAGAACCTTCTCTAACTTTATGGAATGAAACCTGATTTTTTTTTTTAATTTAAATTGATTTTATTTATACTCCTAAATTCATAATAATTCACCCATAGTTTCCAGTCAATGAATGGTGATATACTAGTTTAACTATGTTGGGGTTCCTCTTAGGGTGTTCCCACTGAGTTAATCACAAAAGAGATTGAGGAACACCCTAAGAGGGTAGGCCAAGACACCATGCAAGCAGTTGTTCACAGTATTGAGATTGAATCCAATCATGAACACCTAAGCTTCTTTTTTGGATAGTTTGAGATACCTACAAGGGATATGGAAGATGGGATTGATAGAGGAAAAACCACTTATGGATTAGATTTGGAGGGAGAGAAAAGATCAACCCTTCAAGCATTCTATGAACATTATTATGGAGGAAAATAAAACTACACTCTAGTTGAGAGTGAACCTGGAGATTTGGTGGAGGAGCGCAACATGACCACTCCATTTCATGAATTGATAGAGGTGTCACAAAGGTATTACAACCATTCTAATTTTTTCATTCACCGGATTCCTTTGTCTCATCTTGATAGGGCAGCCTCTTCCAGTGAGAAGGTTGGAAGAAAATATCCATCTAGTGTTGAGATCCAAATTTTTGAGAAGGTTGAATTTTTAGAAGAGAGTTTTCATAACTCTCAAGAGTTGCATGAGCACACATGTGATCATATGTGTGTGGTTGATAGTGCACATGAAATTATGGAGCAACATCATGTTCGAGTTAAACATAAGGAGTCTTCAAATTTACAAGTGCTTGAAAAAAGCATTGACTTGCAAGATGATTTCCAGGAACCTATTTCACTCCAGAGAGATTATGAGCCTCTTTCATGTAAGGAGAACTTAGCCCCAATGAAGGTGGCTAATTACAATCCATTTGTATCAGCAAGAAAATAATCCTATTCATCATTGAATTCAATGGATAGCTACATCACGAAGATGGAGATCTGAGATTGTCCAAGACTAGCTCACATTTGGTAAGAGTTATTTTTGCATTAGTGATGGATCTATTGTTGCATTTGAGTTTTTTATGTTCAATGAGAAACATCCAAGGAATCTATGGATGCAATATAATGCTTTCCATACATTTCCATTCACACCTTGGAGGAAAAATTACATAGCGGATGAGGACTTATCTCATGGAATGAAATTCATAGTGAAGCATGGTGACACTGTGAGGGCTACTGAGGGCCTCGCCACCATTCAAGGCACAACTATGGACTAATTACATAAAATTGAATACATTGAGAAGTTCCTACAAAAGCATGATAAGGTTATTGAATACCTTCCACGTGGAAGACCACCTGCTGGAGTGAAGCACAAGGTCAAGTTGAAGATGGGTGTACCACCCAACATGATACCATCTCCCAAGCATCCCATTGCTTTGGAAAGTATAATATTTCAGCCACACGAAAGGTATCATATCATATTTGACATATCTACCATCACCATCATGAATGCAATGGCTAAGTCTACACCCCACTCCTTGTGGAGTGAATAGGTGGTTAAGGTCAATCACATCAGTCAGATGCATTTCATGATACCAATGAAGCTTAAGGATTGGAAACTTAGATTGGTAAGTGAGGTCCAAGTTTATAAATCTGATCATGAATGCAAGAATATAGTAGTGTATGTTCTTCTTTATTCAAGAAAAGACTTATTTTTTTGGAAGGTCATTTAGTAGCAGAATATCATAGAGGCAGATTTGCATATGAGCTGATAAATGGTGGGGTTCAAGAAGAACAGTTTAACATCATGGAGGATGGCATTTTTTGGGTTCCAAAGTCAGTTTTTATGGAGTATTTTATGGGGGCTACCAATTATTTGTTCCTAGAGGAGCACTTCCTTAAAATGGGAGTAAGGGACCAACAAAAGTTCACCCACACCTACAAGCATATCAAGAGGTTCAAAGGTGTGGTTAGAAAGCACATGAAGGAATATTTTGCACCAAGATTCACCAAGCTTTGTGTGAATCCAATTGCATTCAAGGTACCTTGGGCAAGGAAGAGGAATGGATGGGATAAGGACAAGTATTTTCTCAACTTTGATCTCCACCTTTGTTATCACCAATTTCAGAAAAATGAATAATTCCAATCTGACTATTCAAGACTTCTGAGCATGAGCACTAGTTTATTTGGGACACTTGAAGCATGGCACAAGAAAATTGGTAATCACACATTTATTCTTTTGGATCACTTGTGGGCTCACTATAGGCCATTGGTGAAATATTCTCCTAGTTTAGGGGTTGCATTGCATGCCTGGAAATAATTTACATTGTTTGAGTGTGAAGTTGGAGGAATAAAGAAAATGTATCTTAATATCATGCTTAAGAAAGGCGAAGCTAATGTATGCATGGAGAGGATTAACTCCACCCTTATTTGTTCCATCCCCAAATATGTGCACAAGAGATTTTAGCTCCATGAGAAGCATTATCCACACCATAACAAGGATATGCTAGCCCATATGTGTGAATTGGTTGAATACAGATTTGAGGGTGAGATGGAACTCAATGAATGGTAGAAACAATGGTTTGCATGTGATTCGATGGATGGGATGATTCATGAATAACCGCATATGAAATTTATCCACTTTAAACACCCTATCCACTTAGTGCTTGAGTCAATCTTAAAGAAGGATATTTCGGGAGTTGTTCAGTTCATGTTCCACTCTTAGTTAGTCACCATGAATGTTTGGAAACTCACATGACGGTGAGTAAGAGGTTTCCATGGAGGAGGTCCAAAGAATATGCATTAGAACATGCAGAGGAATGCATCATATGCCAACACCATGTTATGGAGTAAAATTTCTTGGTTGGCCATATTGATCGACAATAACAGTTTGGTGGCAGTGTACAAGTTTCTCAACCCCATGCTTTTTCATTGCTTGAGGACAAGCAATCTTGGGATGGGAGGAATGCCATGTCCCTTCATTGATGATCATTGGATTTATTTCCTAACCCAATCAATCCCTTTGGTTGAGGAGAAAATCTCATTTACTTGGGGTTAATTTTGAGATTAAGGCATTAATTAGTTAGGAAGTTTAATTTTCTTTTATCCTAAGTTTGAAATGCACTTGGTAGAATTAAATTTTATTAATTATATATTTTTATTTTGGAAAAAAGTGGATAATGCTCCACAAGTGTGCCTTAGAGGATAATGTTGACTAAGAGTTAACTTGCAAGACAAGAAAATATAAAGCAGTCAAAGCAAGGAAAATAGGAAAAGGAGAAGAAAGCATAATAAAGTGGCAAAGCTCAGGAAAAGCAGGGAAAAAGCACAAAACTAGGACAAAGTAGAAAAAGTATGACAAAAAAAAAAAAGCACAAAAGAAGAAAAGCAGGATAAAGAAGAAAATAAAGAAAAATCAGGACAAAGCAGAAAAGCAGGATAAAGAAGAAAAGCAAGAAAAAACAGGACAAAGCAAAAAAACAGGATAAGGAAGAAAAGCAAGTAAAATTGGGACAAAGCAGAAAAGAAGGATAAGGTAGAAAAGCAGGAAAAAGCGGGATAGAAAATAAAAAGAAGGAAAAGCAAAATCAAAAGAAAAAGCAGAAAGCAAAAGCAAAATCAAAAAGCAAAGCAAAGCAGAAAGCAAGGAAAAAGCTAAAGCAGAAAGCAAGGCAAAAGATAAAGCAGAAAACAAAGCAACCTTATCCACTCCATGAAGGTGCCTTAACCTATATTAATTTCTCAACAATTCATCTAAATATATAAAAGAAGGATTTCAACACCAGTTCACATCTTTTGTCAGTATTAGTATTGGTATGAGAGCAATTGTGCCTAAGAGACTTGGGAGATGTCCCCCTAGTCCAAGATGGGTGATGTGCCCCTCCTTCCTATGAGAGGATGATGGTATTAATCCAAGGCTGGTTCGAATTTCAAAAAGGTCTCATGAAGTCTATGGTTCGAATCTCCAAGCTTCTTGTTGATTTCCAGTGCTATATTGTTGTGTTGAAGAGGAGAGGAGTTTTTGTAAAATTTTGAGAATCCTCTTGTCTCAAATATGATGTAATTATAGTAATTATGAACCTATGATATCATTCATAACATTTAATATTGTAGAATTTTGAAATATTCTGAGATTTCTCCACCCCTTCTAGATTTTCCTAGAATTTGACTAGTTTTCATAATTTGACTAATAAATGAATGATTATTGATCCAAATGAAGTAATTCTTGTTCCTGGATTTGATTAATATGTCATATGTAATATTACAATTCTCAGATTATAATTTTGTGAGCCTTTATTGACTGTTTGGGAGTCTTGAATTCTCACTAGTTGTGCAATCCTAGTAAACATTTTTTGTCATATTTTTGTAAGACTTCTTCATAAACTTCTCTAAATTTACGAAATAAAAACTAACTATATGTTGACTGTAAATTCATTTTATTTATCCTCCTAAATTCAAAATCCTTCATCCATAGCTTCCATTGAATGAATGGTGATATACTAGTTTGCATATGTTGGGGTGCCCAGGAGCATTATAGTAGACTTCAGCCTTGCTGATTTCGAACCATCAATGGTCCCATTTATTTGTGCAAAGGTATTATTAGCCATCATATTCGTCCTCCCATACAGAGCACTTGATATTTCCCACCTCCAGTAAAACTAGCCCTCTGAATTCATTGTTTTTAGTTGAGTCTGGTAGGAGTTAGAGTTAGTGTATCATCAGCCCTTGTTGGTACATTACAATTAGGAAAGAATTTGGATCATTTGGGAGGATATATTGGTCGATCTCTATGAAAACCAGCTAAATGGATTATGCAATCTTGAGTCTTATGTATTAAAACTTTCATAACAAGTACTTCAAGTCTGTTAGTGGGCTAGTTGGATTGATTTGGATGTATTTGACTTATTTTGGGGATTCTTGGGAGGATTCGAAGGAATTAGGATCTGTTTGGAAGTGTTACGGAAAACAATGCTTTTTGGGCCAAAACATTGTACTAGTTTTCATAGTTTTGATTTTTATGGTTCTCGGAGGTTCCAAATGAGTTAATGTCTCTCTTATTTGATTGGGGACAATACATGTTGATGCATGATAAGATAATTTTCAAGAGATGGAGGATTTGGAGGATGGATTTTGGATTTTATCTTGAATGTCTATTGCTAGATGGTTGGACTGCAGGGTAGGCGTTCTGGTCTCTACTGAGAATTTTGGTTGCAACAAATAGTGCTGGACATGGAGGCATCTAAATATTTTTTTCCCTCTTTGGAGATTTTTCATGCATTTGATAATGGTTTTGCTTTAAAAAATTTGGGTTGTTGTTGAGATGAGAAGGGGCTAGGGTTCGGTTCGGTAAACTATTAGGGAAACTATGGTTGGTTTGTTCGGTCTCTTTATGTGGGAAGCAATTGATGGGGCAATTTGTGATGATCTCAATTTGGAAGAAGTTGGTTTTGAGTTTTGTGGCTTTGTCCAGGTCATTGTTTTGGCTTTCAAAGATTCTTTGTGGTGGATTTCTGTGGCTTCGAGGCTTTGTTGTTATGGATTTCTAGATTTTCGCTACCTTTGGCTTGTGCTTTTTGGGATTCCTAGTGTGATTTAAAACAATGTAATTAATTTTTGTATTCCATTTCACTGGCTTTTAAGAGTCTCACCATTGCTTGAATGTGTGTTTTCTTCGTATTTGATTAGAACTTGTTATTGATCGCTTTTTTGAATGCATTTTGTCTTCAATTGTGATTAGAATTTTTTATTGAAATTGTTGTGTATAAAGTTAGATAAAGAGCATGCAGATCTTGGAGGAATTGTTCTCTCTTTATTATGGTATTGAGGTTGAGTGTAAAGGGTTTTCGCATTCAGGATTCCATCCCATCTTAAACACGAAGCTATTTGCACATATATTGGTGTATTTTGTTAATATACAATTATAATTTTTGTGTGTTGGTTTGTAGACATTTCTTTGATAGCTAGAGATCGATATTTTATAGTGTTTGTGGTTGGTATATGTGGTCATGAATGCAGTAAACGTTTGCTTTTGCTTTCAATAAGTGCATAGTTCCCAATTAATATTGCTTCATTTCTTCTTGGTTATGAGATGTTTACTGATGTCGATCTACATATGAATATTTTATAGCATGTGTTAGTTGTATCTATGGTCATCGATGAACCTAAGCTATTGTCTTTGTAAAAAAAAGTAGAGGAAGAATAAACTTCTAGGGCATGTTTTTGGAGGGTGTGTTGCCCATTTTTATAGTAGTGAAAATGAATATCATGATTCCATCTATGCCATTATTTATAGTCTCATGATGTTGGTAATCCCCATATTCTACACCAAATCCTTTTCTTCCATGATTTTATAATGCCTTAATCTTGCAAGAAATGAAACCTCCAATTGTTGTTTTGCATTTATATAAAATCTAAGATACTGATATTGCTTGGGATATTATCATCTCACAAGATGTTGGATAATTTAGTGAACACAAGATGATACAAGCATAAAGATAACCCTTGAACTATGCCACAATCCCTATATTCAGCCACAACATACCTAGCCTAACCAAATGGCATATATATGGTGCATTTTGAAATATAGAAATCCCCCTTCGAGTGTTGTATTTTAGTATTTTCAGTCCAAATGTGACATGTTTTAGCTATAGAATGACGTCAAAATGACACACAACTTAGGATAGTGTTGTAGGTACAACAGATACCATGATTCATTTGATCATGGGAGCCCCATTATTGTAAATACGAAGGTATTTAGGTAAGTTTTTAAACTTTGTTTGTTATGATCTCATGCCCTTTGATCCTGGTTTGTGGGATTATCATCTTTTCCTTTGAATATTTCTAAGTTTTTGGGTTGTTTAATTGATTTGCAGAAAGCCTTAGATTCTTTGAAGTATTATTTTCTTCCCGCAAATCCAAATCTTGAAAACCCGAAATTACGGATTGCAGGGATTGTCTATTCTTTCTTTTGGATTTTCGTCAACCCGAAATCCACAACCCGAAATTGTGGGTTGCGGGAAGACTATGTTAATATTTTGGAAATTTCGATTCCGCAACCCGAAACCCGAAATTCTGGATTTCAGATTGCGGAATGTTGTTAGGTCAATAAATTGCTTTGTGTGTTTCCGAAACCCGCAACCCGCAAATTGCGGATTACGGGATGCAGAAAACGCTATTTCAATTTTATACATTGTTTTTATTTCTGAATCCCGAAACCCGAAATTTCGGGTTGTGGATTTCGAAAACACATTTTTTCATTGTTTTGCAATTTGTAAACCCGGAACCTGCAACTCGCAAATTGCGGATTGCAGGAATTTCGAATAAAGTTTGAAAATAAAAATTATGAACCTGATCCCGCATCCCGTAGGGGCTAATCACAGCCGTTCGTTTCTTTTAAATCTATGGTCCATATTTCATCCATCGAAAAACGATAAATATACGATTTTTCCTATTTTTTCTTTATCATTTTAACTGTCGGAATTCGCTTTGCTACGTGGATTTTACTGTCGATTTCTTACCTAGGTCATCCTCACGATTTTGCAGTTATTTTCAAGTTGGTTGTTTTTCAATTTCATATTTACTATTACGGTTTTCTTGTTCATGGTTTGGTTTTGATTTTTGTTTTACTTATTTATCAGAATTTCCAAGCTTCGCCAAAATGTCTCAGAATACTCGGTCTAAAACTCTTCACAGGGATTCACTGACCAAAGACCCCAATTTTGGTATCTTCTCAGACACTAGCGAGAGGGTCACTAAAACCTACCAAATGGACTACGCCAAAATCTATTCAATTTTTTATAATGACGGCCTTTCCGACATTAAGGAAGATAGACCTACGTATGATAGGGCTTCTCAAATCCATGCCAATGCTGCTTGACCCGCTGTCTTACCTTAAACAGACCCTGTTAAATGGATTGTAGAAAATGCCGACCCTAAAGATCGGTCATTCGATGACAGCACGGGGTCACAATTGACAACCTTCCATCCTGAAGTCTTCATCAAGGCTTTTGCTCTTAAGCCGGTTGCACAAATCCTTAGCCCTAAATTCATAACATCCTCTAAAACCAGGTACAATTTTGATGAAATGATGAAATCATGGATGGTTAAACCTAGCAATTTTGTGTCGAAGGCTGATAACCTCTACCTGATTATTTGGTTTAGGGGGCCTTACTCTTTGCTAGAAGCCATGCTTTTCAGGCTCTTTGGCCTTCCCAATTGTTCATATTTTAAAGTCGGATGGGCTCCAATAGCTCATCATGTGTTAACGACAGGAGAATCCTTCACTCTGGCGTCTATCCTGTCATCAGAACTGAAAACAACAATTCAAGATTATCAGAAGGCCCCTGCCTTGATAAAGCCACACTTCTTCTTGTCAACTTTCATCCTTGATGTCTTTTGCTCTGAGTTCCAATATCCTAACTTGGGATGGAATTGGACCCCTGAAGCTCCACCAATTCATATATATCATGCTGCACTATGGGAAAGTAATTATGTTCCCCTGCTCTATGATATTTGTGACCATTTCATGGGCACTATTTATTTCAAAACATTCAAACAGGAAGCTCTCTCCTTTTCAGCTGATGCTAGGACCTTCATCAATACAATTGGTGATTGGTATGTCTATGAGTCTTTTTCATACATCAGAGTTTGGGGAAGTGACACTGTCCACCTTCTGCCCATAATAGTGCCTGACAGATTGGTCATTCAAGAAGTCTCCTATCATACTATCATTGATGGTGTTTACAGGAAACTTACTTGTCCCAAAAAGAGAGGTTGGCCTAAATTCTCTTTAAATCTTGGGCCATTACTCATCCCCACCTCAACTTGGCCTACAGTGCTTGGTAATTAGATGGCTCCTTTGAATTTGGGTAAAGCTCCCAAAAGGAAACATGATCCTAAGAAATTCCTGGATGCACATTTTAAACAATATCATATGAAGATGGATTATGTCCATGAAGAAGTCCCAGATGATTGCATTTACCAAGGAATGGATACATTTTCTGAAGTCTTGGCTAGGGCCAAGAGCATAGAAGAACAACATCAGATTATGGCATATCAGAAAGAAATTAAAACTAAATTCTATAGGCAAAGGACAATGGAGATGAATCTGATTAAGCAAGTGAGAAGAGATAAAGAACAAAAGAAGCTCCAGCAGGCTAATGTTCCTCTAATGCTTACTTATACATATTGATATAAAGGTGAATCTCCCATGGAGGATCCTCCTCAGGTAAAAACAATTGAGCAGGTTAAAGCTTTGTTGCAGACCTCTCGTCATTTCTAGCAGGAGTTGGAAAACCTAACTTCAGTATTGAGCACTCAAACAGTTGAACCTCCTAAGCTTGTTGTGGATGTTCAAGTGACTGTTATAGCTATGCAAGTAGCTGATGATTTGATATTGGTTGAGGTTAACCCAGCTAAAAGACAGAAAATTCAGATCCCTACATCACAGGTTCCTACTGTTGATCTCATTGACAGTGATGTTGATGATGGACCCAATCCTTCAGTATCAGTGATTGAAGAAGTGACTCAAGAAGTGACTGAAGGAGCAACTCAAGAAGTGATTGAGAAAGTGACTGAACAGGTAACTGAAGATTCACAAGCAGTTACAGATTTGCTGGATACGATTGAGATGGATCATCCTTTTTTAGATCAACAGGTGTTGGAGGTTACTACTGCCCCTGACATCATAACTTCATCAATTTTGTTGTCATCTATTCATGATCTTACTGCTTTGTCCCCAGGGGTTATCCCACCATTTTCTATATCACAACTATTTCATACTCTAACTTCCAAAGCCACCCCATTTTCAGATAACTCTGTCCCTTTTTCCATTCCCTCATCTATTTTTGCAGAAATCTAGTCTTCGACTGTCCCTTAGCAATTACCCATACCTACTTTATCATTACTCACTATGGATGAGCCACCCTCAATTCCCTCCTCATCATCACTTGCTAATGATGATCAAGTTCCAATTTCTGAAGCCTTCACTTCAATCCCTTCTCCAACCACTGTCCCATCAGTTCCTCAGACTGTCTCTCCCCCTCTGACTATTCCTCAAGTTACCATGCCTATACCCAATCCCATGGTCACTCAAACTCCTTCACTAATTTCAAGAGAAAATGTCATCTCAATTACTTCTGAAATCATAACTGAATATGAAGATGATGTTGTAGTCCCCCTTGGACATTATTTCTATAGTAAGTAAAATAAGGCAGTGGTAAAAAGGGGTAAGAAGAGGAGCAGGGATCAAGGTGGATTAGAGGTATCTGTTCCTTATCAAATAGTATGGGATCAGCAAACAAATGATCCAAAGACAAGAGCAATTGAGACAACCACAGCCTTAGGAGCATTTGCTGGTGCAAACCTTGATTCAGTCTAGATATTGAATACGGAGATTGATCAAAAGAAGGAGGAATTGGAAAGGCTTGAAGAGGAGCTGGTAAAGACCAAAGAGGAACACGAAAATTATGTTGATGATCTTAGGAGGATATGGGAAGACAGGTTGGGAGATTTGGAGTGAAGCAATACCTCTCTGTAGGCTAAACTTCATGATGTACAGGCTGAGAATTTTGATAATACTCAGAAGATAGCCTCATTGCAAAAGCAATGCGAGGATGCAACTGCAAGTGTAGCCTCTTCTACTTTCTTTAAGTTGTCATCTTAGGAATTTAAGGATTTGGAGAAGCTATTTAACACCCTAGATGAGATCAGGGAGACTCATATAATTTTTGGTAAGATGTATGGCACCCTTGAAGAGCAGAAAGCCAAACGGTTGCAAGCTTCTCAGGTAAGTCAAAATGTTAGTGAGTGGCATATCAAGGACATACCAGAAGGCTTTCCCATTCTTAATAGTTTTTAGTTTAAGAAAATCAGAGCTGTGTTGAACACTTGGCAAGATTTGAACGAGTTAGTTGAAGATATTTTGAAGAAAGCAAAGGCTATATGCAGCAGGCAATGGTATGCAGCAGATAACATCATGGAGATTATATAGTTTGACGCTATGGAGCTCATTGAGGATTCTTGCCCGCCTAAGTTGAAGGTTGAGCAAGTCGAACGCAGGTTTGAAGAGGCCAAAGAGAAAATTTAGCACCTTGGATAGGTCAACATTGATGATGTGGAATAGTTAATTCGGAAACCGGTCAGCATAGAAGGAAAAATACACATTTTCATTCGTATCTGGCATAAGTTAGCTAAGAATGAGATGGAAACATTCGAATGTAACGCCCAGCTGGGGCTAGAATCAACTAACTATCCAAATGTGGATGAGTTGTTAGAGATTTCAGACAAATGGCAAGTTTTTCTAGGCCATTAGTTTATTTTTTATTTTGTAATCCTGGTTTGTGGGAATTTACTCGTATTATTATTTTGTAACTCTTATTTAAAAGAGATGATCTCTCATAGAGGGGGATGATGGAATTTGGCGACAAAATCTACAGGAGAGGCTGGAGATGCTCTGTTTTGATACATGCCAAGTAATTTCTTACAGAATGTCATAAAATATAGTAAAGTTATTTTCATATCTACTTTTGTCTATTTAGTCAAGTTTATTTGATAAATGTGATTTTCCTCCAAATTGCTTATCTAATGTTGTTTTGATCTTTTTGCAATTCATTAAGTGCTGTAATCTGTAGTTCTGGTTTATCATTGCTTATGATCTGTGTGTTTATGAAGTTTTAAGAGAGTTTATTCAATTAAAACTTTTATCGATTTTGCAAATGGTTTTTACAGTGAAAATATAATTGATGTTAATTTTTCAATTAACATATCAGTTACAGGTCAAATCTTGAATGCATACAACCCTCAATTTGCTATTAGTTAATTTTTATTAAGTAATCGTAACTTGAGCAGTTAAGGCATTGATCTCTTTCACATTTATGTTTAATTGATGAATGTTCTTACATATTTACATAACAAGCTGATCTGCACCTATCTCAAAACACTTCCTTAGGATAGATCTAACCTAGTTTAGATTCCTTTAAGTAGATTTGTGTTTACAGACCTTTTACACTTTGTTTTGTTCATTAGAAAACTGATCCTTTGGATCAAAACTCATCTACTCATAGAGTGCCAGCAGAGGCCAAATATCCATGGGAGATTACTATACCAAACAGGCTGGGGATAGAGCTGTCCTTGCGTAGGACCTTTTGAAGCCTTTCAGTCTGGGTTTTCCCCCTCTGTTGAGAGCTTTGGAACCCATTCCAACACTTTACATACCCTGCACATCCGAGGCCTCAACAGATAGATGTTGGCCCTAGTATTTGTTATGAATGGTCAACCGGTCGTATTTCTAGGGAAACTACATGCTAAATACTATTACTGTGTTTGTAGCAGGATAGGAAAATGTTGATTGTTTCTAGTCTTTTGCTGATCTAGAGAAAAAGAAGACTCAAAATAGTTCCTACTTCAGATCAATTTTCCAATGAAAGGTAACACAAAGTTTATAGATTTGATGGATTGCATTCTTGGAGAGCATGACCTCTTCAAAATTTTTACATAGAACCTCAATTAAACTGAATTTTCAATACTACTTATGAGGGTCTTCTAACTTGCATGGATGGATCATGTGAGTACGACTAACTACCTCCCTCAATGCCAAATGTTGTTAGCATCATAATTTCTTTTTATAACTTAGAAATCTGTCTCAAAACAACAATAGTTGGAGAACTAATGTCATCCAACATGAATTTTTTGTCATAGACAAAGTTTAGCAGACAAATTTCCCTGCCATCAATAACATAAATAGTTTCCCCAAAATTGGCTAAGAATGGACTGCCATACTAGTGTCAAACACACTCTTGTAAGCTAAGGCATTTCATCATCACGTTAGGCATATGAATGCAAGAAAAAAACTATTATATAGGAAGAATGGCTACTAGAGAGTGCACCCATAATCCATTCGGTGTTCCATAGATCTCATCATGGAAAATCCTATCAAATTGTGATGAAGGTCGCATGTGTAATCCTCATATTATATGAGGGGTGACAAGTCCTACCAATTCAAAACTTCCATGATATTCAAGGCAAGTTTTGATTGATTTGTTTTCTAGTTCATTACCATTTAGGATATGGAGAAATCTATCTTTTCTATTGTGGATTCTAACATCACCAAAGTTGGAAATCGCTAATCTACGGAGAGTACAAAAATTGATAGACACATTTTCTATTAGATAGAAGTAGTCAATTCAATATGCATGTTGTGTGCTATCAAACCTTAAAACAAAGATTTTGTTCGTTCTGCGAGGTTTTTGTTCAGGGGGTTGCATGAGTTTGTCCCAGATAATGGAAGCAAGAGAAATACATAAAGGGATTCTCATTGAAGAACATGGAGATCAAGATTATCTCCCAATAGTACCTATCATCCATCTCCATTTGTGTCAATGGTTAGTGGACCATGTGCATTGGAAAAAGACCATTGAGTTAGTGTATTATGTAGTTTTGGATTTGTTTCATCAAATAAATTAAAATCAATCTTGTCAATTTATACTTTATCTATATTTACTACTTTAGCCACACTCATGCCAATTAACTATGTTTTATGCATGTCTGCACAGAAAACATTGCTGCCAATCAAAGGAATTTAACACAAACAATGGAATGCATTGGTCAATGCTTTAAGTTACTCCAAGAACATCAATTTATTGCCTCTTTTTTTGGGAATTGTTGTTTTTTATCTCCGAACTCTCAACAAAATATGTCAATGCATAAGTGCAATAGCTTTTCACAACTTCTAGTTACATAGACTAAATGCTTTCTCCTTTTATCACACTGATAACATTGTCATTAGACATTCAAACACTCTGCAACATTTTTTATTTAATAACAATATTGATAGCTGTTTTTTTCTACATGATTTTGTGTTTTTGTCCAATTAGGTTTGCTTGTATGCATATAGCACAATTTCAGTATATCAACAACATGAATGTCTGTCTATGTGAATAATAGTTTTCATTGCTCTGTTGCTTTCAATCATCTAAACAAAACTACACTTAAAGTCTTTCCTTTTGCAACATTGTTTCTTTGAGAAATGCCAACAATCTATTATAAATTATGCATGAACTTTTTCTACTTTGTTTTGCATTATCGTTTCATGTCAATGGACTGTCAACAAATTGAATAAATGCATATAGTTGAATACAACAAGCAAAATGCAAGACAATTGAACAATTGTAAGTTATGTAGATTAAATTGTTTTCCATTATTGAACAATTTGATTAGTCTATTTTACTTCATTAACCTCACTTCTATCCATGTAACTTTGTTCCAGCATAAATGTTTGCCCATCTAAATATTTCTTCTAAATGCAATATTGCTTCAAATCATTTTGTCCTATGCATTTAAGTTGATTCCAACATAAATGGAAAGTGCCTCTAAATACTTTGTTGCCTCAAATCAGTTGAATGGTCCGTTGCTTGTGAAAGCTTTGTTGCTTCTACTCAATCGCTCCTAGCTATTTGCAAAGGTCAAGGACATTACCACGTGGTGGTTCTTGTTTTTAATGGATAAGATTCATTACATATACTCAAAATTTTTATTCAAATCCTCAATTTTAATATTGATAGAAAAATAAAAATAGATTTTGATATAAACAAGTTGGATCCTAAATTATATACCAGAGTTGCAAGATATGTTTACTCGTACAACACGTAATCAATTATATTAATAATTACAAATATGAAACTATAAAAGTTTGGGCATGTAACAAAGTAGAAGATAACATCAAAGAGAACAAATACATTGCTGTGAATATCTAACACAAAAATCCAAGAATACCTATATATATTTTTAATATATTACCACAGCCATTAACCATCCATCTCCAAAATACTCTAAGCCAAACAATAATTCACAGAAAACCTAAAGCTTTGAAACATGCGTGCCAAAAATTTGGGAAACCTAAAGCTTTGAAACATGCGTGCCAAATTTGGGTTGATTTTATTGGACCAAAATTTGAAGTATTTATGCATTTTGTTTTCAGTCAAAATTTCATTGGCATCCGGTCTTCAAGAAAGAAGATAAGAAGTGACAGACCGAATGCGTAAAAATCTGAGTGGCCAACCATCCGTCTCACTCCGTGTTTCCAAGAAACGTTCTGTCACTCTACAATGGAAATAAGCTTTGTATGACAAAATGCATAAAAACTTTAGTGGCCACACATGTGTATCACTCCATGAGGATCCTAGAAACTTTTGTGGTCATTCTCGTCTGTAAATAAAGAAAAGTTGAGAGGCGTCAAACCCCATCTTCAATCTTTGAAATATCTGTCAGGAATCATATTTAGTGTACAACTTATTGCAAATAAGAAAAAATAACTCAAACAAACTCCTTATGAACAACTTATTGCAAATAAGAAAAAATTACACTGGACAAACCAAAGAAACTCCTTGTGAACAACTGATTGCAAATAAGAAAAAATTACACTTGACAAACCAAAGAAATTCTATTAAAGTAGACATGAAATGCTACACTGTTTTTATTCTTCCTCTTCTTAAAACGGAACAATGATGATCGACAGAATTTATCCTCCAAATCAAGTCTAACTTGGCTGAAAAAGAATAAAACCCTTTACAACTCTCAATATAATTTGTACACATAAAAATATTATTTAAGATTATTTGTACACAGAATTGCCAATTATCTGACCTCTTAAGTGGAGACTGGAATGATCAGGTGACATCGGGATAAAGGCCACGAGAATTACTTGTGTTAATATGGGGGACGGGGATGCTGCGCCCAACCGTAGACTTCACGAGGAAGTTGCCCATTTGAGAGCAAATTTGGGGCAACGTTGAAGAAACCCATGCTGGCCGAATCGGGCATCTGCTGTGGCAGCGGCGGCGGCGGCGGTGGCGGTGGTGCTGCTGTCAAATCGGCTGAATGGGAGAGTCCTCCGTTGGGCTGGAGTTCCTCCTCCTCATCGAGCGCCAACAATTCGTGACGGGCGTTACGGAATGTAGCAGCCGTGACCACGATAGGGCCGGAGGCCACCAGCGCGCCTACGACTCTCCCTCCCACAACTTGTCCCTGTCCGCCCGCCAGATAAACTGTGAGACCCGTAGCCCCGGTGGTGTCGGGCGCGGGCAGGAACGTCCCAGACAGGGATAAGATCTCGTAGCGTCCGTGCAAGGTAACGACCGCGCTAGCCGTGGCCGGCTGCCGCACGGTAACGTCGTTCACCGTTCCGCTTGCGCTGAGAATGGAGATTCCTCGTTGCTGCCTCGCTGCGAACGTTGCCAAGCTCTGCGCTACGTCGCGGCCGCTGACAATCTCCAGTACGTGAGCTCTGAGGACGTTGGTGCTCTCCTGCTTGACAATCATCAGGGGCTTCGCCTTGTTCTTGGACCCTGGCGGCCTGCCGCGAGGCCTCCGGCTAATCTGCACCCCGACCTCATCGCCTTCCTGAGACTTACCGGCAGCATCACTGTTGTCGTCGGTGTTGCTGTCCCGTTTTCGTTTCTTGGATCCGCTGTTAGAGCTATTCTCGTCTTCAGAAATAAGCAACTCTCTGGTTTGCAGCCCGTTGGCGTGGCCATTCCCGTTATTCCCGATACCAAGACCGGGAGCATACCCAGGCCCTGGTCCTGAGCGGGCGCCCGGAACGACTCCCGCCATCGCCACATTCCCTGGCCACCACCGAGTTGCCAGGACTGCGTCCCTGGATTCACCACACCAAAATCTTTGTATCTTTCACCGACCTGAACATACAATTTCAAACTCCCTTCCTTCAATTCACGCCTCGCTAGCTCTCGGTCTAATCCGACTCTGATCGATTAACACAATCCAATGAGCCGCGGATTCGATTCCCACAGAGCATAAAGCCAGTCCAAAGGACCTTCACCTTGGCGTCTAATCTTTCTGAGAAAGAAAAGAATAAAGAAAAGAACAGCAGATCTACGGTGGAGTTTGCGGACGAGAAGACCGTGGTGTTTACAGGGGGCTGTATTTATAATGAGGGTAAGTTGGGAATAGGGTTAGAGCGTGGGGCAGGGTGAGCGAACGCGGGCATACCGCTTCATCGCTTTCGTTCTCAGCTATTTTCTAGGCACTCCAACCATTTCTCACACTTTTCCTTTCCTCGGGATCACGAAACCTGTGTCTGTACACTACAGGAGTTAGAGTAACTAGAGGAGTTAGAGTTGGAGAAGATTACTAAGTCCAGTTTGTTTCTGTACACGAGCGGAGTTGGAACTCGAGAAGATTATTAGTTGATAGCAATAAACCTGGGTCTACGATAACCTAAACCCTTCATATCCTCAATCCCTCAACATAAAGTTTGAACAAATGATCTGATGGAAACTAAACCCCACACCAGCCACAAGCCAACTAGGCTATACCATTTCTCATATTCATACCCACTTCTTCCCAACTCTCAACCACTCAAAATCGAAAACCCTTTATGTCATTTCAATCAAGCCACGAGGCCCCTTGACAGTCCTTGCCATCAATCTTAGGCCATGACATACCTAACCAATTTCTGTTCTCCATTAGTTTCCAAGTGTCATGCAAATTTGTCATGCCTATGCCTCTGCCCATACCCAACCCTTTCTACTAATTTGATGCAAATCAAAATCTTTATTTCATCAACATCCATAAAAAGTAGCTAAATAGATGTTATTTGTTCATTTGGTGTGATCATATTCTCAAAAGAAATTACCCATCTTTATTTCATCAACATCCATAAAAAGTAGCTAAATAGATGTGAGTTGTTCATTTGGTGTGATCATATTATCAAAAGAAATTACCCATCTTTATTTCATCAACATCCATAAAAAGTAGCTAAATAGATGTTATTTGTTCATTTGGTGTGATCATATTACAAAAAAAAATTATGTGTTGTACCTACTTTAGGAAAATCAAAATCTTTGATGTCTTTCAAAATCCATAAAAGGAATAGAAATGATGTTATTTGCTTATTTGGTACGATTGACAATAGCAATATCAGGTAAGTGGGTAATAGCTTTAATCAATTAAAGTTGAAATACTGATTCATTTAACCGTACCCTTAAAAATGACATCTGTGATTTGTCCTCTACTCCTTTATGATATGATGCACATCAAAGTCCATAAAAAGTAAAGTTGATGTTATTTTTAACATGTTTGGATTCACATTACCAATATTAGGTAGGTAAATGCTCCTAAAATGTCCATGTTCAAGGTTTCATTGATTTAAGGGTCCCATGAAAATGGCATCTCCTCATCATACAAGGACATTTCAACATGAAGCCTTCTAGTATTAATCGATTCATTATGGCAAGCAATTTCTATAAAGATATAAATATATATATTTTTTTCTTTTTCATGTAGGGGTTTTAAAGTAAAGGACCGCTTTAACGTTTTAGTTACCAAAGTACTAAGGTATTAATTATTTTCTATCGTTTCGAGTATTCATAAATTCATATTGAAGTAAACTAACCGATTACAAGATTTCTTTATATGGAACGAAATACCTTTTTTTCTATACTAAGAAAATATTGATTTGGATAAATAAAATTTTCTTTTACAAAGTGAAGAAAACATAAATTGCTATGGATGATTGTGGGAGATATGTTTCCTTTAAGAGAGAATTTGCCACAAATATTATAAGATCTTATATGATGATAAAATTAAAATTGATACTTATATTAAAGGATAATGTATTTCTATATTTAAGGATATTTTAAATTTATTTATTTAATAAAATTAATTATCAAATAAAAAATAAAATTAAATATAGAAATGTAAATAAGAATTTATTTTCTAAAATAATAAAGTTGAAAGATTGTTAATAATAATATAATTAATAAATATAATAAATTTATAATTATTATTATAAATATAAACAACAAAGATTAAACCATAAGATTAGGACTTTTAAATCATTCCTCCTCCCATCAAAGTGTTGAGAGGAATTAAACTAATGAGAAGAGTTAAACTAACAATTGCATAAAAAAGATACATAAATAGTAGGGGAGAATCTAAGATTAACACGCCAAAATAGGGGAGAATCCAAGGATATCGGATTGCTCAAGAAAATTTTCAATGATTCCTTTTTATGTCACTAATATTGATCATTCCTCTTTATCATGTTGCATTGATATCCAAATGCCTAAGATCACCTCTTATAAAGTTATGGCCATGGTATTGTCTTATCTCAATACTGTTCATGTCTTTATTAGAATACATGAGACTTTAATTATCAATATAACCTGTACACAATATACAAGAAAACTTAGCAAGGATTCCAACAATGTATATCATTTAGGGCTCAAGATCGTAACACATTAATTGATCAAGTTTGTTTTGTAAAAGGATTAGACTATATTAGCATTAATCATTATGTAATTTATTTTATATTTGTTACTTTAATGGTTATAAATCAAAATTGCACAATTAAATTAAAGTAATAAATATTAAACATTATGTAAAAGTAAGTACATAGAATAACTTCCAACAATTGATTTAATTGACTTTTATTTAAAATTAATGGCAAATGCTCCTGATACATTCATAAATCCTATGAATATGTTTCTAAATGACACAACACTACCACATCTACATAAGATGAAATAAATGGAGAACAAAAGGCCCTCATTACATCAATCTCTTAAATGTTTATGTTATGAGGCCATGCTTGTTTATTTCCCAACTCTTTTCATTTTTTTGGGTAACACAAACTTTATTCAATTAATACATGGTTAAAAATCACTTTTTAAGCTTCTAGATATAATTTAGGTTTCATGATTTAAATATTGAAAGCCAATTCAAAAAAATGAACATGTAGAAGAGATTTTAAGTTTTATGTTGTGTTCTATGTTTGGCTTAGGTGCACCATTGAAACTCTATATTTTCTGATAAGATTTTGAGGAAAGGTAAAGGAATATGCATTCTATATTATATAAAAATTTCAGACCCTGAATCTAAGTCTTGAAGTCACATTAGTCAAATCACTAATCCCATTTACTATAGAGATCTGGAATTTTTTACACACTAGCTTTGGACATATGTGTGGTACCTAAACTTAATATTTTTTTATAAAAATTGTTGGCAATGTATAGAAAGGTGTCCTCTACAATATGTCCAAATTTCAAAATCTAATGCCATCATGAGAGCACACTAATTTAAATTCTAGACACCTATTGAAAATATGGAAAACATTAAATAAACCAGAAAAATTAAAAATTTATTTGTAGGTGTGTAGGATTTCCAAATCACTAGGGATGCTCTAGCATCAAACTCTTACATTTGAAAATAAGAGAGTGTGTTGATCATAAGGATTTTGATAAAACAACAATTGTTGGTTGATTGGTTTTCTTTTTCATCGTTTTACTTTGTGATTCACCTATTTATTTAACTCTATCATATTTACCATTATCTTCATTTACTAGAATATGATATTTCATTTGAATTATTGCAATTCAAGATGTAATGCGATTGTTTCTTCATATTGATTCATTTACATGATTCTTAGTGTCTCAAAATATTCCAATACAATTGAGCTTACTATCTGCAAATGCATATGCCCTATAGGGATTACTACCTCCCCATCATCCTTATTAATGCAACCATCAATGCTTGTTTTCCAATCCTTTCAATACCTCATAGGACCATAGTACTACACAATAAATCAACATCTAAGTTATTATTCATTGGACAAATAACTTCATTGACTTGTTATTCAATAAAGATATATGTATTTATCTACTTCTTCTAAAAAATCCATAGCACAATCATTTTCTACATCAATTTGAGACTAGACATATTTACCACATGAGTCTATTTATTATGACCCAAGGGAGAATATATAGGCTTAAATGTATATGATATGGTCCCAAGTGAGGAATATATGAGACTAAATGTATATGTAATGAAGTAATTGTATATGTAATACGGTCGTCCTATTGAAGGGTCCACATGTGAAATCAATGAATAAGTATTTATAGAGGTAATGCAATCATTTTTAAGGGATCATGTGAATTGGATGCACACATATATTGAGGTTTATGGAGTAGGTTATCCTATTCTTTAAGAATCTATTGCATAACCCATCTCTCTTATCTATCTTCGATTTGTGATCCATGTTTACATTTATGTACATGGTATCTACTTTGATATATTATGTTATCATAAGGATTTGGTTCAAAACATTATTCCTTAAGAATACATATTCATTAATGGTCCATCATAAAATTCACACAACAAGGACATCATTATAATTACCAATGTTTCATTTTCATGAGCATCTCCATTGTCTATGTTCCTTTATTCAATATTCTACTATTGGATTTGCATATATAACACAACACAAATCAAGGGAAAACAAAAGTTTCCTCCACGCCATCTTTCAACATCAACTTATAGTGTTTTGTAATATTTTTTCTTTCTTGTCCATTTGTCTTCAACAATGACCCCCCTTCTTTTCTAAACATAAACTTAAACATGTTTGTATTAATCAAATGAGCACAACTATACTTTAGAGCATAACAAAGCATATCATGGTTACTAGAAGGATTCTCTAATTTTCTAACTTAATCCAACCCATATTGTTCTTGTTGTGAACAAAATATTCAAAAACTTCTTGTCTACTTTCCAATATACTTCTATGGCCTGAGTACTATAGATTTTTACAAACTAGTTACATAAAAGGACATAGAAAAAACATTGAAACGGGTTGATTTAAACAAAACTATCAAAGACTTCAAGAACATATTCATGCTTGGCCACCACGATCACAAAGTGGATAGATAAAAGAGACTTCTTCCATGGACCAAGCTTCATCTAAAGGGAAGTTCTGACCATGGATTCTATGGTTCAATTTTATCATCTTCTCTAAGTCCTTTTGGACCTTGTCCATTAAAGTTATTTGTTCCCTCATGTTTCAATCAAGATCACCTATTCTTGACTCCATGCAGGCTAATCTATTGCCATTATACCACGCCTCCTCTGTCAATGTGGCTATACTTTGATGAAATGCATTGACCCCTTCATGTACTAGTCGCAACATCTTCTTGAAGTATTCTAAATAATCTCTAAATCTTGCATATATATCCCTCCAGGACGACATGATTTCTTGATTTTGTTTCGAGCGGATTATTGATATTCGTGCTTATGAGTATTGCATTCTGAAGCCCCATACCATGGCCACAAATATTTCAGCTTGGAGATAGAAAAACAAAGCTAGACATCACCTCCATTCCCTTGAAAAAGAGGTTAAGGAGAGAAGGGAATTATTCCACTCATGCACAGAGACCTTAAATAGAGAAATTTCTCTAGAGATATTGTCCACCAAGAATCTCTCTAGTTGCAAATATTCCACACTCTTTTAGTCTTGAATGGAATCCATAATGCTACGAACCAAGACTAATAACATAACCTCACTCGTGTGAAACTGAACTGAATTGACGATGAAGAGACCTACAACAGCAGTGGCCTTAATACCACAATTAATACTCCCTCCCCTCCTATTAACACCACCGCAAGCCATTGCATGCCTACATCTAATTTCTTGCCACATGCTCTAGATATCAGGAATGTTGGTAGAGGGAGAAAGACATGAGAGTGGCCACCCACATATCATCGAAGTTTGGTTCATCATAGAATGACAATGTTTTCTCCCTAGGCCATAGAAACCTTGGGTTACTACCATACCAACAAAATTTTGAGATCCACTTGATACATCCATTTCATCACCTACCATATTTGAGGAGTTTTTCATGGAATCCAAATCTTTGTTGGGGGCTGATCATCGAAGACTATTGTTCCTTGATCGAGATGTGCTTCTTAATTTTTCATTTTATCTGCCAGATCATTATTTTCATGCTTAATGTGTAGAAAATCCATAGATCTTGGAAGAGGAAGGTTCAAAATTTGCTTCAGAATTCTACCACAAGAGGAGGTGTTTTCCTTGTATGGTCTTCTCATCTTTTGAATTACAATCCTTGAGTCACCAAAGACAAGAAGGATTAAGATAGTTATACGAGCTACAATCTCCATTCCTTGCAAAAGGGCCAATCATTCTGCCTGGTTGTTCGTTTTCCTTCCCAACCCCCAAGCAAAATATTTCATAATGATCAAATCAGTGTGTAACATCAATCAAATCCCTAGATGGTGTTCATATCTCACATTCATTTATCAATCATATTGAACAAATAACATTTTATACTTATTCAATTCATCATGTACCATCATCAAATTGGGAAAACTTGACTATCCCTTCTCCATCAATCATTTTCAAATTTTAACACTCCTTGACATGAATTACAATTTTGGACATACTTGCACCATGTATCAAACTTCTTTATGAGAATAAAAATTATTCATCTTCCTTTATTCATCATTGTTGTTACTTTGCTAGCAGAGAAAATTTTAAGAACCCCCTCTAAATTTATATGTATAATAAATCGGTGAATCCTGATGAAAAATGGGAAAATGTGAAGGCTATTTTTTGAATTATATATATATATATATATATATATATATATACAGCGAATGTGTCATGGAATTATAGAATCTTGTAAAATCTAGGTGAATCTTTCACAATTATAAAATCTTGTAAAATAATGGTGAATCTTTCACCTAATTATTAAACCTTGTAAAAATTTTGGCGAATCTTTCACTAAGTATAAAACCTTCTAAAGTCTTTCACTAAATATAAAATAGAAATTTTAATTTATTACAATTATAAATCTTAAAATTTGTTTATTCATATTTTATTTTTTTAATTAAGAATAAATTATCTAAATTTCAATTAATGTGAAATATACTTCTGAATTTTCGGATCGAAAAATATTTTCTATGATATTTTATTGGTCTCAAATTTCATTTCAAAACGGATAGCTATATTTTAAAAAATAAATATTACTAAAATATAATTTATAATTAAATATATAGAAAAAATATAATTTTATTTTAGTAATATTTATTTTTTGCAATATAGCTATCCATTTTGAAATGAAATTTGAAACCAATAAAATATCATCATTAATTTTTTAATTTGAATATATATAATTGATTAATTTTTTTACCTAACTAAATTTAAAAAATGTATCAATCTGTTGAAATAAAAACTAGTGAAAGTGACTATACATGACTTTTATATCATCATTATATGAATCTTTTATCAATATTTTACATGTATTTATTTTATAGTTGTAAAATTTAAAAATTATAAATTGATTATAATTGCAGGGGAAAACAACCATTTTCAAGACCCCCTCTTCTAAAACCTATGGGCAAAAACCATTTTCAAGACTCTCCTAAAAACTATGGGTGAAAACCATTTTCAATCCCCTCTCTTCTAGAATCCATGAATGGAAACCATTTTAAAGCCCCTCTCATCTAAAAACCATGGACGGAAACCATTTTCAATCCCTCTCTCTCATAAAAACCAGTGGGTAATAGTTATAGACATATTTTAAAAAATATGGGGATAATTATTTTTATTTTTTAAACTTACTACCATATAGAATATTCTCCCAATCAACATTTGGGATCTCTTAATTTTCTCCCATGGAAAAAAAATCGTCCCTAAAATTTTCAATGAATGCTAGATGTTAGTCTTCATTTACATATGCTATATTCTCCTTTAGTCCCATCACATATGGGTGAATCAATGAAGATGGGTAACATTTTTTACCATAAGTGATGGTGAAATTTTTATTTTTTACTCTTTTATTAAATCGAAGCCCTCAAAACTCATATATGCCTTGTGAATTCTGACACACAACAAAAAAACAAATTGTAGAGAATTATGTTGTCTTTCCATCTATATTTTTAACAAATATTATTTAATATGTCAAAATTGCATTTAATAATAGGTTTGTTCTTGTAAATTTCAGGAAAAGTTTACAAGTGGCTTGTGTGCACGTAAAATAATTTAGTGATAAATGTATAATTTTTGGAAAAAAAAATATGAACATAATCTTCACAAATTGCAATAGGGCACACATTTTTTTTAATTTATGTTGGAAAATTATATGTTTTTATTAATTTTTGAAACTAATGGTTGAAACTTTTAATCACATTTTGTACACATGTTTGTGCACATAAACGTTTTTTTTACTAGTTACAAAAATAAAATAAAAAATATCCTTTTGAAGAGCACGCATTGGTCTAGGGCGTATATATTTTTGGAATTTTTTTGGTTGTGTACGTTTTATGTTATTGATCTTTCTTTGCATTGATTCGAAGTTGTGGACATGGTTTTGTAAGTGTAAGTTTCAAAAGAAAAAATAAACTATCATATGAACTCATAAACCCATAAATTATATTCCAATGGATAGACGATTCGTTGATGAATCTATTGGTATGAAGTTCCCAAGCTAAGGTGCATCTGACGATAGAGTTTAGGTAGGCTAAAGAGGGGAGTAAAGTTAAAATTGCAGAAAAGAGGGCTAAAACCCTATTTTTAAATCCCTCGATCAATGTTTTAAGAGGATTTTTAAATACCTCGATCGAGCATTTAAGTGTGGTCAAACCGAAAGCTCGATCTAGCTTTTAAAATCTCGATCTAGATTTTAAAATAGCTCTATCTAGATTTTAAAAAATCTTGATCTAGCTTTTAAAAAAGCTCGATCTAGCTTTTAAAAAGCTCAATCTAGCTTTTAAAAGATTGATCTATCCTTTTAAAAAGCTCGATCTAGAGTTTTAAAAAGCTCGATCTAGCTCGATTTAGTTCATTTTTTAAAAGTTTAGATTGAGCATTTTAAAACTCTAGATCGAGCTTTTTAAAATCTAGATCGAGGGTTAAGAAAACCCTCAATCGAGCTATCTAGCTTAATCAAGAGTTTTTTCAACCCTCGATCGAGCTTTGAAAATAGCTCAATTGAGATTTTTTTAAGCCCTCAATCAAGCTTTCAAAAGCTCGAACGAGGGCTTGACAAAAGCGTTATCGAACTGGTTTTCTACCATTCCCATGCCCTTCGGTTTCAAAAAAGTGTTACCCATCTTCATAAGAGCACCCATCTATAGGATCTTGACTCTAATCATGAAAACAAAATTACAAAATTTTAGGAGTTCATTATTAGCTCAAATTGAATATCAAGAACAAAATGGAAAGGACATAACCATGAAAAGTGAATCAATAGAGAAATATAAATGGACAATTAGTTGCGGAAATAAAATAAATTGAACAATTTTAATTGGATGCAATTTTCACTTGCCTTTTTTAAGGATAAACCCCAATATAAGTAGAGCTTCAAATAAACTAATATTCACTTGGAAACCCATTACATAGATTGTACTACTAGATATATTTTCTAATTGACCAAAACACTAAGCATCTAGTGAACATCCATTAATAAGGCCTAAACCACTAAAAACGAGACCTTTTGATCCAGGTTTGTGACAGAATGAAATAAAAAAATGCATATAGAATAGAGTACACAGATATATATTGAAAATACCATAGTAATAAAGTAAACTCAAACTCTATAACTTAATAAAATACAACAAACTTTAAAATGCATAATACAAAATAGCTAGAATGGTCGTAGTTGATCTCTGAGAAGAGATGTGGTGGCTATGCTCATTTGTAAGAAGGTAAGTTACAATGATGCTGAAAGGGCCTTTTAACATAAATTATCAATGAGAAAACCCTAAACATAAAAAACTTAACCCCATAAGATGAAATGCCAAAAGGTTTGTGGGCCCCGTTGTGATTAACTGATACGTCAACTTCTCGGGGGTGTAACTTTTGCATATGCAATCTTCGTTTGGGGCACTTGGTATCCTTTCAGAAATGGTATGATCGAGAAGTACACATTCATATTAGCTCATTATATTCCTTTGGTTAGCTTCTAGGTGCTATTATTCTAAAAAAACATTATCTAGCGCCTCAAAACAACCTCGGATGTTCAAGACCTAAAAAATACGTGGAAAAACTACCAAGATGGAAAACTATGTTTTGAGCCAGTGAAGTAGGTAGGTGGCCACCAATGTCCATCTAGATCACCTTATTTAATGATTCCACTCACATTTATTTATTTAACACACAATTCATTTAGGGTTTGTTGAAATTTGGTTGTCATTGATGTTAACGAATGTCAAAGAGGATGTCAACTTATTCAGTGTGAGTCATTGATATCAACTAATGACAAAGTAGATACAACATTCATACAACAATGTGAAGAAGTATATGGAAACCACTTCTAAGGAGTTTCTGCGCAAGATGGTGAAGATCATGTATTAAATGCGAAGAAGTATATCTGGAAGGTGCATATAGTATGAAGGTGTGTGTCCAAGGATACATCATACAAATTCAGTTCAAAGAAGAACACAAGTACTGTATACTACTACATGTTGTACCTGAGCAGAAGACAAGTCCACGAAGTCATGTTATCTTAAGGTAGCAGCCAAAGGAGTTGGTTGGATAATGGTACTTGTGCATAAGTAGCCAAGGAGTTGGTTGAGAAAATAACACAATTGTGCAAGCATGTTGAAAGAAGTGTCTGGTATGCACAAGCATTGCTTGGTTAAAGCTCGGAAGTGAGAAAGCAATAAGAAACAAAAAATGGTTGGACAGACTTGAAGCATGCAAATTTATCCAATCAAAGGATTCTTTCAGTTAGTGGAATGCACAAAAGTTACTCGAAGGGTACATCGGTTGAAGACCATCTATGAGAAAAATTCATAGCCGATGGTATAGTATGTGTTGATCCAGTCCCACAAGTGATGACAAGGAAAGGGTCAAAGTCCCACCAAGTAGAAGTTGGAGTATACGAAGATTCCGCAAAGCAACAACCCATCAAGGGAACATTACCCATAAGAAATGGTACAACAAATGTTGAATATAGACCAAGTTGAAAAACAAGGATGTGCATATATCTCAAATGATGGTACATCAAGAGTGCAAGAGTACACCACCAATGTGTAAAGTCCCACTAAGTTGTGGACCATGAAGGTGGAAGAAACAAAAAGGATGACACATCAATAGCGTAGAATATGATACGTGGAAAATGCACAATCCATGAATTTTAGAAGAAGGGATTCCACAACCAACTTGTGGATTGTGGACATACAATCCATGCAGGACTTGTATAAATAGAGATGCAAGTTGGAGATTTTAAGTAAGCTTGATGGAGAGAGCATAAGAGCTTCAAGTGTTTGTTGCAGTTTTATTTTTTGGGGCATCAAAGGGCTCATGGACATAACAGTATGATCTAGCGAGGAGCCAAATGTGCACATGCAGCAAAATGAAGATTTGATGGTGCGTGGTATGATGCCGTAGATCTGTGACTGACGCACAAGTACTGAAAGGAAGAAATATTGAAGTATGCGTAGGTGCATGATGTTTTGAAGGACAACATTACAAACGGCACACCAATATTCACAGATGTTGAAAGAGAAGCGTAGAAACATAAACGAAGTATTTCAGATGATGCACAGATGTCTAGCTGATGCATATGAGTAGAAATGAAAGTGTACGAAGTTGAGAATACCATCTGATGCGCGACAACAGAATAGTAGTAGGATATAGCATGCGCGTCATGATGCGGATGATCAGATACAAGTGTGTTAAATGAAATGGACGAATCATTTGATGCACAGGTTGTCGTAGATTTTCTAAAATACTGTGGCACTTATACAGAACAGACCCATCAGTAAGTGCATAGTTCCATCTAATGGTAGTGCATTATTTCAGAAGAACAAACTATGAATTGAAAGCACATTATCAGTTGGTCATTGCAGTCACACAAATCAAAACAATAAGATAATCAGTGACACAGACTGCAGTATCAACGAGCACAAAGTACGTGAATAAAGACATCAACAAAAGTATGATTTGAGATAAATGAGAAGTCATGTGATGTATGCAGCACAGTGACAAAGAATCGACTGCATACAAAGGTAGCGCACAACATAACAATTTTTAGAAGATCAGACGAGTGTGCGGAATTAAATTTCAGTTAGACGGAATTATACTTTGGACATCAGTGTAGCTGGACAAGGCAAAGAGATAGGGATTCAGAGCTTCCTTCAGGTTGGTGCATGTAAAACAACAAGAAGACAATGGGTCGGTGCCTCCTTCCAGTTGGTGCTGGAGAAATACAAGGAGTTGTAGCTTCCTTCTGGTAGAAGAATGTAAAACTAGGGGGTCAGATCCTTCTTCAAGTTGGTTCTAGTAAACACAGGAATTTGGTGCTTCCTTGAATGTATTCTTTCTCATTATGAAGAAGCATTATGTAGTTTTCTCCTGATTCGGTTTCCACGTCAAAATTTATGTGTTATGTGTCTTGGTGAATTTATGGATGAATGTTTTGTTTATTGATGCATAACTGAAGATAAGAATTAAGTAAAGGCTAATCTATTTAAGAAGGTAAAAATTGTTGATAACTGTGCTAATACTGATTCACCCCCCCTCTCGGTATTAAATGGATTCCAACAATTGGTATCAGAGAGGGTGTATTCAGTAATAGATTAACATTTGGAAGGTAGATCATTGCGCATAAATGCATAATAAGGAAGTAATTTCCACCAACAGGGCACCAAGGTTTGACGACACCAATTATATTTTCTGGAATGTTCGTATGGAATTTTATCTGCAATCATTGGGAGCATATGTTTGGCAATATATTGTCAATGGCTATGATGTCCCAGTAGTTATACCAGTTAATCCTGTACAAAGGAGAATCTATGAAAGCAATGCAAAAGCCAGAAATGCTCTGTTATATGGCTTGACAGGTGATGAATTCATCAAGGTTATGCATTGTGTATCATCCAAGGAAGTTTGGGACAAACTCAGAGGTATCTACGAAGGTGATGATAAGGTAATGAAATAAAATTGAAAAAATACATTGGGCCATTTGAATCATTGAGGATGAAAGATGAATAGAACATTACATCCTACTTGTTAAGAGTAGATGAGATAGTCAATGCTATCAAGAGTCTCGGGGTCACACTAGATGAAGAATCATTGGTGCAGAACATATTGAGGACTTTGCCTCAAAGATTCAATGTGAAGGTGTTTGTGTTAGAAGATCGAGCTAATCTTGAAGACTTGATGAAGGATGAGATTCGAGGGTTTCTCACTCTATATGCAATGGGGACTGAGAAGGAGCCTCTCCTCAGAAAGGAAATTGATTTTAAAGCCGTCGGAAAGGATAAGCATGATCATGACAAAGATTGTTGTGATGAATCATAGGATGAATAATCAAAATTTGTCAAGAAACTGAAAAGAGGATGAGGTAAGTACAAAAATGAGTTACTTTACAAATGCTTCAAATGTGGAGGAGTAGGTCATTATGCCTCAAAGTGTCCCTTCAAGGAAAATGGAGACAATGACAGTGATGAGGAATCTAGGTCATATGATCGAAAAAGTGCACACTCACAACACAAACACAGAAATAAAAGAAGGATTCCAAACAAGAGGAAGAGTCTGCACAATGAGGAATAAAGAAATGCATCTGAAGGAAATGACTGTAACAAAGAACCTAAAGCAGTACTTTTCAGGGCTCATGTAGTAGAAGAAAGAAAATATGAAATGAATAAGAATAGTTCGAAGAACACTCCTATTGCACAAAACAAGACAGGGTCACTAGAAAAATACTTCTTCAGTGGATCTTTTAAAATGCCTCCTAGGCTAGTTACAACTCCAAAGCTATAGCAGAGGTCAAGACTGACAGTCAATTCGATGATGATGAAGATATTGCAAATATTGTCTGGGAAGGTGAATTGATTAGCACCCTAGACGACTTCATGGAGTCAAAGAAGAAGTATAAACTCTTGCAGGAACAACTATCAAAGTATGAAGAACAGGACAAATCGTGTTAGGATTATGTTGTTGCATAAATTCATGAAAAGGTATCCAGTTATGAAATACAACTGAGTTGCGCACAAGAAGATGTGGAATTAATTGAGAAAGAGAGATCTGCACTGAAAACTTCACTGGAAGAATTGGCACAGAAAATCAGGATGTTGACGAGTCAACTTCAGGAAAGGGATGAAGAAATATCTCGCTTAGAAGACAAGATGATTGAGATAAAGGGAAAGAAACAAGTTTGTATTGCAAGCAAAAATCCTATCTGTGCACAATAAAAAAGTGACAAGGAAGAATATGAATATGAAGTGCAGAACAAGTTAAAAGAAAACACATCAATGCTGAACAGGATTATGAAGGATCAAATACCACCAGAAGGCAAAACAAGTCTTTGTTATGTAAATACACCAATGAAGGCCTGCAATAGAGAACATTGCTCAAATCATGATAAGTCCTCCAGGTATGATGATTCCTTCAACTTTAGATCTTTTCAATTTGATAACCAAAGAAGGATCAATAGGGTGAGGTGCGCAACATGCAATCGCTTTGGTCATATTGCAAAATATTGTCAAACTGTGAGATGCTTTGTGTGTGACGGTTTTGGACATAAGGCCATGTACCGTCGAAGAGCAGTGAATTATCTAGATGTAGAATTATTGCACAAAATTAATTGCAATCAAAAGGAATGTAGTGGAAAATCTCCGAAGCAGAATCAAAACAAAAGCACACACAACAAGGCTTGGGTAATGAAATCTCCCTAGAAGTACACTGATGATGCATGCAATCTAGGCACATCAAGCAATTGTTGCCTCTCAGGCTAGTCCTATAAGGACTATGAGATTCAACACGATGCATTTTAATGAATTCAAAGGGATGTTAGTTAGGTGTGTGGTTAGAATGTGTCTGTTGTTAAGATGACTGTCACAAGTATTCATTATGTTCGCACATGGTATGTGATGTCGCGGAAAAGGGAAAATACAATTGCTTACATTAAGTGTTAAAGATTTACATTGAACTTGATTTATTACAAAACAGAGAGTATTCGTTTGACATCAGTAGTACAAACACAAGAAGAAAATATTTTCATGAAGAAACAAACATTGCTGAAAGACGTAAAACTATACAAAATGGATCCTTTTCATTATATTCAAAATTGGGTATGATTACAAAATGCATGAGTCGGGACTCCATGTCGAGGCCAAAAATGGCGTATACAAGAAGACAACAAATGTGGCAAAATTGAAGAGGTGATGAATCATTATATAGCTATAGTTCGAGGTTAAGCTCAGTGTTTGGTTGGTTTGTAAGACGAAACTCCAAATCCACTGTTACCAGTGCAGTACATTGAGAAGAAGAGAGCAAAGGAAGAAGCTGCAGGGTTGCAGACGACAATGGTTCAGCATGCTGAGGCCAAACACGAGACAGATCATTCAAGATTTGTTGTTGTTGAAATTCAATATTATCCATTCAATGGGTCAAAAGAATCAGTTTCTCAGAATGATGGTAATTCACTTGTGAGTGAGAGAATTGATGAATAAATTGTTTTTCCTCCATTTGTCGTTGCCAGGACTCTATGTCAACTCTTGAGTGCAAAAAATTGGACTACTGATTCTGGATTGCAAGGCGCACATTCTCAAGGGATGTGTTCATTCTCTAATAAAAGGAAGCCATTGGGAGGAAGAAGAGGAACTAGAAGAAGGATCAAATAGCAATACAAAAGAGCAGGAGTGCAAGAGGAAGTGAACCAAGAATTGTTCACAGAAATATTATAGAATTGAAAGGAAGATGTTCGCGTGAATGAAATTAATTTGATGAGATATGCATTCAATATCGCACAAGTGGAAGAAGGTGGTGGAGTCACCAAAATTAAAAACCTGAGTTAATGAGTTTTTGGAAAAAGTACAAAAAGGTGGGAATTCAATTCATTGCACCATACAATGGATAATGTTGCCTCAAAAGGTTTGAGTATGGAAGCGACACATCAATGTTGCCACACAAACTAAGTGTCATGTCATCTTTTATGCCGAGTTGGCCGATAAATCAAAAGTGTGCCATATATTTTGTTGTCTTGGAAAAGGATGCGACAACATTAAATGCGACAAGGCCCTGTGACATTACAGTAAATGCGATGGATGAAGCAACCAAGCGCATGAAGTATAATGCAAAACCAGTACAGGATTGACTTCGGCACTATGCAGTTAACACAAAATGATATTTGTATGGATCAGTGCACAAGGACAGACGGAGTGTTGTGACGGGAATAGGAGATTAAGATGAAGGAACAATGAAACATCTATATCAAGAAAGCAATCAAATATAATTATGAAAAGATATTAGTGTAGAAATTCAACAGAGAAATGAATCATAAAGACAGGGGGATTCATCCTCGAAACAGTTAACGTAGATGCCAGTGCAAAACCAAGTAACATGAGAACTTACATTGCGCAAGTAATGGATCCACTTTTCCATTGATGTCAAAGGGGGAGAGATGCTGAAGCTAGAAGAACAGGGGGGAGATGTTGAAGCTGGAAGAACAGTTGGGAGGGATGCATGAAGCTTATAGGGATGAAGTATAATGCATGAGTGCAACAGAAGATACAACATGATTAGAGATAAAGAAGATGTGAAAGAGCGTGAAGCAAATCAATTGGAAAAATGGCATGAAGATGATTGAATGTATGGTCTGCGCGGAAGGAACATAAAGCGGCATGGTTCGCGCAAAAGTAGAAGAAGAATTAGCAGCAGACAATGTAGTAGCCAAAATACCAAAGAGCTTAAGGGGGGGGCATACACAGGAGGATCACTGCCACAAAGTAGATATGAAGCATACATTTCAAAGAAGATCATGCCGAGCTGAATCATAAGTTGTTGAAATCAATGCCAAAGGGGGAGATTGTTGAACTTTGGTTGTCATCAATGTCAACTAATGTAAAAGAGGATGTCAAATGATTTAGTGTGAGTCATTTATATCAGCTAATGTCAAAGTGGATACAACATTCCTACAGCAGTGTGAAGAAGTATATGGAAACCAGTTTGAAGGAGCGTCTGTGCAAGATGGTGAAGAACATGGATGCCGGTGTGAAGAAGTATATCGCGAAGGTGCATCCATTATGAAGGTGTGTGTCCAAGGATACATCATAGAGATTCAATTCAAAGAAGAACACAAGTAATGTATCCTACTGCATGTTGTACCTACACAAAAGACAAGTCCATTGAGTCATACTCTCTCAAGGTAGCAGTCAAAGGAGTTGGTTGGATAATGATACTTGTGCACAAGAATCCAAGGAGTTGGTTGAGAAAATAACACAAGTGTGCAAGCATGTTGAAAGAAGTATCTAGTATGCGCAAGCATTCCTTGGTTAAAGCTAAGAAGTGAGCAAGCATTAAGAAACAACAAATGGTTGGATAGACCTGAAAGCGCACAAATTTAGCCAATTAGAACATGCTTTCAGTTAGTGGAACGCACACAAGTTACTAGAAGGGTACATCGATTGAAAACCATCTACGAGAAAATTTCACAATAGATGGTACATCATGTGAACAAGTCCCACGAGTGATGACAAGGAAAGGGTCAAATTCCCACCAAGTAGAAGTTGGAGTATGCGCAAATTCCGCAAAGCAGCAACACATCCATGGCGCATTACCCATAAGGGATGGTACAAAAAAGGTTGAAGATACACCAAGTTAAAAAACAAGGATGCGAACATATCTCAAATGATGGTACATCAAGAGCGCAAGAGTACACCACCAAGGAGTGAAGTCCCACTAAGTTGTGGACCATGAAGGCGCAAGAAACATAAAGGATGACACATCAATAGCACGGAAGATGACACATGGAAAATGCACAATCCGTGAAGTTTACAAGAAGGGTTTCCATGAACAACTTGTTGACATACAATCCATGCAAGACCTGTATAAATAGAGATGCAAGTTGGTGATTTTACGTAAGCTTGATGGCAAGAGCATAAGAGCTTCAAGTGTTAGTTGCAGTTTGATATTTTGGGGCATCAAAGGGTTCGTGGACAAAATAGTATGATATAGGGAGTAGATGAATACGCACATGCAGCAAAATGAATATTTGATGGTGCGTAGTATGATGTCCTAGATCTATGAATGATGCGCAAGTACTGAAAGGAATAAATATTGAAGTATGCACAGGTGCATGATGTTTTGAAGGACAACATTACATATGACATGCCAGTAGTCATATATGTTGAATGACAGAAGCACATAAATAGAACCAGAGTAATTTAGATGATGCATAAATTTCTAGTGGATGCTATGAATAGAATTTAAACTGTGTGAACTTGAGAATACCATCTGATGTGCGATGACAAAACATTAGCAGGATCCAACATGTGCATCATGATGCATATGATCTGAGACAAGTACGTTAAATGGAATGGACGAATCATTTGATGCACAGGTCATCGTAGATTTTATAAAGGACTGTGGCATTTATACATAAAGGACCCCTTTGTAAGTGCGCAGTTTCGTCTATTACTAGTGAATTATTTCAAAACAACAAACTATCAATTGAGAGCTCAGTATCAGTTGGTCATTGCAGTCACGCAGAGCAGAACAATAAGATAATAAGTGGCACATACTGTAGTATCACCGAGCACACAATACATGAAGAAAGACATCAACAGAAGTATGATTTGAGAGGAATGAGAAGTCAAGTGATGTATGCAGCATAATGATATAGAATCGACTACATATGAAGGTAGCATACAACTAAACAGTTTTCAGAAAATCAGATGAGTGTGCAAAATTAAATTTTAGCTAGTCAAAATTATACTTTGGACATCAGGGAGGCTGGATGGGGAAAGGAGACATGGATTCAGAGCTTTCTTCAGGTTGCTTCCTGTAAAACAACAAGAATATAGGGGATCGGTGCCTCCTTCAAGTTGGTGTTGGAGAAATACAGGGAGTTATAGCTTCCTTCAGGTAGAATCTTGTAAAACCAGGGGGTCAGATCCTCCTTCCAATTGGTGTTGGTAAAAAATGGAAGTTGGTGCTTCCTTGAATGTATTCTTTCTCATTATAAAGAAGAATTCTGTGGTTTTCTCCCAAGTGGGTTTCCCTGTCAATTTTTTTTTGTTTTGTGTCTTGGTGAATTTATGGATGGATGTTTTGTTTATTGATGCATAACTGAAGATAAGAATTAAGTAAAGGCTAATCTGTTTAAGAAGGTAAAAATTGTTGATAACTGTGCTAATACTGATTCACCCCCCATCTCAGTATTAAATCGACTCCAATTAGGGTTAAGTGTTGGACCTATTGTTCCTATTGATTCGAAGGAAAACAACTTAAATAAGCTTCCAATAAATTTCTGACTACTTTCGTTTATCCATTAGTTTTTGGGTGATATGTTGTGTTGAGATTTAATTGGGTACCTTGAAGTAATGACAACTCTTGTTGGAAATTGGTATTTAAGGTGACATCATGATCATTCATGATGGATTTAGGCATTCCATGGAATATATGAATATTTTCCATGAAGACTTGTGCTCTGGTGGAGGCCTTGAATGGGTGTTGTAAGGAACAAAAGTTTTAATATTTGGAAACTTGCAATTAGTGACTCACCCTAAGTGGGTGAGGAACATGGATTAATAAATTCCTAATATCCCTCAACATATAAACCCCCTAAGGAATGTTGTTTCTTGTCCACATCGAAGAAGGGTGACCAATAAATTATGAAAAGAAACCCCCTCCCATAATTTCTTTCCCATAGGGAGATGGGTATCGGGAGTGATTTGAAATCAATACATTAGCGGTGGATCCTAATAATATTGAGGCAATATCCAATTAAACTTGGATCCTAATTAGAATGTTGTTGAATTCATAGTTTTCGTGAACTATCTAGACACTAAGGCGTAAGAAACAAATTAAACTGCCTAGCTTAATAACCTTTATAGTATAGGAGAAAACTAGAATGATAAGCATGCTAAAAAGATTCCTACTTTGCATGAGGTTAAATTGGAACAGGGTGGTGCAACATACATTATAGTAATTACTAGGATTGGCTTTAAAGAGGTAGAGTTAATTTATTTTGATCAACAACTACCATAATCACTTATTTATTGTCAAACTTCAGCAAACATGGAATGACATCCATAGAAATGTTAACCTAAATGGTTTCAAGAATGGGTAACAATTGTAATTATCTTAGAGTTCTTTATTTTCTAACTCTTGTTCCTTTGCTAAGTGTCACATTTTACCACAAAGTTGCATATGACTTTCTTCATGTTTTTCCAAAAGAATGGTTGCTTACTTTTTTCATATGTTTTATGAAACCTAGTATAATCCACTATGTGAGAGAAGTGTAATTAAATAAAATTTTGAATTTGAATGGAGAATCCTAACTAAAAACATATGGCCAATATATAGAGTTTCATCATTCTAACAAGTGTAGGCTAGGTGTGCTTGAGTGTTGGCATGTAGTTGGTAGATCATGTGCATGATATTGACATCCATTGATCATTATTAGTGTACTACTTGAAAAAATGAGGCACTAAGAAACATAAAAAAAATACGAACCCTTTCTCATCATACTTCCTAGAGAGAGAATCCACCACCACATTTTCTTTAGTCTTTTTACATATAATTTCATAGTCATAGTCTAACATTTTATGACCTACCATTGTTGCTATGGGGAGGACAACCTCTATTCTAGGAAATATTTCAATATCTGATGGTATTTTTTGATATATAAATGATGCCCCATTGTAAGGATTGTAGATACAATTACATAAAGAATAACTAGCATTTAATTCCCATACGTGGATTTACACTAGTTTCTATCACATAATTACTTACTAGTGAAGGTGAGTATGCATCCATCCTTCATTAACATATCCCTAATAAATATTTCTGAGGCATTACATTCCAAAAAAAAAAAACTTTGGTAAACTCACATACCTTTGGAAGTGTTTGTAGTGCAAATAACATATTTTAAAGCCTTGAAATTATATTCAACATGCTCAATCCAATTGAAGTAATTATTTTTTAGAAATTTGATAAGTGGAGCAACAATTTTACCATACTTATAGACAAACTTCCTACAATCACCTACGATGCCAAGAAATTTGTGCAATATTTTCAAGGTCTTGGTATGAGGCTAATATTTCATTGCCTCAATCTTAATAGGATCAACATGTACACCATCCCCACTAACAATGAATCCCAAATATTATACTTCAAAATAATGAATATCTTAGGATTCTTTTACCTAGGATGCCTCTCGGTAGGGGAATATCCCATTTAGTTTTGTCTAACTATGTATTTCATCACCTTGCAGGGGAAATTATTTGTAAGGGCTTCCATCTTTTTAGTTAGGTGACTAGTTGCCCCTTTATCCAATAGGTTAGTGGGTCATTTTATTTTTCTAGGTGTTGGTTGTTGGCTTCCTCGCCATTGTTGCTCACCTACTATAGCACATGGTTGTAGTAATTTTTTGTAGGTTGTTGTTGTCTTGAGCGCCCCTTTGTTGTGAGCTCTCCTCTTGTACATTCGGCTGCATTAGGATTTTTTATCGTATTGGCCTTAGTGCCTCTTTGTTGAGATCTCTCTGCTTGCACACTCGGTTGCATTAGGATTTTTGAGCCTATTTTAACGATACAGACCATACCTATTTAGAATCCACCCTCCTTTCACTATTGCTCCTCCAAGATACTCTTGTAGGCTTCGAGGGTAGTCACTTGAGTACAGTTTCTTAAACTGCTCTCTGCAGACCCCAGTTCAACATATTTCATCGTCTCTGAATCCATTCTTTAAAACAGTTGAGTTTGATTACGACTCCTCACAGTATGGATCTCCCCCGCATACACATATCAGTATCCCTATGGACAATTTTAATCCCCGTCAGGAGGAGGAAACCCTCCTTCAGGTAATCATCCCACTAGGAAACCTCCTACTAGGAACCCTCCTACAAGGAATCCTCCCTCAGGGAATCCTCTTATCGAGAACCATCCTTCATGGAACCCTCTTATAGGGAACCCTCTTATCAGGAACCCTCCTTTAGGGAACCCTGTTATAGTAAACCCTCTTATAAGGAACCCTCTCATCGTAAAACCTCTCATAGGGAATTCCCCTCTAGGAAACACTCCGCTCAGGAAGCCCCCTCTAGGGAACACTCCTTTCGAGAACCCCCCTCTGGGAAACTATACCCTATGAAACCCCCTTCTAGGTGGCCCTATGCATTTCATCTTGTCATTTATGGATAGCCTCAACCTCCTTGACTTAGCGAGACTTAAATATGATATGATCTGTCATGATCCAAGCTACCCCCCTATGGCTACCAAACTCCCCTCAAACATACGTAAGTTTGAAGGGAAGGATGGGGAGAACCCCCAGAAACATACCATTTTATTCCACTTATGGTGTTCCTCCAATTCTATAGTGGACGATTCAATCAGACTATGCTTACTTCAGATAAATTTCACCTGTCTTGAAGCTAAGTGGTATATTGACAAACCCCATGGAGTGCATCCCATTCTTTCCTCCTCATCTTCCACTTTCCTACAATTCTTCTAGTTTCCTGTCCGATATGATGCTAGAGTAGAAATCCTTCTCCCTTGCTGACTAAACACCACCACCCACATCACTAACCATATTCATGAGTGGGATAGACAACAGAGTCTATGTAATATTAAACTTGATGATAGGATCTTCTTGGACTAGTTCCTGAAATCCCTCATCCGAGCCATTGCCAAGGACATGACTGCTAAACAGCCCCAATCCGAGGAAGAGGCTATCCTCAAATCCCAACAATTTGACCCCATATATGCACAGTCCAGTTACCTGTGCATTATTCTCCCTCACGCACCTCACTAAGACTCCTCTCGGAAGGATCCACCGGGAGCATATCATGCCACAGATGGTTTCATCGGTACTGTCACATCCATAGTAAGGACATATGCAAATGTACCCCCCCCACTCCAATAAATTATGCATACAGTAATCCCCCCGACATTGCTCAGCTTCCAATGGGATCTTTTCCCACACTAGGTTATGGCCCGGATTTGTCCCGAGTATCCTCTTAGTCTAGAGCAACACCTTCCTATGTACCTCCTTCCCCCCAGGTCCATGGAATCACACATGGAAACACCCATCAAGGATACATGCCACCTCCAACACCTATTCCTTATTATCCTTGTCCTGACCCACAACCAGTAGCTCCAATACAGGATCCTCCTCAAGCTCCACCATTTCCACAAGGACAAGTGTATGTGCAATGGAACCTATGTGCACAAACTGCCCCCAATAACCAAAAGAGGTAGGATAGTAACAATAGAAAAGGAAGGAACCAAGGAAACAATAAATTCCAGTGAGGGGATGAACCACCCCCAAACCCACCCTACAATAATGGAGCTAATCCTGTCAACCAAGATCCCAACAAAACGCCTAAGTAAGGAAATAACTTGTAGCTACTGACCAGCCATCTGTGTTCTTTCTGCAATGTCTATAGCCATTACACACACCATTTCCAACATTATTCTAAAGCTCGTCATCTTTGATATGAGGCTAATCGACAAGACGGAGTTGCAGCCCCTCACTCACAACTTAACCTGTCCCAACTGATGAAACAACCGATGGTGTTGCAAACCCTTTACCCACTCAAGGGGTAGTCACACATCAAACTATTGTGTCATATACCACAATGCCTTCTTCCTCGATTCAGCCTCCTGATTCAGGAGTTCAACACCTTCTCATGTTGTCCTTCGAGGTTAACCTTTAGACTCATAGAAACTTGTATAGTCATCTATTAGAACCACACCTATTGACAACACTGCCATCTCCACCACTGTGGATCAGTCCTTACAATTACCTAGACCTATGATGGATGGGGATCCAAAAGTCCCTAAATTTACTTTGTGTCACATCATGAACAATCCCAATGCTTGAGCCGCCCTCAATTATAGCATTGTAAATTATTTAGCCTAATATCCTACAGCCATGTTAGCTCTAGAAGTTCTCAAGAACTTCCTTGCACAACGCAAAGACATACCGTCAGAATTAGGTGCAACTGAACCATCTGATTTACATTTGATCACATTCAAATTGGATCAGTTGGAACCTCCAATGCTGTCCTACATTGCATTCCAGATTCCAGTGTCAATATGGAACTTAGTTATCCATAGGTTCATTGTCGACGAGGGTGCATCCACATGCACTATGTCAACCTTTGTTTGACAAAAGCTCGAGTCCCCAAAGTTACAACCATCCACCACAACATTACGTACTTATTACAGTCACGCCATCCATTCTCAAGGACTTCTCCCGAATGTCCCTGTTGATCTAGATGACAAAACTATTTTGATAGACATTAAGGTTGTTAACGCACAGATCAATTACAACCTCCTCCTTGGATATATCTACATGTATGCTATGAAGGTCGTTTCCCCAACAATATTCCGACTCATGGTGTTCCCTCGCGAAGGGAATATCATCAAGCTTGACCAATTGACTTATTATGACCCTAAGCGACCAGGAACTCCTAAAAATGTCCTCGCAACAGTCTACATGGCTATCAATGGTGATCTCATCTGTTAGCTTATGGCTGTGGGGTTAATCCTGTTTCGTGATACCTCCATGACCACCACCTTTCAGGATTTTCCACCACCCCCAATTAGTCGTGGAGGTATCAGATATATGTACCATTTCATCTAGTAAATTGGCGCCTCAACTGCAACCCCATTCACAACCTCAACCACAGTCGGTACCTACACCCCACCCAACTCCACAATCACAAGATCAATTGCAACATACGTCAGCACCTAACATTGTGGGAACTAAGCCTATACATATAATCTCATTCTTGTTTCCCCCATCAGGCGTTGTGATCATGCCAGTAATGGTGACTCCCAACCTTCAGGGATTAACATTAGGTATTCATGTTTGGTACCTTCCCCCCTCACAACCCTTATCCAACCCCATAGGTCATCTTACAACTGGTCCAACCAATCGATATTGGTAGTCACCCATCTCCTAATTTATACACCACATCACCCTCAGTCCCTCCTATTCCCCCAGCTAAGAATCCTGGGGGAAATACCACAAAGCAAACACATTGGCAATGTCGAACAAATCCGTGAACCCACCTCTAGAGTTTCCCATCCTACAAACCCACACGTAGATGTTGGATAATGGTGAAAACCTTTTGGTGGTCCAGTTTTCTAATACCCCCCAAGTGCACAACAATTCCTTCCACACAAACCATCCTTGTGTAGTCTGTCTCCTGCACAACCATTACTCCCATCACCACCCAAATATTCCTGAGTACCGATCTATGTTGGCTAATGTTTTTCAACTCTCCCTGGAATCGCAAGTCATTGTTATCGAGGAAGGCCACCCCCTAGAATATTCTTCGACTGATACAAACACCATATCTATTATCTCAACCAATGATCAACACGTCGTCAACTTAGATTAATCCCTCTGATATTTCTACCTAATTCTTTTGAAGTGACGAGGAGATACTTGAGGCGTTAACTGAACTTGATTTTCCCTGGGATTACATGCACCATCTTGCTTATTTTATTCCTGGGGAGTCTACCTCACCTTCGGCCGATCAATTTTCAGTCAAGTCAAAATATTTTATTCCCCATGGAAACATCAATTGGTTGAAGAATCCAAGCCCATCCCTTAATGCCTTTGAAGAAGGGAACCTGGCCAACATCTTTCCCACCATCTAGGTGGATATTTCCATCAAACTAGGCATCACTGAAAACATCACGTTAGGCACCTCCTGCACCCCAAAAGAATCTACTGCCTATAAAGTTCTCTTCCAAGAGTTTTGAGACGTTTTCTCTAGGTCCTATACCGAGATGGTCAACCTTAACCCCGCCATCATTGAGCATCGTATTGACACATGCCCTGATTTTGACCCATCTGCCAAAAAAAGAGTCCAATGCATCCCTCCAAAGCCCCAGCCGTCAAGGCTGAGATCAAGAAACTGCGTGAGGGATTTATCTACCAAATCACATTTACCACTTATGTGTCTAACCCCGTCCCAGTCAACAAAAGCAGGGAAACATTCATGTCTACACTGATTTTTAATATTTGAATTTGGCATGTCCCAAAGACAACTTCCCAACACCATTTATTGAGTAACTCATTGATTCATGTGCAGGTCATGAGATTCTTTTCTTCATGGATGGATTCTATGGATACAACCAGATTCAAATCCATAAAGAGGATTAGTATAATACCACCTTTACCACCCCTTGGGGCATCTTTTCCTACCAAGTTATGTCATTTGGCATAAAAACAAATGGAGCCACCTTTCAACCGACCATGAATTTTTCTTTTCATGACTTGGTCCATATTATCCTAGTCTGCTTAGACGAACTCATGGCTTGATCCAAGAAAATATCCCAACACCTGGAACAACTCCGGCAACTTTTCCTTCGATGTTGAAAATATATCATCCACTTGAACCCCCTCAAGTGTGTATTTTTCGTTCCTGCCGACTGATTACTTGGATTCATCGTTTCCAAAAGAGGGATCATTATTGATCCCTTGAAGGTTCAATCCATCCTTGACCTTCCATCCCCACGTAATTTGCGCTAGTTGCAAATTCTTTAAGGCAAATCCAACTTCTTACTTCAATTTATCCTAGACTACGCTAGGAAAGTTCAGAGTTTCTTGTACCTAATCCAAACCAACATCCCTTTCGTTTGGGATGAACAAGCACAAGATTCTTTCAAAGGGTTGAAACAATATCTTTCCTCCTTTCCCTTGATATCACCACTAGATTTCAAGAAGGATTTTATCCTTTATGGTGCATCATCTGAATATGGGATAGAAAGAGTGTTAGTCCAAGAAGATGCTACTCATCAAGAGCATGTGATATACTACGTGATTCAAAATTTATCCGACCAACTGATCAGATATCCTCATGAGGAAAAATGGCCTTAGCCATTGTATTTTCAATTCACAAATTGGGCCATTATATTCTTATGAGCCGAACCACAGTCACGGCGGAATCCAACCCCATGGTTTACCTCTTGAGCATTCATCTTGTCCAAGGCCCCATTTCTAAATGGATCGTACTCCTTCAAGAATACGATATGGAGTTTGTCACCCCTAAGAGTACCAAGGCATTGGATTTGGCATGCTTGATGACAGACCTACCATTTTCATCTGCATCATCTCCGATCACTGTCGATCTTCCTAACAAAAAATTGTTTACCATTTCATCAGATGACTCGTTGTACATAGACATCCTTGTCTATATGCACACCCAACATTTTGATCCCCACCTTAGCCATGATGATTGGCATTGTATATGTTACCAAGCATTTCGATATCTCCTCATTGGTGATGTCCTCTATTGACATGACGTCGACACCATCTTACGCATATGCCTTACCCATGATAAGCTTGAGCAAGTCCTAAATGACTGTCATAGCAGAGCCTGCGATGACCACCTCTATGGTATGGATACCCCCCAAAAGGTCATCCAATTTGGTTATTTTGGCCAGCTCTTTTTCTTGACTATATTACGATAGTTAAGCACTCTCTCAATTTCCAACTCTTTGCCCCAAAGGTAAGAACCCCACCCGCATCACTCCACCCAGTCATCACTACCGATCCTTTTTGTAAATGGGCCATTGATTTTATGGAGTGTCACCCTATGTTGGTCCGAGGCCATAAATACATCATTGTGGCCATTGACTACTTTACCAAATGAGCCAATGCCATTCCCATGTTCAATTTCTAGGATGATACAACGACACGCTTTTTCTTTAACCATGTTATCACTCGTTTTGGTATCCCTCGCCAACTCATATCTGACCATGACAAACATTTCGAGGACGCCGTTTGGAATGAAATATATAGCCTATTGAAATTTGAGCATCAATATTCTTCCTCCTACTATCCACAGGGAAATGTCCAATTTGAGGCTATCACCAAGATCCTTAGATCCATGCTCCAATGGAAGGTGAATAAGAACAAGACCAATTCGAACCACATGCTCTTCCCAGCCTATGGGCCTACCGAATGTCTACCCAAACCGCATTTGGTTTCACACTATTTCATTTAGTCCAAGGTGTCGAGTCATTCCTCCCAGTTGAATTCCAGATCCCAACCTTTCACATGGATGTCGAGCTTTTACCCAATACATCTCCCTTAGAACAACATTTTCTCATGCTTGAACAAGCGGATGAATATTGTCGTGCTTCCATCCAAACAGTCAAGGATGCAAAGCATCGATCTAAAGCCCATTACGATGCGCATGTCAGTCTGCAGACCTTCAAGGAAGGGGACCTCATACTCATGTATGAACAAGCACATGACAATCTCAGAAAGGGGAAATTTGAGTCCATGTGGCAAGGCCTATATGTAGTTAAACACTATCTCGGTAAGGGGGAATACCTCCTAGTTGATTGTGAAGGCCATCTATTGAACAACCACCATAATGGGTTGTATCACAAGATATTTTACATGTAACTCCTCGGAACACTTTGTTCATTGTAGCATAGTTTGCACCTTTTTGTTTTTCACCTTTTTACTGCATGAGCTTTATGGTTTGTTTCCATGGTTGTTTCCAGATGGAGCCTTCTCCCTCCATTCATGTCGGTTTTGAAGATGGCACAACTAGATGGTCACCGAACCTTGCGTCGACTACATGGGTCATATACTCCTCCTCTCATGATTTGATTCATCTCGACGGAGTATGTGTCGTTGTGGCCACCAATAACTAAGTTGAGTATGATGTCGTGATTGATCTCTTAACGAATGCCCTCCATTTGGGTATCTGTCACCTTTGTGTATTCTTACATTCCCAACTTCTTGTCGCCTAGTTGAATAACTCCTATTGGGTACATGATCCTTGCCTCTTTAGAAATTTCTTGCACACTAGACAATTTGTTAGACATTTTGAGTTCATTTCATTCATGCATGTCCCCAGGTGTTTCAATAGTGTTTCCGACCAAATGGTAATGCAGTTATAGAGTGGCATATCAATCATCGCATATAGGAAATAAACTATCACATGAATCATCACATCATATTTTGCATCCACATGTATATAAACATAAGCATAAAACATCATCATAGATATAAAGGATCATAAGCATAAAAACCATAAAAGGTCCATCCGCATGCATATGATGTCACATAATAACAAGAAAACTATAGTTGTGTCTACAAATAGGATCCCCATCAGCTTCCTCAAACATCATAATGCATATATCGGTATAAAATCCCCATGTGCATCACATTGGGGGGATACCCCACAAGCTACCGACCAGTCATTAGAGTTTCTCGGGCCATTCTTGGGTACACCTTGATTTGTGTGCCATTACGCAAGTCACCACATTTCTATATTTGAATTCTATTTCAAGTTCCGGATGCACATTTACGCCTAGGTATCCATGTTTTGTGTTTAGATACAGGTTAAGGAGGGAGTCCTTCCTTCCAAGTGGCGACCATCCCTGTAAGCATAAAATCTTAACTTGAATATAGGTACTCTTCCCCACATAATATATTATGCATTAAACTAGTATTTCCTTGTTTTTCCCTGTAGGATCCCCTTCTGTCTGAGTAAGTTTCCCATCCCAACCAACATTTCATTGCCCTTGCCAAGTAGTAGAGCCTCCCTTACATGGGTGACCATTTAGTTCCCCCTATAGTTGGAATCCATGTTGTTCTTATCCCCATAAGATCAAGAGTCTGCATAGTTTGATTTCCATAAATGAAGTCTCATGCAACCCTTCATATTGTCACTCATTAGCCATTCCATGTAGGTGGTCTACCATCATGGAGTTTCTTTTAAGATTTTTTCTGACTCCTTAAAGAATGAAAAAATTGTTGAGCAAACATGCTTCCTTTCATGTTCATTAAATTATTTTAAAGGGTGTCCATCCGCTATGCCTATTACCCCTTCTTGGACCGAATGGACTAATTACAAAAAGGGTATACTCTAGTCCCCTTTAGATAGAATATTTCTCCCTTATACACTTTTATACTTTTCAGACATTGGAGGCTAACTTTACAAAAAATACCACTTATGGAGTTTTTTTTTTTTTTTAGACTCCTTAAAATTGAAAACACCAATGATCATTTACTATCTCGGGCTCGATAAAAATCCACGAAACAGTACAACATTGAGCACACTTCTCTCCCTTCTTTGATCTCATTAAACAATGAAGAACACCCAAACATTGTCTCTTAGTGCCCCTGCAGATCACATATAGTCCTTTATTGTGGAAACATCCCTGGTCACCTTTGTTTGGAGTACTTTGTGATGATCCACCCTTGGAGTCTCCTTGACATCATATATCCATCCCCTCTTTGAGTATTCCTCATTGCAGTTACAGTTTTTGGTATCCCAATTGTGTCCCTCCCCGAGATTTATTTCACATATGCTACCAGGTCATCCATGCTATCATACTTTGAACCAAGGAAGTTTGAGTCCCTCCCACTCATATTCCCTCATATCCTCTAGTAGTGTTTCAGTCCCATGTCCAGTTCTATCACATATTGGTTGTATCCCTCTCGATCTTGTCAAGGAACCTTCATTGCCTTGGAAGTCGTAGGTGTCCCTTTGTTGACATCAGCACATCTATTCTAGAGGATAGACCCAAAGGTCTTTGTACCTTTCCCTCATCCCTATCAGTGATGAGTTCCTATGGATCACTTGAGGGGAGTCCTTGGTGCCCCTTAGAATGATTGCTTCTCATGTTCTCAACATAATCTACCTCATCACACCATTGAGATTCATACATTGTGTTGGTTCTTCCATTACTTGTTCGAAGACCCCGAATATCCCTTAACTCTAGCACATTGGTGAGTGTCTTTGGAACCCTTCCAATATTATTTTCCCGAGGATATCCCGTCTACATTGGTGATAGCATTAGGAATCCTCTCAATTCTATGCTTCCTAGTACATGAAGTTTCATATGCAGTTCAATGTACCTCATAGATTCAGAATCCCAGTTGTTTAAGTCCTCATAGTTGTTGGACCCTTGTATATCCAACAGAGCATTGGTTATTGTGGTACTTCATTTATGATGAAATCCATTGTTTCCAGTTTCAGTTCTTTAGATAAGACATGGTTGGGCTATGATTACATTCAAGAAGTGAGTCCTTTTTGGACTCCTATGATGTACGCAATAGTTATCTATGCATTGAGAAAAACTGATTTGGGCCTCATCCTTATTTCTATATATCTTGAGAATTGATACCAGCTTGGGTATGCCCGTCTCATCTATATATTTGAGACTATATGTACCTCATCAACATTGTATCTATAGGTTATGGCCCTTGTTGCTCCATTGAAAAGTATGTTCTCCTCCAAAGCAGTCTATGTTGTCCAGGCTATTGTCACACCTCTGGATTGGAAAGAAGATCCTATGATGTTCGTCGGCCATATGATGATCTCCTGACCCTCACACATTAGGGGGAAATCTGTTAACACCCAAAATTGGTCCACACATCATTACACATTTCCCATTTTCTTTTTTGACCTTCATATATTCAAAGAACCCAAAAATCAATGTTATGGACCCTTTTTCCTCCTCTTGCGAAAAAGGAAAATGGACATATCCCAAAAAATTAGGAAAGGCCACAAAAATAGGGATTCCCACCGAAATAGGGATTTCCACCAAAATAGGGAAAAGTACACCCAAAAGGAAAAAGCTCGTCTAATTTCAAAAATTACTGGCAGTAAGAGGTAAATACCACTGTGGTTTGAAAACCTAATCCCTAAATATTTTTCCTATTTATGAAGTATGAAGGTCCTCATTCATTCCATTTCAACTCAAGCATTGTTACTCTTCTAAAATTTCATTCAAAGCTTGAATTCCATTTCCCATTCATGTTTCACTCCCAGTTGAGATTCAACACCATTGTGATGGATAGTGGAGACACCAGGATTTTTGGAAACTAGGAGAGATACGCTTCATATGGCTATGAGGGCCCCTATCTTTTCAGGTACTCATCATTCCATGTATAGCGTATTCATTTTAATAAAATGAAATGAATCTTTGACATACTCTCCATGTATTAAAGAATAGGTTTCAATTTTACGGTTTACTGTTACATGTCACTATTTACTGTGACCATTTACATTTACAGTTTTCATACTTAAATTTTATTTTTATAGTAGATTTTACTATTTAGTGTTACCATTTACATTTACAGTTTATTGTTTATTGTCACCACTTGAATTTACAACTCACTATTTATTGTTTACCATTTACATGCATATTTAGATTTTCTTTTTATAGTTTACATGCATGTGGGAATTTGCTTTCCATTTCATGTTATTTAGTTTTTAGAGTTAATATTCCCAAACTTTAGTTTGGCTTCCATAAGCCTTAGTAGGTTCCTTTTGGCACGTTCTAGTGTGAAAACATAGCAACGGAGGAACAACTGTTGATGATGAAGGATTTGTAAGATTTGATCCATGTGGGTTACCCAAGCTTTTATTTAGACTAAGATGTCATCAAAGTAGACAAGAAAAAAATGGTGTAGAAAAGGTGTAAATATTTTGTTTATGAGGCTATGAAAGGTGGAAAGAGATTTTCAAATACCAGAAAGAATCACCAAAAAATTGTAATGACCTTCATGATTGTAATATCTAGTTTTTGAAATATGTACTTCCTTCATGTGATATTGATGAAAACCAAAGAAAAAATCAAGTTTGGTGAAGAATCATACTCCATGTAGCACATCTAGGAGATCATAAATAATCATAATGGGAAATTTATTGTTGATTTCCAAGTTATCAAGAGCTCAAAAATCAGGAAACATGCGCCAAATGACTTTTTTTTTAAACCTTAACAACTGAATAAGAGTAGGGCTTGGTACTAGGATGAAGGATACTAGCAGCTAGAAACTCCTAGAGATTGTTTTAAATTTCATTCTTATGGGAAAAATGATGATGATACATTAACACATTAGGTGATAGGATTCCAAGTAGTAGTTGGATGCTATGATTATGCTCTCCACCTCATAGGTGGTAATCCTTTGGGAAGTTCAATTTTTTCATGGTGTTTTTCCAATACTAACTGTAAATTTGGATTAACTAAGTGAGAATTATCCCCAAAAGCTTGAGTAGCATGGAATTGTGCAATAATTCTAAAATGAACCTTTTAAGAATCTTTTCCATATGGTGGGATCTTATTATTTTAGGAAAACATGTTTAATACCTTTGAGCATGTATGAGATCTATTATGATTTATTGTGTGTGCAAAATAATATAAAGTTATCATTATTATCTTCAACTCTCACCTTATAATTCTAGATTATTCTAATTTACACGCTAATGTGATGTGGCATATATGAATTAGTCCTCTAAAACATATCTAAATTTTACACTTTTACTTTAATATATGAGAGCATGGTCATCCAACTATCAAACCCTTGCTAAAAGCCTAAAAATTCAAACTATATATATTACCAAAACCTATAAAATTCTCTATGTTAATGGAACTCAATCATTTTAGATAAAGATATACTATGTACAAAATAAAGAAAGAGAATAAAATAATATATGACATTATTGATTTGACATCCAAAGTTACATATTAGATGACAACATAAAGAATATTTTTTAATGAACCATATTAAATGATGGAAGCATTATTTTTGTTTAAAGTAGACATTCCACCCATCATGAATATACCCATCATGAATATATAGCTCATGAACAATAATAAAAAAATAATATAATGTAAATAATGATTTGGAAGTGATGGCACAACGAATGTACTAAGTTCAATATTGAAAAACGGTAGAATTTAGTTGGGAAATAAATTTTCGAAAAATAAATAGTAAGCGAACTTCAACTTTTAATTAAATATAAATAAAGATGAAGTATCTTATATAACTTTAAAATATTTTTTCATTGTTCTCCATAAAAGAATAAGAAGGAAAAAATAAAATACAAATATTTTTTGTAACTAGAGGAATCAAGAAGCATTTCCCATCGAGGAGCAGGAACAAGAATAGGAGCGACAGGAATTGGCCCTTATTGGATTGTCCAAAATATTGTAGCACGAGTCTTAGTGGAAAAGGAAAATTTTCAGAATGACTCTTTGAGCGATTAGCAAGATTTATGTGTAGTTCAACAACTTGGTTGAGGTGACTGACATCTAGTATCAGATGGCTACACACGAGGTTGAAATCTCATGGGTTGATCATATAATTATTTTTTCAGATGAGATGATGCTAGAGTAATTCTAGTAGATCCCTATTATGTTTTTTAGGCTTTTTGATAGTTTTTATCTAGTTATGTTTTATGAACTTGTTAGTTTTGTTGGGTTATGTGCAAACCTAGCTTCCCTCTTCAAGAAAGGATACAAAATGTTTTGTGCCATTCTTATGTTGTTTGTAATAAATATGTTAAACTATATCTAGGCATTGTTTATCTCTCATGGGTAGGATCTATTTTATTTTCTTTTGTTGCGAAACATTGACCTCTTAATCTAGAATAACTAGCTACTGGTGGTTGGCTTGGTTTCCCAAGCGGCAAGCTAACCACAATCCTTTTTTGTACTATATGTATTTTCATAGTTAATAGAAGGTTTCCCATCTTACGTAAAAAGAAACTAGGGGAATCAGCAATTGCAACTGAGCTCGTACGTGCGACATGGGGTCGATCATACCTCTAGGGATACCAACGTTTCTCCATGCGTGACACATGGAGCTATTTGAAGTTTGAACTTGCGATGTCACAAGAAATACCTTAACAATGCACCCTAATTAAATGCTCTACACTCGAAGAGCATATAAATATTTATTATTATAATAACTTAGCTTTATTATTTATATATTATATATTTTAATGAAATTAAATAATTACATTTTTGTCATACAACATTTAATTATTTATGGTACAAGAAGATTAAAAATCACATATTAAGGAAACAAATTTCGTAGAACGGTGTTTTTATATTATTTAAGGATTATACTTTAGTAAAAAAACTAAATAGAGAGTATCCACTAAATATTGGAATTTGTATTATATAACATGGTATTTTATAAGTTTTTATTTAATATTAGAATTAGATAATGATATCATATTTAAGTATTGATATTTATCAAAACGTAAATATAATACTGTAAACATAATATTTTTAGTTTGCAAATATACAATTATCATTAAATTCAATTATATATATATATATGAAAATAATAATAATTATTATTTTAAAAATATAAATTAATAATATAATACAAGATAATAATGGATAATAATTAGAGGGTGGAAAGTTTAATATGAACTTAAAAACAATAAAAATTTCAAGGACAATATAAGCATTCCTAACCTTTTAATCATAAAAACTATGGGGTGCAGAGATGCTTCTCTTAAATATTTTCTAGCACATAAATAAAATTTTAAAATAAACCATTTCCTTACCTTTATTAGGTCTGATAAATCAAGGTTAGTCTTAATGAACTTATAACCATTATCATAATTATCATCCACAATATATATATATAGTTGTGAAGGGCCACATATACAGAATATTACATACATATTTAAGCACCCAAAATTAGCTCTATGGACTAAATAATCAGCAAAATGCTTCCACAACATATTGATATAGTGTCGAGTTACACATTAAGTTCTTAGGAAACCTATAATTGTATTGCTTTAAATATTGGCTCAAAAAAACTATCCAGGTGACATATATTGAAAGAAAATTCAGTATTAACAAAAATAATGGCCATTGTGGGCTTCATCCATATATAGGTCATGTTGGGTAGGTCGTTGAGAAGATTGAGAGGAGGGTTGTTCCATAATTTTTGTGGCTGTTTGTTTTACCATTTCGTTCTCCATGAGCACAGAAGTGAAGCAGATTAAAGGTTGACCTACCAAGTGAGATCCAATTGAAAACTATGTTATATTTCATATCAGTGTCACTAGAAAGCTTGTCATTTTTCCCTTTCTCCACTTGTCTTCTTGTTTTATTTCTTATCTTTCCAAATGAATACTAAGATAATCAATTGCTTGTTTCATACTATCCCACGCATTGTCTATTCTTCGAATAATTTTCTTAATATCCACATTTCCTTCTCTTCCAACTAGGCCCATTTGAAATGGGAAAACTAGAACATAATCATGACTAAAGGAAATACGACCTCAACAGAAAATACCAATAAAGAGAAATCCACAATAGCCCTACAAGCCTTACAATGTTGAGTATGTGTCATAATCTTTTCATGTGTGTGTGTGTGGGGGGGGGGGCGTCTTTGACCGCGCACCTGACGATCACTTCCATCTAGTTCTCTACTGCATGTTTTGGGCATTGCACGAAGCAATGGATCAAGGGGGTTATAAGTGGGGAGGGGCATACCGATGCCCTCCCCCTTCCGTGAAGCGGACATTGAAAATGGGCGTTATCCCATTTCTGATATGAGCGAAGTGAGTTCGAAAATTTTTGTGTTCTTTCTAAAAATATGTAATTCAATCCTGGTTAAGGGATTGGATTCTATTTTCTAATCTGGGTTAACGGATTAGGATTTTGGATGCTGTGGAATTAACATATTTGTATTGTGAGTGGTTAATACAATATGAGAAAATAAAAGGTGTCGCTTTAACTATTGTTGATTTTCCTGATTAAGAATTTATAGAGTATATATTTGTGTATTATGTATAAATACTGTGAGACACTTAAAAAATACAAGGTCAATTTAACATCATCACCTTGAACCACTAACCAATCTTAATAGAAATCTTGCGATGTCTTTGGAAACTCAAAGAAGACAAAGGGGAGTCCATAACCTTACCTCACCCAGGATCTAGAAGCCGCAAGGAGCAACTCCTCGTAGCCAAGGACTGGTGAGAAATGATGAGAGCTCCTCTCCGGTAGAACCATTCAAATCCCGGAGAACCCACATTGATATATTCCCACCTTGAGTGACGAGGATGTACATTGAATCCATAAATGAATGCATTTTGAGAGCTAAGCACGAAGAGGGATGCGATCTAACTCCCTTACGTGATTTAATTTTGAAGGGTCAGTGCCCTTCTCCAATCTCCAATTTGGATGATGTCGTCACTTGTTGACTAAAAAGCTTTTTGATAAATTTAAGTCCAAAATATTAAGCATAAGCCTCTAACCAATTATTGTTTCTCAAATTAAATATAAAATTGTTATTAATAAACAAAATTTAACACTGAATAAACATAATATTATTTCTCCAATTAAATATAATTGATCATCTAATAAATATTTTATATTTTATATATCATTTTATAAATGATAACAAGAATATAAAATATAAAGTATAAAATATTTATTATTAATCATTAAGGATTACTAATTTTATAAATATAAATCTAAAGTATAAAATATTTATTACTATTTTTTTCAATGATAAAACATTTATTATTAGTCATAAGGATGATCAATTATATTTAAGTGGAGGAATAATATTATGTTTATTCAATTTTAAATTTGGTTTATTAAAAACAATTATATTAATTTGAGAAACAATAATGTGGTACAATAAATATATATATATATATATAGATAAGTATATATTATGTAATGAATTTTAGATTAATGTAACACCAATTTATATATGCAATATGGTTTTCATAAGCTTATATAATGGATTTTATGTAATAGGCATTAAAAAAGTCCTACGTTAAAGGTAATATGTTTATATATATATATATATATATAACTTTATAATAAAATAGTTTAAATAATCTAATTTTATAAATATAAAAAAATTCAATCGTAAATTTAATTTTTATATTTTAATTATGTATATATATGAATAACTTAATTGAGATATAAGTCATCAAAACGTTCAATTAAACCTGCAAAACCCCAATTATATTTTGTACAATCAATACTTGCACTGTTATATAACATATAGGATTATTGGAATATCCTAATATAATCCTTGAAATATTAAAACATAAATCTATATCTACACATTCCACTTATGTGCTCTATAAATTATACATAATTATAATATTTTTTTTCAATCGAAAAAAGAAATTTCTTGCTATTCATAAGGGTGAATCAAAGAAATTTACAATATGCCCTATCCCAAGGATAGCGTACCAACAGTCAGTAACAACTAGCACTCAAAACTTCACAAACCTATCTGATTTAACAACTACTACTTTCATCTACAATGTAACTATAACCTATCATTTCTGACAAAATTACTACTACAATAACACTATATATAATAGTGACCTTCCACAAGTAGCTACCTACTGAATACAACAGAAACTGAGATATACTAAGTATGTTAACAACATTAATAAATATGCATATTCACATATTTCAGAGGCCTAAGTTCATGATAATGTACCACCTCAAGAACTCCTTCTTCCAGTTTAAGACCTTTCTTAGAGAGATAGGTAGCCCTTTGGTTAAATGTGCAAGAAATATGGTTAATGGACACATTTTCAAGCTGATTCATAAGTAATCTAACTTTTCTCCTCCAATGTTCAAGAGAGGCCGCATTAAAAGTATTGTCACCCCTTGCCCAGCCCACAATGACCAATGAGTCTCCAAATATCTACACAGTTGAAATCTGCAAGTGGTTTAAATAATAGAGGAGAACCCACTGGGCCATTAATTCAGCACGATTGTAACTCCCCAATCCACACCCCAATATTAGCTCAAAGTATTCTAAGGAGGAGATAATAATAATGCCGCTCGCCCCACATCTTCCCAATTGACCAGCACCATAAAAAAAAATGAATGGGCCCGGTCCAACCAATAAAGGTTCAGTCACTGTCTTGTTCCTATGAATAGGCTTCATCACACATGCAGAAGAAAGTGTTCTTACAATAAATTGTAATGCACTGCTGAAATTGTAAACAAAATCACCAAACAAAATACGATTCCTTAACTTCCAGATTCCCTACACAAAATATAATGGAAAGGAAATAGTAGACAAATATTCCTTATACCAATTATGTAAAACGCCATAAAAAATAACCTAACCCCAAGGATGAGCAATAATTATAACATACTACATAATGTCTATATTAAGTATCATCTTTCTTTAATAAAAGTACATCTAATTTCAAGCAACTAATATTGACATTGTACTTGTACTTGTACACTTCATTATACTCAAAATATATCATTCCTTCTATCATTTCCAAAACTGTTTTATTTAAACTATTTAAAAATGTAGATATGACTAAAAGAAAGTCGAATGAACATAACTTTCATCTCTTCAATTCTTTGTTTCCAATGTGCTCACCTGGAGGTTATAGTTACATAAAACCCACTCCACTACTACTCTCGAGTCACCGACTTTCATTACCAACTCCCTATAATGAAAGGATAAAAGCATATTTTTGTTATGGAAAAATATAATAGACCCCAAAGAGCCAATATCAACTATCACTCCAAATTTTAAATTTAATAATTTAATATATAAACTTATTATATGATAAATTTTATTTAAATATTAATAAAATTATTTTATCAATAACATTTATCAAATGATATAAAATTTTAATATTAGTAAACATTTCAATATTGTAAATTTCCCAATATAAAATAAATTATTATTAATATGGATATACTTACTTTATTATTATAAACCTAATATATTTATAAATACTTGAAGGTTATAGTTACATGAAACCCACTCCACTACTACTCTCGAGTCACCGACATTCATTACCAACTCCCTATAATGAAAGGATAAAAGCATGTTTTTGTTATGGAAAAATATAATAGACCCCAAAGAGCCAATATCAACTATCACTCCAAATTTTAAATTTAATAATTTAATATATAAACTCATTATATGATAAATTTTATTTAAATATTAATAAAATTATTTTATCAATAACATTTATCAAATGATATAAAATTTTAATATTAGTAAACATTTCAATATTGTAAATTTCCCGATATAAAATAAATTATTATTAATATGGATATACTTACTTTATTATTATAAACCTAATATATTTATAAATATATTTTATTAAAAGCTATTTATTAATAAATAGTTTGAAATTAAATGTTACAAAATTTTAGTATAAATTTTTTCATCAACATCACAAAACATGTATATATATATATCCAATTTTAAGTGATTTCCATATATATATATATATATATATATATAATTTTAAGTGATTTCCAAATATTTATTGGACTATTTATATCTTTAATTTATCAAATCTCAATTTAAAAATGTTTTTATTAAAACATTTTCAATAAAGCAATAACACTTAAAAAAAACCAATTTTTTTTATAATCAAATTTTACTTCATAATAACCATTATCATTATCATACAATTATTTCAACTAAATATATAGTAATCTTCCTTAATATTCTCATCACTCTGTTTCTCTTTTATGTATGTGAAGTTTTGGGTTGCAGCTTCTCTAGACTCAATGTTCAAGAAGGATTGGAGAAATCCATAAGCATTTTACAATTTACATTCTTAAAATTAAAAGTGTTGGAGTTCCAATGTAGCCAGCTAAGCTTATGTAGGAACTCTCATCTACCCAGTTGTTCTTAGTTGTAGTTGGGATTCTTCATTGCTATAAAAGGAGGCACTCTCTTGTAAATTCATCATTCTGATTAATAGAATTTTCCTTCTATTGTTATGAAGTTCTTTTTTGATCCAGGCTGATACCATATCTTTAGATGGTATTAGAGCGTAAACAACCTCGAATATCTCACGGGAGGGGATGTGACCCTACCCTACTGATTTTAGAGAATGTTTATACTTGTCATTCCGCAGATCACATTTTGACAAGATAGTTTCAAATCTGCAACCTCTCCCTCATATATGGATCCCTCATATCCTTAGATCTTATAGGAACCATTCTGATCTTGTGGATATCTTGTGATATCCTAAAGAACCAACGTTACCCTTAATTGCATCATTTTCTGTATTGTTTGAAGCATTTGGAGGCATCCTTTGGCAGATTCAATTTATTGTGTGGTGGATTTGGTTTATGGTTTGATGGAGGAGACTAGGGATTTAATTCCCTAATCACCATAATTTGCAAACATGCAAAATTCTTGGAGGATTTTTTTTGGTAGATTTGTCTTTATTTTTCCAAATTTATGGTAAAAGGTTATTGGAAACATTGTTTTTTCCATAACTTTGCACCGGCATCTTCATTTCTCATTCTATTTGAGGCGTTGTGAAGAGCGTTCCACTTTGGTTCCAATGAGTGGTTGCACACCATCTTGTTTTGGCTCTTTGATATTATTTTTCTCATTACGAGATTAATGAACAAATCTTGATTCCTCTATTGTAAATGGGTATCTAAAATATAGATGATTATTTTTCTATGATGGCTATTTATGGTACCTCTCATTTTGCACCTTTTAGTAGTGGATTCCATGACACTCGTGTAGATAGTCTTTGGAGTGTCACCAGGCATTTGTCTCCCTGTACTACTTTGTTTTTCATTGTCTTAGAGCTTTCCACTTTGGAGTGTTTCTTACTTAGGTTGTTTTGCATCTTTGCCTCCTTTTTCTTGTACTCCATACTTTCTCCATCAGCTATGACATGCATTGGCGTCATCCTTTCCACTTTGTTCAACATTGTGGGCAGGGGGGTATGCAATGCTTCCTCAAGTGATGTTTTTCACTCATCATGTTTGATTGAGATCAAGCATCTTTGAAGTGAGCCTCGTATCAAGCATCGATTCCTATTTTGACTTGGTGGTTGTAGTGGTTAGTTACCCATGTAGTTTGGTGAGATGGATTGTTGTCTGCAAGGTCACTCAACATATCATGTCTTCTCGATTGTCAGAACTCAGTTCTTGAAGACCAATTTATTTTGGCAGGTGTGCATTCATCTCTTTTTGCCTCAACAATTTGGTGAGCTTTCAATATTCATTTCCTCAAGAGTTCGAAATTCGCTACATGGATTTCTAAATGTATCTTTGACGGCGTTGATAGTGCGAGGTTTCCTTGTCCTTTTTAGAGTTTCGATCATTCTTCTTGTTTGGATCTTTTTATGTCCGTTGGCCTCATTGCTTGTTCGATGGTTGATGGTGTGTGCTTCTATTCGAAGCCTTGTTTTGGTCCCTGACCAACACCTATTTCTTTGGAGCATTCATGTGTTGGTTGTCAGTGTTTCCCATTTTCATGCATCTGCAACCTATCCACTTCATTAGAGTTAAACCATATTCATTGAGGTTATTTGGATTGAGACTTCTTCGGAGTTGTGATAGGTCTCCTACTCTTCTCATTCACTGCATCATTGTAAGATCTCCATCAGTTTAAGATTGAATTCTGCAGTGCTCCATATTTTTCAACAGAGCACACGGTCCATTACTCTGTTACTTTTCTATGTATTAATCTTATTCTGACCTAGTTCAGTAAATTTTTAATAAAAAAAATTCTATGCTTTTAAGTGAAATTTAGTATACTATTTCGTCTTTAACAATCATACATTCATATTTAAAAATAAACTAACATATCAATATTTTCCTTCAATTTGTTTCAGCATAAGAATATGTTTCAGCATAATAATAAATAAATACCGAGGTATATGTATGTTTCACATTCCATCATAATAATCAAAATAAAATAAATAATAAGGAAATTACTTGATGCTGATGCAAGTAGAACCCTTATCCAACCAAGAATATGTTTCCACCCTTCCGACCAGCTATTATCTTGCTGGCCTTTGGAAATCAAAGGATTTCCAAGCCCCCGAGCTCACAAACTGATAATCCTCAGAGCAGTCTTCTAGTGATCTCCCTCCTTTCTTCACTTCGATCTCTTTTCTGCTACCTTCAAATTTCCTCCCAATATCATCTTCCAAAAATCCAACCCCCTTTCTCCCTTCCATTCTTCTCTATATAGATTTCCTTCCTCGAGAAGACTTTGGGCTTACTCCACCACCCCAAACTCCCTCTGTCGAGCCCCTCAAACATTTAATCCCCTCACTTAGTTCATTCATACAAGTTACATTATAAAAATATATTTTCACACTCAATGTTCCGAACAATCAATTATACTCATAGTAAATTTATTGGATTTTGACTGTTGGTTGTAAGTATTTATTATGGTAGGAATCATTACCCAAAGGTTATCTATTCAAGACAAAGTTTATTAACTACTAGTCTATTCACCACCTTTGTATTTAGTGTTATTAGGATAAAATAATAAAATAATATATAAATAGTTGACCTTTTCAATTTGGACAAGGTGTGTCTTAATGGTTTACCTCATTCGTCAAGATAACTTATCTTAAAATTTAAATTTTAAGACTCATATTGAATAAATAAATAGTATTAAACCATTTTCCATCACATCACATCCATTCAAGAATTATTATCCTATTATGTCTAACTTAGTAATGGAAATAATCGCACACTAATCATTTATTAATCAATATTTTAAATTTTACCTATATTGCAATTATTACGATAGGGATATTAATTTTATTAGAATAACACTAATTAAGTAATAATATTAATTAAATCACCATGAAGTAATAATAAATGGTGAATTAATAACAATGTTTTTAAATCATTTGTTTATCACATGAGTACCCTAACATCAACATAGTATCCTCGTTCTTCTAAACAATGCACCCTTAAGGGATTAAACAATCTTACTAATTAATTATACAGTACCATTACCTTATTTACAACAATTCTTAGATGGCAATGTTAACTAACAACACTTGTCTCAATTGTTTGTTACAATGTTTACCAACAATTAATACATAGCTTAATTAACTTGTTTTACACATATTAAATAACTTTACATTCATTATCTGAATTCAATAAATGCGTGATTAACATAATTACTTATGACAACTTATACATTTATTCAAGATGTTAAGTATTTGTATATCGATACTAGTGTACATGTGTAAACTATGCATGCGTGGCCAGCATATGCACAGGTCAGATATGTACTATAAACAAACCGCATCCCACCTATGCATACCTGCTAACTAATAATAGTATTTACCCCCATGCAGAAGAGCAAGCATAATATATAGTACAATTACTTTTAACATCCTTAGTTATTTAACATTTAACCCTTTATGATTTCACATCATTGTTTTTATGTTTACATTATTTTAATCAATCATGTATAGGGAAGGGTACCTACTACCACTAACTCACAATCAAGGAATACCCAACCCTCAACAGTACTAACTAACATATCCTCCCATCATAACCTACGTCCTGCATCGTCCCTATCCTTCCTCTGCTAGTACAAAAGTGGATGTCGGACTCACCGACCTGACCACATAGAACCTGAGAGCAATAGCATCGGCTGAACAACGGACCTATCCTCCCCTAGCAGGCATTCGACCATCGCCATCAAAACAACATGGAGAGCGTGTCTCAGCACGGCCCTCCCAGGACCTCGGGTATCATGGAAACATAGGGTGGGAAACACATCCATCCCTCTCAACATACTAGGCCTATGTCCTTATCGACTCATACTTTGCTGCTATTGAGATTATCAGTTTGTGTCATCGTATCATCATTTTGGCTGCTAAGGTTTATTGTATGAACAAGTTCTTATCGCATATATCATATCAAGAACCTAGCTATCCCATAGCCTTGGTGTCCTGTAGGTTAGTATTTCGCAAAATACACATTTTATGAAAAGTATTTCCCATCGATCGCCAATTGATCCATATTATCAACGTCATTTTATTTCTTGTAACAATTTTAGTTCTTATAGATGCATATGACATATAACACTTCAATAACTCATATAAGAAGATGGTATCCACGTACCGCATCATGAATTTCACATCTTATTAATGAAAACATATAAACATATACTGTAATCGTAAAATAAAGAAATCATATGATAATCATGACATCGTAACCGCATAACATAGTAACATCATAATCATAGTGAAATCATAAAACACAGTAACATCATATAATCAAGTCCATCATGTCGTAATATAGTTTACTCAGTCGAGCTGAGTTCAACAGAATATAAGAAAGTAAAGTATAGTGTGTCTAACTGATAAATATGCCTAATCAAAATATGGGGCATTACAAATTCCCTTTTTAGCATGTGTGTTTTGCTCTCTCTTCGGGAGGATTTTTTCCCATGAGGTTTTCTCCTTTCTCCGGTTATGAGAATATTTTCATGGGTACCTTATCAAGCCTTATTGTCAAGACCCATCCTTGTTTTTTCTTTTGTTTCATCCCTACGTTTTACTTATGGGTAGGTGTTGGAGTTCGAATGTATACACCTAAGCTTACGTAGGAACTCTCATATTCCCATCTATTCTTAGTTATAGATGGGATTCTCCATTTCTATAGATGGAGCCATTCTCTTGTAAATTCATCATTTTGGTTAATAGAATTTTCCTTCTATTGTCATGAATTTCTTCTTCGATTTAGGTTGATCCCAAATCTCTACAAAAAATAATGATCCATATCCTATTCTCCTGATTGAAGTGGGTCTTTCCCCCATTAAGAGCATAGCTATGACTATGTACCTAATGTAAACAAAAAAAATAAACAACAAATTCCAGTCAAAACCACCTAAGGCTCAAGTGAGGTTAGGTCTTGGTTAAAGATGTGGGGCATTGACGAAAATATCACTTTGCAAAATATAGATGATATTAAAAATATTATTACTTGGAATTTGAAAGAGAAACCGTGATGTGATGAAAATTTAGAGGATAAAATACAATTAAGATATTACAAAGAGGTCATTAACCAAAATCTTGAAAATCAAAATTATCCAGCTATGTTTTAACTAGAGTAAAGAAGATCCATATAGCTAAAATTTAAGAATGAACTCTCATAAGATGCATAGTGAAACATGGGTTGGATCTTTCTTAAAACTTTTTGGGATGAAAGGATCTTTCTTCTTGTAATAATATGAGTATTGATGATGAAAATGAATTCCTCTTAGATTGACATGCTTACAATCCTCTCCAAATTTTTGGAGCTAAAAAATAAAACCTTAAAAAAAGCAAGTAGTTCCATGCTTTTCTTTCTTAAGATTGGTCTAAATTTAAAAACAAGTAACCAAACAAAAATGTGAAAATACCCATTGTTAATATCATTGTCACATATATATATATATATATAGAGAGAGAGAGAGAGAGAGAGAGAGAGAGAGAGAGAGAATTGTCTAAATAACATTTTAAAGAATTAAAATGTTTCTTTTATTATATTAACACAAAAAATGTGATGATGATGAATAACGTCTACTAAGACCCTTACGTGTATGAGACCTTAAGAAAGAGAAAGGAATTACTTGGATTTCTTCAAATTTGATTCCTATGATTGAAAAGCCGAGAAAGAAGCGTTCCTAGGTTCCCATAGTTTTGACAAGTTATAAGATCATGGAGATAATTAGAGTTGAAGCAAAAGTTAGGAAAATGCGATCGAATGTGGGTGTATTAGTGTTACCATTCATTTTCACCCAAAATATGTGAATAGAATGGTGAATGATACCATGCATTTTTAGTATTATTTTGGCCATATAAATCTCGGTTCAAAATACACTAATTTATAAAAAGATACGAGGTTTTTAACATTTTATTATCAAAATTTATAAAAATATATATAAAAAAAAAAAATATAAAAGAATTTATACAAAATCCTAAATTACAACCGACGACTAGGAAATAGGAAATATTGAAAGAAACAAAGTGAAAAAAAAATAAAAATTAATAATTAAAAAACTAGGTAAAAATAAATTATTAATATATAATATTTTGTTTTAAAAAAACAAATTTATATAAAAATAATATTATGTTTATATTTAATGATAGTTTTTAAAGGTAATTTAATCTTTTTTTATTTATAATTCAACTAATTAACAAATAATTTTTTTAATTTATATCTAAAAAATTTCAAACTGGTAACCTTAAGCAAAGAGTGCTAAATAACAATACGTACACCATTTACCTCTAAAATCAATCTTATCTAAATTGTCATAACCATTTTAACTACTACTGTACAAAGATTTAGAAACAATATAAACAATGCAATTAAAAAATATTTTCTTCCTCGTAAGAGCTTTCAAAAGCTTATGTATATACGTCTATATCATGTTTTCTTACTAGTAAGAGCTTTCAAAAGCTTGTGTATATATATCTATATCATGTGTAGAATGAAACTAAAGAATAATTTACAACCTTGTATATATGCTCGAGTATAGGTTGTATGACCGTGCTATTTTCGGATCCGGTTGTTGAAGTTGCTTATGGTTATACGTTCAGAGATTGTAATTTTTATACATTATTAGAATTGAAAGTAGAATAAATAATAGAGTTGGAATTTGAAATTCGGGTCATCTATCAAATCTGATCGTTTGAACCCTTTTGCAAAATGTTTTGTACATTTTAAGTTTATTCCATTTTAAGTTTATTCCCTGACTGTTTATGATTTGTAACCGTATTTGACGAGCAAATCGCCTCGTGACGGGCATTTTGCCGGTCAACTTCATCACAGGATTTGCATATATTCCTTTGTCCGATGTTGCAAAAAGTGTTTACAAGTGAACCAATGCTCTACTCAAATGGAAGGAAAAAAACAATGAGCGAGGTACCTCCCCTTTATCTCAATAACTGGGAAAGGACTCGCGACGGCGCAGACACGCCCACCTGATGGAAACGGCCGGTCGTAGTCACAGCGAACAGGCGGCTGAGCAGGGCCAAGGGGCGACCCCACCTTGACCGCTCTCTCATTTGACATGTGGAAAATGACCTACAATGCGAGTTGTGCTCTCCAATTTCGATTTCGCCCGTGACGTGGCAAACCTAGTTGTTATAGCCACACATTTTCTGATATGTGGACCCGATGCAATTGTATGTTGTATCTGAGATGTCAATAGAGTTTTACTGTAAAAAGTCAGATCTGTGTATTGGCGAAATAATTTTATTATTATTAAAAGAATAACAAAAGCTGCTGGACTGTTCAGCATGTAAATTCATTATCAGATAGAGAAGTTGGAGCATTTTTATCGAGAAGTTCAAAGTTTATTTTAGAGTTGTTATAGTCATCCTTACTATAGGAGTAGGAGATAATGAAGATTATGCTAGTATAAAGTCCACTAAAAGATCATAAAACCAATGATTTAATTACTCTTGAGGTTGACATGGTTATTTTTGCTTCCTCCCGTGAGCAGCTAGGAACTGTTTCCGTCAATAGGCATTGATTGGAGGCTGCTGAGAGTGAATTCTTGCTCACATAAAAAAATAGGTTGCCAAGTAGAGCAACCTCGACTTGGAGAACTTGTAGTTGTTGACAAAGTGCATCCAACACTTGAATCGACAATCGATGCATTTTGTATGGAGTTTTGGTTTCCCCTATATGAAGCCTAGAAGTGATAGAGAAAATTGAAGTGTAGTTACCATGGATTAGTTGTTCATGGTGCCTAAGAATTTTCTTTGTGTCCATAATTTCTTTAGGTATGACAATCCATGACGCTTGGTATAAGAATTGATGAGAGGGAGGAGGGAAACTCCTAAGTTGACTTAACAAAGCAGTTAAGGTCCTTTGGTGGCGAGACCAAACAAGGAGAACTAGCACTATGACCCACCAAGTAACAGAGTATGCTCTCAGAGAAGGCTCGAAACCATGGTTCTTTTGACCATTGAAAACGATACTAGAGATGGGAGAAACAAGCCATGAAGAGCTTCAATTAGAGGGTTTGCAAAAACCATACGAAATTCAACACCAAAACCAAAAGGATGAGCTAGATACCTTTGCGGGATTTGCTAACCATGAGCTACAAGGGTGAACCTAAAACCCTTATGGTTGTGAATCCTGTAGATACCTATCTACTCCCACTGTGAACACAATACCACAAGCCTAGAGGGAGAACCAAAGTCCCACATTGCCATTGCATACTGATTAGGTTCGTTTTTAAAACCGAGGGTCAGTGAATGGATTTCAAATCCTTTTGAATTTTACTGTGGGTACTTGACATGCATGTGGAGTAAATGTGATGCCACATGTTCATTGAATGTAAAAAATTGTAAACATTTAGGGAATAAAGGTTAATGAGACAACATCATTTTTAAAAAATTCCTTCCAAGGTCTTGGAGGCATTGTTAGCCCAAGTGTCTGCCGCTTTATTATCGTGTTGTAGAGTATGATAGAATTGAATTCTGGAAAATTGACTTGCCTCATTGTTGATTCTTTCCATCCAATGAGAAAGAGTGATATCCTTCATTGCCGATTTTTTTCATCCAATGAGAAAGAGTGATATGCTTAGGAGGAAAAGAGCTACGTGCCAACTTGATTATTATTGCAGTCCTCTATCACAGTGACAATGAGAGACTTCAGCTTGAAGATTGACTTGTCTCACTGTTGATTCTTTCCATCCACTAAGCAAGAGTGATATCCTTAGGAGGCGAGGAGCTACATGCCAACTTGATTATTATTGCAGTCCCCTATCATAGTGAGAGAGTGTGGACTGAAAGAGTGAGCTTTTAAAAAAGTGAGAGAGTAAGCTTGCAAAAGCCTTCCGAAAGGGATGTCACTTCTACTTAATTGTTTGTTGTAATTTCCAATTCTACTTAATTGTTTGTTGTAATTCCCAATTCCATTCATAATGTGATTCTTCTCCGTGACCTTTTCTAATATATTTAATTAAGTTTAGTATATATAATTTGTTTTTCTTAGTTTACATACTTTTTGAAAAAAAAAATTATAATGTTTCATAAATCAAAATTATTATAAATGCGAAATTTTTTTAATTAGCTATTTTAAAATCAATTCGGTTTGAGGATAAAATAAGAATTAGGTTACAGAGTCTCTTTGTAATTGAACATTAATTCAAAATGGGTTATTATATGTTGTCATGTTGTAATTGAGCAGTAAGTCAAAATGGTTTATTATATGTTTTTAATTTTGTGGTATAAAACGGAGTCATAAAACTTTAGGGAGCCTATTTATTTGGTGATTTTTGACCGAAAACAAATGATGTTGTTGGGCATCGTTTTCTAAAATTAATAAGATTTAAGAGTAGTATATGGAACAACCAAAATTGCAATTTCCATTGTTTAAATGGTATTTTTGATTATTTGGGTAGTTTTAAAAATTTGATATTTAGTTTAGGATGTATATTTGTAGTTATTAAAATTGTATAATTGCATAAATTGCAATTTTCAAACAAAATTTTGGTAAAAAAAACATAAAAAAAATGGGGTTTTGTTTGTTCTTTATCTTAGACACAAAAGTAAAAAACAAAATATTTATTAAAGTGTATATTTTATACTTTAATTTTTTTAATTAACAAAATTTAATTATTAAATAAAGATTTTTTATATTTTAATTTTATTTAAAAAAATAATTAGATGTTGTATATACTCATTCGTTATTAATTGTTTGATTGTAAAAAAATTTATATAAATATACAAAACAATTATTTAATTATAAATAAATTTATGTGAATACACCTAGCATTTAAAAAAATAAAATATATTAAATATACTCCAAAGTATGATTTCTATAACAAGTCTCCATGGTGGGTTAGCCATGCTCTTAAACTATAGATTATGACATTTCCTTCAATATGTAGAGTTTAATGTTTATTTTTTTTAAGAGAATGTGATAGCCTCGTGGATGATAGATATTGCAATTATCCTAAATGATTGGTAATGGTTGATTGGAGTCGTCATATTGTAGAAATGAATGTATTAAGGTGATTGGTAATGGTTGATTGGAATCTTTATATTGTAGAAATGAATGTATTAAGGTTATGATGTGTTTATTAAATTATGAGGTTAATATAAGACTTAAGATTAGTTACTTTTGTTCATTGGATGTATCTTGAGTGGTTGGGAGGAATGATTGTTACCCTTCTAACTAGGTTCAATTCTTGTAAGTGACATGATGCTCTTGTTGAGTCCCTATGTATTGATTAACTTTACTTGATTTCTTCTGAATAGTAGGAAGGTGATTTTTCCACTGAAAAAAAAAAAAAAAAAAAAGAAAAGAAAAAGAAAGAGTAATTAAATCATAAAAGTTAGTGAATTGAGATTTTATATTATTATACTAATCCAAGGTGCAAGTATATTATATTCAATATATATTGTCTTTACTATATGTTAGTTGTTGTTTTGACTATAGAATTTTAAGTATTGTCTATAGTTTTATATGTGTAGGTTGATTTTGTTTATTTTCATAAAAAATTAAAACGGGTTTATGTATTATTTGATTGGTCAATCACTTTGAACTGTTATTGTCGAATTTGTTTGTTTATCTTAAGTTTTTAGGTAGGTTTGGTTTAAGTTTTTGCATAGTTGTTGCTTAATGCATTTAATGTATTGCACACTGAAAACCACTGACATTGACATCCAACAACCACTTCCACCGCCATTGTAAACCCCACCGCCTCCACCACCATCGCCTCTATCACCCCCGCACCTATTCATAGTCACCGCCATTTCCTCTCCATGGTACAATAGAGCAATACAAAGTCAGGATGAAGGAAAAATTTGCACCACACTATTGAAGGATCTCATGGTGATCGTAGGCGACATGAATTCAAATAAGTATTTCCAGCATTTGTACATCCACTACATCACTACCGTATATCTCTACACCCCATGACTTTTGTACATATTCATTATTCACATCTTTGATGAGGTCGACATCCAACACATCTTGGTACTGTGATTCCCTGCCTTTGGACCAGGTGTTTGAATAGCTATGTTACATAGGAGCAGGGCTTACATCTCACCAAGGGGAGCTTCATTTGCAATCTTTTGGTTTCAACAACTTAGAGGAGAAATGAGTAAGTGTACCATCCATTTTCAATTCCAAACTACAAGTTCTCATATCTATGAGATTCCCCGGATCAAGCAAATGTCCAAGTTTGCTTTCTCAAATACTGAATAGTATAGTTTTTAAACAGTGACAAAATTGTCTATAAATTCTGTAGTAAAGGAAGAGGTCTATAAATTCTGCAGTGATACTATACCTAGAGATATGAGTCTATGCGAGGCTACTATAAACAAATATTACAAATAATACAGACACAATCCAAATCATAGATGCAGAAAGAAAGTACCTGAAATATTGTTGCAGCTGAGATCCAATTAAAAAATTGAAGAATCTTCTACAAAATTTGCATAAGGTAAAGGTCCAAAAAACTCGTTATTTCTAAGGCCTAGGATCTTGAGGCTATACATAAAATTGAAAGAAAAAAGATGTCTCGAGAACCGATTGTTGCTAATATCAATAACTTTTAAATTTTCAAAAGGACGGATAGAGGACTCCTGTAAACCTATTTTTTTCTTTCTGCATTTCTGTTTTCAAAATGACAAACTTCGAGTAGGAATAAACATGCATTTTTGCTTATGTTATTTCAGCAATTTTTTCATTTGCTGTACTTTACTGAAGCGATTATCTAACACTGGACACAACTGGAAACATATAATACAAGGGTACATAGATCTTTTTGTTGCTAAAATCAATGTTCTCTGCAGACTGCAACAACATGATCCCACTGACAATGGAACCAATAAGCCTATTCAAATGAAAATAGAGCTGGCACAGCTCTTGAAGCTTCATGAACCCCTTGGGGATTGTTTCGTTTAGATTGTTTGATGGCAGGTTTAGGTGAATTTTTTCTTCCATAGAAATAATTGTTCAGGACATCGAAATAGTGAAGTGAAGACATTGAGCTCAGTTGGGAAGTGATCTTACCGGGAAAAAAATCCATATAGAACGGATAGTATTTTCAGCTAACATAGAGATATGAGCTGGATGTTCCCTACGAGATTAAGGTTACCGAGATTTATATTCCTAACAAGCGTATAAACTAGGGAATCCATGGGAGTTGAGCGAGGTCTGATTCCGAGCGAGGTCTGATTCCGGGAGATGAGAAAAATCCCTAACATATCAAGTTTGGTTTCCTTTCTTGAACTCAAGAAGCGCTAAAGTGTCCTTGGATGGATGTTGTGAAGAAGCAACCAACTAACCACAATCAAGAACTAATAGAAATATCACAGTAACCAGTGTGACATGCGAGGGAGCTGATGTATTGTTAAAGTTTATGAGACAGTAAAGGATAGAGCACACGTGGGCATATTGATTTCCTTCTCATTATTAAGCATAAGTTTATATAGGATTACATCACACCAGAAACCACGGGTAAATACCATGGAACAAAAAATACTATGGGACATCAAAGTGTCATAGTTAAACTAACTAAGTATGAGATTTTCAATTGCTAGGAACTAGATTCATAAGACAATTTCACGTGAAATATTTCAGACAATGAGAGAAGAATAATAGAGAGTATAAATTATGGAAATCACTCTATATCTTATTCATTGATATGATAACAATATATTACATCCTCCATGGAGATAATCGAATTCCTTTAAGGCTATTTGGAAAGAGCAAAAAAGAAAGGCTTAGAAAAGACAAAAAAACCCCAAGGTGGCGAAAGCAGTTTCCAAAACTGTTATGACAACATACTTCGTGCCATGTTCATGATGGCTCGGTTCTTTCATTCAACAACTCGATTCTACTGTGGAGTTTATCTGGTAGTGAACTGGTGTTGGATGCCATGCCGTTTACAAAACTCTACTAAAAATCATGTGAATGATATTCACCTCCCCCATTTGACTTGAGCATTTTGATGGATTTAACAAACCGCTTTTCAATCAATGTCTTGAACTCTTTAAACTTGGAGAAGGTATCTTATTTTTGTCTGAGAAAATAGACCCATAATTTCCTACTATAATCATCAATAAAAGTCAGAAAATAAAAACTACCTCCTATGGATTGGGTTTGCATGGGTCCACATAGATCTTTATGATCTAACTCAATGTGTTCTTTGATTCGAGATGTGGAAGTGGGGAAATTGTCCCTTTGATGTTTCCCTAAGATACAATCTTCACAAGAACTGGATTGTTTATTTAAAACCGGTAACCCCTTGACCATGGAATTTTTTTGTATAAGACCGAGACACTGGAAGGGTATATGAACAAATCTACAGTGCCATAACCAGGTTTCATCTACACTGGAAACAATATGTGCATATGACTATGAGAGAATGGCACTTTTGAGACTAAGTGGGAATATTCTATTCTTGGTCATTTCTATTTTGGCTAAGAGTCTTCTACTAGGGTATTTATCATAAACAATACAATAAGTATCAATAAACCTGACATCATACTTGTTCTGAATCAGTTGAACCACACTGATCATATTGACTTTCAGATTATGAACATAGAATCCATCATTTATAAACTTCTTCTCATTTTGTGTTGTAAGAACAAGAACAATTCCTTTGCCTTGAGCAGGAACAAGAAAAAGAACACCAAGCTTGATTTTTGTATTAACAGACAAATCTAGGTTAGAAAATAGAAATGTTTTACCTGTCATATGATTGTTGTAGCCACTGTCCAGCAACCATACATCTGAGTGATATTCTTCGTCAGTCACTTGACATGAGAGAAACATGACTTTGGATGAGCTTTCTTCAACATTGGAGACATGTGATCTGCCACTATTCTAGTCTGCTTGCTTCTTTCTGTAGTCTTATTCATAGTGGCCATACTTCTTGCAATAGTTTCACTGAATGTTGGACCTATTAGTCCATCTCTTGCCTCTCCCCCTCTAGTTATGAGAGTTGTGAGAGTGCTCACAGTGATCTGAGTTCTCATGACCGGTTATATCCTCTGTAGAATGAGAACCTCTTCCTCTTCTGCCTCATCCTTTACCTCCTCTGTCTCGACTTCTGCTGAGGGAAGCCTGAGTGCTGAATGTGTTTGACAGAGACTCTTCTTCTTGACTAAGTCAAGCTTCATGGGACAGAAAGGACCTTGTTAACTCTTCTAGGGTAAATTTGGGCAGATCTTTAGATTCTTCTATAGCAATAACAACCATAGCAAACTTCTTAGTGAGACCTATGCAAATCATTTGGATAACAACCTTTTGTTCCAAGGCCTCGCCATAAGTTTGGAATTGAGTCACAATACCTGAAACCTAAGTCATGAACTGATCTACAGTTTTAGTTTCCTTGATTTTAAAAATTTCAAACTGAAGTGGAAGAGTTTGGAGTCTTACCATTTTGACTATATTTGTACCTTTGTATGCAGATGCAAGGAGATTCCAGGCTTAATACACAGTGGTGGCTCCTAAGATCCGTGGGAAAATGGACTCCTCAATGCAACTCTAGATCAACGATTTTGTAGTGAGATTTCGTTCATGGATTTCTTCAATGGATTTCTTATGAGCATTAGACATAGCATCCAAAGTGGTTGCATCTGGTTCTTTGAATTCATTTTCAACCATATCCCAACATTTGTTGAGTTGTAGAAATGTCTGCATCTCGATGGACCAAAATTCATAGTTGTTGCTGGTCAAGATTGGTTCGGAGATTTGCTTCATACTGGTAATAGCCATCTTATATGACTATCTTTTAAACAAAATGCCACAACTTACAGAGCTAGAATAGGGCGTCAAAGGGTGCATCGGGAAAAATGTGTGCAAGTGAACAATGATCGCCGCACTTTCCCTTAACAATAGGTGCATCAGTAACTTGCTTAGTCCGTGCAGAGGGTGCATTAGCAACGCACTTTTCCTTAGCAACAAGTGCGCCGATGGAAGGGTGATGCAGGTCCCAATAGTGACAGGTTGCGTCGACGCTTCCAAAGGGAAAAATAAGAAAAATATATGGCCCAATGTTGTCAAGATCACATGAAGAAACGTCACGCCTCCACACCGATGTGTTCTCGTCTGAGGTGTGTTCTTTCCACTTTGTGAAAAGGCTTACCCAAATACAACATGTATGGATCAGGCCATGCGCTCTGATACCATTATAAATTTTATAAGACAGCAACGGATAGAACACCAGTGGGCATATTGATTGCCTTCTCATTATTAAGCATAATTTTATATAGGATTACATCACACCAAAAACCATGGGTAAATACAATGGAACAAAAAATACTATAGGACATCAAAGTGTCATAGTCAAACTAATACAACTAATCACTCAACTAATTAATGCACTTATGATGGACCATGGACCAGTGATGGACCGTGGACCAGTGAGACTTCTCACGCCTGCCATGGGAGCAGGTGGCACTCTAAAGATTTAAAAATCTAGATCGAGGCTATTCTCTGACGAGTAAATCGCATAAGAAACCATAATTTTCAATGCAGCTTAGTCACGGTGGGCATTGGATCGGCGCATAATGGACAGTGTAGAACTCAAAGCCTCAATACCAGGTCCAACCCAAAACTTTGGAAGCCCAAATGAATAGGTACTGGTGCACCTGTCCATTCTTTGGTCCTAGTTCCTCGATTCTTTCGTTTGGATGTAGACTCATGTAACTTTTACAGATCTTTCACTGACCAGAGATACTACATGGCTTATTGAATAGAAATATAAATTGATGGCTTCCAGCTGTAGAGTGCATTGAAATGATTGCAATTTATTACGTTGTTCGGAACAACAAAAAGCTGTGTCCAAAAAATGACGTTGTTTGCATTAATTTAGTAAATGGAACAGCATATGATGGATACAATGTAAATTTTTAGTATTACATAAACTAGCCAGTCAAAGGTTTTGACGTGTGTTTAATAACGTGGCCAAAGAACTTGTAACAAGGTGTACATGCATGCTACATTTGTAAAATATATCGACATAGAAGAAAATTAAACCATGGAAATACAGCTTTGGTTTTATGTTCTAATTAGTCGCACTACTTTAAAGTTTTTTTAACCACAAAATGTTATGTCATGACATAGTTTCCAAATTCAAACTACATGCGATATATCCCAAATCGGGGAAGACTTGCATTGTTAACCAGCTTGAAATTCGTGAGATGCATCTGTTTGTCAAATTCTTTAATGTTTTCAAACTATGAGATGGGTGTCACTTTATGGCATGACTTTAAATTTTCTCTAGCATGCAATGGATTTCTTTAGTGCATAGTTTGGAAGTTTGGTATTATGCAATGGGTCGTTGTTTGATTATATGACTTTAAAGTTTCCATACTATGGGTCATTTTATCGTATGTTATTCAAATTTGGATTCAACGAGGTGAAACTTTTATCATGTTATTCTATCAAGTTTGAATTTAATGGGATGAAACTTTTATTGTGTTGTTTTTTAAAGTTTGGATTCAATGTAATGTACTATTGATAATGAAACTTTGCGCTCATGTGATGTTATTGCTTGGATTTAAAATTTCATAGATGTGATTGGTCATCACTTCCTTTGTAACTTTCCAATCATTTTGATGCATTATTGCATGACTTTGATGTTTGATCTTATTATATTGATTAAACTTTAGTTAACATCTTAATTTCTTACACGATGCATATCATGCCATTGTGAAGCTCTGCGAGGACTTGATGTATGTGCCTTTGAATTTCACAAAGGATGTGCATTGTTTGGAACATGACCACTCCTACCTTGCACATATTGCATAGTTTAGTGTATAAAGTCTATTGTTGTGAACAATATCAAATTATGTTTCTCTTTTATTAGTAAGAATCGAGTAACATAAAAATAAAAAATATGTTCCAAGGAGTAATCCAACATACCCATTTATTCATTAACAAGTTTAACAGACTAACCCTTCGACCTATCAACCTCGACAGGAAGCCATGCAACCTTGTTAAAAATATGATATATTAAAAGTAAATAATGTTAATTCTTATGGTTTTTGTTACATATGTTAGGAATGTATTTATTTCAAGTTTTTTAAAGATGATTTCAATATCTATATGAAGGTCATGAGAGATCATCTTAATTTTAGTAGTATGCTTTTTTGTTATTTAAGTTCATAAGATTATTAATTTGATCACCATATTTTATGCTTTTAATTTTAAGTTAAATTTCTAAATCTTTATTTAATATCTCTTGAGTAAATAGCGACTACTACTCATACTAAAAGCAATAATAAGGTTTTCATTCATTCCAAATGTGATCAACTTATGATTATATTCTATATATTTAATTATTATTTATTTATGCTCCACAAAAGTATAATTAACTTTAATTAAGATAATAAAGTAATAAGTACTGTGTTTAGGTTTGAAGTGATAGTTTATAAAATAATTTTAAAAAGAACTATGATAGTTTATAAAATGATTTTGGATTTGTTTAATTTTATTCCAAATCTAATAAAAAATGTTGTACGCCCAAACTCTTTAACCATATAAGGCAATAATCAAAACAATAAAAATGTTGAATATGATTGTTTTCTTAAACTATAAGTGTAAAGTTCAACTCTTTTAAACCTTTATGGTAAACATAATAAGCTTTCCAAGTACAAATAATTATCTTCCTTATATTTTCAATTTAAATAAAAATGAAAATAAATACCCAATAGTTTCTCATCTTGGATTTTTTCAAGTTCTAATCACCATATATAAATGGAAGTTAAGGTATTTTCTTATATTTAATAATTTTAATAATAATTTTAACAATATTAATGACATGCTCATAATTTTTATAAAAAATTTAAAAATATTTATTTTTAAAGTTATATGGAATCCTTGTATTAACATAAGAAAATATATTGTACAAAACTGCTGACTATTGTTCCCCCATAGAGAGGAAGGTAAATCAGGAGCACAATTTCTACATACTTGAAATATAACATAAAGCAAACTTACCCTCAGGTGGGAAACCATGTGACCAAATAAAGTGTATATATCATCTAAAAACTTTTGCTTCTAACACGGTTTCTAAATACCATTTATAATATGAGTTGAAAATTGAAATAAGACTATAATGTAGACTACACAAAAAAATCTTATCCAAGCAAAATTTCAATCTTCCATCTATGGAAGCAACTAAATAGAACTAGGAGAACCATGGGCGCATCTTGTGTAGGTCGGTTCTCATATTTGACTAATGAGACGTTGAACCTCCTCCTACATTTCCTTTTCTAGCAAAAACAAAACAAAACAAATAGTGTATGCATGCTACCACCCGTCAAAACCCCATATCATAATCATTGGAGCGAGTAGTCTCTCCCATGTGTATCACTTGCATCCGGGTAAAAAATGTTTAATTATTTGGCCAATATATATATTTTTTAAATACATATCATCATCATATAAATCCCACCACATTAATAACAATGCACCCTTTCATATGTAAACATTATTCCTTTTTAGAGAAAGAGAAAGTTCCTTGCATCTCTATATTTTGAATCCTATGTAACTTGATATTTGAATGAATCAAAGTTATAATTTCATAGTACATAAAAATCTTTCGTTTGATATATCATAATAACAAGAGTTCATAAACTTTAGTCCATACCTTTAATAATTTGAAAAATGAAATAACAAATATTATTAATTTGGAAAAAAATCATAAAATTTTAAAATTAAAAAGTATTATTCAAAGATAAAAAAAACTAGTTAAAAAAGAAATGCCTTGTATATGTAAAATCATGCACTTTGAGCATGTAGATATCTAAAATTTCAATCGAAGAGTTATCCTTAACAGAAAAATTGGGATGCAATGATGGAAGCCACTTGCTCCTTCACGACTAATTATGTGCCTCTATACATGATAAACTATTTATAACATTCCAAGCAATTGATAGGGTGCCCATTTCAAGTTTTGTGAAAAGTATTAACTTGTAATGATTGAAGATTGTTTGGAATATTATCTTTTTGTTCAATTATGGAAAAATGTTTTAGAATAATATTTGATGTTTTCATAATTCCAATATAGAATGACGCAGGTTCCGTTATGAATTTAAATTAACCCTTTTTTTCCAATTTTGCCTCCTTTTTAGTCTAAACTTGTATACAATGTGTCTTTACCTAGCCTTCTTTGCTTTTCTTACTTTTTGTTTAAGTTCAAGATTGCTAAACTTTTTGTTGTTTTTTATTCTTAATGTATTTCTATTTGAGTTGACTAGCGTTAGTTTTTCTTTTTTATTGCCCTTACACATTTAGGATATTGTGGGAGGTGTGAGATTTGTACATTGTGTTATAGTTCATATGTTATAACATAGACTCCTTTGCATAATATATTTTGATATGAAAAAAAATCCCAAGTGATTCTTATATGTAAGATACCACTTTTGTGTGCTTGTATGCATGTGAAATGAGATAGTGACAAAAGTATTTTGTGCTTCTTACATGTAAGGAACCACCTTTTTGTAGTTGTATACTTTTGTGTGCTTGTATGCATTTGAAATGAGATGGTTATAAAAATATTTTGTACTTCTTACATGTAAGGAACCACTTTTTTTTGTAGTTGTATATTTTTGTGTGCTTGTATGCATGTGAAATGAGACTATTACAAAAGTATTTTGTGCAATGCATTGACCTTTAAGTTATGACACATTACACAAATATAGGAAAGAGATGTAATAACTATTTTGACATGTTTCTATTTGACATATATTTGCAGTTACATGGAGAAATGTCTAAGAAACATTTTAGAGGTGTTAGAAGGCATATAGGTCTTGTGTGCTTTGCATCAAGCACTTTGTGAGGCCAAAATTCAAAACTGTGATTGTTTCACTATTCTTTATTTTTCTTTGGTGAATGATAATTAGTGTTGCATTTATTTTCCCATTTTTTAAGGTTGAGGTAGAAGTTGAAAGATTGGATCAACTAAAGGCTAGCGAAATGAATGAGCTAGTGCTTAAGTATAGCTTAAAGAAACATATAGAGAAGCACATATGGAAGTAGATTTTGTTTTTTATTTAAAAATAATTATGGATCATTTGTTCTTATTATTGTTTTGTATTTATTAAACCTAATATTTTGTATAATTTTCTTTAATATCAAAGGAAGGGACTAAGTTGCAATATTTATTATTTGTTTTTGCAATTAATATTTATTATTTGTTTTTGCAATTAATATTTATTATTTGTTTTTCAAATTATTAAAGGCAATTAATTACCACTATTAATATGCCAATGAGACTAATAGTTTTGTAAAATCTCTATTACAGTAGGATATAGCTACTATAGATGCCTCACAATTCAAATATTTAACTTACTATGCAAGATATAAGTGCATAAACAATTATGGAAAAACAAATGATCAAATCTAGTTACAAATGATCGAAAACCAAGAAAACAAATGATCAAAAACCAGAATGACAAATGATCAAATCTCAGAGTTTATTAACTGTCCACAATTACAGTGAGTTTGGATCATCCTTATATAGAAATAGGAAGAAATCGAATGCCTTAGGAGGCTTGACATGTGGCTATCTTAGATTTGACCCCGATCCCCCCTAGGTTGTCTAAGGAGCTCCAAAATCACCTCAAACCCTTACGAATTGCTCATGTGAACATTGGGCATGCTTTGGAAGACTCACCTGAGGCTCACACATGTGACGGAGGTGGTTGGTTGGTGGTTAGGTATCCAAGGAGGGGCCAAAATTAGCTAATTTGGGCCTAGATGACTAGATACAATGTATGGGCGCCTTTAGTCAACAATATTTCATTAAAACAAGGAAACAGGGCGCCTTAGGCTAAAACAGTGCAATAAATGCATGAGGTGGTCACAGTTAGGGCATCTTACAGGAATTTGACGACCTTTGGCCCATACTTTGTGGATAAGTCTCAATTGATCCTAACTAACTTATAACAACCTTGTTCACACCTTGGGATGCAATAATTAACCAGTTAAGGACCATTTAATCAATAATGTGATAATGACTAAGGTCCTAGGTGTAATATTTCTCTAACACCCCCCCCTAGGCTAGACTTATGTCAAATATCAAAATAAGGCCTTGGCAACTAAGGCTCTAGTCACCTTTTACAACATAAAATTTCATTTCTCCATGTAACCAAGGAAAGAATGAAAACCACTTGGGAAATAAAACCTCCCCTCTAAAATGGAAATGAAATACACCAAAAATAAACTTCTCCAAAACTCAAGTAGGTGTGAACTTGATCAGATGTCTGGAGGAAACTTCTTCTTTGGAAGAAGTGGATGTTGCTCCCATGCTTGGATCATATGCTTGATTTTTGCAACTGTGGAAGCAAGTGCAAGTATATACTCTTCATACTTGATCATCATACCAAATGTGGCAAGAAAAAATCCAAATAATACTTGATTAACTTGAGAATCAAACCCAAGTGAATAATAATGTTCTCCATCGTCAATGTAATTCCGAAAACAAGTGCCAATAGGAAGCATGGAAGTAAGAGTGAATGCATCAACACCATACTGAAAGTGAGCTACAACAACTGACTTATGATCCTCATAATTCGAATGTGAAAATTCATGAGAGAACAAAGGGGTTTGGATATCAACTCCAAATACTTGTAGATGGCCCAAAAGTTTGAACTCGAACCTTATGAAGCTAGATGTGCCTGAGGCATAAGCCCAAGTGAATGCATGTTGTCTTCGTCTTCAATAGAACCATGAGGAAGTGTGCATGTGACCATGTAGGAAGTGAGAGAAGACATAGGACCAAGGAGTAATGCATGAACTCAATATTCTGATCTAGACTCCAAAATATCCAAGGAACCATAACTTTGCACATCGACAAACTCATATGAAGAATGCTTTTCTTATAGAGCAATAAATGATAGAGAATCCTTAGTAGAAGAAGTATGATGGGATAACAACGAATGTAGTGACAGTTCTTGTTCAACAATGGTTGCTCCATTTGTTGTATATTCATCATTTGCAGCAACATCTTGTGCAATAGATGATGTCTCTTCACATTGTACTTCATATCATGTAGAGGAAGCATTCGAATCAAGGAGATCTATAACAATAGGAACATGTCTTGAATATTTTTCCATTTTATCTTCATGCACAACTTCATAAAAAAGAGTAGAGGCTGAAAGAGTAGAAGGAAGAGCACATGTAGAGGTGTCCATAGGCTCACTCAATGCACTATTCTTATGCTTATCAATAGCCTTTTCTAAGTTGGACCATAGGTCAAATGGATAATATGCAGAACCAATCAAGTAGTGCATACATGGAGACATGGCTAAACACATAGCTCCAATTGCTCTGTCACAATCATTTAGCCAATCATTTTTCTCTTCATAAGACTCTAGTTCGTTCTCACCACCAATGGACAAATCATAGATACATTGTCTCTTGATATATGCACACATTTTAGGATTCCATTCTGCATAATTGAATGGCGTAAGAAGAGGAACTTTTGAATCCATGTAGAAGTTATTGTACCTGCAATAGTAAAATCTCAATACTCAGGAGGGGATCTACACTAACATATTCGAACCTTGCTTGATAGTGGGTACATTAGGGAGAGCATCACACCCTGGCTAGAATCCAATGGCTTCAATGCAATGGTTCCAGGGTCTTATGTGGTTTCTCCACTGTTTCTGGCACACCATTAAAATAGTCTTTTGGTTCTTATAATAGCTCCAAGAGATATGATACCATGCAAAATATCTATCATAGTAGGATATATCTACTATAGATGCCTCACAATTGAAACATTTAACTTACTATGCAAGATATAAGTGCATACAAAATTCTGGAAAAACAAATGATCAAATCTAGTTACAAATGATCAAAAACCAGAATTACAAACGATCAAATCTCATAGTTTATTAACTACCCATAATTACAATGAGTTTGGATTGTCCTTATATAGAAATAGGAAGAAATCGAATGCCTTCGGAGGATTTACATGTGGCTATCTTAGATTTGACCCCAATCCCCCCTAGGTTGACTAAGGTGCTCCCAAATCACCTTAAACCGTTACGAATTACTCATGTGAACATTGGGCATGCTTTGGAAGACTCACCTGAGGCTCACACATGTGAGGGAGGTGGTTGGTGGGTCGTTACGTATCCAAAGAGAGGCCAAAAGTTGCTAATTTGGGCCTAGATGACTAGATACAATGTGTGGGTGCCTTTGGTCAACAACATTTCCTTAAAATAGGGAAACTGGGTGCCTTAGGCTAAAATGGTGCAATAAATGCATTAGGTGGTCATGATTAGGGTGCCTTACATGCATTTGAACACCTTTAGCCCATACTTTGTGGATAAGTCTCAATTGAGCCTAACTAACTTATAACAACCTTGTTCACACCTTGGGATGTAATAATTAACCAGTTAAGGACCATTTAATCAATAATGTGATAATGACTAAGGTCCTAGGTGTAATATTTCTCTAACAAGTTTCAAATTTAAGGTGAAAGGCTTTCCATTATACTTGTATTCAAAGTGTTTTAGCTTAAGTTGGTACCATACTAATGTTATGTGCATAGCTACACCAACAAATTCTTTGTTCGGTGTCTATATAGACTAAAATGCATATTAGTAGAATATTCAATTTATTATTGCTGGAGTTCCTTCATACTTGTATTCTGAGTGTTTCATCATTTAATGTATAAAATTTTCCCAAAGCTAATTGATTTTTCCCAAAATACTTAAAGTGCACATGTTGGTACCAGAATGTCTTCCCATCAAAAAATCTATATTCTGGCAGCGTGCATGCAAAGAGGGACTTAAATTTTCACCACCAGAAATTCCATTAGCATCTTTGTTGAAACCTTGAGTTTTGGTTAACTTGGATTTGTATACTCTCAGGCATGCTAAGGCTAAATTCAATGTTTAGAAAAAGTTATTGGTCCCGAGGCCCAATCTCCGATTCTATGTTTCATGCTAAATTTCCAAGTCCAAGAGACAACACAATAACATACAATCCAAAGCCCAACGAGCAAGCCACTGAAGTGAGAAACCCACAGGGGCCTTGTGCACCGTGCGTCAAGATCATACAGATGCCGAGGTAAGATACTCAGTGCATAGAGGTGTTTAGTTATGCAGATAAGTGTCAAGCCTTTGAAGTAACCTAATATTATTCAGGAACGAATATGGTGACAAGTCAAGAAGAGTTGCTATGGAACGAATATGGTGACAAGTCAAGAAGAGTTGCTATCAATGGGAGTGTGTTGTCACAGATTATCAGAGTTTTAAATTAAAACACCGAGGATAAATGCCTAGTATACACGATGGAAAGCGCACTACTTTCCTACCAAAATTGTATGAATTCCTCACTATTGAGATACTGAAAATTGAGTGTAAAGGGTACCAATGGAATAACTAGAGGAAGCAACCACTTTAACTTTTCAAGTCACCATCACAAGTCACTCTGGTTAGATTGGAAATTGCTATGTTCTTGTTTTAAACTGTCACATTTCTCACATTGCTGTCAAAGTTTGGTGAAGTCATGAATTAATATGAATTTGAAAGTTCACAATTTTCAAGATTCAAGATTTAGAATAGTTAAAGGTGAACAGCACATACAATGGGATGTAGCAACAATAATCATGAACCATTCTCCAAAGGCATGGGATCACTTGCAATTCAAAGATGTTATAGCGAAAGACTGATCATGTTGGGATATGGGCTTGGAGTTGCTTCATCATCAATACAAATTATTCTTCTGAAGGATCTCAAGCTTTAATTACTATGTGTACGACATTGACAAAACATTTCACTACCAAAAAGAAAATATTTTGATTTTATGCAAAAGGAAGAACTTCTACCAAGTCGTAGAGCATCTGAAGAGAGAGTTGGTTAGAGAATTAAACACCTGGAAGCGGTGGATAAAACAATTAATCCAATAAATCAATCAACATTTTCCTTTGAGCATTAAGATGTGCTAGCCATGCCCTCTCTGCATTCAGAGTGCATCTCTTAGCACTAACAGTGGGGCCTCAAGATCTAGAGCTCACTCTCCTTCAATGAAACTATCTAACAACACTTGGATCACGATTGGAACAAAATAGCCTAGTGAAAACACAAACATCAAGAAAATATCATATCTATAATGTTCTCTCGTTGCCAATGATATTCGAAAATCAAAGACCTTAAAAAATGCTCAACACATTCTCTGTTAAGATCACGTTAAGATCCACATGCGAATAGAAAATATCTCCAAAATTGGGATTATAGCTTATCCTTCAATCTAGGCATTTAAGAAAATGTAACAATACAAAAGGCGGTTTGCAGATGACTATATGCAATATGTAGTCCTCCTAGAATCCTGTCAGATTGTAAAACAAGCCTTCTTAATTGCACCAAGAATTCCTTCAACATTTAGGCTAATGTTGAAACTAAGAAAATGAAATGAGAATGAATTATAGATCAAGTACATTCTTACAAGGTTTATTAAACTATGCTATCAGTCCCAATCATCAAACGAACAACTAAAAAATGCCATGTGATGCCCCTTTAGCAGGCCTCACAGAAGTGAACAATACGTAGAATGAAATGGTATCATGTGTCAGAAGTCCTTTTAGTAGGGGCCCCAACAATAGATGAATATTGATGATCATAACATTGGGATGTTTCTCTTGTGGCAAGGTCTTATGAACATCCCTTGAGATTTGTACTTGGGGTTTGTGGGGTAATTTTATTGACCTCTTTGCGCATATAGATGTAAATTTTGCATACAATACTACATAATTATTTGTTATTCATGACAAAATTCAAACAAATAAATCAGAAAACACTAGAGATTACAAAACTAGGTTATGAACACCTAGTAATAATCAAGCATTTTTAATGGCCGAGGAAAGAAAATCCATGATACTTACTTCCATGGATAATCTCCAACAAGCATTATATCTCCTTCATTATCAGTATATAGAAACTACCAACCGTTTTTTTTTTTATCTTCGAGTTCTCCTTCAATATTGAACATCTGTTCTAGTTCATGAATGAGTTATATATACCCTTCAAATTTAGTTATATCCACATCCTTCCCAATAGCACTACCCTATTTTTGGACCTAGATAAAAGTGCAGAGAAAAGAGATCATATACAGTTGTTTGCAAGCATGAATTTTGCACGAGCAATATTTTTGGAAATCTAAAAGCACAAAAAATAACACCATATCGTAACCAAATAATACCTTTGTGCAAATCCTTCTAGAGTTAGTTTGAGGTCTTCTATGAGTTTCTTTGGATGGTTTTTTTTCTTCATCAATGATTGGTGCTGGCATATCTATTTTGGTTGTATTTAATGGTTCTGAGTGTTGGTTTGATTCTGAGGATTGGGCCTCATGTACTGTTATATTAGGAACTGAAACATGTATATCCTCTCCAGCTGCTAAGCCTCTAATTGTTGATGGGGTTAGTTCACCCACATCTGAATTTTGAATCAAGTGAAAACCATACAACTTGCAATCTATAGATCATGTAGAATATAATACTCCCTTCTCTTCTGGTGTTTCCAAGGATAGGAGAGTAGGATGTTGCACATGCATTACCAAGTTTTCAGTTCTAATGATTCTAGTAGGATATCTTCCAACTTTCTGAGTGCATGTGTTGCAGAAAAATATGCTTGAGATGGTGAGATTAATGGCACAAACCAGTTTCCTTGTGATTCTTTGGATCCAACATTAGAAATAAGTGGGGGAGGATCCATAACACTTGATTTTATCATCTCTTCCTGCTTATGAGATGATTAGATGTCATAGAAAGCTTCAAATCAGACTTGGCCATTTCTTTTGGATTGTCAGAAAGCATGATTGACCATGGACTTGAGAGTCATAGTTTAGTTCCTAACCGATCTATTATACCACTCTCTTCCTTTTAGGTTGTGCAATGCACCAGCCACGTTTCAGAGAGCAGTGATTGGAATCTTTTCGGAAATGGTAAATGATTGCATGGAGATTTTTATGGATGGCTTTACTCCATATGGTAATAGTTATGAAGAAGCACTGAAAAGCTTAGAAAAGGTCTAGAAACACTGTGAACAAAGCCAACTCTCTTTAAGAATTGAAAAGTGCCATATGATGATGAGTGAGGGCATAGTGCTGGGGCACTTCATCTCTTCTGAGGGTATCCAGTTACATCCATCCAAAATCAACGTAATTGAAAATATACCAACTCCTAGAACACAGAAGGATGTACGCAGCTTCTTGGGGCATGTTGGCTATTACAAAAGGTTCATAGAAATTTTTTCCAAACTAGCTTCTCCTTTGTTCACTCTGTTGATGAAGGATGCACAGTTTGTCTGGAATGATGCATGCCAATCAATGTTTACTAAGCTAAAGAAAAGGCTATCTACAACACCCATCTTACAAGGGCCCAACTAAGCTCTGCCTTTTCATATTTCTTCAGATGCTTCAGACACTGCCATTGGAGCAATTTTGGGATAGCAGGAAGGTAATGCTCCTCATGCAATTTATTACATTAGTAAGAACTTATCTCCTGCTGAACTAAACTATACTATCACAGAAAAGGAATTTCTTGCCATTATTTATGCCATCAACAAATTTAGACATTATATTACTGGATATTCTACTTTTGTGCACATTGATCATTCCTCTATCAAGTATTTAATGAATAAACCAATCACGAATGCTAGAGTTACTAGATGGTTGTTACTATTACAGGAATTTCATATCACAATTATTGATAGACCAGGGAAGGAAAATGTTGTTGCAGATTTTTTATCTCGACTTACTAACAGTGATGACAATTTACCATTCGAAGATTCCTTCCCTAACGAACATTTGTTTGCAGTGTTGGTATGCAGATAATGCTAATTTTTTGGCTGCAGGTAAGCTCCTAGCACATTTGTCGAAGAGAGAAAAAAATAATATCATACAACTAAGTGCTAGGTACTGCTGGATTGATGGCCATGTTTTCTACACAGGGATTGATTTAGATATCAGAATATGTGCTAGAGAAGATGAGATCTTTAGCATTCTTAAAGCTTGCCATGATGAGCCTTGTGGGGGGAATTTTTGCTGACAAAAGAACAGGTTGTAAAGTTTTGAGAATGGGATATTTCTGGCCCACATTGTTCAAGGATGCAAAGAAGTATGTTCAGGCATGTGATAGCTACCAAAGGATGGGAGAACCTAACAGATTAGATGAAATGCCTTTGCATCCATAGCTTGTGGTTGAACCATTTGATAAGTGGGCTCTAGATTTTGTAGGGCTATCAACCCTCCATCAAAACAAAAAGTTCACATCTTGGTTTGCGCAGATTACATGACCAAATGGGTAGAAGCTGTAGCCTTGGTTAAGGCCAATGATCAGGCTGTGATTGATTTCCTATATGAAGAAATTTTTACTCGGTTCAAAGTACCTAAGGAAATCATTACAGATGATGGACCACAGTTTGTGTCTCACAAGCTGGAAGCACTATTACAGAAATTTCATATTCAACATAGGATAACCTCGCCATATCATCCACAGGCCAATGGCCAAGTGGAGAGTACAAACAAGGTTATCGAGTCTATTTGACAAAAACAATGAAGAGCCATCGTAAAGATTGGGCTGAAAGGCTTCTAGAGGCACTATGGGCCTATCGTACTACATGGTGTAACACCACTGGTTTTCCCCCATATGAGTTAGTGTACGGTAAGAATGCTGTTTTTCCAATTGAATTTGAAATTAGGACCTTGAAAACAGCTGTGGAAGCAAACCTTGATTAATCAGAGGCAGAGAGGGACCGATTGAATAAGCTCAATGAGTTGGATGAAAAGCGCATAACTGCAGTACATCACATAGCTTTAATCCAACAACAACACTCTAAGTGGCACAATCGATTTATAAAGAAGAAAGTCTTCCAAGAAGGAGACTGGGCTCTGTTGTATGATTCACGGTTTAAGAGGGACTTTAAAGGCAAGTTGCGTACCCGTTGGTTGGGCGCCTATCAGATAGATCAGGTATTTGATAATGGAATAGTTCGGTTGATCACCATTGATGAAAACAAAATACCATTATTCGCAAATGGTCATCGGCTGCGACTGTATCACAAGCCGATATCAAGGGAAGATTTTGTTTCACATGTTGCAGATGATCTAGACTATCAGTTAACGCCGGGACAGGATTTTTCTCAACCCCTGTCAATTTTTAAGAACTGCAATTTCCACATGATTTGTACATAAATAATTCATTTTCTATTTCATTATGTATTTTATCTATTTTTCATTTTGCATTTGATCGGGTTTGTTTTGAAGAATTCTGTGCAGGAATTAATTGGAGGAACAACGGTCGTGACTGGGCCAGACGATTGCAGGCACCTTGCATTGTTCCTAATCTAATAAAGCTATTTAAGAACATGAATGATTTGTTACCTTTCAACATTCAGCTGAAAAGTTGCCTATTACTTCATTATTGTGCAGCTATGACTCCTTACCTTGCTCATTCTTCCCATTTCAGTAACCGTGACTCCTTACCTTGCTCATTCTTCCTATTTCAGCAACTGCGAATCCGCTATTCTTGACCATTCCACCAAATCCAATAGCTGCGAATCCGCTATTTCCACTTCATTTTCTCTCTTTGCCAGCAGCTGCGACTCCGCTATTCCTGACCATTCCACCAAATCCAGCATTTGCGACTCCACTATTTCCAGTTCATTTTTACTCTTTGGCAGCAGCTGCGACTCCTCTATTTCCACTTCATTTTCTCTCTTTGCCAGTAGCTGTGACTCCACTATTCCTGACCATTCCACCAAATCTAGCAGGTGCGACTCTGCTATTTCCACTTCATTTTCTCTCTTTTCCAGCAGATATAACTCCGCTATTCTTGACTATTCCACCAAATATAGCAGCTGCGACTCCACTATTTTTATTTCCATTTCGCTCTTTCCGTATAGCTGCAACTCCGCCATTCTTTCCTATTTTGCTAAATCTAGCAGCTGTGACTTCGCCATTTTGATTTCCATTTTGATTTTCCCATATAGTGGTAACCCCACCAGTCTGCCTGCTCTTCGAATGATGATGCCAACAATGATTTGGTTGGGCGTCAGTTTAGTTGCTTGCTCCACAAGATCCAATCACAATTCGCCACAAAGGAAATTTTTAGGTGTCTTGGGTATCTGTCAGCTCGGGTGGTGGTGGCCACATCACTTTAGCACATGCGCATTTATGCTCGTTTTAATGGAAGAAATGATGAAAGTAGACTATGATGATTAATCCACGGCTGAAAGCATAACACAAAGGTATAGATTCAAAAATTTTACATGATTTGGCAGGAAATTAAATACGGTAATAACGATTATGCACTGTCTTAGCCCTCGATTACCGAACCCATGCCATTTAAACACTAGGGATTATGTCAAAATCACGTTTGTATTTATTTCCTGGCACCTTACCTGATTTATACCTAAATACTCCAATTATGCCAACTTTCCATAACTGTCTCATTTTTCCTGGACTTCATACCTGCGCCGAATTTCCTAAAATACCCTATTTCCGAACTCCAACTATCCCTTACATGTTTGTATGCTGCAACTCCAACGTCTAGATTGGTAATTGTTGTATTCATTCATTTTGAGGTGAGATTGAGATGGGTAACCCAGTCCACCATGAACCCGTAAACACGGAAGCCTTGTGCTCCAATAAGGAATTTCTTAACATTTTCATAGCAGTAGGTTGGATGGACTACTTTGAATGGTTGAACAGTTTCCACATAGAAACCGCACTACAGTTCGCCCTTAACCTGACTAATACTCACTCTGAGGTCAGGGGACTGCATGTGGATGTTACAGAAGAAATCATAACAGAGGTTATTGGATTACCCCAGGTTGGGAAGAAGTCATTTGGACGGAAGGAACATAATGCAAATGTTGTGAGAGAAGTTTTGGCAGTCGGGGAGCATGTTAGTCCAAAGCACCATGGGTTGAAACTGGCATCTTTACCATGACCCTGGGATCAAGTAGCAGTCTTCATGAAGAGATATATCTCTTGTGAAGGTATGTACCGAACTATGTCCTTCTCTGAACTTCCCTTATTGTCTCATTTATGCCATGGCAATTTGGTAAATATACCATTTTATCTTCTTAAAGCCCTACAAACCATGGCCGGATATGCAAAAACTGCCCAACACCCAGTTTCCTCCCTTACTAATCATGGCCTAATTAAATTATTAGTCTTAAGAGCCATTGCAAATTGTAATTTAAACTGGGAGCAATTTCTTGCTAGAGATGGGCCAATTAGAGAACCTGTATTAGAAATGGAGGGTGTTGGCGAAGGTAATGAGGGCTGATGTTCCTCAAATCCAGTTGGTGGGGGATTGGAGCATTAGGGAACCAGACTAATGACAAAGAGGAGGTAAATAAAGGAGAATCAACATCAGTAGAAAACCCTATTGCTGAGGAAATTGTGATGGAAGCCATGGCGGAGGAGGCAGTGACATCAGAAGCTGTAACTACAGAAGCAGATACTCAGATGAAAGAAGCTGAAACTAGAGCAGCTATTGAAGCTGCGATAGCAGAAGCTGCAACTGCAAAAGTAGGAATTCAAGAGGAGGGATATTAGGCAGAGACAACAGGATAAGGGATTGTGGAAATTTTGGAGGTTGTGTCCTCTCCTAAGATAAGGGGGACCATTATTGAAGAAGAGAAGACCGAGGAAAAGACCCCTGCGTCAAAGAAACGAAGAGGAAGGTCAGGGAACAAGGGTCAGACATTCACTGCAGCAAAGAAAAGAAAAAACAGAGTTGTCACAACACCAGTAGTAGTAAGCACTGAAGAACACCCAGTGGGAATGGTGAGGAAAAGAAGGACTCGATCGACTGTAGCAGCAGAAGCAGCTGCAACAACACTAGTAGTAGAAGTAGCTGTAACAACAATAGAATAAGAAGCAACTATAATAGTAATAGCAGTAGAAGCACCTGTAACAGCAACATCAGCAGAGGAAGCAGAAGAAACAGAGACAATGGATGTAATTGGGGGTAATAATGAAGCACCCTTAGTAGAGACATCAGGAGTAATCAGAGCAAATAACGAGTCACCTATGGTAGAAATAACACCTGTAACAGGGATAGATATAAACATTCCCATTTTGGACCCCAAGTCATCTACTGTTATGCAGGAACCTTCCATAGAAGAACCTCAAATTGAAAATCTCCTGTATGAAAATGAATTGTTAAAGGAGGAGGTGCAGACATTGCGAAATGAGTTGAAAAGATGGAAGGGAGTAGTTGGAAAACAAGCAGAGAAGAATTTGAATACATTGTTAGATGCTGCAAATTTATTAGAAAAACCATATTTTGCATTAGAAAATGAGGAGCAAGGAGAGACTGTTTTCCCAGAGTGTGGAGACATATTTTTTGCAGTAGTACACAGAGTTATTGTGTTGGGAGTTGTATCACAAAGGCATGCATAGATAGAGCAGGAGGAAGAAAGAATGCTAGAAATAGAATTGATGGGGGAAAATGAACCAAGAATTGAAGAGATTCCTGATTCGAATTTATGAGATGAAATAGTGCAGTCCCAGCCATCAGGGGATACTAAACTTCTTCAAGACCAGTCTCATCAGTCAGAGGGATTTGATATAACCCAGAAACAATCTCAGCAGTTCGAGGAAATTGTAGGGTAGGGGGCTGTTACACGAGAACCAACACCCTTGGAAATATATAGAGAGGCTACAACTTAGACATCAATATTTGACATCAAGGATCAAGAAGAGAACACTGTTACACAAGAACCAGTGTTTTCAAAATATTTTGCTAAAGCTGCAACACAAACTGAGATGGCTAAGATTGAAATGGAAAGAAAGGATGTTGTCACAAAACAACCAACATTCCTAAGAATATTTTCTGAGACTGTAACACAATCTGAGATGGCTGAGATTGAGATGGAAAGAAAGGATGCTGTTACAAAAGAACCAACATCCTCAAAATTAATGACTGAGAGTGCATTACAAGCACAGACCACTACAACACCAATGGGGGATGAAATTGTTACACTTCCAAAGAAAAACATGGAAGTCATTTATCTAGACTTTGATGATGAAAAGGATGTGGAGAATAGAAGATTTCAATGGCTAGAGAAAAAGATTCTCTGGCTAAATCTCGAGTTGGATAAATGGCATAAATATATTGATCAATTCAGGATAGGTATGATTTCTCTCCAAGAACATAAAAATGTCATTAGGGAGTTGAGAGAAAAATGGGTTGAGGATTTATTATTCCAGAAACTCCGGTGGGAGAAACTTCAAGAAAAATTGGAAGGGTTGAAGAAACTTAAGTCCCTGCAACAAGAAAAATACAAAATGTATACTCTTTCCCTAGAATTATTGAGTTGCAGGGCTCCACCCCCCTCTTACCCTGTCTTTCTCCATGAGCAGACAACTTTATTTCAATTAAGGGCTCTGAAAGAAGGGAGATCATTTGATTTGGAAACAACTACCCATTTTTTGGAAAATTTTCTGAAAAGTGATTTGAGGATCAGCATTTGTTATGTGAATTGTATTTACATGATAGGGCTTGTTATATTGACTCACCATCCAATCCATTGCCTTGTTTGGGGGATGTTCAGCTGAGGTTATTTGCCTCTTTTGTCATTAATCATGTAAAATGGTGAGATGCTTTCCAAACCATCCTCAGGAATAAGGATAATTCTACTCTTTGGATTAGGGGTGAACCTCAGGATCCAAAAGGACTCATAGAAAATCATGCTGGGTCTCTCAGGGTTCCTATAATTGCCCAATACTTTGAAATTTTGTGAGATAAAATCCTCACCACATGTGTCCTAATGAATACAGATGGCTATATTCTTCTTCATCTCTAAAGGAAAAGGACCCATACTACTTTGAAAATTTTAGGCAAGCTTTGACAAGGGTTCCTAGATATGTGCAGTGCATGGAAAAATGTGGGTCTTGGTGGATTGGATTAAGATTCAGATTCCCTCTCATATAGCTTCCTGTGAATCATTACAGAAACAACTATGCTTTGACTATAGCAGAAGAAAAGCTGTGTTGGAAGAAATGGACAGCCTCCTATGGGTTTATGCCTCGAGGGGAGACACCAAAATTTTTCTACAATCTTACAAATCTTCACAGATTCAACTCAGACTCATATTCAGACTAGGGGAGGTAGTTGCATGAGGACATGCAATCAGATAGTTGGGGGGAGATGTTGGGTTAAGGAAATGCCCCTTTTTGGCCATCCTTATTACATCATTTTTCCCTAATTACATCCTATTTTCACAAGCTATACCTATGACTTTTTCTCCAGATCAACCAATGATATTGACAGGTATAATTCGTTATTGCTTTATTTATTTTATGCCTAAGATTGTTAAGGTTCTAGATCCTAGTCTTTGGTATATGCTAATCTATGTGATTTCATTTAGTCAAGGTCTAAAGCACAGGTGTATCAGCCAAATGGCACCAGTTGTTACTCTTCAAAGCTCGATTCCTAATAACTCCAAGGGACAGCGCATTCCTGCACGAGAATCTGTAATAGGCCTCCACTGAAACAAAACCTAGCTGCAACAGACAGGTCGCATTCCATCTTGCTAAATCCGTTGATCCATTGATTACTGTAGTAACAACTCCTTCATGAGTAACAACCTTGTTTAATACGGTTGTAACAGTTAGTTGTAACTCCGCAGCATGAAGATCATAGATCTTCATTGCTGCACGATTTTAGTGGATCGTGATTTGTACTTTCAATGTATAAATATGAGAAGGCTCCTATAGCTTGGGGGTTGGACAATTACTGTTTAGCATAAGCTGTAACAGAGCAGTGATACTGTCAATTTCCATCGTTAATATAAGAGTAGGGTTCTTCATTTATGTGTCTTAATTTGTTGTGATTCTTGGTGTCTTTGTTAGAAGGCCAGGGCCTGCCTTCTCACAGAGATAGCCGTCTTAAGTAGGTAGGGTAATTTAGCTTTCTTTCTATTGTGTGGTGTGGAATCATTATAGATGTTACTGTTAGCTGCAACAGAGTTTAGCTTTCTTTTTGGTAGTTCACGCTTGCATCTTGAATAGATGTAGCAGAGTGGTGTGACAGTCGACTATGTAGGTTAATTCAGTTTAATGCATGTGTGTTCGAATCAGCTGTAACAACCAAGCTCAATTCCAATATCTTTCAGTTGTTTATGCTTTCTAGGATTTCCAGTACTTATCAGTTAGAGTTCAAGCTTATGTTTAGATTCTGGTTGCTGTTGTATCTTCAATTGGTTTATTAGAGTGGGAAGATTGTGATTGAGTAACAGTAGCTACTTGATGGATCATTTTGGTAAAGATTGAATATTGTAGTTTGATAATTATAGGATTTAACTTCTTGCAAAAGTAATCTAGTTTATTTCTATTCTTAATCTTATAATTGTTAGGTTGATTTCTGTAGGAAAGTAGCTGCAATTAAATTTCTAGATGTATGAGTTAGATTAGTCTTTTTTATGGAATGAGTTTGGCTAGATACACTGGTAGGATCACTATCTCCATTTAGTTAATCAACTGCTTGACATGTTTATGCATAGATTTTTCTTATTTCCATTGAAACAAAAAGACCTCCCTAGGTTTGACAATTTATATTGAGAATCCTGTGTGTTAGCTTTAATTAATTGACATATAGGGTGACCAACAAGTTGTCCTTCCATGTGATTGACATAATCAAGCACCTGAGGATCCTCTAAAATGGTGTATGCCACATGTTGTGGGGTTGTCCTATTTCTCTCTACTTTGTATGTAATCGGCTATAACTATTTCTATTTTCCTATGCTCGAATTTTCTAATACTTTTATTGTAATTGTTGTGCTTTTTCCAAAGAAAAATATAGCTTACTGTTAATACGTTGAAATAGTAAATAAGTCCAAATATCATGGGCACATGAAACAACCCAGAACAATCATAAACAAATACTACAGGGAAATGATATCCCATCTAAGTCCAGCACAAAAAAACACGGGCACATGTTACCACCCAGAGTATCGCAGCAAACCACAGTCCAATAAGAAGTAGATCATGACCGCAAGATCCACATCAAGATGCATCAAACAACATAACATATATAGTTCATAACCAAAAAACGTGATGGATATACCATTCATAAATAACTCAGCAAAACTAGAGGCCAAGTCCATAGCAGTGGTGGATCCACCCAAGAGTTCATATAAATAAACTACCAGCAAAAATAATAATAGTGCCGCAAATAACCGGAGGGATTCAAAAGAACAACGACGAGTTCGTAGTCAAGAGATTAATGACCCTGAAAAAAAGGATATAATAATATATATAATATATATATATATATATATATATATATATATATATATATATATATATATATATATATATCTGCCAGATCCACATAAAACATAAAAAAGCAGGGCCGAGCCGAAGAAATCAGGACCAGTGCATGTCAATAGAACCCTGGGAAATTAAAAGATCCTCCCGCCACTCCTCCTACATGATGATTCCTGCAAAGGATGTCAAATCCAACTTGGAGAGCTGGTCAGCCTCCATATTCACCTCTCTGAAGATATGAGTAAAATGAATGTGTTCAAATTCATTGATGTATCTTCTGACCACATCCATCCAGAATGAGAGCAACATCACATTAAGTGGAGTGAAACTCTTATCCCAAGAGATGATGGATGATGAATCACCTAGAATTAAGAGTGCTGAGACCTTCTTAATATGAGAAAAATATAATAATAGGAAAAGAGCACACAACTCACTATGGGTGTTGGAACCAATCCCCAAATTTAAACGGATGCGGAAACAACAAGAGATGGATAGGTGCAATACCACACCTGCCCCACTCACCCCAATCCCCCAGACCGCAGCACCATCGAAGAATCCACAGGGGTACACCAAGACCAGTGGCATCAACCATTTCCTAGGTCTATCCACAGATCTTTCGGTACGGCCACCGGCTTGCCTAGAGACTGTTATGTATTCCTTGTAAGCAGCAATAATCCACAAGTTTCCTAATACCTTTAGTATAAATTTTTAAAGTTCTTGTACACCAAACCTAAATGAACAAATTATTCTAACTTAAACAAATTGAAAAAATAAAAAAGAGTAGCAAAATATTTCTAAGAAAATCAATTTTCCCATAACCAACTCTATATGATTACCTTGCAAAGCATAATAAAAATAAAAGGAAAGTTCCATGAGAGGTGATTGCGATGAGAGATAGGGAATCTCTTGAAACCTTTGAAGCATCTAGTAAACAAGACTTTTGATAATCTCCATGGAAACCTCTACCAAGATACTTTCACCCACATTAATGCTATACTATCATCACTCTCTTTGGTTTTGTAGGAAATATTTTCATATTCTACTCAATTATGCCTTTTCAAATCATGCTATGTTTAATAAAGAAAAGTTGATAATATGTATCATAATGTTGTTGGTCTACTTACACACACATTTTATATATTTTTTGCATTTTTGGGGGAGAAGAATTTTCCTAGGAGAGTTATTCTCTTGTTTTAGGGTAAATGATGCACTTGCACTATCAAACCCCCTTTTTTAGGGTTAAAGGTATATTTTAAGCTAACTAACCCCTCTTTTTATGGTAGTGTGTAGTAATATTGGTAGTTATGGTTTAGTTAAGTTCCTAATGCACCCTAGTTGTCTATTTGACTTAGTTGACTACAAATGTGCCCTAGTTGGCTAATTTGAACTAGTTAGACTTTAGTTTCACATGCACTGTTGAGTTAGCTACCTCATTTGGAATTTCTAGGGCTAGTCGACCCTAGCCACTAATTCATGGAAAAAATTAATTCATAAGGAGGGTGCAATTATTAATTTGAGGCCTAGTTAAAACCTAACAATACTTGCATGGTCAACACTAAGCCCTAGGGAGGGTGCATTTGACCATTCATGGTAATTTGAGTTTCACCTGATATTATGCTTTTGCATATATTTAAACCTAGCTTGGTTACATATATACATTAATTCTTGCATATCATTGATCAAGCAATTCGATGATGTATTCTATTAAGCATTGTATTGATTAATAAATACTACACAAGTTACATATTTACTTAAATTCTTTCTAGATTTATATGTAATTGTATTGAAGTCTCATATTTGATGAGATATCTTTGTTAGATTAAATATTATGTTACTCTAATACATTATTCTTGTATTCTATGTATTACTGCTCCATTTATCTTCTAGATGAATTGGTTCAAAATCGCACAAATATTGTGTATCTAATACATTTGAGATAGTTCTTTCAATGAAAAAACATATTTTTATTCCATTCAAAATGAAAATTACATTCCTCAAGTGCTTGAAGTAGAGAAAACAAGAAAACGAGATATAGTATAAATCCACAAACATGTGATATCAAAACCAAAAAAAAGAAAAAGGGTTGTCATAGATCTTAACTAAACAGAGCAATCAAGGATGATTGTATACACAATTCTAGTCATCTGAAATCTCTAAGAAATAACTTCCTACAAGAAACATAAATACCATTTTTATATTTTACCAATTAGAGAGTATAATTTCTCTTATATGGTCAAGCCTTCCTTTGACAATTCATCTACATGGTGGTTGTGTTCTCTAAAGACACGTGAAAACTCGATCTCATGAAACTGTCTAGAAATATGATTCAAATGAGTAGGAAGAGGAATAAGACTATTTTCCACAATAATACTATTATTATTCATTGAACAGAAGCTAGACTATTTTTATACCTTTAACCACAACAAATTTCGACATATAGAAAAGATCCTTTAATTCTCCAACATTGTTAGTGCCATGAAAAATGTCAGACTTGAAGTGAAGGTAATGTTGATTAGAGAAATGAAAAGTAAATCCTAACCTAGATACTAAGTCATGTACTTGATAGGAACTATAAAAAATAACCATGTAAGACATTTATCCACCTAAGGAGGAACCAAAATCCTTGTAGTTTTTGAACTAGAGATATCCTTATAATGAGAAAGTATAGCCATTTGCTAGGCCTAACCTAAAACAATGGAAGGAATTTCCCTTCAGACAAACATGAATTTATTGTAGTCTAGATACCCAACTGAATGAGGAAAAGAAGAACCTTGATCACCTTCATCTCCTTCCTTGATAAGCAAAAAGAGAAAAATATTCCAATGTAACACCACTCCATAAATTTCATCTGACAACTAAATGTCAACATTAGCCAAAAATTTATTTGTAAAATATCACTAAATAAGTATATGAGTATTAGTTTCTTGATCTCTCTTGTGGAGTGAAAAAATACTTGGACCAATTTTTCCTTTTGACTATAAAACATTCCAAGTTAGCTCTTTATCATTGAGATCCAACTACATCAAAAATTTTCACTTTGGAGGAGCCCTTACCTTCCATAACTTACTCCAAAATCACCATCTCTCACCATTCCAATGCCCAAGTAAGGCCATATAGAAAATCTTAGTAGTGTAAGCTCTCCTTGATTATTTCAAGGACTAGCTAAGTTCATTAGGTTCTATGCTCAACCTAGTTTGACACTTGTGAATCTCAACCAAAATCAATTGCCAAGAAGGAGCAAAATACCTCTCTAAATACAAATATGATGTAGATAACCAACTTTGTTTCCATAGAGTAGTCTTGTCATGATTATAAATCATATTTAGAGTGACCTTTTGAATCATTTGCAAGTATTGTATCAAAGATATAGGGAGAAAAATGTTCCTATTACATCCAATACCAATCCTAACATGGGACCCATAAGTAGCCCTCTAGGCTAAGTGAGATCAAATTACATGAAGAGATAAAACATTTCCTTCCATTGATTAGACACATTGTCAACACTCTTTCTTTACTTTCTCAACCAATTCAACAAAGAATCTAGAGTTGTTCGGTTAAATTTGAGTCAATAAAAGAAACAAAGATGATTTTACCATTGGTGCTTTACAATTCCATGGTTTTGGGTGTCCCATGGTATTTTCCCATTGTATTTCATGTGATGAAACCTACTTAAGTCCTTGAGGAAATCCATTGTAAAGTGCTTGAGAGTGGAAGGATTGACCATGCCTTGGCTAGAGTGGTCAAGGGTAATAGATATATTGTTGTTGGTTTTCTTAGTTTGGGTTTCTAGGATAAAAATATTCTTGTTCATTGTGTGTGATTGCTTATTATGCTCATTATGTATTTCATTTCCTACAAATTAGTATTAGAGGGAGATTGAAGGAAAATGTAAATGTATTGGAATCCATGGTTTCTTGAATTGAACCTAATCTACTCATTCATTCGCCCATGGAAAACTAAATTAGTGTGTTAAATCTCACAAATTAAACAGATGGTTCATGGGTATAATTATGGTAAATTATAACTAGAAAGGTACGATAAAATTTAGGATGAGTACATGGACGATGCATATGAAGAAATCACCAACTGACTATATTGTAATATTTTTTATGGAGTTGGAATTAATCACAACGTAAATGAGGGTATGGATATAAGACCTATTTAGGCATGTGTACCCCTCACTTATTGGGTCATCTATGAAAATTATTGACATAGATGTAGGTATACTAAAGAAGGGGGGAATGTTATATTCATGGATACCTTGTTACAACTTTGAGGGGGGGTTGGTGATTATCCCAAGTTTAAAAGGGGGAATGTTAAGTTAAAATTGACTTGGTAAAAGAGTCAAATATGAGTTTACAGTTGCTGGTTTACAGGTCCATATTTTTGGGTATCCCATGGTATTGCATGTGATGAAGCATACTTAAGGGATTGAGGAACTCCATTATAAAGTTCCTGATATTGACTAGTGATGGATGGATTAACCATGTCTTGGATGGTGTGGTCAAGGGTAATATATCTATTGTTATTGGTTTTCTTGATTTGTGTTTCCAGAATAAATTTTATTCTTCACTTTATGTGCATGCTTGCTCATAATGTTATTATGTGTTCTATTATTTCTTAACAAGAGTAATGTGCTTATGGATGAGAATCCTCCTCCATATAATTTCCCTAGTAATAAAAATCCATAAGGCCTTGGAAGACAATGCTTATACAAATAAATAAATGTTGTTAATCCCCTAATTCCTTAGTGATTTGGGAAAAAAAATGGCTATTAGCTAACCGAATTAGAACCATTGTATACATGGATTCCTTTCTAAAGAAAATTAAAGCAACACCTCTTGATATTCTCTAGAATTCCTTGAGGGATATAAGCCAAATTATGCCAATGTAGAGGAATGAATTCAAGAATAATCTTAACCTAGATCAGACAACCACCCCTTGAAAGACATTTGTTACACCAGAGAAAAAGTCTCTTCTCAATTTTATAACCCAACCACTTCCAACCTACCTTCCCATAGAAGTTTGGTTTAAGGTTGAAACCCAACAAATTAATAACCTCCTTCAAATCCAAGTGATAAAAAGGGAAGCATATTTCCATATCATGAACTTGTTTCCAAGTCAAAGCAGAAGTATATAAAGGATATTTGGTCACACTAACATCCATTCTAGTGGATTTTTTGTAATGTTAAAGAATACACTCAAGGATGGTCCCTTCTTGATGAGATCCAAAATGGAATGGTATTACATCATCAATGATTTATAGGTGGAAACATGCATCCCTTTACCCACTTTTACCCCTTGAAAAATCCTACGCCTTTGAAATTCATTAATTTTTCTAGTCATGCCTTTCACAACAAGTAACAAAGCTAAGGGGGTAGGGGAAAAACCTGACAAAGTCCTCTTGATGGATTCAAAAAAGAGGATTTAGAACAATTACTAAGGACAAAAAATGAGGAATAAATCACACAACCCATTATTCATCTAACCATTTGCATAGAAAACCCACTATGAATTAGTAGTAGGTGCATATATGTCTAGGAAACAATATCATACACATTTAATAAGTCTAGTTTTATCACTTCAATAGGCTAATGAGATTTCATAATAGAGTGTATTCCTTCTTCTATTGTACCTATATCCTAATGGATACGGCTCCTTGCCACGAAAAAAAACTGCTTCAAATAAATATACTAAGATAAAACAAGTAGGAATTGGACTGAAATCAATTTAGAAATAATTTTGTATATAAAACTACATGGAGCGATAGATATCAAACCATGATATGATTTAGGAAAATCAATATTAGGAATTAGGACAATAAAGATAACATTTGTGTTCCCATGAACCCTTCCAGTCACCCTCACTTCCTCTACCACCCTCAATAGATTTCCTCCCAAAATACCTAATAACTCAATGAAAATTCCACTGACCACCCTTAAGGAATCAAACTCCTCTCCATCTTAAAATAATTAAGCATAGTGATTAATTCATCCTTAAAGATAAGAAAACAAATCTACTATTTTTCTCCTCATTTACCATCCTAGGGAATGAAGAGGCCAACTTAATGAACTTAGCTACATTTTTCTTGATTGGTTATCTATATATAACCTTAAAGTATTGAAGCCCTAAGGTAACTAGATCATGAAAATCCCTGACTTTACAACCTTCCTAATCAGCCATTTCCCAAATAGTGTCAATATGTTTCCTGTGATTAGAAAATTGATGAAAGTACTTAGTATTTTTATCTCCTAATTCAATCTAGGTTTCTTTTCTCTAAATCCTCCATTCTAGATCCTTTTATAACAACAAATTATTCTTCTTTCGTTCGAAGTGATTCAATTGGACCAATTCATCCTCCACTAGGATTTCTTCCATCAGGATGATTCAAAATTTTCTTGAAATCCCTCTCAACCTAATAATTTTGAGAATCCTTATTATGAAACCTTTCCCCTGTCTATGTTGAAACATTGTCTTTGACTTGTTTTAATGCGAAGGTAAATTGATCACAAGTAGAGACACCCAAAGGTGGGTTATAATGTTTCCAATTATCCCTCATTGGACTCTAAAATTTCTCCTCCATGACCTATTTTTGATTAAACTTAAATGGATTTCATGGCTTATAAGAATCATGGTCAAGTTTGAAGATAATGCAAAAGTGGTCCGAACATCTATTCTTACCAATACAATACCTATACCTTTCAATATTATGTTGGAATCGATTTAATATTGCGAGGGGGGGGTGAATCAGTATTAACGCAGTTATGAAAAAAATTAACTTCTTTAACATATTATTTTGAACTTAATCTAAATCATCTTATTCATCCATCACAAGTAAAGCATTCATCCACATATGCAAAAATCAAAGAACATAGGACACACTAATTTTTTTATGTGGAAACCCAACATGGAGAAATCCACAAAATGCTCTTTTATAATGAAACATATTACATTCGAGGAAGCACCGACTCCCTTTGTTTACTAGCACCAACTGGAAGGAGGAACTGACAGCCTGGTTTTACAGGAACCAACCTTAAGGAAGCACCAACTACTTGTGTTCTCCAACACCAACTACAAAGAGGATACAACCACCTGCTCCTTTCCCCATCCTGCCACCCATATATACAAAATAAGATATTTCCTTGCTGAACTTCTGACACACGCACACTTTTGATCTTCTGATGTTTGTTCTATTGTGTGCACCTATTGTATGCAGTCGTATTACTGTCACTCTATTGCATACATCTCTTGAATTCTCATTCCACTCAACTCTTCACTTTAACTCATGTCACACTTATTGTTCTACGTGCTACTTCAACTGATCCTGTAGTTTGCGCCAAAATTCACTATGTCGTTCTACTACTGCGAAAATGCACTCTTAATTGATACCGTGCAACAAATGATGAATTGCCGAGTCACTGCTATGATGTGGGGCTATAGTATTAGATGGAACTGTGCACTCTCTGAGATGTGTCCATTTGGTTTAAGTGCCCTAGTCTTTCAGACAATTTGCAACCTGTAGTGCATCATCTGTTTCGTCCTTTCAGTTTAACACACTAGTCTCAGATCACCCTCATCATGACGTGCATACTTGATTCTGCTGCTACTCTAGTCGCTTCACTTTGCGCATCTTCTGATATACTTCAGTTTGTCTCTGCAATGGATCCACCTTAGAACATCTGTGACTGTCATTCGGTCCTCACGCACTTGCGCATCTTCTGCATTCTGATTTTCTATCTTCGCGCAATCATCACAAATCTAGAACATCATTCTACACACCATCAGCTATATCATTCATCTGCTTGTGCTCACTCGGTTCTTTGCTAGATCATTTTTCTTATGGTTTCTCGAGCCCTTGATTCCCCAAATATAAATCTGTATATTCCACTTACAAGATCTTCATCTTTTCTATCGAGCTTACTTCAAATCTCCAACTTGTATCTTATTTATACATGTCATGTATGGATTGTATGTCCACAAGTTGGTTGCAACATTCCTTCTTCATTGATTCATGGTTTATGCTTCTGCCACATGTCATCTCATGCACTACTGATGTGTCATGTCTTATGGATATTGTGCATACATGGTATTTGACTTGGTGGGACTTTAACCCTTGTGGTACCATCACTTTGTGGGTCTTGCACACTAGATGTATCTTCGCCTGTGGAATTTGCGCATATACTAACTTCAACCGCTACACCATTCTTGGAACATATGTGTGCTTCCTTAACTAAAATATTTCTCTGATGGGTGAGGCTTGTGTGATTGAGGAGTGTGACTTGGTGGACTTGATGTCGGTGCATGTACCACATGTTGTAAGATGCATTCCTTATGTACTTCTTCAAACAGGATATGCATGATTTACCTCTGAAATAAACTTCTTCAGGCTGGATGCCCTTCTGGATATACTTCTTCATATTGGCATCCATATCCTTCTTCATTTTACTTGCACATATATTTATTCAAAGAAGCTTCCATATACTTCTTCAAACTACCATAGGAATGCTTCATCCACTTTGACATCAATTGAGATCAATGAATCAAAATTAATTAGTTGAAATCCTATTTGACATTAGTTGACATAAATGAAAACCAAATTTCAACAATCTCCCCCTTTGGAATTGATGTTAACACCTTATGAATCTGTGCATAATCGTCTTCTTTAACTTGTATGTTTCATCTATGCTTGTCGCAATATGCCCCCTACATGTACTCCCCTTGAGTTCTTTGTCAGTTTGAACCTTTGACATCTACGCAACCTGTTGCCAATGATTCTTCTACTTTTTGTTACTTCTACGTAGACTACATGCACTACTACATGCTCTTAGCTTCTCAGCTTCATGCCACTTATCTAATAATTTGCTTCATGCTTTTCCATATATTTTCTACAGCATGTTATTCAGCTTCATGCTTTCCTCCTTTCACATCAATGTCAAAGAGGTTCCATTAGTTGCGTAACTCATTGGTTCTCCTTTCTTTTTCTCTGTGTTGGAATTTATTTACTTCTCATGAGGATGGCTCCCCCTATCTAAGCTATCTTCTTTTACAGATATTTATGCACTTATATTCTTTGCAGCATGCACTTTGTTTTCATCTCTGATGCCCTCCCCTTGTACCGATGCTATCTTACTTGTGTTTCTTGATCTCTTGTTCCTTTCATAACACTTCATCATAGTTGGAGAAGGTCTTCATACATTCATCCTATTTTTCCAATCGTGCAGTACCGAAACCAATATTTTGTTGATTTTGCACTATCTTTCCCATTGATTACCTTTCTTCATTTGATTGTTCCATCTGTCGCATTTACTGTGCTGTCACCATACATTGTTGCATTTACTGTTGTTGCATCCCTTTCCATGACAACCAAATATTTGGAATGCTTTTCATATATCAACCATCTCGATATTAAAGCTGATATGACACTTAGTTTGTGTGGAAACAATGACGTGTTGCATACACACTTGATATTTTGGGAAACATCACTTCGTCACATTTAGCAATGAATTGGATTTTCTCTTTTTGTACCTTTTCCCAAATTCATTAATTCCATCATTTAGTTTTAGCGACTCCACTACCTTCTTTGATTCACACGGTATGAATGTAGATATCTTCTACTTAATTTCATGTGCGTGAACAACATCCATTCAATTATAAGAGTTTTACAAAAAATGCCTAGTTTATCACCTTTTTCTCTCCTTCTCTTTTGCATCGCATTGCATCTCGATTTCTCACCTTTCTTGCCAATGGATTCCTTCTACAAGAGAATGAATAATTCCTTTGAGGGTGTGCCCCTTGTTGTTTAGTTATATTAGTTTGAATTTACTCACCTGAGATTTGACATGGGCACCTAGAAGAATCAAATGGAGGAAATTGATTTCCAACACTAGTACGTTCACTCATAGGTGAATTAAGGTCATAGTGAACAATTGACTCATTTGAGCCATCAGGTCGAAAACCTGAAGCTGCAACAACAAGATGAAATGTCATCACTTCGGTCTGAGCATTCTGGACAACCATCATCTACAAAATTATAGCTTCTTCCTGTGCACCCAACCTCAGAGTGTAATGCGTTGGTTCCAGTGGATTTGGAACTTCGACTTGCACATCAACCAGACTCAGATATGGACCTCGAATTGCGACTTTAGACTATTATGCAATTTTCAAAATTTCCATGTTCAATAGTTTTCTTGTACTCACCTTTTTGGCCATGTCATGGAGTCCTTTCTGACATTCCCTTTGTAGAAGACTCATGCATTTTGTAAAAACACATATTTTTTAATATAATGCAATACATGATTATATATCTATGTTTCTGTGTAGGAAAATCAATACCATCTGTTGATAATTTTTCTTCCATCGCATGTATATTTATTTTGTGTGACACTTTGTCTTCAACATAACACATCAATAATTGAATATTTCATTCTTCCCCATGCAAGTGCTTCATAACATAACTCAACAACTAACTGAATATATACATGCACACATCTTTGCTTAACTAGAATAATAAAGATCTCTTCTACGACACATGTAACCTTTTGCAATTTAAATAATGTGACAGACACCTTCTAACAAAAATATTCATACTCCTTGAATTCTTAAGATGCATTGTGTTGAATTCAAGGGTCTCACTTAATCTTCTTGAGATCAGCAAGAGGGGCAGCAATTGCTTACTTCTTTAGATGTGCCTGGATTGTCTGCTTCTTCTGCGCATTTTATAGGAGATTTCCTTATTCATGCTTCTATGTGTGCACCATCGTTCTTATTTTTCACTTGACTATATTCCCTATGGATTCTTGCATTGTGATTTCTTTTGCGTAGCATATTTTCATCAAGACAGTTTACTACTCTTCGACAATACAAAGACTTATGTCCAAAACCATCACAAGCATAGTATCTCACAGTTTTGCAATATTTTGCAATATGACCAGTGCGATTGCACCTTCCGCACTTCACTTCATTAATTATTCTTTGGTTAGTATAATGTGAAGAGTTGTAATTATTGATGAAATTTAAATGATTTGGACAAAGTGCACTGTCGTAGAACTTCCTTAATGTTTTCTCATAACCATGTGCATATTTGTCTTGAGGAATTCTCTGATCATTAGAGTCTTGCTTAGAATAAATGTGCTTTCTTTGAATTAGTTCAACACTATTTCTTCAGATTCTGCCTTGCCACTTCTATACTGTGCACAAATAGGAATATTTCTAGTGATATGCACTTGTTTCATTCTTTTTATATCAATAAATTTGTCTTCTAAATAAGATATCTCTTTGTCCTTCTCCTCTAGTTGACTTGTCAACATCCTCTTTTTTTGCACCAATTCTTTTAGAGAATTCTTCAACATGGATATTTCTTCTTCAAGCATCTTGATCTTGTAAACTGCATAGTTTAGTTGTTCTTTGTAATCCATCATCCTTTTACGTACCTATTTGTCATGAGATTATTGAACCTATTTTTCCTGCAGGACCTGTTCTTCAAACTTCTATAGTTGTTCCTGCAAAATTTTACTCTTCTTTCTTGACTTCTTCAATTCATCTAATGCACTAATCAATTATACTTCCCAATCAACTTTTGTAGCTTCTTCTTCTTCAGATTGACTGTCAGTTTTGATATCCGTGACATGCTTTGAAGGAGTATTGAAGAACCCACTAAAAAGTATTTATCTAGTGATCCCAGCTTGTTTTGCGTAACTAGAGTATTCTTTTTGACTGACGAGTTTTTGTTATTTCTTTCATTGCTTCTTTCTTCTTGTTCTACAAAAGCCATGAATGGTACTTATTTTGGCTTCTCGTCGTAGTCACTTTCTTCAGACACATCGATGTCTTCCTTAGTATATAGACTCTTCTTCTGCTTTTGAACCTTCTTTTTTGTCTTTGATCTGTTCTAAGAGTGCGTTGATCATCAAAATCGAGTTCTTATTTGTTGTTGTTGTCTCCATATTCCCTATAAGGAAACTTAGATGCAAAATGGCCTATTCCTTCACACTTGAAACATTTGAAAGGCAACTAGTTTTTGTATTTACCTCGTCTTCTTTTTAGGTTTCTTACAAAGTTTGATTCTTCATCATCCGATTCATTGCAAGAGTCCTTGTCATGATCATGTTGATCCTTCCCAATGGATTTAAAAGTTCATTCTACGGTTATGGGATTTCCTTTCTTAGTTATCATCTCATGTACTATCAAGATCACTTGAGGATCATCCTTCTCCATGTCTGCAATATTTTCTTTGTCTTCTAACACATAAAACTTTTTCATCAAATATTGAAGACAAGGCTCTCAGTATCTTCTGTACAACTGATTCTTCTTCTAGAGTGACTCCAAGGATTTTGATAGCATTAAATATCTCATCAACTCACAAGAAGTATGAAGAAATGTTCTCTACATCTTTTATCTTCAAGGATTCATATAACCCATAATAGTTCTGCATTTTTTCCTTCTTAACTTTCTCTTCACCCTGATGGATACCTTTGAGCTTGTCCCATACCTCCTTGGATGAGGCGCAATGAATAACCTTAATGAATTTTGTATCTTTAAACCCACATAACAATGCATTTATGTCCCTTTCATTACTTTCATATAGTCTCCTTTTACCTAGATCAGATGATGCAAATGTTGAAACATTGTAACCATCAATAATGGACTGCCAAACATCTATTCCTAGTGATTGTAGATAAACTTCCATCCTAACCTTCTATGAGGTGTAGTTGGTGCCATCGAATGTAGGTGCTCTATTGGGGAGAGACCTTATTGTCTGTCCATATTTGCACACGGATCTATCTTCCATATGTTAATTTGTTATTGAAGACACTCGCTTTGATACCAATTGTTGGAATCGATTTAATACTGAGGGGGGGAGTGAATCAATATTAACGTAATTATGAACAATTTTAAATTCTTTTATAGATTATTTTGAACTTAAACCTAATAATCAATTATTCATCCATCACAAGTAAAGCATTCATCCACATATGCGCAAATCAAAGAACAAATGATACACAATTTTTTTATGTGGAAACGCAATCGGGAGAAAACTACATAATGCTATTTTATAATGAAAAAGATTATATTCGAGGAAGCACCTACTTCCTGTGTTTACCAACACCAACTATAAGGGGGCACCGACCCCTTAGTTTTATAGGCTGCGACCTAAAGGAAGAACCAAATCCCTGTGTTCTCCAACACCAACTGGAAGGAGGATACGACCCCCTACTCCTTGTCCCGTCCTACCACCCATATATAAAAAATAAGATATTTCCTTGCTGAACTTATGAAATGCACACACTTCTGATCTTCTAATATTCGTTCTACTGTGCGCACCTTCTATATGCAATCGTATTGATATCACTCTACTGCATACATCACTTGACTTCTCATTCCACTCAACTATTCACTTTAACTCATGTCGCACTTCTTGTGCTGCGTGCTACTTCAATTTATCTTACAGTTTACACGAAGATTCACTATGTCATTCTACTAGTGTAAAACTGCACTCTCAACTAATGTTGTGCAACAACTGATGACTCACTGTTCTAATGTGGTGCTATAGTATCAGATGGAACTACACACTCTCTGAGATGTGTCCATTCGGTTGAAGTGCCACAGTATTTTAGACAATCTGTGACCTACAGTGCATCATATGATCCATCCTTTCAGTTTAATGCACTTGTCTCAGGTCATCCTCATCATGATGTGCATACTTGATTCTGCTACTACTCTATCTGTGTGCATTTGATGGACTTCTTTATTTCGCACACTTCAACTCAATTTTCATGCATCAGTTAATCTACTTCACTTCGTGCATCTTCTGATATACTTCAGTTCTGCCTTTGCGCGGATCCATCTTAGAACATATGTGACTCCCTTTGTGTTGTCTGTGATACTGTCATTCGGTCCTCATGCACTTGTGCTTCTTCTGCATTCTACCTTTCTATCTTCGCACAATCGTCACATATCTACAACATCATTCTGCACACTATCAACTATATCATTCCTCTACTTGTGCGCACTAGGCTCTCTGTTATATCATTGATGTTCTGGTTTCTCGAGCCCTTGATGCATTGAATATAAATATGTATCTTCCACTTATAAGCTCTTTGTATTCACTATCTAGCTTACTTCAAATCTCCAACTTGTATCTTATTTATACATGTCCTGCACAGATTATATGTCCACAAGTTGTTTGTGGCATTTATTCTTCTTCGCTTCATGGTTTATGCTTTTTCCACATGTCATCTCTTGTGGATCTTTCCCATACATGTTATTTAACTTGATGGGTCTTTAATACCTGGGGTACCATCACTTTGTGGGTCTTGTGCACTAGATGTATCTTCGTATGTGGAATTTTTGCATATACTAACTTCAACTGCTCTACCATTCATAGAACATGTGCACACTTCCTTAACTAAAATATTTCTCATATTGGTGAGACTTGTGCACTTTTCGGAATTTGTACAACTGTTCACCGATTTCTTGTTCCATGCAGCTTGCACACTCCTTATCATTGTCCAACCAACTCTTTGGATTTTACCTTGAATTAGTGTGACTTGGTGGACTTGATGTCTGCGCATGTACCACATGTTGTAAGATGCATTCCTTATGTACTTCTTCAAATAGGATATGCATGATGTACCTTTGAAATAAACTTCTTCAGATTGGAGGCACTTATGGATATACTTCTTCATACTGGCATCCACATCCTTCTTCATTTTCCTTGTGCATATACTTCTTCAAAGTGGCTTCCATATACTTCTTCAAACTTCCATAGGAATACTGCATCCACTTTGACATTAATTGACATCAATGACTCAAACTGAATCAATTGACATCCTCTTTGACATTAGTTGACATCAATGACAACCACAGTTCAACATATTATGTAGGAGAAAATTATGGACCCTAAAATATATCCAACTGCTTGGATACCCCTACATCTATTTCCTTGTTGTTGCACCATATGGGCTTGGTCTATATAGGATTTACACCAACCAATCCCTCTTGATGAAAACAATGGAAGAATAAATATGCAATTCTATCTTCCCTATAACTAACCCCCCACACTTCCTTGGTATTCACTATCAAATTAAAATCACCTCTGACGATTAGGTTCTCAATCTTAAAGCTTTTGATATTTTGGAGATTGTCGTATTACTGTTATTTACCATCATATGGGCCATAAACATTCAATAGAATCAATGGTTGTCCTAAACTCTTACTATATAGTTCATTGCATAATACTGAAACATGAGAGAATGAGATGAAAAGAGTCACATTTGAATTCCATCCAATAATTAGACACTAGATAACCCATTCGAATCAATAACTAGAAAATTCCACAACCTAATAAAATTTTTAAATCATTAACTAGATGGTACCCCTTCCCCATAGATTATTGAATTAGAATAATCTCCACACCATCCAATTCAATCAACATTTTGAGGCCCAATTTATTTGCTTGAACCTAAAGACCACATATATTAAAAGATAAAATGTTCAATGTGAACAAAGAGTAGGGGTATCTCTTGCTCTAAGAGCTCCAATAATCAATCTTTGTATACCTTGATTGATCTCTTTAATTGCTCGCTCTTCAACAAACTTAAAATATGACTTTCTACCCACAATCACATTCCCTAGATATTTGAGTAAATCTAATCCCAATCCTCAAGAAAAAAATGATCCTTATTACAAAACCCTTTCTTAAGATTTACATGGTATCATCCTCCTCCTCTCATAAGGGATGCGAAGGAAATGGGACCAAAGTTCTCACTGGACCCCAACCGAGGATATGTATTAGGACCCGAATCACTAAGTGACTATAAGAAGGTATTCCAACAAGTTCAATAAGTTGAGGAAAGATAGAATAATCCTTATATGTCATGGACATACCCTTTTTTGCTTCATAGACTTAGACAATTGTAAACATGGAGCACCCTCATCCCCCCTCGCAAACAATGTATGGGCATTAAGGATCATGATTTCTAAGAGGGTGGATTAACTTCTTACTTGGGTGTAATTCTTTGACCACTCCAGAGGTTGGGAGACATATAACCATCTAAGAAACATAAGCTATGGATTATGAACACATGCGCCTACTCTGTCTACCAACCTTGTATGCGCAATCAAAGGGATTGAGATGTCCCCAATGATATACCTCCATTATTAGCTAAATTTGAAACCAAACAATCACATGTTATGCCATGCCCATAATCATTTTCCTTCTACTCCCCTACAATATCTAGTTTCACCTAAGTTGTGCCCCCCCCCTTGCCAATAGATTTCAAATCCTCTCTTTTCCTGCATACATTCATAGTAAAGGGTTTATTGAAGTCTTTTAGTATATAACCATACTCATGGCATATGGCACATTAGAACTAGATATTAGAATAAACTATGATATGAGAATATCTTCTCACTTCAAATACAAAATCCATATATTCCAATAATCCATTTCTCATATAGGTTTTCTTACAACCATGGTATTTTTTAAGGGTTATAAAAGTATACTTAAGTATAGTATTCTAGGTGATTATTTTGGATTTCAAAAAACATATATATAGATTGGTAGGCGAATGTTATATATGAAACATACGATTAACTACAGAAACTTGTAAATTTTGGCAAATATTATGTTAAAAAAACATATTTATTGTAAATATAGGCGATATTAGAGGCTAAAAATGAACAAATAGCGAATTTATTTTCTGAAGAAAAGCCCCCAAAATAGCCAATTGACTAAATTTCACCCCTAAAAATTTCCCTGCTTACAACCCTAAATCCACAAACCCTACTCTTCAAATTCCCAAACGGCATGATCCTTTCCTTTTGTTATCAACCATGTTAAATTGAGATAGTTATGGACAACGTGAAATGATTTACATTAATGAATAGCAAACTTAACAAATTACATTATTTATTAAAGTTAAATTTAATTATTCTTTGAAAATAATATAAATTTATTCGGTTATTTTAATTATTCTTTGAAAATAATAGAAATTAAAGAATTAATATGTTTTTTAGTTGACATTTGAGAAGAATATGAGTTAAATATTTTATAAAAGTTTGTAATTAATTGTGTATAGTTTTTAAGTTATTAAATAATTTTTCTTTTTATTTTGGTTATTTGATAGAAATATATTAAGGACTTTATATTAATATTGTAGAGTATATAATTTTACGAAGTCTAAATTTGTTAGTTTTCTATTATCTAAATTAGATTAGGTAAGAAAATAGGTTTCCGATCTAAATAATTTTGTCAAATTCATGTAGGTGATGTCTATCGAAAAATGATGTTCATAACCATTATGACTAAAAATAACAATAAAAGTCCTACCATTTCTAATGACAAAAAACCAAATTATGGAAATACACGAGATTCTAAGATTTATTTTCTTCATCAACAAGCATTGAAATTACTTCTATGGGATGTGAACTTGTTTTGTGATTCTCAGATGAATATGCTAGAGATGCACAAGAACTCTGACACTGCCCATGAATTTTAGTAGAGAAAACAATCCCACCAATTGTTTTTCCTAGGATGTCTAACTTTGCATCCATGATCCCAATTTGAACCCGAATTTCATTCAGCTACAACATACTGTCATTTTGAGTATCCATTTTTGAGTGATGCAGAGGTTTGATTCCTTTAACGAGACAAGGAATTCATGTCCCTTTCCCTCCTTCCTCGGTGGCCTCTCCTACAACTTATCATGAGGGAAATTGCTCAAGTTATTGGTCCTAATCTACGGGTTGAGCCAAGCAACAAAGAAATCCCCAAAACTTAGAAAATATAGGAGAACAACAACCTACTTTTTCTATTTCCAAGCTAGTGTTAGCTATCATATTTCTCTTGAATTTTGGTTATGTCTATAGTTCCATCTAAAACTGAAATGATTACGTCAAATAATAACCAAAAGTTTAGAAGAACTAATTAATATTAAATAATTATTTATTTCAGAATCAATCACTGACATAAATATATGGGTTATAGAGTAAAACAAAATGATGAGATGAATTGCTCCATCAATCTGAGTATACATTCCATCTTTTACCTTCTTCTTTTAGCTCTATCAACTCATTCTCTATTTGTTTCCTTTCTACGTTGTGTGGAATTAACACAATTTCTTATAACCCCTTGAATCCTAAATTGGTTCAACTATGAGAAAATGAAATGACTTCATAATCATTGAAACGTTAGGTCAACATTGTACATTGTTGGAACACCTTAATGTTGACATCCTTAACACCTTAATGTTGACATCCTTATAAATGACATGCATAACCCAATTTTTTTTACACAATCCTAAGAATTGCTCATATGTATTGCATGAAATCTTAAGACCTTTGGAATTCATCTATGAATTGCTTCATCACAATTCTTCCACTTCAAATAGAAAACTAATCCATTCAACTTTTTCATTGTCCATTTTAGATTACTCCATAACTCAAAGAAGGAGATGGTCAACAGCCCACATGAACGTCAATTCAATAATGGCGCATCATATTGAAGGGAGGTTATTAGACTAGTTGTTTTACAATTCATTGTAATCCCATGAATGTCGCGCTTTTTATCAATTTTTTTTGTTTTACCATTATGCTTATGCATGTTGGTTTTGGGACCCCAACTGTTAGTGCTGGTGACCAAATGAAATTCCACATAACTAGTGGGCCACCTTACGTGGAATCCAAGAGAGAATTTACCTATGGGAGTTTTCTTTTGGCATACCTTTGAATGTAGATTCCCTCCTTTGACTTGACATTGTGCTCTATAAAAGTGAAACCTTTCATTAAAACCATGGTTTGAAGCCTTGGACTATTTTATTGAAGGTTAATTATTTCTTTCCCAACTCAATTGTATTTGATTTGATAAGATTGAGGTAGTGCTTTCTCCATAACTTTTCACTGGACCCTCCGATTTCATTTTGGTTCAGTGCGCTTTCGAGAGAATTCTAATAGATTTCCAACGAGATGGTGCAAGCCACCCGTTTTTTACCTTTTTGAGGTTTTCTTTAATCTCGAGGGAAGAATATTTTTCTCTTTGATGGGTCTTTTCAAGTAGTCCTAACGGCATGATTTTACCATATGTGAGCCCCACAAGTTTCCAAAAAATATGATGTGCCATCCTTTGCATAATTGTCTCACAATTATGTAGTATTGTTTTTTTCTTTGATGGGAGAACTTTGGTTGATTTTACAAGTTTTTGTTGCATGATTTTCACTTTCATTATAATTCTTGTCTTGTTTGACATGGTTGATTGTTAGGGCCTTTTTTCGTTTGGTTCATGTCAATATCCAATCTTCTTCAGCGCCTTTTTTTCATTTGGTTCATGTCAGTATCCAATCTTCTTCAGCATTACCACATTTAACTATTTTGATAGTTTGGCGTTTTCTTCTTTTTCAAAGAGCACTTTGTCTCATTATCCATGATGGCATCACAATCTTCTCGGAGCACATTTGTTTATCTCGACTCTTTTTGGAAGTTTTATGAAATCATTGTTGACTTCAACCTTTTAAGATATTGCACTGACATTGTGGGAATTCATAGTTTACACCTTCGCATTATTCTTTTCTTGTTTGTTGTTCATTTCTTTAACACAATAATTATGAGATTTGATTCTTTGATTGTACATGGGTATGGGTATATTTTCTCTGGTACATTTTTTTAGTTGTCACCCACATTGAGGATTATTTTATGTCTTTTCTTGTGATGGAATTTTTGAGTGCATATCTCTCTGTAACCAATTGAACATGTCATTCAGTACTGTATTCGGGTTACTATTACAAATACTTTGTGATTGTTACTTAGTGCTTTCTCCAATGACCTGTAATGATTTTCCTAAGTGTGGATCATCCCACCTTGAAATTTCATGGAATTAAGCATTATTTTGTTGCATTTCTTAATCATGTCATTGGCTCTTGTTCGCCACTTCTACCTTCAGGTTAACCTCCTTTCTTTCCCATCATGCGAAACATCCATAGGCTCATTTTATCGAACCTATGCTACATTGGTGAGGGATGGTGTGTGATACTTCATTGATTTCTTTCACCCGTTTTTAGGAATCAATGTCACTTTTGAGTGGGCCAAGCAAAGAGAACCACTTCCTAGTTTGACTCAATAGTTATACCAATTGATTACCCATGCACTTTAGTGAGATGGATTAACATCCATATGGATTGGCCTTTTTTTTATATTGTACATGAATATGCAATAAATGCTTTGTGATGACACTCATTTTGTGAATAATTCTTATCTCCTCCCCAAATCAATTTTATGAGTGGTGGAGGTTTCTGTTTTTCATTTTACCCTCTTATTGGGGTGGTTATTTCCTATTAGCATATTGCACATCGGCATTGCTAACCCTTTTTTTAGTCAATGCATATATGATGGAAAATTATTGCAATGTGTCCCTAAGGTAAATTCTTGTCATAAAAGACAGTAATTGGAACCTTTTGAACCTCACACTTGGTATAATTATGCTGCCAAAAATTTCCAAGATATGCTACTAATGGGTGTATCAACATGTGTATAAGGATTCTTAATGTGCTTGATATGGATTAATATCTATATTGATTCAATTATTATGATGATTATTTGTAATTCCTATTGTTTATTTATGCATTTAATATAAAGGCGATCGTTTATGTCAATGATATACTTATGGTGGTTGAAACATATGAATATGACGATGCATGTGATGTAGTTGTGACATTATATTTCTACAGTATACTTGCAATATATTTTATTACAATATGTTAATAAAAATGAAAATACTAACACTCATCACCGGATGCGGGTAACACTTCGACCGCCAGCGCTGCAGCTGGGAGTGCCACATGCCCACATGGCAGTATGGTGCCTCCACCTAGCACCAGACCCCAAGTTGTGCATTCCCCTAGACTCTAGCTTTAATGGTGGACATGACCCTTCTCCACTTGGCCCTTTCGCACGCACTTGGTATTATAACCCACATGGCTTGGTGGGTGGCATTAATGCTGGCCCTGGTTCCTACGTCCCTTCCTCTCCTCTGGTTTACCTTTGCCATTAAAATCTCTCGTACGACGTCTCCTCCTTCTAGCGGTGCTCACATTGATATGAGGATCTACACTCATGCTCATGTTGTCATTACCCACCTTTGCTACTCTCTGTCTATTTCCACAACTGAAAGCTTGACTCCTATTTAGTCCTCCTGTGACATGACTGATATTGCCACGAAGTGCACGCGAGGAACCTTCAAGCGAGGCTCTGGCCATGGCACTGGTAAACCGACGTCTGTAGCCGAGAAGGATAACTCCGCCAATATGGGCTACAAGGACAATGTTTCCATTCCTATTCACCATCTGGTTGACGACTAGGAATTGCGCAGTGTAGTTGAATTCTTTGCTTTTGGCAGCCAAGGCACTCAAGTGAACTACTACTAGCTTTTGAAAAACATGATTGGCACCCTAGTGAAGGAAATGCTTACTAATTGGAACATGGCTAAGGTTTCCATCATGGATACGAGAGCCAACATGGCTCATTTAGATGGGGTGCTCATCACTCTGGAGGCCAGCCTGATTGGCCGATGATACTCTCTGTTTCCTCACCCGGCTCCTCCGATAGGTTATGGTCCAGCGGTTCCTATTGCTGGTTCAGGGGAGGCATTTACTATTCACACTGAAGGCATTGCCACTCCCGTGGCACCTCAGGCTACTGGCAGTTCCCTATAGGATTCCATGGGGATCAACGCTTCAGATGGAGTGGTCCCTGCTCGCGGCCCAAATTCTAGTCCTGATTCTCCAGCGGCGGTGGTGGTGCAGGGAGCTTCCCCCCCTAGGATATCCTTTCCTCTCCCCTCTACCATCGACGTCCTACACTACAAGCGTGTATAGAAGGTTGACGATGAGGTGGTTCTCCCTCGCAAAGATGAGCCCCTTCCAATCAAGCTCTCATCGCAGCAGTGGGATGATGACTTCTTTGGCCCCTATCCTATTTCTGAGGATAATCATGGCTCCAAGAATGTAGAAGCCAACACTTAATGCAGCACGAGATTAATGCAGTTCTCCTAGTTTTTGCGGTCATCTTTTTATGTTTAGTCTGTTTCAGTCCTTGGTCCTTCTTCGGATGCTAGCCTATATCTATAGTCCTGTTCTGTTTCTGTCTTTCCTGATCAGCTGTCATGAGGTTTATGTTGCTGGGCTTGTCCACAGAGAATCTTTTTGTAATATTGGTTCCATGAGAAGCTTCAGAAAGCTAATTTCAGACTCTCATGACAATTGTAATTTTTTTCGTACTATAATATAATTTTACTATGTTGCTTACAAAAAAAAAAAAAATACTAACACTCAAAATACTATTCAAAACATTTATTCTTTGTAAACATGATATCAATGATTCATGGCATGTGCATATGTTCTTGTAATTGTGCCATTCTCACCTTCCTAGAATTTTTTCTCTATACTTACAAAAGGTAAAGAATTACTAAACATGCAAGGACAAATTGGATTAAGTAGAGACACTTATAACTATGATCCAAGTGTTTGATTATGCTCCAATTATTTTATTGAGTGCATAGTATGGAGTTTGGTGGATAATTGATTGTGGTAAATGGATTGGCATGGTACCAAGTGAAAATAACATAAGGTTTTTACATTATTATTGTTGTTTGATTAAGCTATATAAAGGAGAAAATAAATTTGTTTAATGGTGGTGACACCATTTAGATCCTCCTCTGATTTTTATATGAAAAATGGTTGACAAAGGTTGAGCCGCTTGTACATAGAGTAAAATCCATTCAATGTCCAGTTGTTTACTCCTTTCATGAGTTGTAATGCATGGTTGTGGATCATCCATCAAAATAAAATGGTGGTGGATTTATCTCATGTTTTGATTGGTAATGACCTTCCACACTTGAGTACTCCTTTTCATTGAGCCCTATACAGATGTCCTCTATGGATTTCAAGGGAAAATTGGAGTTATGTTCTTATGTCATAGGTCGATTTTTTCTTTCATGAAGAGTTTAATAAGATATTATGTTAATGAAGGATGAGTTTTGTGTTGTTGCTAGGTCCTGATTTTATTTGTGTATGAGGATAATGTGAGTGGAATAATAGGTTTAACCTTGTTGTGACCCAAGGATCCTCTTGCGTTGATTGTTGGATTGTTGGAAACTTGACATTGAGCTAGCTGTGTCCATTATTATGGTTGGATTGGTTATTCTTAAAGCCAAGCATGTGTTGAGTATAATTTAATGGAGGTTGAGACCATGAATGTTTCCCCGACCTTCCAAAGACTAAGTAGTTTGATAGAGGTAATCTCTAAACATGGATTTGACTTGTTATATAACCAATTTTAATTAAAATAACTGCATGGTAATGGTGATGGTACTTCTTGTTGAAAATCTATTTGCATTCCCTTTTCTCTTCCATTCATTAATATACATACATATCCTTTGAATTATATGGAGAAAAACCTTTTTGGAAAAATTGTATTTACAAGATATTGCCTTGTGTTTTAAGTGTAATGAATTATTGAAGCCAAAGATTGACTTGTTAAATTATGTATTTTGTATTTTCATTATCGTATACAATCTTCGAAAAATTATGGATAGATTGAAAGTGCTCATTGTGATTTAATCAATACCTTGGGGTTGTAAGATGTGACCTCGATGAGCCCAACACTTAGCCTACACATATGCGAACGACCCTTTTGGATATTGTCATTCTAACAATGTTTTATTTTTTTATTTTTATACATTATAAGATAATGGATGGATATCTATGTTTTTTCTTGGAATAAGTTTGTGAATTGAGAAAAAAAAATTATTACATTGATGGAAATGGCACTATATGCGAAGCCGAAATAATTTATCTCTCATTCTGACTTGATGTTTTCTCATTGCTAATCACACATTCTAAAAAAAAATTCCCTCTAGATGATTAAAACTTAATTTCTAGGTTTCATGGTGCACTATTGATGATGATTTGATTGCACTTGTGATGGGTTTTTGATAAATCAAAATTTTCACATCTTGATTAGCTTGTTTATGATTATATCCTAGAATGATTTTCTTTCTTGGTAGTAGATTTGTGGGTGATGATGAGGTTGATTTTTTGGATCATATGTTTTGACATGTAATTTCATCCTTGAAAATATTCCAATCTTTTCATAAAAAATACTGGTTAAAGATAATAAAATCTTCTCCTTGAGGGAATTGAAGCCCTAGTTTTAGCTTATGTTTTCAATGCATATAGTTATGTTGATGATTGTTTAGTATGGAGTAATTAGTATACTCCTTGTAATTGATGGTTATACACAAAGAATCATTTGAAGCTATATATGTACATTATGTTAGAGTTGCATACACAATATTGAGTAAAATTATATGCATGAAAAAGTGTAGATTTCGTTCATATATATTCCACCTATGATTTAAATATTCCATACACATGCTATAAATACAAAGCATTCTTAAAGTTGTTAGTTTTTGGGTATCTATTGGCGTTATATTTGAACATATATAGATTTAGGTACATAAACTGATTATATATGCAATGAGAAACAAATCAGCCATTAAATTATAATGTACTAAATGGATAACATTGATTATTACATAAGAAACTCAAAATGCAAGAGAAAAGAATGATCAAGTGCATTAAATAACTGAAGGGAGAAGATTACAGTATATAGAGAGGCAATTCAAGCTAGGTTAGAAGGAAATTCGAATTTCCCATTCCATGCTAAAAGGAATGGTTAGGCTTAACTTAGAGAAACTAACCTTAGTTAGTCATGCAAGCTCTACTAAACTGAGTTGAACTATCCTAAACTGAACTAAATTGAAGTCAACTAAACTGACATGCACTGAACTGACATGCACTGAACTAGCATGCACTGAACTAAATTGATTCAGGTTGTTAATGTCACTATAGGACCAATTGGGAACAATTAGGGTTAGTTAGGACTCAATTACTGGGGCACATATAGTATTTACTCAACTTCCTCCTTAAATATCGGAGTAACTTCTCCAAAATTAATAAGGGAATGCACCCTCAAATTAAGGAAGGAACCCCCAAAATTATGGTTTTGACTCATGGTTTACTCTAGAAGTGGATTTGAGTGTGTATTATCCCATTATAATTCTTAGTAAATGCTCTAGGAGGGTTATTTACTATAACACCCCCCATAAGCCTAACTAGGTAAAAAAATGGGTCCCGACAATTTTCAGCCTTTATAGGTACCCATGTATATAAAAACAAATAAATTATTGGAAAGTTGGGAAAGATGGAAAAAAAACAATGGGACCCCCCCATAAAAGAGAAAGTGAAAATAATACTTTAAGGAGCCTCCTTAGAAAATGCCTTTCACCCAAAGAATCTCTCAACTAGGTGAACTGTTGATAATAGTAAAGGGATTTGTATATATCTATGAAAACCTTTGTGAACTACTCCTTATTTTGAAGTGCATGTGATCCAAACACTTTGGAGTGCTTGAATGGTGGTTCTTGACTACTCCTTGCTTCAAACGCAGTAAATCTCTTGAAAATGTTGTGCAAAACTTGGTGAACTGTAGAAGTTAAGGTTGTAGATTTGCAGAATGAGAAGACATTCTGGAGGTCTTCTTCAACAAGAACTTGATTTGGGACAAGTTATTCAATGGCCTCTTTCATCTTCTAAATGTATGTGAATAAGTCCTCGTAGGACATGAGTTGTGAAGCTTCTGCGGCTTCCTTCAACAAGACTGGATCTAGTATACCAAATGTTTAGCAAATGAACTAGGGAAATAGGATATCCATGGCTGCAAAATAGCTCTCTAATGGTTACAAATTAGCTCTTTGATGGTTGAAAAAGCACTCATTGATGGCTGCAAATGATCTCTTTCGTGGCTGGAAGTAAACTTCTTTGATGGTTGTAAATGAGCACTCATTCGATGGCTACAATTGCACTTCTTAATGGCTGAAAATGAGTACTATAAATGGGATATTTGGTGGCTCCAAAATCCTTCTTTTGTTTCTACAAAAGTATTCTTTGGTGGCTTAAAAAAGCCTTCTTTAGTGGCTGCAAAAAGCCTTCGTTGGTGTTTTGCAAAAATCTGTCTTCAGTTTGCAAAAATAGTTGATGCAAAAGCCTTCTTTGGTGGCTGCAAAAAAAATCATTGGTGGTTTCAAAAGCCTTCTTGGGTGGTTGTGTAAGCCTTCTTTATGGCTACAAAATATTAGCTGCGAAAGCCCTTCTCAACCTGCAAGCTATATAACTGACAAGAAATCATTGAACACAAACTAATTTAGTAACCCCTATGCTTTGATACCATATTAGAATTGAAAATGTATAGATCAAGGTATACAAACTAACTAGATATGCAATGAGAAACAAATCATCCATCAAATTATAATGTAATAAATGGATAACATTGATTATTACATAAGAAACTCATAATGGAAGAGAAAAGAATGATCAAGTTCCTTCAATAACTAAATGGAGAAGCTTACAATATATAGTGAGGCAATTCAAGTTAGGTTAGAAGGAAATTCGAATTTCCCATGGCATGCTAAAAGGACTAGCCAGACTTAACTTAGAGAAAATAACCTCAGTTAGTCACACACGCTCTCCTAAACTGAGTTGAACTATCCTGAACTGAACTGACATGCATTGAACTGAACTAAGCTAGGGCACTAATGTCACTAGAGGACTAGTTAGGAATGGTTAGGGTCAGTCATGACTCAGTTAGTGGGGCACACCTTTTATTCACTCAACTACCTCCTTAAATCAGCGAGTAAGTCACCAAAATTAGGGAATGCACCCCCAAAATCAGGGTTTTGACTCATGGTTAACTTAGCAAGTAGATTTGAGTGTGGTTTTTCACATTAGACTCCTCGGGACATGATATAGGAGGGTTATTTTCTCTAATAATTGGTACCATTCATGATATATAGCTGATATATAATAACATGTACAGGATATACCTATGGATTTTAAGCTGAGTCGCTTTAGGTATTGAGACAAGTAGAGTGACACACATGCATTAAATTATTTAGGAGCATTGATAGAAAAATAAATTGAAACATTGGTAGATAGTGTTTTTGGTGAATTATAAGGAATATGAAGGTAATATATAGTATTGATGATGCTTGGGTTCTATCTAGAGTGTATGTTATACAAATATTTGGAATTGATCATGATGGTTTAACAATTAGGTTAACAAATAGAAATTTAATGAGCATTTATATGATGCTGAAATTTACATGGAGGTATAATATGTCTATATTATGCTAACATATTCATGGGAGCCTAATTGCTTATATGATGTTAGCAGAATTCCTCCCTTTGTTTCTACCCTTTCATCCTTTTCCCTTTAAAATGTGCAAGTTTAGTTTGACATGCAATTAACTTATTTCCCTTTAGTCTTCATGACGATGAGATTGCATGGTTGTTAATAATAATTTCATGATATTTCATTTACATCAATGGTACATTTGGATATGAGCTTTTAGCATAGGAGGCTCTAATTGATTTTGGGATTGCCAATAGGAAAACCGAAATATGTAGTTTCCCAATAGATTGTTAATGATATTGATGAGGAATAATTCCCATGCATAATATAAGTTTTGTATGCCTAAAATAAAGGAGAACTAATTTACTATTGTATTTATCATGGGTTCCCTTTTAAATCACTTGGTGTGTGATTGTTTCGACATGTTGTGACTCTTTATGGAAATAAATTAAATGTTTTATTTTCAAACAATGGTGGAATTCTATATATTTTGAGGACTATTAATATTTTGATAACTTGTTGCAGCTGCAATCTCTTCCCCATTTTTTTCTTAAATTTTAGGGCCCCTCCTTATATTTTATGTTTATTTTACCCCCTTAGATTTTAAAAGTATGTAGAGTTAGGTCCTTAAAAAAATGTAACACTTATAATTTTTTTTTTGTTTTATTTCAGAGAAAAATTCAAACTTTTTCCGAAATAGTCGGTGTAAAATTCCATTTCATCCCGAAACAGTTGGACTAAAATCATGTTTCACGCCGAAACGGTCGAAGAAGAAAGTCATTTTTCTTCGATGAGAAAGCAGGCAAATTCGATAATGCCCCGAAATAATCGGGCTACGATATATTTTCAGCTCCGATCGAACTACTTGTTATTTTCTCGCCGAAATGGTCATTACCATATCAATATTTTCTCCTATATTCAATGGACCCCATTAACATTTTGCATCAGTGGTTGTGTGCAAATCGTGAATAAAGTGGTAGCTAGAAACGAACCAACACAAAACCAAGTGGTATGAAAAAATAATCCATCACAAAATTAAGTTGTAGTCTGAAACATGCCAATGTGAAATTAAGTTGTAACCTGAAAAGAACCGGCATAAAACCAATTTCTAGCCCGAAACGAGACGCATCAAAATCATTTTGTCATCGATTTATTGTTGTGATAGCACTGATTGAAGTCATGTGAAAAGGGAATTTCCCACCAGTGAAAAATTAATGAGCATTGAATGAATTGAAGGGTTAAGAATTAGATTTAAAAAGGGGGAAAACCTGTTCTAATTTCCCTATTGCTCTCAAAACACCATTTGCTTTTCTAGAGCCATCTAAAGCGTTTCTTCTGCCAGATCACAAGCCACCTCAAGGACACGATCCGCCTCGTAAGGTAGGTGTCTCTGTCCAACATGGTAAATGTGTCTATTTTGGATTGAAGATTATAGGTTTAGGTAAAAAAACCATTTGTTTTTAGTTTCCATAATCTTGTGCCCTTCTTTTGTTTGAAATAGAGTACCCTTCCACATTATATGTTGTGATAGGAAAGAAACTCTGAACCATGACCAGGGAGGCTCGTGTTGATTGTTATCAGATAACCTTTAGATTGAGCATGGTTTATGCCCTTTCCTTGGCCTGATTGTTAAACTTTCATTTATTATTCCTGCAGATTTTATTGAGTGCGCCCGAGATGAGAGATTAACTCCCACGAGTCCCGGGATAGAGAGTTACTTGCGAAATCCATCAACAGTGCATCCTTTGGAATCTACTTGGGTATAAAGGGAGGATTAAACCCTATATTTTTGAGTTGGTTGGTTAAAGGAACAGTTGAAAATTACACAACTTTGGTCTCTTTTGATTTGTAGTCGACATGGTCAATAAATTTGGCCACTTAGATATTTTGTTTATTTGCATATATACTGCATTTTAGCACTTTTGGTTTCAGAAATAGGGCATATTTAAACTAGTTTTATGGTAGTATGAATGATTGAACTTGGGGTTAACATAAGCAAATAAAAGGTTTACTCAATATTTGATAGGAATTCTTTGCATTACCATTATTTACTTAGTATGAACCCTATAATCTGATGGAAAATGATTAGAAAACCATGAAAGCATAGACTATCATTTAAAAATTGTCAGTTCATTGATTTAATATTTTCTAAAATGATCATTCTTGTTTGATAGAGAAATCATAATGTATGATTTTTAGATTTTTCATAGAGGTTGTTTTAGTCCCACACTCTTTTCACATAATAATTTGCATGGGAAGTAAATTTGTAGTTGGATTGATAGCTTGAAAGAGTTAGAATACACATAGAATATGGATAATATTGAGTATGAGCAAACTAGGCTATTTTATATTTGATTAGAAGACCTCATTGTTTTATTTGGATTGAGCTACAAACATAGACAATATAAAGTCTTTATATTGCTTTTGTGTTTCAGGACTTAGATATGTATAGACAATCTAGTAAGGGCAAAGTCAAAGTGGTATAATCCGACTCAGACATTGAAATAGTTCCAGAAATCACCATGGAAACTTTGTTTGAAGACACAAGAGCTATCACTAGAGTAGTTCCTGAATACAAATGGGGAAAAATCTACCAGCTCATTAGAGATAAAATTGTGTTCGATGCCTTGATTGAGGAAATAACAATATATAAAAATATAAATAAATATGGAATTCATAAGGAAGCTACTAGGCTAGAAATATTTCCATGTTCCGAAGTCATAGGTTGGATCTTACCACATGTCGATGCAAAGTTCAGAATCATTTTAGGGGTACCATATAATGTGGGCCCATAAGCACACTAGCTTTTAGAAGATCATCTGTGAAGAGTTTATAATACCTCTGCATAAACTAATTTCAATGAAGAGCCAAATTGTACGTCAGATGCAGCATTGGAGGTAATCAGTGAGTATGGAGACTATTATTTCACACCAGAAGGAACCTATATTCGGATGTACGAAGGCACCAAAAGCCCTTCTTTGATACCAAAGTATGTTACATATTATGTTTTCCTAAAGGACGTAGTTAGACAAGTTTTTATAAATGGAGTCAAACTTTTTTTGCATGATAATAAAAATTCCTCGTATCATCCATTTCCTTTCATTGTTGGAGCATATAAGTTCACCAAGGTCAAGGGGGTTGATAAATTTGTGAAGGAATTAGAAGCATACCATTTTTAGGAGAAAATTTTCATCATAAATGACAGTTTACAGAAGGCATCCAAGCACTGTGTGTCATGCAAGATTAATTTTGAATATTCTGATCACTTATTAAAAGACGAATAAGTGTACAAGAGAGCAAAATACATAGTAGACTTGAATAAGCGGTTTAGTAGGAAAACAGAAACAAGCTCAAGCCAAACAACAAGAGCCTCGAAAGAGACAAAATAAATAAAAGCTAATGAAGAAGCTATAGTGGTAGAAAAGGAAAAGTAGATGTAGGAGGAAAAGCTACCAAAGGAAAATGAAAAAATATTACAAGAATAAGTACTAGAAAAGAAACTGCAAGAAGAGCAATTGGCTAAGCAGGAGGAAGAAAGAAGACTAAAAGAAGAGGAGGTAAGAATAAAAGAAGAACAAGAAAAAGCAAATAAGGGAGCTTCCAAGAAGGAACAAAAGAAATTGCAAGCCAATAAGAGAAAATAAAAAGAAGAGAAGATCAAGAAAGTTGTGGGAGAGAAGAAAAATCAAGAAGAAAATCAGAATCAACAAAATATGGATGTGGACAATCTGTCGATCTAAATCTGGAAATACCTCTTACTGGAGGTCATATTTCATTGGATTAGCTTGGGATGATGCCATTTAGTTTCTCAAAGCAACATGCTATGTCCAAGTTTGATACTATTGTTTTCGATCCAAAAAGGAATACCATTGTGAAAATGACAGAAAAAGATTGAAAATTGGCACCTAGCCTGATATTGTAACCATCCAAGAAAGTACTATAGTAGAGGGTACTAACAAAGATCCAAAATTTATTGCTTCTGTAATTTTTTTGCAACACAAGCAAACACAGACAACATAGATAAATTACTTGATGATTTGGAACGTAACAATGCCAAAATGATTAAACTAAAGGACAACTTGGTGGAAGATCGAAATGAAGGAATCGAATGGAAAAGAAATGGGATGCCATGGAATCAAAGAAAGAAAATATTTTGCTGTATTTTCAAGGCCTTGAGGATAAAAATGATTCTCTAAATGTACAACTAGTAATAATGGAAGGAGAAAGAGCTTATTTTCAAGCTCGAATCAAGGAATTATAAGGAAAGGAAACTCGGTTAGATCAATAGGTAGAATCTATGACAATTGAAAAAAGGATATTTGCAAGATTAGGTGGATGAATTGATTAATGAAAAAGAGTCCTTAATGGAGCAACTCATAATTGTTCAAGCACAAAAGCAAGACCTAAGACCATCTTAAGAGCACGCTTGTGAATTGCAAAAGTAAACTCTTCATTCCCGAGAGTTATTGACAGAGGAAATATATGAATTAAGAGAAATGATGGATATACTAAAACAGATCTCTACAGAAGCTACCACTATAAAAAATAAGCTAGTAGACACATTTGATAAAGTGAAGAATCTAATTGAATGGAAAGGAAAAATCAAAGAAATTCCTGCTCACTTACCTAAAAGATCAAGTGTTGAATTAAGTTTAGATATATATCTCTTGGAAAATTTTCAGAAGTCAGCAAAGAGAGCACAAAACAAAGTTCAGAGATCAATTAAGAAGTGTGAAGAAATCTATCAAGTCATATGCCAAGCATATGAGAAATGTCGTCTTCCAATCCGTAAGGCTATTGATGAATTGGCATCTAAAGAACAACCCCTAGCAGAGTTAAGAAATAGTTTGGGGGAGGATATTGATTACATTAAAATGCGAGGCATGCTGGAATATTCTCACCATCATTATATATTTGCATGCTTTGCATGCATTCTGCATGCATGCATGCATACTACATGCATCCAGTCATCAGTATGGTAGTCTCCCCAGCACCTATATCTTATTTCCAGTCCCTTGGAGCTTGTTTTTAGCCCTTGGTATCCCTCCTACCTACCTACTGCACCTTGTTTTCCTCACCTGGATGACAAATGCGGCCTAGTACACCTACTCGGATTCCAATAGTCAATTGCAACATTGATTGCCCAGTTAATGCATTTATTGCTTAGTTTAACTGCATGTAGCTTCCATTTGTCTATATTAGAGTGCCACTTGACCTATTGACAACCTCATGCACCATCCTTGGAGTCCCCTTCCCTTGATTTCTACTCACATGGCTTTGTTAGACTTAGTTAGACTCATTTGACTGATATTTGACTATTTGTGACTACTACCATTGATTGGGTGATGTCTCCAATGCTATCCAAGCCACACATTGAGGACAATTCGAATGAAATTAGGTGTATTTGAATTCATTTTATTGTATTGAGTTATTATTCAGTTTCATAGTGCCAGCTTACGGCTGATGTATGATTATACTGCAGATTTTACCATTTCTGAGTTTATGAGTGAATATTGATTCTTCTTCTTCTTCTTCTTCTTCTTCTTCTTCTCTACAATTCTTGAGCGATATTAGTGAGATTTACTCTACTTGTGTGTTCTATCCTGTAAAATATCACATGGTATCATATTTAGAGGCAACTATTCGAATTGCAGCAGCAACCGTTGCAAAAATTCATTGAGAAGTTGTCTTCCATTGAGCACTAGAAGCCTCTGGATTTCCACAACAATTCCTAGTGCAATTGTGTTGAATTCACTTGAGAAATCCAGTGAGGTCTATCCTTTGTGAAGCCTCTAGTCACATGTGCTCATTGTCCTAATTCAGTGTTCATTCGAATTTGCAGCAAATCTCCATCAACAATTTCATTTTTTTTGTAGGTTATTCCAGCTTCAGCAGATTCGAATTCAGCAACTAATGTGGATCTCCATTTTTTTTGTAGGTTATTCAAAGTTTTTTGCAGTTGCAACAGTTTCAAATTTTTCTGTAGTTGCAGTAGTTTTCTGCAGTTGCAATAGTTCTCTGTAGTTACATTAGTAGATTTGAATTATACAACAACTTCCCTAGATCTTAAAGAAATTCCTTCTCTCTCTTCATACAACTATGAAGAATGGAAACCAAATATGACAGCATACCTGAAGAGATATGGTCTTTTTGATATTTGTATTGGTGTTAAGAAAGATTTTGCTTCCTATGAAGAGGAAGAAGGTTGGCTAGATGATTGTGATAGAGCCTCAACATCAATATGTACTGCTATTCTTTCCAATATGGAGTACCTCATTAATATTGCTGAACATCCAAGTGATAAATGGACAATATTGGACAGATTATTTGGAAATCAGAAGGAAGAGGATGATGTTAGCCATTTGGAGACCAAGCCAAGTAATACTTCCTTCAATGCTCTCTCTATTCATTATTCGTCCTCAATCATCTCTCACGATGAATTTTTTCAAGATGAAGTCGAAATACAAGACATGGTATCAAGAAATATCATTGCAAAAGGTGTTGCAAACCACAAGTCAAAACTCTATGAGTTCTCTCACTTTCTACCTCTCTCCAAACTTTCTGCTCTTCACACACATTCAAATGAAGAGAGTAGACTATGGCATGAAAGTAACACAACTGATGGAGTTGATCCATCTTCTAATTCAAATTCTAAGAAGGATATGTAAGCTACTACTCTAGAAACTGAAGAGACTTTCAAAATATCTACTTCCCATGAGCCTGCTGATGTGCAAGATGATGACCTACTGAGTATTTTGGAGGTAAAATCATATTTTGTAGGTGATGCATTTTCCCTCCTTGATCAAATGCTTCCTATGAAATCCTATTTGTCCATTGGCACATGTTTTCAGAGTTTCACCGAATATGGAAGACACCATCATTCGCTTGGGTTAAAGTCTCATGCATATCATTGTGATTTTGGTTTTGATCTCACCCCTATTGGTTCAAAGGATATCATAAGAAACCATCCTTCAATTCTTGGAGCCGATTTTAATTCCAAGCCATCACCATTATGTCATGGTTCATTTTATTTTTATCTCACCCCTGTTGGTTCAAAGGAGATCATAAGAAACCATTTATCAATTCTTGGAGCTGATTTGAAGTCCAGGAAACCATCATCATATCATAGTTCATTTGGTTATGATATCACCTATGTTGGTTCAAAGGAGATATCAAAGAACTATCTACACATTCATGGAGTTGATTCTACCTCAATTTGTTCGAATCACATGCTCCATAATGATCTTCATACTTTTGGATTTTTTCTCACCATGGTTATTAGGAAGAGCAAGTTTAGGAAGCCTCCAGATTCACTTGCATCCATTCTTGGAGAAATCAAGAATATTTTTTTGGAGCATGATCCACTTCTTCCCAAGAGGAAGATAACTCATTTTGAGCGAATGTTACATCTAGATACAGAAGAACTTGAAGATCTAGAACCTGAAAATGAATATGAGTGAATGGAAGATCCAGATCCACAAGAACCTGATGATCCACAACCTGTAGGTCCTCCTCTTCTGAGATGGTAAGCCACTACTCTTAGATCTACTAGAGATTTTATTGGTGATCCACTTGATCAAAGGAGAACCAGATCATATTTTCATAATGGAAGGTTTCATCCTTCTCATATTACCGATCCATTTCTTGCCGATATATCTTTCTTCGGTGGAGAATTTCACTTACCTTTTGGGGTCAGTGATGTACATGATTTATTATCCTTCTACAATCTATCTTAAGGGGGGGATTTCTTCCCACTAGGGTTTCCCTCTTTCCTCACTTTATTTATTTAGATTGTTGTACGGGGTGACCTTTGTACTCAGTTACCAAGGCCCTACTAGTTTTTAGTTACTTCCTCATAGTTTGGCTTGTGGGGGGGTGTTGGAATATTCTCACCATCATTATATATTTGCATGCATTCTGCATGCATGCATGCATACTACATGCATCCAGTCATCAGTATGGTAGTCTTCCTAACAACTAGAGCTTATTTTCATCCCATTGGAGCTTGTTTTTAGCTCTCAGTAGCCCTCCTACCTACCTAGTGCACTTTTTGTTTCTCACCTAGATGACAAATGCACCCTACTACACCTACTTGGATTCCAATAGTCAGTCGCAACATTTATTGCATAGTTCATGCATTTATTGCTCAGTTTAACTTATTGTAGCTTCCAGTTGTCTATATCGGAGTGCCACTTGACCTAATGATAGCATCATGCACCCTCTTTGGAGTCTCCTTCCCTTGATTTGTGCTCACATGTCTCAGTTAGACTCAATTAGACTCATTTGACTGATATTTGACTATTTGCGACTACTACCACTGATTGGGTGATGTCTCCAATGCTATCCAAGACACACATTGAGGAGAACTTGAATGACCTTAGGTGTATTTGAACTCATTTGATTGTATTGAGTTATTATTCAGTTTCACGGTGCCAACTTACAGTTGATGTATGATTATACTACAGATTTTACCATTTCCGAGTTTATGAGTGAATATTGATTGCTCTTCTTCTTCTTATATGAAATTCTTGAGTGAGATTAGTGAGATTTACTCTATCTGTGTGATCTATCCTATAAAATATCACAAGGCATGCTCACTGCAAAGGATCTTCAGTAGCATATTGGACAAGAAACTCTAAATGTGTACTTTCTAGGAGAAGGTCATAAGGCAACGACAAAGGGATTAATAGATATGATCAAAGAAATGTCCACTCATGAAGTAGGCTTAAAATTTTGGGAGCCCCAACAATTAAATGTGATATCTTATGAAAGTGACATTTGGGACAATTACATTTTAAGTGAAGAAAATCCCCCTTCAAATTAATGTAAATTGCAATTTATTATCTATTTTTTATTATTTTTCGGTGTAACCACGAATGACAAAATTGTGAAAACCAAGAGTTAGGATGAAATGTGAAGTGATCAGTCACATAAAGAAAAATATTTGTAAATATAAATAGGAGGGGGGTAGAATGAAAAAGGGATTTTGGCTGGTGTAATAGAAAACAAGTACCATTTTGTATGAGAATTACTTGTCTGCTAATGAGAAAGAACTATTTTGCTGGGTGAAAGCTCACATGGAATTTTCCATGGAATGTTATGAATGAATGCACATAATTACTTATTCCTTTATTCATCTTTATTCTATAAGATATTTCCTACTTTATTGGACTATTCTAATCGTATGCGAATGATTTTACTGATTTATATTATAAATGGAAGTTTATGTGTAGAGTTGAGTAATGAATGAAGTTAATGTGTATCAAAGATATCTTTGTGTAACCATTCTACTGTGATTGGGAGTGCTTTATTTCAATAATTTAACTGTTGAATTTGCACAAATAGTCCCATCCATTACTCATAATTTAAATATCGCTCCTTGCAAGGATAGGTTAGGCTAATTAGTTAAAGATATGCATTTTGTTAGAATAGTTTTAGTTGATTGATAAGGTTGGAGTGGTAAGATGAGAGGTAAGAACCTACACATCACTTGTGAGGCTTCTTCCTATTAGTCAAATATAGTTTAGTTAGAATCATGCATTGTTAGAATTATAAAATTTTCATTTGCATCCCCAAATATAAAATATAAGCTACGGACTGGGCCACAACCGGTAAAGCTAAATTCAAATATACTCTACAGTAACCAGACCATAAACCAAACAGATTCCCCATTCCAAATAGTGAATAGTCTAGTTGGGACTTTTCATTGGGGAGAATCCCTACTATCGGCGCACGGATTTTCCCAAGCGTCAACATATTTGGCTCTAGAAGGAGGGGGGGCAATGTATGGTTGGTAAAGGAAATTTGTTTTCATGAGGAAATTTGTTTGGGTCTCCGTTTGAAACCTCTGAACCAAAAGAATTAATTCATGAGGCTAATTATCAAGAAGATATTCATTTGGAAACTGAGCACATTGAGCGTCTATATTCAATTCCTCATCAAGAAGTATATAATTTTAGAATACATACTTGGTCTTATGTGAGGAAACTCAAAGGATCATCAGTAGTACCATTATTACCTAGAAGAAAAGATCCTAGAAGGAGAGTTGTACAAAATAAGGACTTTGTTCGTATTAAATCCTTGGAAGAGTTGGTTGATTTATCTCTGCAAGATATTCCTGATCCTATAAATAAAATAAGACCTAATTCTTTGGAGTCAATAACTTCTCCATACATTGAAACACCCACACATTCACCCCTACATTCACCTCCATGTTCACCACTACAATATCCTCCACATATCGCTAACATGGCTCATAATGTCAATCAACCACCGACTTGGAGGGATATAGGAACATTAAATTTACCCTCTCCTTTGCATGATCTGCCTAAACAGCCAGAGTGGGTCTTGCCCAAATTTGATCCTGGGAAAGGAATTTTTGCTGATGACCACTTGAAAATATTTTACTTAGCTTTGAATTTGTTGAATGTAGAACATGAAGATGTTCTATTTAGATTGTTTCCATACACTTTTGAACCTAAGGAATCATCTTGGTTCTTTAGCTTACAAACTAGTTCCATAACTGATTGGGACAATTTTGAAAAGGTCTTCTTAAGTAAATTTGGTGAGCAGAGAACTTTAGCTTCACTCATGAAAGAACTACTATCTTTAAGGATGGATAAAAGGGAAAAGGTACAAGATTTTAATCAAAGGTATACAATTATTTTGAATAAATTCAGTGCTTCTACTAAACCTGCTGAAGAATCCTTGATTGACTATTATACCACAATGTTACATCCTTCCTTAGCTATGTTTGTTAAATGATGATGTAAAAATACTTTAACAATTTTTTTTGAAGAAGCTAAGAAAGTAGAGACAAATATGAGAAACATTATGAAGCATGTTGTAGACACTGAATCAAGCCCTCTAACTGCTAAGAAAACATTATTGTTAAATAATCCTAATGATGAATCTTCGAATGATTTATAAAGTGTGGTTAAATTGGTTCAGAAGTCGTCTAATAAAATAGTGGATTTGGAGAAAGAAAAGGGGGCTAGTTATTCGACAAAAAACCATTTAATCCCTTTTATAAGAACAAGGATAAAATCCAAAGCCCGCAACTAATGATTATGATGTTATTAACTTAAATGAAGTTGGCATGGGTCAATTTTGTACTTTCCATCAAGAGCATCATTTTGAGAAAACTTGTCCACAGTGGATAAATTCAATGACTTTAGTAATGAATCAATTATTGGACAAACAACTCCTAGATCAAGAGGATCAATATAAATACCAATCAAATGAAACATAAGATCATAATGAAGAGACCACACTTGTTTTATGGGATTGGGAACCTAATATCGATTTATATGATAAAGAGGATATAAACGAAATCCAAATCTCCTCTATCGATTATGCTACTAGAAGCAAAGAGCCAGTTGATGACCAAAGCCTTTCAGTGCCAAAAGGAAAATCAAGTAATACTGTGATTAATAGTCAGAATAAAACTAATGTCGTAAAACAACCACTACCAAAAGTAACAAAGAAAATACCCAACAATTCTTTGATAACCCCTTCATCAAACATAAATGATATAGGTGGAAACATTGGAGGAAATCATAACATGGGGTGTGATATTGTTGAAGACATTAAGAAAACAAAATCTAACATATCTTTATTTGAAATGTTTAATTTACCACAACAAAGAAAGAAGTTATTGGAAGCTTTTGATTTAAATGCAACAACAAGCAAATTATGCTATCAATAAGGATAAGAAGCCAGTGATCAGTGATTTAGATACTGAGATCAACTAAGTTAGTATTGGTGGTAAGTCAAAATATTAGACCTCACCTTTCCTTTTGAGTTTTAAAATTTTGAATTATAATGTGCATAACTGTTTGGTAGATTCAGGAGCTTTATCTAATACTATGCCTCTTTCTATTCATAAAAGGATTAACGGATAGACAATTTCATCCCCTTCTCAGATTATTCAACTTCATAGATCATATGTCAAAGTCACAGGGGAGATGAAGAATGTTTTGATTAGATTAGTTGTAGATTCAAGAGTATGTCAATTCATTGATATTGTTGTGGTTGATATTCCATAAGCTTATGGATTAATAATAAGTAGGGATTGGTAAAGTAATTTGAATGGCTATTTTGCAACTTATTGGTCTCATTTGTGGTTACCTTATCAGAACAAGTAGAACCAGATTAAATTATTAAGAGAACCACACATGAAGTTTAATGTGACTCAAATAGAAGGTAAGAATGAGCCAGTTAATTTTTCAAGCGAGCTGTGTTGGGAAATTACTTTCTAGAAATAGAACCTGAAAGTTACCAAGATGAAACTACTGGTCATATTTCAGATGCACAATCCAATCTCCTTCCATTTTGACGAATTGATGAGATTGATTGTAATATAGCGGAATTAGTTATTGACTTAGATGCTAATACTAATTCAAATAAAGTAGGGGTTAAATTTTGGAATTTATTTTTTGATGGTTCCAAGATGTAGGAGGGAGCAGGAGCCGATTGTGTTCTTTTATATCCTCAAGGTAAATTATTATTTATCTCCTGGAGATTAGAATTCGAATGCACCAATAACAATGATGAATATGAAGCCCTGATTGAAGGACTCAAAAAGGAAATTGGTTTAAATGTTTTTGGTGATTCTGAGATATTTTTCAAACAATTGAGGAATACTATTCATTGCATATCTCCACACTTGAAAGGTTATCAAGGTAAGGTATGGAGTTTGATCCCTAATTTTGATGCTTTTAATATAAATTCTATTCCCAGGTTAAAAATGTTGCTGCTGATTTATTGGCTACTTCTACTTCACGTTTAGTACCAACTAATAAAAAATAATCTTTTAAATTACTTGTTAGACCATTTGTTCCAGATAATGTGAAAAATTGGAGAGTGTTCGATGATGATGAACAAATTATTGATTTTTTTAATGATGAAGACACATTTAAAGGTTCAATTATTGATGAATCTCAACATCAATCAAATCTAGAGAATCGGGATACGAGCAATGGAAATTCTATGCCAAAAGGAGTATAGACTCTAGAAAGTTTATTTGATCTGCAGCATAAATTTTCAAAGCTAGCTAATGTCAAAATAAATAGCTAGTCCATGCAATATGAATCGGTGAATCTAAGAACATATTAAGAACCAAAGTATGTCAATTTGGGAAGATGTTGCTCACCTAGAGAAAGACATAAATTTATTAAACTATTTCAGCAATACAAATATGTCTTTTCATGTAGGTATGATGATTTGAAGACTTATGATACAATTATTATACAACATGTGATCCCAATTAAACAAGGTGCAAAACATTTTAGTAGCAACTTTGCAAAATGCATCCTACCTTAGAACCACTGATTCAAAAGGAATTAAATAATTTATTGCATGCCAAAATTATTTTTAAATTCTGGCATTCTGAATGTGTGGAAAACCTGGTTCCTGTATGAAACAAATCGGGAGAGATAAGACTGTGTGTGTATTTTTGAAATATGAATAGAGCGTTAGATAAAGACAAATATCTAGTTCCACCCATGGATCAAATTTTACAACTTGTATCGGGCTCACAAATGTTATCCTTACTAGACGGATTCTTAGGATATAATCAAGTGCTAGTGGGCGAAACGGATTGACTAAAGACTACCTTTCGTACAAAATGGAGAACATTTTCTTACAGAAGAATTCCATTTGATCTTATGAATTTTGGAGCCACATTCCAAAGGCCCATGCACATTGCATTTAAAGGATTAATAAGCCACAGTGTTGTTGTGTATATGGCTGATTTCACAAATTTTTGAACGTTGCAGAAAGTATGGCATATCTCTTAATCCAAAGAAATGCATATTTGATGTTTCAGAAGGAAAGCAGTTAGCACACATCATCTCTAAAAAAGGAATCTCGATTGACCCAGAAAGAATACTAGTGATACTATAGATTCGTATGCCACATAATAAAAAGGCAATGCAGTCATTCATGAGAAAAATAATTTTGTTCATGTTAATTTTTTGATAATTTCATTCAATATTATCTAGGATCACTAAGAGAATAACATGTACAACATATCAATCATAAACACAAGAGACAATAGACACATAGTTTCCTCGAGAAAAACCAAGAAGGTGAAAAACCCTGCAACTTCCTCAGATATAGAATAAGACACAATACAAGATCACAATGATCAAACCCAAAGAGATGTCTCTAGCAGATACTCCTCCTCCTCCACTTGTGCGCAACGCTCTCTCTCAACTATGCGAGTTTGAGAATTGAGTGAATGAATAGAATGAGAGACATAACCTCTCTATTTATACACTATCTTGACCTGCCAATAAACTAACTGCGCCAACTTCCTAAGGAAGTATAATAACCCACTCACATAATATAATCAGGGCCAACCCCACACTAGTGGTCTAATAACCCATCAAATATAAGTTGTGACACTTGAAGCACTTGTGACACTTGCGACAATTACAAATACAAATGATGACACTTTTGATTGGAGGAATAATACATCTCTATCATACATATAACAAAGTACAAGTGTAATACATGGAAGAATATCTTTCAAAGTTACAAATACATCAACACTCCCTCTTAACACATAGCGCCACAAGTATTCAATTTTGGAGCTGGATCACGGAGCATCATCATCATCACTGTGGCTGTACTCGGCATCTCGATCATTGGGATATCTCATAATTCTTCTCTTCATAGGAAGTTCTACAAAGCCAACCCTTTTTCATTTTGGATGTAGGCCTAGCCTCCTGTAGGTATTCATCATCTCTATGAGTGGTCTGATAAAGGTGGTATCTAGGGACTGATTATGTGCATATGCAAAACCTGACAACAATATCCCATGAACAGTTTACATGCCTAAGCACGACCATAAAGATATCCTAGGACTAATTACATGCATCCCTTCACAAAACCTTTAAAGAGTATCTCAGGATCAGTTTACATGCCTCAGCACGACTGCAAAGATTCTCTAAAGAGAATCCCAGGACTTATTACGAGCACATAGCTCAGCCTATCGAATCTCCAGGACTGATTACATGTGATTATTAAAAACCTTAAAAGAATATCCCAAGATTAGTTTACGTGCCTAAGCACGACCGGAAAGATATCTAAAAAAAATCCCATGACTTATTACGAGCACACAGCTCAACCTATCGGATCTCCAGGACTAATTACATGCCTCCCTAGCAAAACCTCGAAAGAGCATCGTATCACAGACTATAGGATCTCCCAGGATCTTTTCTATGCTATCTGCACAACCTTCCACATATCCTCGACCTCTCAGTATCATCCTGAAACTCATGATCCACTTGATCATCCTCGCACGGAGCATCATCTTGATGCTAATGATCAACCTGATCATCATCATACCGTACATCATCCTGATGTACATCATCATCACATGATCGTCCTGATCATCATCATAGCATCGTCCTAATGCATATCATCACATATGATCATCCTGATCATCGTCACAGCATCGTCCTGATGCATATCATCACATATGATCATCCTTATCATCATCATAGCATCATCCTGATGCATATCATCTGGAGCATCGTCCTGATACTCATCACACAATGCTTACATCCACAGTCATGGGAAGGATCCTCCTACCATCATGCTTGGAATGGCTCCAACCAATGTGTCCCATTACTTCTTCCTCAAAGTATCTTCTATCTAAAGAACACCAAGCCTCTCTCTGAAGTACTCAAACTTCACTCTGTCTAGTTGTTTAGTCAACACATCTGCAACTTGCTCATCCATCGCAACATACAAGAGCTTCGCTGCTCCTCTCTACACCATATCCTTGATATAGTGATATTTGATCTTGATGTGCTTCGACCTGTCATGGAACACTGGGTTCTCTGACAACTTCCCACAACTCTGGTTGTCACAATAGATATAGGTAGCATCCAATGGGAGATCAAATAACTCATATAGTAGCTTGCTAAGCCATACTTCCTCACAACTGGTCAAACAAGTTGCGACATACTCTGCTTCGGCTGTACTCAGTGCTACGTAGGATTGCTTCCTACTAAACCAAGAGATAACAACTGATCCCATACTGAAGCAGCACCCCGAAGTGATCTTCCTATTTGTAGCATTTCCTGCCCAATCAGAATTAACATAACCCTCCAAGTTAAAATTTTGATTCGCATCATACTTGAGCCCATAATCAATCGTACCCTTCAGGTACCTCAGAATATGCTTTACAACAATCAAGTGAACATGTCTAGGATTTGTCAGAAACTGGCTCAAGGTGTTCACCGCAAAGCAAATATATGGTCTCGTGTACCTCACGTACATCAAGGACCCAATCATCTAACGATACACCATGACATCAACTGGATCAGATGAAGCATCACATAATAGCTTCAGGTTCGTTTCCATAGGTGTGGCCATGGCCTTCCAGTCGATCATCCCGAACCACTTCAGGATCTCTACTGCATACTTCCCTTGTCTAAGGAAGATTCCATCTGCACTTTGCCACACCTCCATACCTAGAAAGTAATGCATCATCCCCAAGTCCTTCATCTTGAATTTTTCTTACCCTTGGTTCTTCATTGTCTTCAACAGGTGTCTTCCTGGATTTGATGTATGCTGAGTTTTCATCAAAAGTGACATCCCTGCTGATGTCGATCTTCTTGAACCCTGGAAAGTAGATTTTGTAAGCCTTCAAGCTTTCATTGTAACCCACAAATATGCCCTTCTTTTCTGAAGGATCTATCTTTGTCCTCTTTTCCTTGTGAATGTGTGTGTATACTGGACATCCAAATATTCTGATATGGCTAAATTTTGGTTTCTTACCTGAGAAAACTTCTTCGGGTGTCTTGTTGTCAAGTATCTTGTGAGGTGTTATGTTTTGCACATATATAGCTGTCCTAGATCCTTCTTCCCATAGGTGCATATGCAAATATTGGTCATGAAGCATAGCTTGTGCTGCTTCCATGATTGTTCTATTCTTTCTTTATGCAACTCCATTCTGTTGTGGATTGTAAGGAGTAGTCAACTCCCTCTTAGTCCTTGAATCACTGCACAACTTCTTGAAGTCTCCTGAAGTGAATTCTCCGCCATTGTCTGATATGAAGGTATTGACCTTTTTATCAGTTTGATTTTCGATCAAGGCTTTGAATTCCTTGAACTTATCAAACACTTCATCTTTATTCTTCAAGAAATAAACCCAAGTCTTCCCATAGAAATCATCAATGAAGGAAACATAGTATACATACCCACTCAGAGAACTGGATGACATTGGACCGCATACATCGGAGTGGTCAATCTCCAAGATTCCTTTCTCTTTGCTTTCACTGCTTGGAAATGCCTTCTTTGTGTTCTTTACTTTTGCACACCCTTTGAAAATACCTTCATGCTTTGACTAGATTTTAGGAAGACCCTCTACTACTTTTCTTGCAATTGGAATTGCTCTATAGTCCATGTGTGCAAGTTGGCAGGCAGTTTGGCAAGGAAGAATCACAGCATTGCCTATGCTGCGACATGTCAGAAGAGGCCACGAAAGGAAGAAGGGTGAATTATTTTATGTATTTTTGAGTCGATTGTACCGCAGAATGCTGGTTTTTGGGTCATTGGACCATATGATATGTAATGTTGTGTTAATTATACTGCAGTAGGCTGGTTTTTTGGGTCATTTGGACCGCGCTAGTTAAATTTTGGGTCAATGGTCCAAGTGTTGGTTAGGAAGTTCTTAGTAAGTGGACAAGAGTTGAAAGGCGAAAGCCTATATATAGAAAAGAGTTGTAAGGGTTGAGGGACATTATGTTTTGGATTTTGATCTTAGTACGGATCGTTGGATGTTGATTATGCACATCTTTGAGTCTGTATGTGTGATCAAGAGGTATTGCTAAGATCTGGTTTTGAGGAGATGTTGTATCAGGGATTTGTAGAAGTAATATGACATGACATAATTGTTTGGTGAAATTTCATGTGTACCTTTTGATGATAATGCGTGTTGCAATTCACAAATGATGCTATGATTTCTACTACACTTAATACTTTAATGTTATACTTGTCGCGATGAATCTTTCTATTGAATGATATGAATAATGTTAAGCTTGATTGCATAGATCTGCCTTGGCTATTGTGATAAGTTAAGTAAGTGTTGCCACAGTTATCCTTCTTCATTCAGCAGAAACATGGTTCCGTCCACTCTCCCTTGATCGCCTTGAGTGAGACCTTGTCTGCTCCGCAGGTGTTGCTGGATAGGGTAAAACCTATCTGGGCCAGTGCTTAGGAAGATCGCAGTGGGTTGGTGTTGATAGTGATGGGAACCCTTATCAACTGGGTTTGAGTCAACAAATGGTTCCGTTGCTAGGACCGTGTGCGAAGTGAAAGGTGGATATGTTGTGTCACCCGACAAAACCGGAGATCCAAGAATGGTTTGATCAGAAGTTGCAGGAATTTGCTGAAGAAGAAAATTGGAAAACTCGACTGATGGTAGACCAGTGGGTGGATAGTTATATTTATGACGGTCCACATGAGTGGTTTTTTTGTGAATTGCCAGTCATTTTGTATGAGTGGTTGGTGAAGTTGACCTTCCAGAAGAGGAACTTCCAAGGCGGTGAACCGATGACTTGGACCCTCGAGTTGATTCAAGAGTTGTAGGAAGTCGACAATAAAGCGTTGTGGGTTGTCAAAGTGTGGTTCGATAGCATCCTGGAGGGCTATATCACAGAATTCGTGGTTGATACCCAGAAATCCTATAGTGAAGCCGAAATATATTTTTCTGCAGACCCCAGGGAAGGTTTTTGTTGTTGCTTCAACTATCGATTAAGACACTTATTTGCGAAAAGGGTATATTGAAGATGCATCTTGATCAGTAGACAGCCTGGTGGGTGGAGGCCGTCGGTACCGCGATAGTTGATGGGAAGTACATGGGATGATAAGGGGTAGATGGGTGCAGGTCATGACAAGACTGTGAGTGAAGCCAAGGAAGAAAGTGGTCTTACTAGGGGAGGAGTGAGGTTCCGACAGGAAAAGAGGTAGAGGACAGGAGAAGGTCCTACTGCGATCGAACCGTAAGGCCATGAAGGAAGACCACACGAGACGAAGTGACCTCATAGTCATGAGAAGGACAACTAGGCTACGCCTAGGATAGAGGCAGGACCAAACCCCAACACCAACTTACCCACACCTCCGCTCACTATCTCTTAGATAGAAAGAAATACCACTTTGACATCGTCGAGTTCATCAATTCCACAGAATTTAATCGGTAGTAGTACAACGAAAGGAGGAAGGAATCCTAGAATGGAGAGCAAGGATACTAAGTTACCGTTGTTCCAAGGAAATGGAATAGACAACCTTGAACAATACTGGTTTCTATGTGAAGCTGTATGGACCATCAAACATATCACTGATGATGATGCTAAAAAGGGACAATTGGCGATGACTCTTCAAGGTCGTGCCTTGGAATGGTTTATGAAATTTATGCAAGTTCCCATCAACACTCCGGAAAAAAAACTGGATGAGATTCACACAGGCCTAATTGTAGAGTTCTGGAAGCCCAAATCTTAAGCACAATACATCACAGAGCTTAAGGAGATTAAGCAGTATCCTAATGAGACTGTGTGGGATTTTGATCAGTGATTTAAAACGCTGATGGAAAGGGTCATTTTTGACATGAGTACTATCCAACATAAGGAATGGTTTATCGTGGCCTTGCTTCTGCATATTCGGGTACCACTGATGCAGCAAAACATTACCACACCGAGTGAAGCTTTAGATATCACAATGCAGCTAGAGGCATTTCCCATTGGGGAAAATGCAGCTGGGATGTTGCAGATCTAGACACAATTGGCTAACTTGACCATCTAGTTGCAAGATCTGAAAAAAGGCAAGGAGCAACATGAAGAAGTCTGGTGTATGCGATGTCGGGGAGAAGGACATACTAAGGATAATTGCCTTGACTTCCGCAACTATCTAGTTTCGAGAGCACCAAATCCGTTGAATGGTGGTAGCATGTAGTGGTGTCACGTCTGCCACGTATATGGGCACAACCATGATAATTGCCTGTACATGCAGAAAATGGTCATGACCCTGAGGAATCTTTATTGTAAATTTTTCAAATCGGTGGGTCACGAGGACAAGGATTGTCATGCATATGGGTTGCTACAATAGAGAATGTATGATGCGTTCTATGTAAAGGAGTACCAGTGTGCAATACAACAGTTGCGACTGCAGCCACAGGTAGCCCAGCGACTACCTCAACCGCATATGCAATTAGTACCGCAGTAGCAGCAACCACCGCAGTTCATGCCACAATATGCTCCGATGTAGATGGCTCCACAGCAGCCACAATATGTATAGCAACTACAGTATGCACCGCAAGGACAAGGAATGCAACTGGAACCAATGCAGCAACAATTCAACCAACCACAGTACCAGCAGCAGGGAGGATTTTGGGGAGGATACCAGGGAGGATGCGGTGGAGGATTTGGTCATGGAGGAAGATGAGGTGGTCGTGGAGGAGGACGAGGTGGTCGTGGACCTATTCAATGCTATCACTTTGCGGTATGGGGACACTACCAGTGAGACTGTCCACTATTGCAGAACTAGTGTATGTTCATTTTTGTTAACGATCACATGGTTGAGAGTTGTATGTAGTTGATTGCACGATGGAAAGCAAGGAATAATCCACAGTTGCAGAATCAGCCCCAGGCATAGTAGCCTTCCCAGAACCAAGTACAACAAGCAGTGCAGAACTAGAATCCGCGGCCAAATCAAAATCAGAATGTCAAGCCACCCGGGAATCTATTGCTGAACTAGACCCAGGGTACGAATATCGCGACGATTTCTGTAGAACCAAGACCGCAATATGCTTCCATTGCTATTGTCACTCATGGAGGTAAGACAACTGGAAATGATAGCTCACTGATCTGGTTAGCCGAATAGAAGACGGTATCATTTGACATTGACACTAAGCTAGAGGCATTTCTTCAACCACATTGTGCATTAGAAAAAGGCCGAGGTAAGGCTGTTATGTATGACATGCCCTCTTCTTTTGATGCCACTTCATAGGCTGGCCCGTCGTGGTAGTCCAGCACACTTCAAGCATTTTTGGAAGATTGTTTATCCATGACAAGAGTTTGCGGTTAATTCCTTACAACGACTAAAGATGGGTAAGGAGATGCGGATGAATATTCAAATTGGTGACTACGATGTTGATTCAGTTATTCTGGATCTTGGTTCGGATGTCAACATCTTAACCAAGAAGGCTTGGCAGAAGATGGGGAGTCCCCCATTGAGCTGGTCTCTTGTACATCTTCAGTTAGCTAATCACGCTAAGGTGACACTGATTGGGAGAATTCCACAAATGGTAGTGGACATCGAGGGAATGAGAACATATGCCGACTTTGATGTAATAGAATTCGTTGAAGGAGGAAGCTCTTATACCGCATTGCTGGGGATTGGATGGGCTAATGATAGTGGATCAGTAATCAACTTCAAGTGATGGATGATGACTTTTGCAAATCGCGATCTCCGAGTTATTGCCCCATTGGATCCGGCTGAAGGATGCCGCTACATAGAGCCAGTGAAGGATGACGATCCCAGTGGATGGGACCATGCATTCAGTATCTTTTTAGACTATATTCATCCGACTTCCAACGATGAGCTGGGATGACATAGTGACAGCTCTACATCTTCCGACTCTGATGATGCACTAGAATATTGGCTGAACTGCTTGCATGAAGTGCCACTTCGCATGTGTGGGTTAGTTACGCAGTCACTGTGCCGGGTTGCGACAGAAACGGTTACACTCCCAGTATATGAAGGACTTCCTGGTTTGTCTGAATTTTTGGTGACATTTGAGGATACAGTTTCAGAACCACAGCGCATGCTCGCATTGGAGGAATCATTGAAGGCTTCTCTAGCACGCTGGTGGGCGACGCACAAGAAATCCGTTGACGGTTGGTCACAGTGCAGAAGGTTGATGATGGTTCATTTCGGCGAGATCGAGGTTTACCACACTGGAAAGTATGATGGTCGGAATGATCTTGGCGGTCACTTGATGGAGTGTCAGTGGTCATGGGTATCGTGACCATGAGATGAGTGGGTCCATGCTTTTATCCATACTTTGGATGAGATGCCACGATCATGGTATACTGCAGCTAAGTTGAGAGGAGAAATTTCCACTTGGCTGGAGCTCACAGTGTGTTTTTCCCATACGTTCAGTTTTGTGGATGCCGATCCAGAGGTCAATAATGCATTGCCACTCATCCGGGATGTAATTTTATAGATTGTTCCGGTGGCATATCCTATGGATCCGCACACGCATTGCCAGATGTAGTCTCTCATGGAATGCTTCAATATCTAACATGGGCCAAAAGATGGTGATGATCCACAGAATGTGAATATCCTTGAATATAAAGGAAGTCACGCTGTGGTACCACCCGATGCGCCAAGCAATCCGATCAGTCAGCTGCTGAAGATACGCAAGATTAACATTGGGACATAGGACAATCCGAAGTTCACAAATGTGGGGGACTACTGGGATGATGAGATAATAAGCAAGGTCATTGATTTTCTCGATGAGTTTCAGGACTTATTTCCCATGAAGTTTTATGACATGAAGGGGATTCTGGGCGACTTAGAGGAGATGAAGATTCCATTAAAACCGGATGCTAAGCTGATCCAACAGTGACCCTATCGATTGAATCGGTGACATAAGGAGAGGGTCAAGTGTAGCTAGGGTTTTCACCCTAGCTTGTGCAATTTAGCACCTACTAAGGAGAAGGGACTCCTCAGTAGCAATTCAAAAAATACAGTAAATAAAAGACAGTACAGTAAAACAATAAACTACTCTAACCATGTGCATAAACAGAAAAGATAAGATAATAAAATGTTTTTTGTATTGATTATACCTCCAATGTGAAGGTTGATGAAGCCTTTGCAGCAGTCCAAGAGGGTTAGTGTTGTTCCTTTCTGTTTCTCCAAAGGGTTTTGGAAATGGGCCAAAAGGGGCACTCAAATGTGAAAGTAGCTCAAGGGTGAGCTAAGGTTTCAAGAGTGATTTTGGCAGAGTAAGGATATGGATGACTGTGGATATGAAATGAGGGGCCTCCATCACCTATTTATAGGTTTTTAGTGGTGGAGTGTTGGCCCATGCTTTTGGGCACCATATGGTTTAGGTCAGCTGTATAGGGTTTTTGCTTCCTTTTTCCCTCTTTTTCTTCTTTTTTTTGTATTTTTTATTCCCTTTTTAGACGGTTTGTGCTATTTTGTAGGAATTTTGGATTATTTTGGGGGGGAAAGGGGTTTTTTGGCCGTTTGGAGGCTTTTTAATGGTATTTTGGCCTTTTGGAGGCTTTTTAATGGCATTTTAAGGTTTTGGAGGCAAATATGGTAGGAAATATGGACAAATGAGTCATGTTATGGGGTAGATGAGGTAGTGAGCACTTTTTGGGTGTTAACATCAAGGTAGAACTGGATCGCATGTTGGATGCCGGTATCATTGAACCAGCTGAGGAGTTGGAATGGATCAGTCCTATGGTGGTACAAGATAAGAAGACTAGCGAAGTGCGCATTTGTGTTGACCTCGAGAAGATAAATGATGCATGTTTGCATGATCCATTCCCAACCTCGTTTACTGATGAAGTACTCGAAGGTGTGGGTGGCCAGGAGATGTACTCTTTCAAAAACGGGTTCTCTGGCTACCATCAGATCTGCATTGCAAAGGAAGATTGCCATAAGACAACTTTCATGACTGAATGGGGCCGCTTTCAGTACACCGTGATGTCATTTGGCTTGAAGAATGCACATGTGATATTTTCGTGGGTTGTTGTTGCTGCATTCAAGGATTTCATTTAGAAGTTTTTGCAGGTATACATGAATGATTGGACGGTCTATGGTTTGATCCACGATCATCTGGCGAATCTGCGGTTGATGTTGGAGCGATGTCGGCAGCACTAGATATCGCTGAACTTGAAGAAATGTATCTTCTGTGCACCGTTTGGCATACTATTGGGTCATATTGTGATAAGCAAGGATTGTTGGTCGACCCAACAAAGATTGCGCTTATTCTGAGTTTGACACTGCCGACTACTGCTAAGCAGCTAAGGGAAACACTGGGACACACGTGGTATTATCGCAAGTTCATTAGAGGTTATGCCACGATTACTTCCCTTATGGAGAAGTCGTTGAAGAAAGATGTGGTATTCCAGTGGAGCTCTGAATGTCAGGATAGCTTTGAGTCACTAAAGGCGAAGATGGCTTTAGCACCGATATTAGTATTTCCTGACTGGAGTAAGGAATTCCATGTTCATGCTGATGCCTCATCGATCACGCTGGGAGTTGTATTGGCCCAGCCCAGAGAGGGGCATCTTGATCACCCCATTGCTTTTTCCAGCCAGATGTTGTCATCTGTAGAAATAAACTACACTACTGCAGAGAGGGAAGGTCTGGAAATGGTTTATGCATTGTAGAAGTTTTGACATTACTTATTGGGAGGCCATTTCAAGATGTTCACAGATCATTCTGCATTGAGATACCTGGTCAATAAGCATGTGTTGGGGGGGAAGATCTGTCCATGCTTACTTCTTTTTCAGGAGTTCGATTTTGAAGTAATTGTGAAGCTAGGGCGGTTAAATGTTGGCCCTGATAATATCTCATAGATTGAAATAGGAGAGGAGTGAACTAACATTGAAGACGAGTTTCTTGATGTGCAACTGCTTAAGGTTGGAGTCGCTGATGGATATTTTGAAGAAATCAGTCAGTTTTTGGCGATAGGTATTGCACCAAAAGAGTTCACCTCTAGTCAAAAGAAGCAGTTGGTGGTTAAAGTTATCGACTTCCAGCTAATTGCAGGAGAGTTATACAAGATGAGTGTCGATGATATATTGCCACGGTGTGTCTTGCCACATGAGCAAGAGCAGATCCTTTTAGAAGCACATGCAGGAGTGGCTAGAGGGAACTATGGTGGCCGTGCGATAGCAAGGAAGGTGCTTTGAGCGGGGTTCTGGTGGCCTACATTGTACAGTGATGCGATAGATTATGCATGGTCTTGTGATGTCTGTAAGAGAATTGGGAAGCCATCCAGATGGGATGAGATGCCGTTGATGCCTCAGTTGACATTGCAACCATTTGAAAAATGGGCAGTAGACTTTGTGGGCCCTATCAACCAACCTGGGAGGCACACTGGTGCAAGATACATCATCACTGCGACGGATTATTTGACCCGATGGGCGAAAGCTGTACCAATTATTGATTATTCCGTGACCACAATGGCACGATTTCTATTTGACAACATTGTCACTCGCTTCGGCTACCCCAATATTTTGTTGAGCAATCAAGGCATCCACTTTCTCAATCACACCATCAGCGCATTGACGGAGGAGTTGCAGATACAACATAAGAAGAGTACACCCTATCATCCACAGGCGAATGGCATGGTGGAGGCTTTCAATAATATATTGGAGCATGTGCTGACAAAGGTGTGCATTGTGAACTGCGATGCCTAGGATCTAAAAATCCCAGCAGTGTTGTGGGCCTATCGCACCACATGTAAAAGGCTAACAGGGAAGACAGCATTCAAGCTAGTGTATGGGAAAGAAGCGGTTATAACTATAGAGTATATCATTATGAGTCTGTGCATAGTGGAAGAAACCAGTATGGATGTTGCAGCAGCAATAGAGGAGTGCCTTGCACGGTTTGTTCACTTGGAAGAAGATCGCTTTATTGCAGGTTTCCACCAAGGGGTGGAGAAGGATCGCTAGAAAGCGTGGCATGATTTCCACATCAAAAACAAACAGTTTCAACAAGGTGACTTGGTGTTGTTGTATGACAGTAAGTTTATGAAACATCTAGGAAAATTGCAGATGCATTGGCTTGGTCCGTATCGCATCAATAGCATCACTTTAGGCGGTCCAGTGCAGTTGCAGCAGTTGGAAGGAGCGATGCTCCAAAAATTGATCAATGGTAGTAGATTGAAGCCCCATCGATCGGGCTTGGAGTGACGTGATGCCTGAGTCGCATCGAAAAAAAAAATGCAGGTTGATCGGTGGCAGGATGACGCACTAACAGAGACAAAGATTGCGCAAGCAGGGAGGCTTTTGTTGCACGTTAGGAGCGGCTCGCGAAAAGTGGTAGGGTCGTGACCAGGTCCAATCAACAATAAATGCCAAAAGTTCAGATAGTTAATTAATGGAGTGTGTTCGAATGATGGGCATTAATGGCGGATCCGATCGATCGGCTGACAGGATCGTTGGTAGATTTGTGTCATTAATATAGAAATTCGGTCAAGTTAATGCCAACTTTAGTCATGATTATGGAGGATTGGGTTAGAAGCTATAAGAATGGGTCGACGCCGGTCATAAGGCACCGAGAATTACGTTATTCAGTGCTTGTTAAGTGTTGCAGAGCATTGTTAGTACAATTGTGTGTTGGGAAAGGTTCAATTGAACTTGCAGAGTGTTGGTAGGACAAAGAATCTATCAGTTGAGGGAACTGTGTAAGGTATGCCACGAGAGCTAGAAACAGTTGATATTAGCAGTGAGGTTGAGTCTCCTTTCATTGGGATTGTAATTGAGGAAGAAGTTGCATCTACGGGAGACATCAATCTAGAGGTAGAAGTTGCAAACATGCCAGTGGGAATGTCAGTAATCGCTAAGAAGTGTCGAGGGGGTCAACATTCCAAGTCGCCGCAGAGCAAGAGGAAGCTTAGATCATCCGACGGGGTGGTAGGAGAAGCTCAGGTGCAGGTAGGGCAGTCCAATCACCATGTTGACTAGTTTGCCACATGGGAGGGACTGTCGACTGTTGACATTCCTAGGTATATCCCTCCTAGTCGGTCGGATGCAACCCCGCGCAAACTGAATCCGAAGCAGAAGTATGGCATCAAGATGCCAACGCTCCATGTTGGAATGGAATGCTCTTGTGATATTGGGCCGATGTTGATGGACCCACGATATAATGATCATGAAATGGTGGCCTACCTAGAAATTGCATTGGCCCCATATGTGCCTAACTCACAACTTACTGCGACACCTATTCCGCAGGACTGGGCATGAGGATTGAAGCAGGCCAGATTGTTAGGGATTATTAACATGCCACATTTCGAGTAGCTGGCGGAAGTTAACGCGTGTGTGAAGCAGCTATTTGCGTGGTTCCATGGTTGTTCGTTGTGGTTGGACAGAGAAATGCTGGTCACTGTTGATTTGATTTCGCACATTACCGGATTGCCTAAAGATGGAGTCAATCCATCGCAGTTCTTCCAAAGGAAGGCGAATGACAAAAGGTGGGCGGGACAGCTGGTGAAGAAATATGTCTTGGAAACAACCAGCCGTGGATATCGCACCAGTAGTATTAATGATCAGGCAGTACTCATCAGCACCAAGATCTTATCCTCTAAGGTGGTTAGGGGTGGTCGACCTAACTAGTGAAACTCAGGGATTGTTGCATGTGCAGTACAATGTGCAGAGGGTGTCCAAATGAACTCGTCCTTATTTCTATTAAATTAGTTGGCAGAGGACGCCGTGGCAGTTCAAGCCAGCAAGGGCTTGTTTACATATAGATGGCTTCTACTCTTGATTGCATTTGTGCCTTGGAAGGATCCCGATGTGTACCAGGGCATGGAAGTTGCGGCTGCAAAAGAGTGGCGTGGTGCGCGCTATCAAAACTTATGGTATGTACTGGAACCTGAGTGACTCCAAAATTTCCAATTTCTATTCTGGCTCTACCGGGAGATGCTTTGCAATGCAAAAACAAAGGTACAGTGGATATCTGAAGAAACTGCAGCAAACTTTAAGCCGATCATGGAGTTTGTGGTTCGGCCGCATGCTTTTTACGTGCAAGCAAGGTGTGACCTCGGTTATCAATGGTTGCTGACTCCTTACAAGGTAATGACTGAAGCATTGGAGGCTATCATGAACGAATAGCCAGTGGAATGGTGTGAACCTATGGCGTCGGCCGAGATTGACGCTAGAGGGTTGGAAAAGGGTCCAGAAGATCGTATATCAGCACAGGACCCGCATAGTCATCATGATTCCAATCAAGAGTCCATAAAAAGACCGATAGATGATGACAATAATTGTGCCTTGGAAGAGAATGGAATGATAGGGCACCAGGACCTGGCAACAATTAGTGGGTTGACCCTACTGATGAAGGCGCACTTGGGTCGACTTATCAAAGTAATCGTTGATGCATCCACCGCAGCAGCTCAGAAGATGACGACGACGATGACAGATTAAGGCTTCCATGCGCTCATTTCCCATATGGAATCCCTATACGACATGGTTTCAAGAAAGGCACCGGAGGAAGCAGTGGCACCGCAAGTTGGCACAATCAACACTGAGTGGCGGGTCAGGAATGTAGAGATTCCCCTGATTGCGACTATGACTGAAGAGGAGGCGGTGAATGCCTTGATGCAGCAGTTGGAGAAGGTGACCATCAATGTGAATGCATTGCTAGCGAAAGGATTGACCACTATGCAGGAAACTACCAACTAGGAGACAACAAACCGACTATGGCAGATTATTGGTATGTGCTTGCGATTATAGTTAAGAAAGGCCAAGGAAAAGCATGATATAGCAGAATTGATAGGCAGGGCTGCCTCAGCGCGATAGGTTGTGGACAAGCTCGAGGAAGGAATTAAGACAGAACGAGCTGAGAAGGCTCACGAAATTGAAAGACTCAAGCAGGAGCATGACTTCCTTATTGCAGAGAAGTCCCATCTGTGGGATCAAAGCATGCGGATCGAGATAGCTATTGTTGAGGCATGTCAGCATGTGCAGGAGCCCATCACTGAGTCAGGCGTGCTCTAATAGGTGCAACAATTGGGGGCTTTCTTGGTCTAGTTGCAGTAGGAGAATCAGGAGTTGAAGGCTTAGGTGAATCCTGGTATGCCTCAAGTTGAAGTCGATGACAAAAAAAGGGTGATTAAGGAGGTCGCAACTCAGTTGGAGGAGCTGGAAAAGGCCGTGACAAAGCTCAAAACTAACACTGTGCAATTTTGGGGCCGGATCATTCAGGATGAGCAAGTCGAACAACTAATGAAGGATTGGTAGGAGGTAGAGGGATAGTTGGCAACACTCAAAGAAGCGATGTGCATAATGCCAGCCATGGAGCGGGTTGCCAAGGTTACGGAATTGAAAGATCCGCAACAGTGTGTCGCCAAGGCTGATGAGCGACAGAAGAAGCGTGCTGCATAGCAAGAGGAATTCCAGGATGTTGGTGGACAGTTCATGACCAAGGCTGGTGAAGTGCTTCAGGAAGTACAGAAAGGTCGTCAACAGGTGAGGGTGAAGCTCACTGTGCATCCATCTGCTGAAGATGTGTTTTAAAGTGAGGTGGCGGCTATGGAACTCAAGGAAATGGTAACGACGGTCGCGCACCAGTACAAGGACTTCAAAGTGAAGACCACATAATACACCATGTCCAGTTGACGTGGCTCAAGGGCGAGCCACAAGATTGTGTTAGGGGCCTGTTGGCAGGCGATTTGGCAAGGAAGAATCGCAGCATTGCCTATGCTGCAACACGTTAGAAGAGGTTGCGGAAGGAAGAAGGTTGAATTATTTTATGTATTTTTGAGTCGATTGTACCACAAAATGCGGGTTTTTGGGTCATTGTACCAAATGATATGTAATGTTGGGTTAATTGTACCGCAATAGGTGGGTTTTTGGGTCATTTGGACCATGTTAGTTAGATTTTGGGTCAATGATCCAAGTGTCGGTTAGGAAGTTGTTAGTAAGTGGACAAGAGTTGAAAGGCGGAAGCCTATATATAGACAAGAGTTGTAAGGGTTTAGGGAAATTATGTTTTGGCTTTTGATCTTAGTACGGATCATTGGATGTTGATTATGCACATCTTTGAGTCTGTATGTGTGATCAAGAGGTATTGATGAGATCTAGTTTTGAGGAGATGTTGTATCAGGGTTTTGCAGAAGTAATATGACATGACGAAACTATTTTGGTGAAATTTACTGTGTACCTTTTGATGATAATGCCTATTGCGATTCATAAATGATGCTATGATTTATGTTGCATTTAATGCTTTAATGTTATACTTGTCACGATGAATGTTTCTATTGAATGATATGAATAACATTAAGCTTGAATGCATAGATCTACCTTGGATGTTGCGATAAGTTAAGTAAGTGTTGCCACAGTTATCCTTCTTCATTCGACGGAAACATGGTTATGTCCACTCTCCCTTGATCGCCTCGGGTGAGACCTCATCTGCTTCGCAGGTGTTGCTGGACTGGGTAAAACCTGTCTGGGCCGGTGCTTAGGGAGATCGCGGTGGGTTGGTGTCAACAGTGATGGGAACCCCTGTCGACTGATTTTGAGTCAATAACAAGCCTTCTATGCTAAGGTTCACTTGGCTCCATGGATTCATGTACCATGGCATGTTCAGGTTGTCCCTTCAACTTGTACAATCCTCCCTCTTTCTCTCCAATCACTAATGCATCATCTATTGTCTTACCCTTTGGCCACATGAGTACTTGGCCATCTATAAATGAAACTCTCATTCCCTTTGCATACAAATATGATATGGAGAGAAGATTATTCTTGAGTCCAGGTATATATAGAACATATTTCATCTTCAAAGTCTTCCCAGAGTCTAACTTGTAGGAGGCTTCAACACTTCCTTTTCTAGGGTATTGATAGTCATCCCCAAGTTTCACCTTGTGAGGTGACTTGTGTTCAGATAGGTCTACAAAGGATTCTTTAAATCTGGTCATGTTTTTGGAAGCCCCACTATCAATAAGCCAATCATCACATCCATGTGAGATAGTACTTGTGAGAGCAGAGATCATCACATATTCTTCCTCACTTGAAGAGTCTTCACTTTCTTCCCTATTCTTCTTCTTGGGAGGTTCATCATCCTCTGCAGCATGAGCATCATACCTCTTCTTGATGTTCTTATTGTTGTTGGAGTCTTTCCTTCTCTTGGGAAATTCAGAAGCAAAGTGTCCTTTCTCATTGCATGAGAAGCATCTTATATATTTCTTATCTTCTAGATGGTAGTGAGAAGATTTCTTGTGATGATGAGGTGGTTCTCTCTTGAACTTGCTTTTCTTGGTGTGTGTCATGAGAGCTTGATATTCAATTCCCATCTTTTATTCTCAGGCCACAAGCCTAGCTTCTTCTTGTGAACATTCCTCCCATAGTCTACTGAAAGAAATCAATTTCTTTCTTGCACAGGGTCCTTGGATGAAGGAGTCCCATGACCTAGGTAGGCCATTCAATGTGGTCATGACAATTTATCCATTCTCCACTACTTCATCCACAACTTCAAGTTGTTCCTTGATTTGAGAGACCTTAGAAACGTATGATTGGATGGTCTCTCCATTCTAGATCTTTACCCCTTTCAATTGGTTCTGCAGATCCATCTTCCGATTTATGTTCTTTCCTTCAAACAACTTAGTCAAAGAGTAAAACATCTCCTTAGGTGTCTTAGGGAAGATACATGGGGTGTGAGATGGTCTTTAATAGAATCAACAATTATTCTCTTATATTTGACCAAGTTCTTCTTGTGTAAGGCCTTAGCCTCTTCCCCCTCTTGAACTGGAACCTCTTCACTTATGTAAGTGTCCAACTCATTCTCTTATAGGATTAACCCAATCCTATACTTCCAGGATTAGAAGTTATCATCTCCTTCAAGCTTATACTCAAGCTTAGTGTGGTGAGACATCTTTAAAGACTACTTCAAATGGAAATAGAAAGTTTCAGGTCTTACCACTTGATTTGCTAAAAACTGGATCTGGAGATGGATTAGGGTTTGTCAGAGAAACCCTAAAAATTCAAAATTTGAATTTCAAACGTCTGAAAGGATATAAAGATGTGCCTTGCTGAGTTGGTCAAGCTAGTATACTTTGATTTTGAGATCTGCAAAATTTGACCCCTCAAAATTGCCTTTGAAACTTCTGGATCTACTAGACAGGATCCTAAATTAGGGTTTGATCAAACCCGGTCTTATGCCCAACCAAAAATTTCGATCTAGTGCTCTAAACTTCGATTTTCTTTAGGAGCATCTAGCTGTGGATTTAGATTCCAAAAATTCCAACTTTTTCCAAAACCCTAATTTTTCGTAGTAGTGACGGGCCAAAAACTGAAAATGCTCAGAATTGAATTTTGTCTCGATAGAAAGATGCTCCCTTGCTAGGAGAGTCAATCTAGCCTCCCGCATTTGATGATCTGTGGAGAGAAACCAAAAAATTAAGAAGCCCTAGCTTCCGTAGCTGCACAGTGCCTTCTTCTTAGGTCAACTCTCATACCATGTTAATTTTTCAATAATTTCATTCAATATTATCTAGGATCACTAAGAGAATAACATGTACATCATATCAATCATAAACACAAGATATAATAGACATAGAGTTTCCTCGGGGAAAAGCAAGAAGGTGGAAAACCCTGCAACTTCCTCAGAGATAGAATAAGCCAAAATACAAGATCACAATGATAAAACCCAAAGAGATGTGTCTAGAAGATACTCCTCCTCCTCCACTTGTCCGTAACTCTCTCTCTCAACTATGCGAGTTTGAGATGTGAGTGAATGAATAGAATGAGAGACACGACCTCTCTATTTATACACTGAATTGACCTTCCAATAAACTAACTGGGCCACCTTCCTAAGGAAGTCTAATAGCCCACTCATAATATAATCAGGGCCGACCCCACACTAGTGGTCTAATAACCCGTCAAATATAAGTTGCGACACTTGCGACACTTACAAATAAAAATGATGACACTTCTAATTGGAGGAATAATACATCTCCATCATACATATAACAAAGTACAAGTGTAATACATGGAAGAATATCTTCCGAAGTTACAAATACATCAAGAGTTCGAACATTTGTACCCGATTTTGCACAAATTGTAAAACCTTTGCAACAAATGGTGATGCAAACTGTACAATTTAAATGGAATAAAATAGAAAAGAATGTGTTTAATGATATTAAAACAACTATTGCACATGCACCTTCATTGGGTAGTCTTGATTTTGAAAAGGATTTTGGCATATATAATTTTGCTTTCGATCATTCCCTTGCAGCAGTGATTAAAAAAAAGGCAGAGCAAGGGGATGAATATCCAATATCTTTCATGAGGACTAGGTTACAAGGGGTTCAACTCAATTAAACATATGTAGACAAACACACATATGCAGTGTTCAAAGCTATAAAATAGTTTAGAACCTACATTCTAAATAATAGAACCGAAGTTGTAGTACCTCATCCAGCTGTTAGATGTTTATTCATGAAAAAATAACTGGGATAAAGACAAGGGAATTGGGTAACTGCACTACAAGAATATGATTTAGAATTTAAGTCCACGAACATTGTCAAAGGTCAAGGACTTGTTGGCCTAATTTTATGAATGAGGCCAACTAAGGAGATTCAACCCACACAAGTCACTTACTACAACTTCCAGTGTGTTTGGATTAGCCGATTCTCATAGGTGGTGGTCCTGCTACCATCTAAGTTTCACTCTTTTAGGAAGAAGCCAACCACTTAAACTTAGAGAAACCAGATCCTAAACTAAATCCTAGTTAAAATTTAAACTAATCTATTTATCTGCAAACTATAAAAATTTCCTATAGAAAACTACTGACTGAAACCTAACTGTTTATATCTAATTTATGTGTTGCTCTTTGAATGAGAGTCTCTGTTTTTTTTTTTGAATGCTTTGAAAAAAAACTATTTTGAGAAAATAATTATCTAGATGTATGACCTACTTAACAACTACTAACTTTGAACTAAGAAATTTAATATAAAAGGAAATCTAAATGAAAGTTTAAGCTAATTGTAACTATCTTGGCTGAGAGCAAATCTTATTAACTAAATTGATAACCTGTTGATGATATAAACATTAGAGAGTAAATAACTTTAACTCAGAAAAGTAATTTATCAGAATTAATATCATAACAACTTTCTAATTTATAGAAATTTTATAACAGAATAATGAAATAAGAAATTATTTCGCTATCCCAAAATCATAACTATCAAAAGACAACCAATGCTTACTATTTCAATATTTGAATATAATAATGATTAACTAATTGTTTTAAAATATTTGTGAAACTACAAATATTTCAATTCATTAATTAATAAATAAATAATATCATATAGTCAATCCCATCAAGAAAACTTAATAAGACGATAGATATGATATTTATATCAAATAGAGAAATAAACTAATGATTTGAGTAATTCTTTAATAAAATACATACAAATTACATCACAGCATAATCGTATATAAACAAATAGACAAAGTCAAATATGAAATATATGTATGATAAGTTTCAGACCTGTAACAAAACGATACCAGTCATGGATCTAATGCGTGAAAATATCCAAAGAAGGAAAAACTTCATCACAATACCAACAAGTGAAAATATCTGTATTTCAATATGTGTTTTTCTCAGTCATACTCCCATCTCGAACTCAAGTAATACTTGTGTCTTATATACATGATAAATATTAACTATTTGGAGACTTTTCAGGATTGATTTACAAAAATAGAATGATCTGTTTCTTAATAGCTGTTAAGATAAAACAAAATAGTTCCTTCATTCATTCCATCGATGAGATGGTTTAACCAACACCCAATTAAAAGGGGCACCTAGAAAATGTGAGCATCAAATGAGGTGGATCGGTTGCCCCTATGACTCCTCTATGTCCCAGCTGCTCCAAAAATGCACCAAGTAACAACAAATGCCACCTACCGGCAAAAAATGTTTTCATCCAACAAAATGCATTTATACATATATATCTGCAATAACCAATTAACAACATATTAAATTTCTTTTAAGAACCATCAATAAAAAAATGAAACAACAATAAATGAATTATAAGCATGCCCATAGAATATTCCATTCTGTGGGTATGCTAATTTAAAAAACACTTATTATCTGATGAAAAATCAAAACCTATCAAATGCAAACAAAATCAATTGAAGTTGTAATGTGCAATTTGGCAGCTCGTCACGCCTTAGATAACCTGGCCTGGAGTTTCGTAATTTTATCCCTGTGTTGTTCTTCTTGTTTGAGTAATCATTCATTGGCTATGACTAAGGATCATTTGACTGATTTATGCTTATCTTTCTTCAATTTCAACTCTTTCCAGCTGTTTACCCATAACAATATTTCACTCTTAAGAGATTTGATTTCATCTTTCATATCCGACATATTGGAATACGATTTGTTCAACTTTGTTTTTAACTCAACAATTTTCTCTTTTAATATATGTTTAAGGGTTAATTTAAATTATTCTTTGCTTCTAACAAGTGACGAGTCACCAGTGAACGAGGGCCTCTGTTCATATCTAAAAAAGGAAGACTGATCAACGAATTCATTGGCAGATGACATAGTGGAATGATTCATTCCAATATTCTGTTCATCATTATCAGGAGAGATCTCATGAATTGGAGATAACTCATCATCTTCACTATCTATTTTGATGAGAGGAGATTCCTTCTACTACTGAGTAGTAACTTGAATGGAAACTGTAGCCATGCTACGAGTGAACTGTCATGTACCAACAGACACTGCACCCTTTTATTTACAGTCTCTTTCATCACAACAAACCTTTGCTAACTGTTCAATCTTCAGTGTAGGTACATCGTGGGGTTTTTCAGATGCGTACAAGTCAACTAATAATTTAAGCGCAATAGGGTTTGATCATTCTTTAACTACAGATCCTCCTACATCCTCTGTAAGCAAATTAACCCCCTGAAATTGGTTATGATCTAATACAGGATGAGGTACATCATTCTCTTCAGGTATCGGCAGTCCCTTATGTTTTCTATCAATCTTAGGAAGTAGAGTAGGCCAATATTGTGTTACTCCGAACTCGTTTTCAATCAAGAATTCATCCTATGATTTACCAACAGAAACTAATTGATGTTGAATCAGGATTTTAATGTGGCCATGGTGGAACAAGCTCCTCCGAGGATCACCTATGGTAGTCGATACCATCTAGGCCATTCATTTTAAACTATTGAGCAAGTAAAAGGGAAAATTACTTTTGGGACCCTTAAAAGCCATCGATAATCGTAGGTGATATAAATGAATTTGTGAATAGCGTCCATCACAAGAGACATACCTTACTATGATTTCGTAACATGTTTTCCACCTGGGTTTTAGGAACTTGGAAAAAATGCCAATTTTAAGATTTGAACCTTCTAGCAATGGTAGGAGAAACAATTCACATTTCTTCTTGTTAACTTTTCCTGCTTTAAACCAATGCTCTCCAGTGTTGATGTATTTGTAAATTCGGAAGATATTCATTTGTATATTGTATTTTTACTTTATTATATCCTCAACGGAGATGTATCATTCCTCCGATTGGAAGTGTCGTTAGTTATATTGTAAGTCTCGTAACTTATACTTGATGGGTTATTAGACCACCTTGATAGGGTCGGCCCTGTATGAGTCATGTGGGTCAAAGGGTTATTAGACCACCCTAGTGGGGTTTGGCCCAGTCAACATTATGTTAAGTGGTTAAGTTGAGGTCGACCTAGTTGAGCAAAGGTCAAGTCACGTTAGTGTATAAATAGAGAGTGTGTCTCTCTCATTTTACACATTCTATTGTAATCTCACTTCACATTAGTGAGAGAGAGAAGGAGTGTGCACAAGTGGAGGAGGAGAATATTGTTGAAGATTTATATCTCTTGGGTTTGATCATGGTGATCCTTGTATTGATGCTTATTCTATCTCTGAGGAAGTTCCGGGGTTTTTCACCTTCTTGGTTTTCCCCGGTGAAATGTTTTGTGTCTCTTGTCTCTTGTCTCTTATGCTTGATATGTTGTACATGTTGTTCATTCAGTTAATATTCTCGATCATAATGAATTAAATTTTGAAAAGCTAACATGGTATCAGAGCTATCCTAAAGGAAGGCATGCTATGGCATTTATGAGACTTGTTGTACTTGTGACAAATCAGAAGCTAGGGCTTGATATAGAAAAAACCAGTCATTATAGAACATTCATTATAAATACATTTTGGTGAAGGTTTAGGATCTAAAACCTTTACAGGTCGTAGATAACATCCCCATGTTACTTGTTTCCAAAGCACAACTTCTAATTCACTGTAATTTGTGATTTAGAATAAGTACAATCTAGGGTTTCTACCTCTTCCAGATCTCAGTCATAAACAGGTGACCTAGGGAAAAAGGTCGCAACTTGGGATAGCAAGCTCCAAATGAAATTTCATAAAAAGTGACAGGTAGGGAATGGACTTTAATTTCACGGGTAATTTTTTCAGAGGCCAAAATGGAACCAGTGACATGTGGCATGCCGTACAAGTTCGCTCTCCTGTTTTGTCCCATAAACAGATTACGTTGCGACACTTGGTATAACTCTCTCTCAGAGAATCCAATTGAGTTCAAACCTGTGGGGTTGGAAATATGATAGGTCATGCTACCGCAGGTCAAAGTTTCAGATGCTTTGGATTCGTAATTTCAGAGTTACACCAGAAACAATCAAGTGCATATTTCTGTGAAAACAGATTTGGATTTTGAGCACCTTCATTCTTGGATCGTCACTCCTGTGGGAAATTAGGTTTTCGGAGAAAGTTGAAATTCTTGGAATCGGAGATCACGTCTGGATGCTCCTCATCAAAATAGAAATTTAGAGACCAAGATCGAAGTTTTTGGTTGGGCAGAAGGCCGGGCTTGATCAAACCCTAGTTCGGGGTTTTGATCGGAAAGGTGGAAAATTAGGGCTTTTGCAAAAGTTGGAATTTTTGAAATCTGTGACCATGGCTAGAAGATCCTCAGAAAAATCAAAGTTTAGAACACAAGATCGAACCTTTTGGATGGGAAGAAGACTGGGATTTATCAAACCCTAGTTCAGGATCCTGTCGAGTGAATCCAGAAGTTTCAAAGGCAATTTTGAGGGGTCAAATTTTGCAGTTTTCAAAATTGAAGTATACCAGCTTGATCAGCTCAGCAGGCCACATATTTCCATCCATTCAAAAGTTTGAAATTCAAAATTTGAATTTTTAGAGTTTCTGTAATAAACCCTAATCCAGTTCCAGATCTAGTTTCAAGCAAATCAAAGTGGATTGGGTTAATCCTAGAAAAGAATGAATTGGACACCTGCATAAGTGAAGAAGTTCCAGTTCCAGAGGGAGATGAGGCTGAGGCTTTACATGAAAAGGATACAAGCAATCCCGACAGGTATGAATTGAAGAGATATAGGTATGTTTTGAAATTTGTTCATTATTGATTTTATGATATGTTTGTCTTCATATTATTGATGTTAGTACAATCTTGATTAATCTTAGACTTGTCACATCACCCTAGTAAAAGCATGAATGCATGTCAATGATAGAAGAAATTCATTGATTAGGGTTATGACACTTATGATTGTACTAATGCACTGTGGTGTTGTATGAGGTTGATGTTGTCCGCTAACATGAAAGGTACAAATCAAGTTTTAGATCAAGAACATATAACCTTGGTGACATGAAGACAAAGACTCATGGATCACATAGAAGCTCCACTTACGAGGTATGTATAGTTTGGTTCTACAATGGTTAACTTATGAGTTATGCAGGTTACTAAGCACAAGTCATTAAAGAGAATAAGAAGCCATTGTTTGGGTATGTTAGACATAACTAGCAAACATGATAACCAGGTATGTTTTTCCTATATCAAGATTCGAATCCTACCTTGTGTTAGGATATTATACTTTTGTATAAATGATAATGTTTATTCTTGAAGTTAGAAGTTTTGGTAATCAAGGGTTTATGCATATTATATTTCTTACTTTGCTTGATGATATGACTAACCAAAAGAGTTCTATGGTCAAATAAGAATATGCATGAGTAAAATAAGTCTTGCCTGAAACCTTGAATGCTAATGCTTATTACCTATGATCAAGACCATACATATTTTAGGAACATAATGTTTTGATAGTATTGAGATTATACTAATAGATGTATCATTGTGTACGTGATCTTGAGGATGACACTAGTGCACACTTAAGCATGCACAGTGGTCCAGGATGGATATAAGTTCAAGGATAGGTAATCCAAGTAGCAAAGATCAAGAGGGAGCACTTCAGGAAGCAAAGATCAAGAAGGAGTCCACTCTACAGCCAAACAAAGATAAGTATTTGAATTGTCAATTCCTGTATACATGATTACTTAAATGATATTCCTAGATTGAGGATATGTATCATGCATATTAGAAAAGTTGCATTATTGAACAAGATACTACTAAATATGCAAATAATGGGTAAGTGGCCTATGGTACTATACAACATTCCATTGCTACTTATCTAGAATGAAATCTCTTTGTTGACATGTTGGGAGTTGTGCAAACTCTTAACAATGTTCTAGTAGAGATGGAAGGCATCTAGAAAGTTACGAAATATGGATAAATGTTGTATTGAAACATTGGCCAAGATAATTGCATGACTGTATGACATATGTATTTATGCATAAGAATGTGTTTTTGAAAAACTATGAGAATATTCTAATCATGCAATTGGACTTGTCTTGTAAGAAAGACCGTGTACCATCACCTAAAAAAAAGGATTACAACATTTGTTCTAGCAATGAAGATCAAACAAAAACTATCTATTGAAGATATTGAAGAATATGAAGTTCCCAGGATCCGGGATGCAGTAATGGAAGAATGCCATGATTGAGGAGTACCGGTCGGTCATGAAGAATAAAGTCTAGGATGTGGTCCCGAGACCAGAAGGGAAGTATGTTGTGACTTCGAAGTGGATCTACAAGATCAAGCTTGCTGTCGAGTTCGAGATGAAGGAATTGGGATGATGCACTACTTTCTAGGCATGGAGGTGTGGCAGAGTGCAGATGGAATCTTCCTTGGACAAGGAAAGTATGTAGTAGAGATCTTGAAGAGGTTTGGGATGATGGACTGCAAGGCCATGGCCACACCTATGGCATTGAACTTGAAGATTCTGTGTGATGCTTCATCTGATCCAGTTGATGTTACTGTGTATCATCATATGATTGGGTCCTTGATGTACCTGACGAAGACAAGACAAGATATTTGCTTTGCGGTGAACACATTGAGCCAGTTCCTAACAGATCCCAAAGGTGCTCACCTAGTTGCTGTAAAGCACATTCTAAGGTACCTGAAGGGTACAATTGATTATGGGCTCAAGTATGATGTGAATCAAAATTTTAACCTGCAGGGTTATGTTGATTCAGATTGGGAAGGAAGTGCTATAGATTGGAAGAGCACTTCTGGGTGATGCTTCAGTATGGGATCAGGTGTGATCACTTGGTTTAGTAGGAAGTAGTCTTGCGTAGCACTGAGTACAGCCGAAGCATAGTATGTTGCAGCTTGTTCGGCTCTTTGTGAGGCAGTATGGCTCTAGAAGCTACTATTTGAGTTATTTGATCTCCTGTTGGAGGCTACTAGTATCTTTTGTGACAACTAGAGTTGTGTGAAGCTGTTTGAGAACCCAGTGTTCCACAATAGGTCGAAGCACATTGAGATCAAATATCACTATATCAGGGATATGGTGCAGAGAGGAGAAGTGAATCTCATTTATATTGCGATGGATGAGCAGGTTGCAGATGTGTTGACGAAACCACTAGCCAGAGTGAAGTTTGAGTACTTCAGAGAGAGGCTTGGTGTTCTTCGGATTGAAGATACTTCGAGGAAGAAGTGATGGACACATTTTCCAGAGCCATTCCAAGCATGGTGAGAGGAGGATCCTTCCAATGGTTTTGGATGTAAGCGCCTTGTAATGAGCATCAGGATGATGCTCCAGTTACTGCTTTGGATATGCATCAGTTGGATGCTTTGTATGATCAGTTGGATCATGTATGATGACATGCATCAGGACAATACAGTGATGATGATAAGGATGATCATGTGTGATGAGTATCAGGATGATGCTCTAGATGATATGCATCAAGACGATGCAGTGACGATGATTAGGATGATCATGTGTGATGAGTATCAGGACGATGCTCTGGATGATATGCATCAGGATGATGCAGTGACGATGATCAGGATGATCACGTGTGATGAGTATCAGGATGATGCTCTGGATGATATGCATTAGGATGATGCACTGACGATGATCAGGATGATCATGTGTGATGAGTATGAGGATGATGCTCTAGATGATATGCATTAGGATGATGCTATGATGATGATCAGGATGATCATATGTGATGATATGTATCAGGTGGATGCATTGCATGATCAGTTGGATCATGTGTGATGAGCTTCGAAGACATAGATGCACATGAGCCATTCTCACATGATGGTAGGTGTGTCCTCCCATGGTGCAGATATAAGGGATGGGGCCATTCCGACATGGTTGAAGTGTGTCTTCCCATGGTCGTTGATGTAAGATCTATGACATTCGAGCATGGTTGAAGTGTGTCTTTCCATGGTTGCGATATAACTGTTGTGCCATTCGAGCATGGTTGAAGTGTGTCTCCCCATGGCTGCGATATAAGTGTTGTGCCATTCGAGCATGGTTGAAGTGTGTCTTCCCATGGTTGCGATATAAGTGCTGTGCCATTCCTAGCATGGTTGAAGTGTGTCTTCCCATGGATATGGATATAAGTGCGATGCCATTCTCACATGGTTGAAGTGTGTCTTCCCATGGCATAGATATAAGTGTTGAGCCTTTCACAGATGGTTGAAGCATGTCTTCCCATGCCGGTGAATGTAAGTGTTGTGTGATGTGCATTTGGGTTGTGCTTCGTGGATGATGAGATGACATGCTCAGTATGATCATGAGTATCAAGATGATACTTTGTGGCCGTGGACAGGTTGTGCAGTTGCATGTAAAAGATCCTGGGAAATCTGATAGGTTAAGCTATGTGCTCGTAATTAGTCCTGGGATGCTCTTTCAAGGTTTTGTGACGCACGTAATAAGTCCTGAGTATTCCACAGTATGGCTAGTGATGATGAAGACCTACAGGTGGTGGGCGTACATCCAATTTGAAAAAGGGCTGGCTCTGTAGAACTTTCTATGATGAGAAGAATTCAGAGATAGCCCAGTGATTGAGATGACGAGTACAACAGCAGTGATGATGATGATGCTTCGTGATCGAGTGTCGATGATCCAAATCCATAATTAAAGACTTGTGCCTATATGTATTGATGACTTGTGTCAAGAGAATACCTTCCTACTTAAGAGGGAGTGTTGATGTATTTGTAACTTCGGAAAATATTCACTTGTATATTGTATTTGTACTTTATTGTATCCCCAACGGAGATGTATTATTCCTCCGATTGGAAGTGTCATCAGTTATATTGTAATTGTCGTAATTTATACTTGATGGGTTATTAGACCACCTTGATGGGTCGGCCCTGTATGAGTCATGTGGGTCAAAGTTTTATTAGACCACCCTAGTGGGGGTCGGCCCAGTCAGCATTATGTTAAGTGGTTAAGTTGAGGCTGACCTCGTTGAGTAAAGGTCAAGTCAAGTTAGTGTATAAATAGAGAGTGTGTCTCTCTCATTTTACACATTCTACTGTTTACTCACTTCACATTAGTGAGAGAGAGGAGGAGTGCGCACAATTGGAGGAGGAGAACTATCTCTTGGGTTTGATCATGGTGATCCTTGTATTGATGCTTATTATATCTCTAAGGAAGTTGCGGGTTTTTTCACCTTCTTGGTTTTCCCCAGTGAAATGTTTTGTGTCTCTTGTCTCTTGTCTCTTATGCTTGATATGCTATACATGTTTTTCATTCAATTAAGATCCTAGATCAGAATGAATTAAATTCTGAAAAACTAACATCTAGTTTGGGGAATTTTTGTTGCCAAAGAAATTGTATCCTCATTCATGAACATTTTAAGATTCCCAATCTTTTCTACCCCTTCTTTAAATATCCTGGCAAACTACCTGGAAATTTTGACATTATGACCACTAAAATTCCTGAAAAATGATCCCCAACCTATCCGTTCAAACAACACAGCAACGTCTTGGTCAGCCTCTACCATTTCAAGTCCCGAGACCTCAAAGCGACTCAGAGGCACCATTTCCCCAACACTACACTCCTGAACCCGGTTTGAAATGAAGGCATATATGAAAATGGAAGGGATAGGGATCCAAATAAAAGACATTAGGTGAAATATCAAATCGCCACTCGGTTCATCTGTAACGAAAATTAAAACCATACATTTTATCCTGATAACCATGGTTTCAAATGATGAAATCAAGTGGTAAAAAATAATGTCATTTAAATTTGATGCTTGACAGAGAGGATCGTAACAAGTTAAACCATCATGGAAACTGATAAACAATCATAAAGCGACCAATCCTAATGCAATCAAAACTTTGATAACCAAGATAATTCAATTCTAGGGTTTAATGATCAAGCCAAATAGCATGAAGAACAAAATCATGATGATACAGAAAATGATTATTTTGTACAAATATCATAAATATTAATGGTTATCAAAGATTTATAAATAAATTGAAATGACACAACTTGTATATTATATCAACAAGTGTCCAAGCAGTATATTAATCATAAATACTTTGTCTATCTTTATAAATCAAACCATTAAAATCTTAATGAAACCTAAAAGAATTCATGTGAAAGATGGAAAGTTGTATAAGCTAATTCGATTTGATCAAAAGATAAATTTAACAAGCTGTAGATCAATTATCTTAAATAGCATATATAATAAGAATATATAATAAGTAAAGGATGATTATATATAAATTCAATTTTAACAGCTGCCAAATGAATTAACTGTAAAAATGATATCTTAACCAACTCAGATCAAAGATGTTTTCAAAGATTCCAACCTAATCAATAAATATTCCCTAAGTGAGAGTACCTTCAAAATCAAAGATTCTGAAGGCACTCTTTAATAATTTTCAAAAATTGATTAAAGAAGGAAATTGAACAAATTTTATTAAGTAAAACAAGAATAAAAATTGAGAAGTTTGTTTCCTGCCAATAGGACTATTCAATTTTTTTATGAAAAATTCAAATGAAGAGGTTAATGGATGGGACAATGGATCTAAAATGAACCTATTAGAAGTGTGTTCTAACCTATTAGAAGTGTGTTCTTTAGAGATCTAATGCATTATCTGTTGATGTATATGTAACTTCGGAATGTATTTCATCTATGTATTTCATATATATTTATTGTACCCTTATAAGAGATGTGTTATTCCTATATAAAAAAGTGTTGTCATGTGGATTGACAAGTGTCACAAGTGTGTGTACTTTTCGATGGGTTATTAGAACACCATGTGTGGGGTCGGCCTTGAAATATATATTATATTGTGGATGTATCTAGATAGACAAGTCGGCCCCATAGTGTAACTGTGCAAACAGGTTAGTATAAATAGAGATCGGGAGATCTCTATTTTGATCATTCAGAAAGTCACACTTCTCTCACTCGGAAAGTGGCACACTAGTGAGGAGGAGGATCATCTACTACTAGGAGAATATCTCAAGTGTATTTTGGTTGTACATTGGTTGAGCCATTGCTCTCTCTATCTTTGAGGAAGTTGTGGGGTTTTTCACCTTAGGGTTTTCCCCACGGAAACTCTGTGTATCTTGTCAGTCATGCTTTTGATTCTTGTGATGCTTGTCATGCTTATTGTGATTGTTATGCATTGATATATTGTATATGTTATTCTCCCAGTAAAGTTCAAAGAGTATTGTGAATTAATGCTCAAAATTTAACATGGTATCAAAGCTAACCTGAGAAGAAGACATTTTGCAGTGACGAAAACTTGAGTTTCTTATTTAATGGGTTTCTCTCCACATTTTTTGGAAAAGTAGTATAGTAGATTGACTCTAATCATCAAGGAGAATCTATATGTACAATCAGAATTAAATTCTGAGCATTTTCAGATTTGGCCCTAATAATTAGGGTTTCCACAAAAATAGGAATTTTTGAAATATGAAGACATAGCTGGAAGCTCCTTGCAAAAATAGAAGTTTAGAGCTTTGTATCGAGTTTTTTGGCTCGGTAGATCTTCGGGAAACTCAAACCCTAATTCAGGGCTCTCCTAGTGAACTCGGGAGGACAAAAAGACAAATCTGAAGGGTAAATCTTTGTTGATCTCAAATTCTAAATACACCGAGCTAATCAGCTCTTCAAGGCGCATCTTTCTATCCTTTCAGAAAGTTGAAATTCACATTTTGATTTTTTAGGGTTTTTTTGACAAACCCTAATCCAGGACGAGATCCAGTTTTCAGCATTTCAAGTGGTAAGACCTAAATCTTTTCTATTTCCATTTGAAGTACTCTTTAAGATCTCTCTCCACACCAAGCTTGAGGATAAGCTTGAAGGGGATGATAACTTCCGAGCTTGGAAGTATAGGATTGGATTAATCCTGGAAGAGAATGAGTTGGACTCATATATAAAAGAATACATCCCTATCCTAGAGGACGAAGAGGCTAAAGTATTGCATAAGAAGAACTTGGTCAAGGCAAAGAGAATCATTGCTGATTCTATCAAAGACCATCTCATACCCCATGTGTCTTCTCTAAAGACACCCAAGGAGATGTTTGACTCTTTGACCAAGCTATTTGAAGGGAAGAACAATCGGAAGATGACCCTGCGGAACCAATTAAAAGGAGTAAAGTTTCAGAATGGAGAAACCATTCAATCTTATTTTTCAAGGGTCTCCTAGATCAAGGAACAAGTAGAAGCAGTGGATGAAATGGTGGAGAATGGTGAAGTTGTCATGACCACTCTGAATGGCCTACCCAGGTCATGGTACTCCTTCATTCAAGGAATCTGTGCAAGAAAGAAGTTGGTATCCTTCAGCAGACTATGGGAAGAATGCTCACAAGAAGAAGCAAGGCTTGTGGCACGAGAAGAAAAGATGGGGATTGAAGATCAAGCTCTCACAGCTCACACCAAGAAAGGAAAGTCCAAGAGGGAGCCATCCCATCACAAGAAGAAATCTTCTCATCATTATCACAAAGAAAAGAAAGATCTAAGGTGTTTCACTTGTAATGAGAAGGGTCACTTTGCTTAAGAATGTCCCAAGAACAAAAGGGACAGCCACAACAACAACAACTCTAGCAAGAAGAAGAAAGGTAACAAAAGAAGGTACCATGCTCATGCTGCCAAAGACAATGAAACTGCAAAGAAGAAAGCTAGGGCAGAAAGTGAAGATGACTCATCAAGTGAAGAAGAGTATGTCCTAATCTCTGCTCTCACAGGTACAATCTCCCATGGTTGTAATGATTGGCTAATTGACAGTGGGGCTTCCAAACACATGATTGGGTTTAAAGAATCCTTTTCTAACCTATCTGAACATGAGTCACCCCATAAGGTGAAATTTGGGGATGACTACAAATACCTTATCAAAGGGAGTGGTAAAGCCTCCCAGAACCTAGATTCTAGAAAATCTTTGAAGATGAAAGAAGTCCTTTATGTACCTGGGATCAAGAAGAACTTACTCTCCATCTCTGCATTGGATGCAAAAGGTATGAGGGTTGCATTTGTGGATGGCCAAGTCCTAATGTGGCCAAAGGGAAAGACCATAGATGATGTAGTGGTGATTGGAGAGCAAGAGGGAGGTTTGTACAAATTGAAGGGAAAACTTGAACTTGCTATGGTGACATGAAGACAAAGATTCATCCATAGTCATGGATCACACAGAGGTATGTATGATTTGGTTTTCAAAAGGTTAACTTATGAGTTATGCAGGTCATTGAAGAGAACAAGAAAACATTGCTAGACATAAATAGCAAATATGGTGAACAGGTATGTTTTCCTTATATCATAGGATCTCTTATATAAGTATGCATGGCATGATTGATGATGATTGTTCATAAAGACATAGGTTTGAATAATCATGGGTATATGCATATTAGGTGTCTTACCTTAATTAATGATATGACTAACCAGAAGAGTCATAGGTTTGAGTAATCATAGGTTTAGACATGTTATGTTTCTTATGATATGACTAACCATAAGAGTCCTATATAAACCTTGAATGCTAATGCTTATTATTTCTGTTTGAAATAATCATGACTATACATGCTTGAGATTATTGTGTTTTGATAGTATTGAGAATATACTAATGAATGTATGATTTTGTATGAGACCTTGAGAATAACACAATGATTATACTAACAAGCATGCATACGGATCGAGAATTATTATAAGTTAAAGAACAAGAAATCCAAGAAGCAAAGATCAAGAGGGAGCACACTCCAGTAGTTTCTGCAAGGATGCAGATATTCAAAGGGAGTTGACCATCTTTCTGCATTCCACAACATAAAGGTGTAGAAGAAGCTACTTCAGCAGCTCCTGCAAGGAAGCAAAGACTTAGAGCGAGTCCACCCAACAAACAAACAAAGATATGTATTTTAATTATCATTACTTGCATATTTGTTTGTTTAAATAAAATTGTTCAATGATGTATATGCTCATGTTCCTAAACTTAGGATATGTATTGTGCATATTAGAATGATTGCATTAATGAATAGTATACTACTAATATGCATGTGATGGGTAAGTGGCCTATGGCACTACACAACATTCCATTGCTACTTATCTAGAATGAAATCTCTTTGCTGACATGTTGGGAGTTGTGCACACTCTTAACAATGTTCTGGTAGAGATTGGAAGGCATCTAGAAAGCTACGAGATATGGATAAATGTTGTATTGAAGCATTGGCTAAGATAATTGCATGACTGCATGACATATTTCTTTATGTGTAAAGAATTTGTTCTGAAAATTATGAGATGTTTCTAATCATGCAATTTAACTTGTTTTGTAGGAAAGACCGTATATCTTCACCTACAAAAGAAGGACTACAACATTTGTTCCAACAATAAATATATCTATTGAAGATATTGAAGTTCTTAGGATCTGGGATGAAGAAATGGAATGCCATGATCCGTCGATCATGAAAAAGATGTTTGAGATGCAGTCCCAAGACCTGACCGGGAGTCACATGTGTGCATATTGAAGAAAGCCTTGTATGGCTTGTAGCAAGCTCCCAAAACTTGGTCTGATACAAAGAGGAAGCTTGCTGCTGAGTTCTATATGAAAGATTTGGGAATGATGCATTATTTTCTAGGTATGGAGGTGTGGAAGAATGCAGGTGGGATCTTCCTTGGTAAAGGGAAGTAAACAATAGATATTCTGAAGAGATTCGGGATGATGGATTGCAAGGCCATGGCCACACCCATGGCATCGAATATGAATCTTCTTTGTGATGCTTCATCTGATCCAGTTGATATCTCTATGTATTGTCAGATGATTGGGTCCTTGATGTACCTGATGAACACGAGACCAGATATTTGCTTTGCTATGAACACATTGAGTCAGTTCCTGACAGATCCAAGGAGTGTTCACCTGGTTGTTGTAAAGCATGTTCTAAGGTACCTGAAGCGTATAGTGGATTATGGGCTCAAGTATGAAGCGAATGAAAAGTTTAACCTACAGGGTTATGTTGATTCAAATTGGGTTGGCAGTGCTACAGATAGGAAGAGCACATTTGGGTGCTGATTCAGTATAGGATTAGGTTTGATCTCTTGGTTTAGCAGGAAGCAGTCTTGTGTAGCATTGAGTACAGCTGAGGCAGAGTATGTTGCAGCTTGTTCAACTAGTTGTGAGGTAGTATGGCTACAGAAGCTACTGTCTGAGTTATTTGATCTCCCATTGGATTCTACTGGTATATTCTGTGATAACCAGAGTTGTGTGAAGCTGTCTAAGAACCCAGTGTTTCATGACAGGTCGACACACATAGAGATCAAATATCACTATATCAGGGATATGGTGTAGAGAGGATCTGTGAAGCTCCTGTACGTTGCGATGGACGAGCAGATTGCAGATGTGCTGACGAAGCCACTAGCCAGGGTGAAGTTCGAGTACTTCACGGAGAGGCTTGGGGTTCTTCAGATTGATGACACTTCTAGGAAGAAGTGATGGACACATTTGTTGAAGCCATTCCAAGCATGTTGGAAGGAGGATCCTTCACATGGATATGGATGTAAGTGCTAGATGATGAGCATCAGGATGATGTTCTAGTTTCCGCTTTGTATGATCAGTTGGATCATTTATATGAATATGTATGTACACATCATGTTGGATGCTGGATATGATCAGTTGGATCATTTATATGTATGTACGCATCATGTTGGATGTTGGATATGATCAGTTGGATCATTTATATGTATGTACGCATCATGTTGGATACTTGATATGATCGATTGGATCATTCTTTGTATTTTGTATATGCATCATGTTGGATGCTTGGACCATGTATCTGTATATGTATCATGTGGATACATTGTATGATCAGGTAGATCATGTATGTTGATATGTATCAGGTATGATCAGGTAGATCATGTGTGTTGATGGATACATTGTGTGCATCATGTATCTATGTATCAGGTGGATAGACTATGTATGATGATATGTATCAGGTAGATACTTGGTGTACATCAGGTGGATGCATTGTATGATCAGGGTGATCATGGATGGCGAGCTTCTCCAGATGACATGCAGTAGGATGTTGCAGTGATGATGATCAGGATGATCATGTGTACATCAGGATGATGTATGGTGAGTATCAGATGATACTTTATGGCCATGGATCAGGTTGTACAGATGAGCATGTCTGGGAGATCCTATAGGTCGGAGTTGCATACCCATAATAGCCTGGTATTCTCTTTCGAGACATTGCTGTGGGAGGACATTTAATTTGTGCCCTGGGATATTTTAGGTCAGAGTTGTGTACCCGTAACATCCTGAGATGCTCTTGCGAGGTTTTGTCCTATGGCATGTAATTTGCTTCTGGGAGATCTGGACAGGATGAAGAAGGCCTTAGATGCTTCAACCAGGTTTTTCCATGACCACATGTAATTTGCTCCTGGGAGATCTGGACAGGATGAAAAAGGCCTCAGATGCTTCAGCCAAGTTTTGTGGTGGACCACATGTAATTTGCTCATGGGAGATCTAGACAAGATGAAAAAGGCCTCATATGCTTCAGCCAAGTTTTGTGGTGAGATAACATGTAATGTGATCCTGGGAGATCCGATAGGTAGAGCTGTGTGCTCGTAATAGCCTGGGATGCTTCAGCTAGGTTTTGTGATGGGTCACATGTAATGTGCTCCTGGGAGATCTGATAGGTAGAGCTGAGTGCTCGTAATAGCCTGGGATGATGCAGCCAGGTTTTGTGACCCACGTAATAAGTCCTGAGGATTCCACAGTATGGCCAGTGATGATGAAGACCTGCAGGTGGTGGGCTTACATCCAGTATGAAAAAGGACTGGCTCTGTACAAATTCCTATGACGAGTAGAGTTAGAGATTGGTTGAGATAGCAGCAGCAGTGACGATGATGATGACGATGATCCCGAGAAGAAGACTTGTCTACAAGAACTGTGTCGAGAAATACCTTCCTACTTAAGAGGGAGTGTTGATGTATATGTAACTTCAGAATGTATTTCATCTATGTATTTCATATATATTTATTGTACCCTTATAAGAGATGTGTTATTTGTCTATAAGGAAGTGTTGTCATGTGGATTGACAAGTGTCGCAAGTGTGCGTACTTGCTGATGGGTTATTAGATCACCATGTGTGGGGTCGGCCCTGAAATATATATTATATTGTGGATGTATCTAGATAGACAAGTCAGCCCCATAGTGTAACTGGGAAAACAAGTTAGTATAAATAGAGATTGGGAGATCTCTCTTTTGATCATTCGGAAAGTCACACTTCTCTCACTCAGAAAGTGGTGCACTAGTGAGGAGGAGGATCATTTGCTACTAGGAGACTATCTCAAGTGTATTTTGGTTGAGCCATTGCTTTCTCTATCTATGAGGAAGTTGTGGGGTTTTTCACCTTAGGGTTTTCTCCACAGAAACTATGTGTATCTTGTCTCTCATGCTTTTGATTCTTGTGATGCTTGTGATGCTTATTGTGATTGTTATGCATTGATATACTGTATATGTTATTCTCTCAGTAAAGATCCAAGAGTATTGTGAATTAATGCTCAAAATTTAACATTATTTTCAACATGGGTATACTCCACAACATCGGAATTCTAAGAAAAGGAGGGCTCTTTGGTTGAAATCAACTTCATATCAGATAATCAATGGAGTACTCTTTAGGAAAAATTATGATGGAGTTTTTCTCAGATGCCTAGAAAAGGATTATGTAGAGAAAGTGGTTAAAGAATTGCATGATGGCCTTGCTGGAGGTCATTATTCTAGAGATACAACTGCTCATAAAATTTTAAGAGCTGGATATTACTGGCCTACTATTTTTAAATATACACGTGCATATGTATGAAAATGAGAAGTATGTCAAAAGAGCTCTGGAAGACTATCAAAACCTATAGCACCGTTTCAACTAGTCATCATTTCCGAGCAATTTGAATAATGGGGATTATAAATCATTGGAGAAATCAACCCCAAATCTTCTATGAAACATCGATACATTGTTATTGAGATGGATTATTTTACTCAATGGACTGAATTGTTCCCTTACGCAAAGTAAATGAAGATGCAGTTATCAAATTTCTATATGAGAAAATTATAACCAGCTTTGGGGTTCAAATTTCTTTGGTTTTTGACAAAGCTTCCTATTTCTCTTCTTTAACAATGAGCGATTCTTGCATGGAAAAATGAATTAAATTGCATTACACTTCTAATTATTATCCTCAAGGAAATGGGTTAGTAGAGTCCACCAATAAAAAAATGATTAGAATATTAAAGACGATTGTCATTGAAAATCAAATAAATTGGCATGTAGCTCTTCTCAATTCTCTATGGGATGATAGGGTAACTCCAAAGAATTCTTTAGGGGTTTCTCCTTATACGTTATTTTAGGGGAAGGAGGATATACTTCCTCCAAATGTCTCGCTACCCTCCTTGTATTTAGTTCGAGCATCTCCAGGATCTAATAGTAGAATCATGCAATCACGAATTAATGCCTTGTTAAGACTTGAAGAAGAAAGAGAAAAGGATAGATACAAGTTTAACCTCGATCAATGTAACATCAAAATATTGTTTGATAGTCAAAAGTCCAGAAAGAAAGAGTTTGAGGTGGGAGACCTAGTTCGGAAGTGCGATCACTCCCACAAAGAAAAGGTAAAACACACCAAGTTTCGACATTTATGGATTGGACCTTAACAAATTGTTGAGAAGCAAGGAACATATATATTACGAGACTTATAAGGATAAGTGGAAACTCTCCCCGTAAACATCTAAGCCATAAAACAATATTTTTCTCAGGTTTAGGAAATCTTTTTGTATATAAATAAATTTATTTTCTGTTGTTTTATTTATTTTTAGAATATTCAAATTTAGCAGTACCATTATTTTTCATTTTGTTTTTAAATAAAGTCAACTCAATAATCAGAGTGATAAGTAGGAAACTAAGATATGATATTATTCATAGAATAAATATTGTGGAAATATTTAGTAATTTAAAAGGAATGAGAATTGCTTCGAAACCTAGAGGTGTCTTTTTTTTTGTAAAGAGCCATTAATTTCAAGCATTGAAACCTATCTGGCTCAATTTTCATTCTGTTTCATGGAAAATATGTCACTTGATTCATTCTACATTAAAATGTACCAAACCTATGTAAATAGATAGGATGAATACTTCTAGATTACTATCTTGAGGCTCTGCTCACTATACACTTAAATAACCTTGCCTTGGGTAGTTTACTATATCTGACCCACAGAAAGGAAGCGAGTCTTGTAGACATATGGTAATAAAAATGATCCTATGCAACAATATTAAATCCAAAAGGGCACAAATAGAGTCAAAAGGTTCTCTAAAAAGTTTAATAGTCATCAAAGTCAAAATTGGATATTCAAAGAAACCAATCAAGAGGCTTCTCCTGATGACCCTAAAGAAGGTTCTTCTCCATCCATGGGTATGATAAATTAAATAAAATATTATTTACCCAAACAAAATGTCATTATGGATGGAAGAACCTATTGCAAATCTCTGATGAAAAAGAGAACTGTATATTAAAATGACTCAAGCATCAAAGTATGCTAAATCATCAAAGAAATGCAAGTGGTATAGGATGGGGAACAAATGAGTTCATCTGCTTGATATTGTTACAATATTGTGGTGTCATACTTTGTGGCTGCTAAAATACAGGGTAGGTAAATGAATCTCATGCTTTGGCCTTAGGAGAGTAATTGTGAATTCTAAACCAAGCTTCCTTATCCCTAAAACTAATAATAATTATTATCCAAGTTGCACTTATTCCAAAAAGAAATAGAAACTTTTAATCACAAGGAAAACAAGTGAAGCATGACTCTTACAATTAGAAGTAATTAATAAGTAGAAGGTATTCTTACCCTAATTAAGTAAATATGTTCCAAAAGAGTTTTCTACACCCTTTGTTTAGAGATCTAAGTTCCCCAGCTAGTCGCCAAATGTTGTAGTTGCAACCTCTTCCCCAAATGTTTCTTAAATTTTAGGGCCTCTCCTTTGATTTATGTTTATTTTATCCCCTTAGATTTTAAAATTATGTAGAGTTAGGTTCCTTAAAGAAATTTTAATACTTAGAATTGATTTTGTTTTTGTTTAGGAGCAAAATTCAAACGTTTCCCGAAAATTCCATTTCATCCAAAAATAGTCAGACTATAAGTCTGTTTCATGCCGAAATGGTTGAGGAAGAAAGCCCCGTTTCTCCGGTGAGATCATAGGAAAATTCGATAATGCCCTGAAATAACTGCTAGGATATGTTTTGAGCAAGGATAATTTTAAGGACCCATATTTATTTAAAATTGTATAAACCTTGGTGAATCTTACCAATCCTTAAAATGTCAACTATAAAATATTTTGTGATATTTTCTAAAAATATTTCAATTTCTAAGGATTTTATATAGTTTATATAATAATTTGGTGAATTTTAGAGTAAAAAAAGTTTACCCCATCAAAATTGGGCAAAATGGGGCTTCAAAAAATGCAAATTGGTGAATCATTTTTTGGAAACAAGCATGAAAAAATAGTCCACGGGCTAAATTTCGCCGCTAAAATTATCCTTGGTTTTGAGCTCCGATTGGTATACTTGCTATTTTTTCCTCGAAACAGTCATTACCAAATCAGTATGTGCTCTGATATTCATCGGACACCATTAACATTTTCCACCAGCGGTTGCGTGGAAATCACAAATAAAGTGTTATCTTGAAATGAGCTGGCAAAAAACCAAGTGGTATGCCGATATAAGCTAGCAAAAAATTAGGTTGTAGTACAAAACATGTCGGTGCAATATTAAGTTGTAACCCCAAAAAAACGACGTAAAACAAATTTCTAGCCCGATATGAGACATATCAAAATCATTTTGTCGATTTATTGTTGTGACAACACCAATTGAAGTCATGTGAAAAGGGAGTTTCCAGCCAATGAAAAAATTAATGAGAATTTAATGAGTTGTAGGGTTAAGAATTAGATTTAAAAAGGAGAAAACCTGTTCTAATTTCCCTATTAGTCTCAAAACTCCATTCTCTTCACTAGATCCATCTAGAGCGTTTCTTCTACTAGATCACGAGCCACCTTAGGGACACAATCCACCTCGTCAGGTAGGTATCTCTATCCAACATGGTAAATGTGTCTATTTTGGATTGAAGGTTAGAGGTCTAGGTAAAAAAACCATTTTCTCTAGTATTATGCACTTCTTTTGTTTGAAGTAGAGTACCCTTTTGCATTATATGCTGTGATAGGAAAGAAACGTTGAACCATGACTAGGGAGGCTTACGCTGATTGTTAGCAGATAGAATTTATATTGAAAGTGGTTTAATCCCTTTCATTGGCATGATTGTTAAACATTCATTTCTTCTCCCTGTAGATTTTCTTGAGTGCGCCTAAGATGAGAAATTGACTCCCATGAGTCCTGGTATAGAGGGTTACTTGCTAAAGCCGTCAATAATGCATCCTTTGGAATCTACCTGGGTAGAAAGGGAGAAGTAAATCCTATATTTTTGAGTTGGTTGGTTAAAGGAACAATTCAAAATTACACAAAATCAGTCTCTTTTGATATCCAGTCGGCATGGTCAATAAATTTTTCCGCTTAGATATTTTGTTGATTTGCATATAGAATGCATTTTACGCTTTTGGTTTTGGAAATAGGGCATATTTAAACTAGTTTTATGGTAGTATGAATGCCTGAACTTGGGGTTAAGAAAATAAAATAAAGGTTTACTCAATATTTGATAGGAATTCTTTGCATTACCATTATTTACTCAGTATGAAGCCTAGAATCTGATGGAACATTCTTAGAAAACCATGAAAGTATAGACTATCATTAAAAAATGGTGACTTCAATGATTTTATATTTTCTAAAATGATCATTCTGGTTTGATAGAGCAAGCATAATGTATGACTTTTATATTTTTCACAGAGATTGTTTCAGGCCCACACTCTTTTCATAGAATAAATTGCATGGAAAGTAAATTTGTAATTGGATTGATAGATTGAATGAGTTAGAACACATATACACTCTAGATAATATTGAGTATGAGAAAACTAAGCTATTTTATATTTCATTAGAAGACCTCATTGTTTTATTTTGATTGAGATACAAACATAGACAATGCAAAGTCTTGATACTGCTCTTGTGTTTCAGCACACATATATGTATAGACGATCTAGTAAGCGCAAATTCAAAGTGGTAGAATCCATCTCGGACATTGAAATAGTTCCAAAAATCACCATGGAAACTCTATTTGAAGCCATGAGAGCTATCACTGGAGTAGTTCTTGAATACAACTGTGGAGAAATCTACCAGGTCATTATAGATCAAAATGTGCCTAATGCCTTGATTGAGGAAATATCAATATCTCAGAATATAACGAAATATAGAATTCACAAGGCATCTACTAGGATATAACTATTCCGATGTTCTGAATTAATAGGTTGGATCTTACCACATGTCGATGCAAAGTTCTGAATAATTTCATGGGTGAGCGGAAATGCAGTTGCTTCTTTCCAACCCACGCACATAAGTAAAGCATACAAGTTACCAATCCCTAAGGAATTCATAATTGATGACTAGATTAATAATTTGAAGATAAATCACTTAGAGTATGCAAAGAAAATTCTTCTCCTGGGGAATCAATTTAGGAAATGAGCTAGCGGAGAACATGATACACAAAATATGAAGACCCCATTCAAAATTGTTGCGATGATGCTATGCAGAATATACAGAGGGAACATCCAAACATGTATAATATCAGCTAGGTTCCATTAATATACCATATTACCACTCATGGTACTATGTTTAACTAGGAAAATATCATTTCAAAAAATATCGTTGAAGCAGTGTCAGAAGCTCAAGAAGGTCTGAAGCAAAATAAAGCTAAATTTTACATGCCATCTTATCTAATTGATTGTATTTTGATTAGAAACATGTTTCATAAAATATGATGTTATTGGGTCCCAGATGAGACTCCCATTTCTGTGGCCTACCAGATAATGTGGTCTCATAAGCATGCTAGATTTTATAAGATCAATTGTGAAGAGTTTATAATACCTTTGCCTAAAATAATTTTCAATGAAGAGCCAAATTGTATGTCAGATGTAGAATAGGACGTAATCAGCGAGTATGGAGACTATTATTTCACACCAGAAGGAACCTATATCTAGATGTACAGAGGCACCAAAAGCCCTTATTTGATCCCAAATTATGTTATAGATTATGTTGTCCTAAAGGAAGCAATGAGACAAGTTTTTATAAATGGAGTCAGACATTTTTTGCATGATAATAAAAAGGATTCTTTCCTCCACTTCCTTTCACGGTTGGAGCATATAAGTTCACCAAGGTCAAAGGGGTCGAGAAATTTGTGAAGGAATTAGAAGCATACCATTTTGGGGAGAAAATTTTCGTCCCAAATGACAATTTATAGAAGGTATCCAAGCACAGTGAATCGTGTAGGATTAATTTCAAATATTCTGATCACTTCTTTAAAGATGAAGAATTGTATAGGAGAGAAAAAAAGATAGCAGACTTGAATAAATATTTGGGCAGGAAAATGGAAATGAGCTCAATCCAAACAAGGGGAGCCTCGAAAGAGGAAAAACAAAGAAAAGCTAATGAAGAAGCTATAGTGGAAGAAAAGGAAAAGAATATGCAGGAGGAAAAGCTAGCAAAGGAAAATGAAAAAAAAATACAATAGAAGTACTAGCAAAGAAATTACAAGCAGAGCAATTGGCTAAGCAGGAGGAAGAAATAATAACAAAAGAGGAGGAGGTAAGAATAAAAGAAGAACAATAAAAATCAAGTAATGAAGCTGTTGAGGAGGAACAAAAGAAATTGCAAGATAAAGCCGATAATAAAAAAGAAGAAGAAGAGAAGACTAGGAAAGATGTGGAAGACAAGCAAAATCAAGAAGAAAATCAGAATCAACAAAATATGGATGTGGACAGTCTTGCCGATCTAAATCCGAAAATACATCTTACTGGAGGTCATCTTCCATTAGCTGTGCTTGGACTCATGTCATTTACTCCCTCAAAGCAACATTATGTGGCCAATATTGATACTATTGTTTTTGATCCAAAAGTGAAGACCATCACGAAAAGGACAGAAAAAATATTGGAAATTGGCACCCAACCAGATATTGTAACCATCCAGGAAATTAATCTAGTAGAGGGTACTAACAAAGATCCAAAATTTACTACTTCTATAAATGTTTCTACAACACAAGAAAATGCAAGAAAATGAAATTAATCTAGTAGAGGGTACTAACAAAGATCCAAAATTTACTGCTTCTATAAATGTTTCTTCCATTAGCTGTGCTTGGACTCATGTCATTTAGTCCCTCAAAGCAACATTATGTGGCCAATATTGATACTATTGTTTTTGATCCAAAAGTGAAGACCATCACAAAAAGGACAGAAAAAATATTGGAAATTGGCACCCAACCAGATATTGTAACCATCCAGGAAATTAATCTAGTAGAGGGTACTAACAAAGATCCAAAATTTACTACTTCTATAAATGATTTGGAATGCAGCAAAGCCAAAATGATTAAATTAAAGTACAACTTGGTGCAAGATCGAAATGAAGGAATCGAATTGAAAAGAAAACAGGATGCCATGGAAGGAGATAAATAAAATATTTTGTTTGATTTTCAAGGACTTGAGGATGAAAAGGATTCTATAAATGTACAACTAGTAATAATGGAAGGAGAAAGAGCTGATTTTCAAGCTCAAATGAAGGAATTAGAAGGAAAGGAAACTCAGTTAGATCAATAGGTAGAATCTATGACAAATGAAAATGGATATCTGCAAGCTCAGGTGGATGAATTGATTAATGAAAAATAGTCCTTGATGGATCAACTCAGAATTTCTCAAGCACAAAAGAAAGACCCGACACCATTTTATGAGCACACTTGTGAATTGAAAAAGTAAACTCTTCACTCCCAATATTTATTGATAGAGGAAATATATGAATTAAGAGAAATGATGGATATACTGAAATAGATCTATGTAGATTCCAGAAGCTACCACTATGAAATACAAGCTAGTAGACACCTTTAAAAAAGTGAAGAAGCTAATTGGGTGGAAAGGAAAAATCAATGAAATTCTTGTTCAATTAACTAAAAGAATAGTTGTTGAATTAAAGTTAGATATAACTCTCTTGGAAAATTGTCAGATGTTAGCAAAGAGAGTACAAAAAGAAGTTCAGAGATCAAATAAGAAGTGTGAATAAATCTATCAAGTCATATGCCAAGTATATGAGAAATGCAATCTTTCAATCCCTAAGGCTATTGATGAATTAAAATCCAAAGAACAACGCCTAACAGAGTTAAGAAATAGTTTTGGGGAGGATATGGATTACATTAAAAAGCTAGTCATGCTCACTACAGAGGATCTTTAGTAGCATATTGGACAAGCAACTCTAAATGGGTACTTTCTAGGAGAAGTTCATAAGGCATCAACAAAGGGATTAATAGATATGGTCAAAGAAATGTACACTCATGAAGTGGCCTTAAAATTATTGGGGCCCCAACAATTAAATGTGATATCTTATGAAAGTGAAATTTGGGACAATTACATTTTAAGTTAAGAAAATCCTCCATCAAATTAATGTAAATTGTAATTTATTATCTATTTTTTATTATTTTTGGGTGTAACCACAAATGAAAAAATTCTGGAAACCAAGAGTGAGGATAGAATGTGAAGTGATCAGTCACATAAATAAAAATATTTGTAAAGATAAATATTAGGGGGGTAGAATAAAAAAGGGATTTTGGATGGTGTAATAGAAATCAAGTAGCATTTTGTATGAGAATTACTTTTCTGCTAATGAGAAAGAACTATTTTACTAGGTGAAAGCTCACATGGAATTTTGCATGGAATTTTATAAATGAATGTGCATTTGTATGCATGTAATATGTGTGTTTTCCCTAGTGTGTAGCTCAAGGCCAAGGCCCCACTAGAGGATGTCCAGGTTTTAGTTAAAAGAAAAGTATTTGATATTTTGGTAACCATGTGCTAGTAATCCATGGAAAATGTAAAAGATGTAAATGATACCATGTAAATCAAATACCAAGGGCAATATATTGATGAAACTGTTGAAATATTGTAACTTCAAAGAACATTATATTTGTATTTTATTATTCCGGAGATGGCACATTCCTCTCTCGTGACCCTATTGTATATTAGGAGATGTTTATTCCTCCAAGAGACTGTGGTAACTAGGGTTATTAGATCTCCCATGTAAGGTTGGCCCTGAGTTTACTATTTGGGGGTTATTAGACTCTCTAGGGAGAGGTTGACCCCATTAGGGTAAGAAGTCAGTCGGGAGATGAGTATAAGTAGAGGAGGTATGTTCCTCACTTATCTCATTCATTCACTCACTTGTGATTGTCGCATAGGATAGAGAGAGGTCTGCATAGGAGGAGAAGGAGCTCTTGTTGAGGACTACATCTTGTATTGGGTTGATTATCTATATTGAGGAAAGCTTTGCTGGGTTTTCTACCCCATGAGGGTTTCCCAGGGTAAATCTTTATCTATCTTGTGATTGTGTTTATTTCAATGATCTTGCTAATCAAATTAGGCTAAACTTAACATGGTATCATAGCTAGCTTGAATAGGACATCTTTCACAAGGTGAAAATACCTCTCTCTCCTCCTCCAGTGAAAATTAGGGTTTCTGCGAAAGTTGGAATTTTTGGAATCTGATTGCATGGCTAGATAGCCCTCCTTAAAATCAAAGTTTTGAGCCCTAGATCTAACTTTTTGAGTGGGTAGAACTCCATGAAATTCAAACCCTAGTTTGACCAAAGTGCAGAAAACCACAGAACTAGAAAAACTGCGCACCTGTGCACCAATGAACCAGAAAAGTTGCGAACTTATGCATAAAAAATACAGAAAAGAGAAGACCAAAAAACCAGAAATTCTTTTGTAGATCTAGAAGGTGTAAAGTCGAAGTTTCCAGAAGCCGATCACACTAGAATTCTCAATTCAATCAAGATCATCTCCTGGTAAGTACTATTATACCTTTTGAAACTTAAATCTCTTTGACCCTTGGATAAGATGGCTCCAAGCACTAAGCTTGAAGACAAGCTAGAGGGTATAGAAATTTTTTGGGCATGGAAATACCAAATTGGTCTCATTCTTGAAGAGAATGATCTTTTCCAATATAATAAAGATGAGGTTGCAGAACCTGAAGAAGATGAAGCCTAAGAGAAGTATAGGAAGGACCTGATTAGGGCAAAGAGAATCATTGTTGATTCTATCAAATACCACTTGATTCCCCAAGTGTCATCCAAGAATACCCCAAAGGAAATGTATGATGCCCTTTCTAGAATGTATGAAAGAAAGAACATCAATAGGAAGATGAATCTGAGAGCTCAATTGAAGAGCACCAAGATGACTAAAGGAGAATCCATTCAAGACTATTTCTCAAGGGTTTCCTAGTTCAAGGAACAACTAGATACCTTTGGAGATACCCTTGATGAATATGAACTAGTCATGACTGCTCTAAATGGTCTCACTATACCTGAGGAGTCATTCATCCAAACCATGTGTGCCAGGAAAGAAAGTTTGAAGTTTGATTTGGTATGGGAGGATTGGATTCAAGAAGAAGCTAGGGTAGCCAATAGAGAATCCCTTCTCAAGGAGGATGACCAAACTTTGGCTACTCACACCAGAAGAAGAAGGAGTCATTTCAACTCCAAGAAGAATCGTCACAAGGAGTCTCAACCTCCTCATAGATTTAAAAAGAGAGGGGGAGTAAACTCAGAAAGAGACCTCTCCACAATTCAATGTTACAATTGTCTCAAACTAGGACACCTTGCTAGAAATTGTACTTCACAGAAGAAGAGGAGGAATATTCACAAAATACATCATGCACATGTAGCAGAAGATGATAGTGAAGAAGAAGAAGAAGTGGAAAGGCCTCAAAAGAAAAGAACTAAAGTAGAAAAAAAGATGCAGAAGAATATGTTCTATTCTCTGCACTCTCTGGGTCTGTGACACCTGGAGAAGATACATGCCTCATTGATCTTGGTGCTTCAAAGCACATGACATGAAAAAAGAAGACTCTCTCAAGTGAAGAGAAGTCCTCTCCACAGAACGTATCTCTAGGAGATGACTATCAATATCCCATCAAGGGAATTGGTGAAGCAAGCTACAAGATTGATTTTCGAACCCCATTGAAGATGAAGGAAATATTATATGTACCAGGTTTGAAGAAGAACTTACTTTCTATCTCAGCATTAGATAAGAAAGGGTATAGGGTTACATTCATAGATGGTCAAGTACTCATGTGGCCCAAAGCAAAATCAATTGAGGATGCAATTGTTATTGGTGAAGAGGAAGGATGTCTATGCAAACTTAAAGGCCATCCAAAAGCTGCCCTTGTTCATGAAGCCACTAGCCCAAGTGAGATTTGGCATAGAAGGCTTGCTCACATTAACTACAAAGCACTAACTCATGAGAGCAAGGTAGTCATAGGACTACCAGACTTAAAAATTGATCATGAGGGCACTTGCAAAGGATGTACAAAAAGGAAGAATATCAAGAACCCATTCCCAAAGAGTGAAACAAAGACTAAGAGTACATTTGAATCGATTCACTTAGATGTATGTGGACCAAAGCCATCCACATCCTTGAGTGGATATGAATACTACCTTACATTCATTGATGAATACTCAAGAAAGACTTGGATATATTTTCTGAAGGGAAAGGATGAAGTCTTTGGAAAGTTCAAGGAATTCAAAGCCTTGATGGAAAATCATTTAGAAAAGAAGATCAAGATACTCAGGACAGATAATGGTGGAGAATATACTTTGAAGTATTTTGTAAATAAGTTGGAATCAAGAGGGAGCTAACCAATCCCTACAATCCTCAACAAAATGGTGTTGCGGAGAGAAAGAATAGGACCATCATGGAAGCTGTAAAGACAATGATACATGATCAAGACCTACCTATGTATTTATGGGCTGAAGCAGCCAGGACAACAGTCTATGTGCAAAATAGACTATCTCATAGTGCTCTTGATTTCAAGACCCCAGAAGAAGTGTTCATAGAGAAGAAGCCTGAGGTAAGTCACCTCAAGATATTTGGATGCCCAGTATACATTCACATTCGAAAATAAAAGAGGACCAAGCTAGATCCTTCTGGGAAGAAAGGAATATTTGTTGGATATTGTGAAGCATCAAAAGCATTCAGAATTTACATCCCAGGATTCCATCATATGGAAATAAGTAGGGATGTGACATTTGATGAAGAGGCAGCTCTCAAGAGATGTAGGAAGTGCCAGTATGAAGAAGTATATGAGGAAGATGCACCTTCTAGAATTACAGAAGCTGCACCCACCCTTGAAGAGACAACACCTAAAGACCATGACATGATGGAACCACAAGAACCCCCTGTCATGGAAATATCAAGGAAGAGAAAACCAGCATGGGAAAGAGACATTATACTAGGAGCAAAAAAGTATGGAGCTCCTGAAGGCTCCAATAGGGTGAACAAGAAACCAAAGAAATTTTCCAACTATGTGGCCCTGATGTGTGATCTTGTAGATCAAAAACCCATTAGTTATGAAGAAGCATCCCATAAGAAACAGTGGGTGGAGGAAATGACGGAGGAATACCTATCAATATTGAAGAATGATGTTTGGCATATAGTTCCCAAGCCAAAGGACAAGAGTGTGGTATCCTCCAAATGGATATACAAGGTAAAGCATGCTGCGGATGGTAGCATTGAAAAATATAAGGCAAGGTTTGTGGCCAGAGGATTCTCTCAGAAAGAGGGAATTGACCATGAAGAAACATTTGCACCAATTGCAAGGTACACTTCCATTAGAACCATCATGGCACTTGCATCTATGATGAAGTGGGAATTACACTAGATGGATGTAAAGACAGCCTTCTTGAATGGTGTGATTGAGGAGGAAGTGTACATAGAACAACCACAAGGATTCGAGGTTGAAGATAGGAGAACCCACGTATGCAAATTGAAGAAGGCTTTGTATGGGTTGAAGCAAGATCCTAGAGCTTGGTATGGAAGGATTGACAGTTTCTTAACAAGCTTGGGCTTTACCAAAAGTAAAGCTGATCCTAACCTTTCTCTCAAAGTTATGGATGATGAACCTGTCATATTATTATTGTATGTGGATGACCTATTTCTGACTGCAAATTAGAGACAGATTATCGAGTGCAAGAAGAAGCTCTCTTCAGAATTTGTGATGAAAGATCTCGGATTGATGCACTACTTCCTAGGTCTGGAAGTATGGCAAGGCCCAAAAGGAATCTTTCTCAACCAGGGAAAGTATGTTGTAGAAATCCTAAAGAGATTTGATATGTTGGAATGTAAATCCATGGCCACTCCCATGGATTCCAACTTGAAGTTTTAAGTTGAGGACTCATCAAAGTTAGTGGATATGACTCTATATAGACAAATTATTGGGTCATTGATGTATTTGACAAATACCAGACCAGACATATGATTTGTCGTGAATACCTTGAGTTAGTATCTAGTGGAACCTAGATCAGTTCACCTGATAGCTTCAAAGCTTATGATGAGGTACCTAAAAGGTACGATAGATTTTGGTCTATGTTATCTTGGAGATCATGACTTCAGACTGCATGGCTATACAAATGTTGATTGGGAAACAAGTGTATTGGACAGGAAGAGCACATAGGGAGGATGTTATTGTCTAGGATATGCCATGATCTCGTGGTTTAGCAGGAAGCAGTCTAGTGTGGCTCTCAGCACAGCTGAAGTGGAATATATAGCTACTTGCTCTGCTAGTTGTGAAGCAGTATGGCTTCAGAAACTGTTATCAGGACTATTTGACTTAGAGATGGACCCCAATGTGATCATGTGTGACAACCAAAGTTGTGTGAAGATGACAGAGAATCCAGTGTTGCATAATAAGTCAAAGCACATAGAGATCCGATATTTCTATATACGGGATATGGTGCAAAAAGGAGCTATCAAGCTCGAGTATGTAAGCACTTACGAACAAGTTGCTGATATATTGACCAAACCTCTGTCTCGAGTAAAGTTTGAGTATTTCTGAGACAAGCTTGGTGTAGTTCAGAAGGACCCTCCTCGAAAGGGGGAGTGATCTGGTTACTGATGATGATATTTCCTGCATCGACAGTGAGGTCGATGATGTGGATACCTGTATTGGTGATACCGACAATGAGGTCGATGAAGTGGTCCTTAGACTTGGTCTAAGTTGACAAGTGGATTGTATCATCCTTGGACACATGTCCTAAAAGAGATCCGTAGACATATGTCTCTGAGAAAGTGGTCCCTTGTGGACGTGATAGGACTGCATCGTCCCTGAACTTGTGGTTCAAAATGTATGTGATAGGACTGCATCATCCATGAACCTTTGGTTCAAAATGTACGTGATAGGACTACATCGTCCCTGAACCTTTGGTTCAAAATGTACGTGATAGCACTGCATCGTCCCCGGACATTTGGTTCAAAATGTACGTGATAGGATTGCATCGTCCCTGGACATTTGGTTCAAAATTTACATGATAGGACTGTATCATCCCGAGACATGAGACTTGTCTTAAAATGATCATGGATTGCATCGTCCATAGACATGAGACTTGTCTAAAATTGATAAGGATTGATCATCCTCGAAGTAGATCTAGATTGCATCGTCCATAGACATGAGACTTGTCTAAAATTGATAAGGATTGATCATACTGGAAGTAGATCTGGATTGTATCATCCATAGACATGATACTTGTCTAAAATTTATAAGGATTGATCATCCTGGAAGTAGATATGGATTGCATCATCCATAGACATGAGACTTGTCTAAAATTGATAAGGATTGATCATCCTAGAAGTAGATCTAGATTGCATCGTCCATAGACATGAGACTTGTCTAAAATTGATATGGATTGATCATCCTAGAAGTAGATCTGGATTGCATCGTGCATAGACATGAGACTTGTCTAAAATTGATAAGGATTGATCATTCTGGAAGTAGATCATGTGTATTGCAGATTATGTTGTAGATAGAGATGATCCAGATGCTGTAGATCGAGATGATCCAGATGTTGTATATCAAGATTATCCAGATGTTGTAGATTGAGATGATCCAGATGCTGTAGATCGAGATGATAACGATGCTATAGCTAATCGAGTTCTGCAAAAGATGAAGACTCAGTACTGAAGATGATGATGTTCTAGTATTGATTATGTTCTAGTAACTCTTTAAGTTACTGATGATGATGTATGAAGACAGCTTCCAATGATTTATAGATGTATCATGTACCAAGTAGTTGATGACTCCTTGCTCCTGCAGATGTTGTTATAATATCCTTCTCGTTAAGGGGGAGTGTTAAAATATTGTAACTTTAAAGAATATTATATTTGTATTTTATTATTCCGGAGATGGTACATTCCTCCGTGGTGACCCTATTGTATATCCCGAGATGTTTATTCCTCCAAGAGAGTGTGGTAAATAGGGTTATTAGATCTCCCATGTGAGGTCGACCCTGAGTTTACTATTTGGGGCTTATTAGACTCTCTTGAGAGAGGTCGGCCCAATTAGGGTAAAAAGTCAGTCGGCAGATGAGTACAAGTAGAGGAGGTATGTTCCTCACTTATCTCATTCATTCACTCACTTGTGATTGGCGCATAGGAGAGAGAGAGGTCTGCATAGGAGAAGAAGGAGATTTTGTTGAAGAATACATCTTGTATTGGGTTCATTATCTATATTGAGGAAAGCTTTGTTGGGTTTTCTAACCCATGAGGGTTTCCCAGGGTAAATATTTGTCTATCTTGTGATTGTGTTTCTTTCAGTGATCTTGCTAATCAAATTAGGCTAAACTTAACAGAAACTAAATGAGGGGGATATGTGTATCTACTAGGGAGAGGTGAGGGGGTTATAGGATGGGAAAACATGCTTCCACGTGTGCAGGAAGAACTAATTTGACTCCCCATACCATACTAACATGGAATTCGGTTACAGAAGGTGGGGAGGAAAGGTCGGTGGAGGAAGTGGATAAAGGGGGAATTGCCCTAAGATTTGGGGGTTCTGTTCTACTCTCCCTAGAAGACATCCCATCACATAGGAATCCACGGAAACCTGTTCGATATACCATTGTTGACTAGAACTTCATTAAGCACACATTGCAGAGAAATCTGTGGGGAGAGAAGGATAAATCACGGTTTTTGTGTGAGTCAAAGTTACAGAGCGAAGAGCCGTACATACCCTGCGTAGGAAGCAATCCAAGGAAGAAATCCATGAGACTGAACCTAGGGATAGGTTGCAGACCATGAATATCTTAGAGAACCCGCGAGAGCATCTAGATCTGATAGTAGGAGATTAAGTTGCGGAACAAAGCTTTTGATGCAGCGCTGAGAGTGTTTAATATGGAGTAACAAAGCAAAAGGTTAGATGGAAGGTGGAGATGCTTGATAACCCAACTGTATGTTGTCTTAGCATGAGGGTGGACTCCTGAATATTATAGAACCCATTTAACCCTCCTTAGTGGATACATAGCCCGAACTCGGGGGTGATCTCTAATTGCTGAAATAATAAAGGCTAGGCAGATATCTATGGTTGGGTTGGAAAGTTGCAGTCCATAGTTAGTTCGCTTGGAGGCTCAAGGCAAAAATATACGTTCCCTTGTGGTGTTTAAATGGTGTTATTTCATGTTTTATGCTATACCTATTATGTTCCAGTTATGCGTTGATGAACTACATGGAAATTGATCAATAGGAAGCTATGTATGAGCATGAATAGGAAGTTGAATGCATGTTTGAATGTTTCATCACTGCTTGAGTGTAATGTAGGACTAATCTTGTAGGTTATAGTGGTGTTGAATAGATTTGGTTTCATAGTACTTGTTTAGTTATGCATGCATCTATTTTCTTATGGGGATGGTCTATGGATGAAGAGGACGGTATGCCTATGCATTGTGTTAAGTCTCTATATATGTTGTTATCTCACTTCTGCACTGATCTAACTAGTAATGACTTTTATGGTTGGTAGATGTGTGTGTTTTAATAGGAATAACTTCTACTACTGTGTGTGCAAATTACATGTGTCTTGTACCTTTAATTCTATCCTTATATTGGTACTTAGATGTGATTATGTTTGAAGAATAGAATTCAACACTGCATGCATTCCTCACTCTGCCTAGGAGAGGATATGAGCATTTATGCCATTGTATTTGTGTGATTGATGTTTCATTCCTTGTGTTCATGGAGCATGTTTATTCCTATTAGAAAACCTCTTGATATTACTTTTGAATTTTCCTTTGAGGAATTGGGATAAGTCTGTTAAATGTACAAGACATTATATCCTCAACTTGGAGAAGAACATCCACCCCTTTGGATTAGATGAAGGAGGTAATACTTAGCAAAAGTGGAGCAGAGATTATGGAAGAAGGGAAAGGGCACATAGGGGAGATTATGTCCAGAGTTTCAGTTGGAAAATGGAAAGGTTGGATTCCTCAGATGGGGTGGGTATTGCACCATTGGATAGATATCTCCAAGATATTTCCAACGGTACTAGCCTTGTCCAATTTGGACCAAGGACGAGGAAGTTAAGACCCTTAGAATTTTTCCCTAGAAACTTACTGGAATAGGGGTCTGTGGCCTTGGCCTTTCCGCATCCACAAGGACCTCTCCGCATTGGCAATGCGGATTGCGAATTGAGGATGTTGGAAGGACGACTTCCATAAGACTAGCCTATTGGATTTCTGCATTTCCGCATGTGCAATGCGGAATGTGGAATGTAGGTTGCGGGAGATAACCTTTCCCGGAATGAAGATTTGGACTTCTGCATTTCTGCATCAGCAATGCGGAATGAAAAATGCGAATTGTGAGAGGTAACAGTTCCCAGAATGGAGATTTGGATTTCCGCATTTCTGCATCCACAATGCAGAATGCAGATTGCGGCTTGTAGAGTGAGATATTTTTTGGAGCTATGAATTGGGATTCCTCCTTTCCGAATTCCGCTATGTAGATTGCGGATTGCGGAAGTCGAAAAAAGGGATTTCTGCAGATCGATAATTTGGCAATACAAATTTTGAATCTGATTGCGGATTGCAGATGGATGGCCATTGCGGCTATGTGTAAAATGGAGATTTTATGGAGAAATAAATAATGGATCAGGTGGTCTCCCATCACCTCTGAAAATAAATGGAGGGGTTGGGGATTTTACAAGTGTTGGGTGGGGATTGCACCATTGGATAGAGCTCTCCAAGAGATTTCCAATGGTACCAGCCTTGTCCAATTTGGAACAAGAATGAGGGAGTTATGACCCTCATACATTCTCCCTAGAAGCTTGCTGGATGCAGAGTTATGACCCTTCCGCATCCACCATGCAAATTGCGGGTTGGAGATGTCAGAAGGATGACTTCCATAATACTGGCATATTGGATTTCCACATTTCTACATGTGCAATGAGGAATGCGGAATGCGGGTTGAGGGAGATAAATTTTCCCAGAATGGAGATTTGGAATTCCGCATTTGCGCATCCGTAATGTGGAATGAGGAATGCAGATTGCGGGAGGTACCTTTTCTCGGAATGGATATTTGGATTTTCTCATTTCTTCATCTGCAATGTGGAATGCGGCTTGCATCTTGTGGAGTGAGATATTTCCAAAGCTATGAATTGGGATTCCAACTTTCCGAATTCCGCAATGCGGATTACGGAATTGTGGATTGCGGTAGTCGAAAGAAAGGTATTTTTGCACAAGGATAATTTGGAAATCTAATTGTGGATTACGGATTAGATGGAATTACAGATTGCGGATGGATGGCCATTACGGTTGTGTGTAAAATGGAGAGTTTATGGAGAAAAAAATAATGGATTAGGTGGTCTCCCATCACCTCTGAAGCTAAATGGAGGGGTTGGGGATGTTACAGGTGGTATTAGAGCCCAAGTTACAACACTCGGGCTTCTTGATCCATAGATAAAAGCTTCAGCCAAGATTAGAACTATGGAAGAGAAGATATTGGTCCCAACGGCCTTATAACATTTCGACTGGGTGTGATCTGACTGCCAATAGAGATAGTCTAGTCACTAGAGACAGGTTGATATTGTTTCAATTAGACACCTAACCTTGTATCGGGAAAAAAAATTGGACAAATGGCGGCGTTGGTAAGTGCAGAGAATCCCAAGAAGGGCCGAGTCGGACTTGACCATAGTTCTGAGGGCAATCAGAACAATAGGGAAATGCTGATAAGAGGGAAATCTCTCACCCTAAACCATTTTTGTTACAGCATGAGAATCGGGTTGATATTAGAAAGGGATAACTCTTTGATTCTTCCATGTTCTTATATTTGTGTTTTGTGCGCTTTATGTAAAGAAAATTAGGGCATGAGAATGATGCCAGTAATCAAATAGTTGCAAATACATATGCACTAATGGGCATGCTGTTAGGTAATGCATATTGCATGAGAAGATGTTTTTATGTATATGATGTGGCTTGTTGGTAAAACTAGTGAATATGTGCATATGTAATCAACCACTTAGGTTAAATATGGTGGTTGTTAATCACTATTGATGTTGGTATTGGTGTAGGACCAAAGACAATAAAAGCATGGCTAAGGATATTGATGATGTTGTTACATGTGCCCAACAACCTTATGAGAAAGGCTATGGAAACAATCTGTGAGCATGAGAATTGATGGAAGGGTTGTGTAATCCCTGGTAAGAGGACATATTGATGAGGTAACACCAAATATGCTAATGGGAGTCATGCAGGTATGTTCTCTTTGTGCAAATGGTACAAGTGTTGAAGGGATAGGGTAAGAATCCATTTAGCCATGTTTAAATATTGTACAATGGTATGCATGTATGGATGAATGCACTTAATGTGAATGCAATACCACCATGGCATGGTGAATTAGGGATTAGTATCGGCAAGGGATCTCATACTAGGTGACTGTTAAATGTTAGAATGCTTTCATACGAAATTACATCATGCCATTTGCATAAGTTAGTCAGGAGTTTAATAACAAAGCAAGTAAGGGCTCAGGGTCCTGTATGGCAGTGCATGCTAAGTGAGATAGTCATGATTAGGGCCATATGTGTTTGGAAGGGTAGGTGTCCATTGGAATATTTTTTAAATTTGTGGTTATTCATGAAGAGGATGCACATTAAAGGATTATGTGAATGTTGTAAATGTGCATGCATGGGTATGTGTGCACATGTAAAATGCATTGTGTGAATGTATGGTGGTGTTATGCATGTGTTCATTACAACCAGATAACAGAGGAAAGGATGAATTAGGAGTAAATATGATATCATTTCATGATCTGCTATGAATGCAGGAAGGATTATGTGGAGGTAGTCATGATGAGAGGGCTGCCAGAATGCTCTGTGGAAGGACAGAGTTGCATAAAGGATATGGATGGGAAGTAATGGGTATTGAAGGTTTATTAAATTACATAAATAATCTGATGGTGTCCTTAAAATTTTATTATGATAAAGATGCATATAAAATACACCTATACATTTCATGGTAATAAGATGTTAGCAGCTGAAAGTGCTTACATTGTTGAGTGTTATGATTTTGAAAACACTTCAATAACTATTTCAACAATGAAATATTGTATACATTTTTGGGTCACGGATTTGTCCCTATTTTCATTACTTATTTCATCCATCTTCTTCCTATTATCACCCATTTATCATTCCATTTTCCATCCATTTGCTGTAACTGCTCGAGAAATGCCATATTAATCTTATTGATGCTTTAGTGGTTAATCATGATTATTTTCCTTTATTTTTTATGAATTAAAGACTCTCATGCATAATTTTACTGACGATGGTTTCTGGAGTGATTGTTCATATTAGCAGCTGTAGCAGCCATGGTTCAAGCCTCCAAAGTTGGCATGCTTGCACACGTCCACATGGATATTTCACAACATGGTTTCAGCTTATGATTAATTATGTGGATTTGTGATTTCAATTCATGCCCAAATCCAACATGGCAGTCTCCAGCTCATCATCAAACGGCCTCAACCAAAAACGCGTGTCAGATAAGAACACAGTGATTCGGATCTCGATTTGTGGGCAGATGGAGACAAATCTCAAAAATCCAAGACATGGGTTTTGTGCGCAACGGCCTCATTTACCTGACGCATGTGGAAATCTCCAAACAAACATATGGTTTGAGCTATACAGCTATTTCTTTGAACATGTATTTCCCAGATTTATTGTTGCAGCCGGTATCAAAGTTATTAGCAGTTACGGCTGTGTTCCAACTGTTACAGATCACAAGTTGGGGTTTGGTTTCACATTCTCATGAAAGAGTTTTATGTCTAAATATGTAATCATTCTCATGTATTTGGGGAGGAATAGAGAAAGCAATGTTATGTTGTAGGATTTGATCCAGACTGTTGTAATACTTTCATTATGATAATACATGCTGCCAATTTCATAATCTAGAGTTGTAGACTTTCATTGTGGAGTTCCAGCTCTGCTCAGTGGAGGAAGGGCCCTCTTCCCTAAGCAGATGTTGGTAGTGTTGATTATTATTGTGTAGATTTGTTTCTTATTTAGTTCATGCTTTTATTCATTAGATTTAGTTCATGCTTTCATTTCATTAGATTAATCTTAGTTGTTGCTTTCATTCATTAGAATTATCATAGTTGTTTTCATGTTAATTTATTTTCATAGATCGTTAGCCAGCATAGCACTTCTTTTAGATTCATGCAATTAGATTTTGATTCATAAGAATTTATTTTGTTTTAGGTTAGATTTATAGTTTGGTTTTATGAATTAGTTTAAGGTTTGAATTATTTTCAAGAAGGTGTGATCTGATTTATAAAGAGTTTTGATTTCATACCAATAGATAAACAGTGTCAGGTAGAAATTGTGCTTGCATAGATCTTGCACGATAGCTTTGAAATAAAAGACTTCCTCAGGTTGATAATTTATGTTTGGGAGTTTCAGCTGTTTAATTAATTAGACAATTAATCCAACCAACATTTTGGCGTCGTTGCCGGGGAAGTTATCAATAGTGCAAAAGTACATCTGACATTGTTTCGTAGATGCATTGTTAAAGTAGAGCATGTAGGTTGCATGATTACTTTTCAGTTTATTGAATTTGCTTTGAGTGTGGATTTTCGTTTTTGCATTTAGTTTCATTTAATTTTTAATTTTTTTGAGCATAAATCTTATCATTCCCCTTAGTGGTGTTGTAAGCACCACCCATTATACTATTCCATTGATAGGAAAATTTGAAGGAGGAGCCTCCAGATAACAAACGAAGAATCTAATGAAGAGATGGCAGGTAAAAAAGATGAAGAAGTTGTTACCTTTGAATTTCCCATCAGAGATTCAAGAGGAGTGGTACCAACAAAAAGCATTCCCCCACACGTTCTACCAAATTTTCACGGTTTGGAAAATGAAGACCCTGATGTATTTTTGTTTCAATTTGAAGTTCTTTGTAGAGGATATGGTTATTGTTATAATGATCAAAAGTTGAATGTGTTTCCCCTTACTCGAAAAGGAACATCCCTTCAATGGTTCGTGAGCCTCGATGGGAATTGTATACGAACATGGGAAGACATGAAACATGTATTCTTGAAAAGGTACCAAGATTATTGCAGGTTCAATGAAGATATCTTCAAAATGACACAAAGAGAAGAAGAGAATTTGGAGGAATATGTTGAACGCTTTCAATACAACCTTCAACGATCAAAACAAAGGCAACTAGGGAAAGAGACCTTAAAAACACTTCTACTCAAGGGAATCCAAGATGAATCCTTAGAAATCTTAAAATTGATGGGAACAGATGATGTATTTTAGTTAGCATATGATGATATTTGGGAGTTATGTAGAAGGTATTCAAGAGGAAACTTCAAGAGTAGTAAGAATTCTAGTAATCCTTATTTTCAATCTTTGAAATATGCTACAAGAACAAGAGTTATGGGAGCTGAAATTAGTAATTTATTTGAAAATTCTAATGCTGATATCAATGGTTCAGTAAATTCACAATTGGGTGTTTTGTAGGTGAAGGAAAATCATGAGGAATTTGAAGAAATAGTTTTCCCTCGGTTCTAGAAGAAACATTTTGCAATAGATTGTCCTTCGGATAGTCTCACAATTTGTGGCATATGTGACTTGAATCATTCCACAGATCATTGTCCCTCCTTACCAAGGATGAAAGAAACATATCAAAGAGATCTGGGAGTTGCAGGCAACTCATTGCAACAATCATGGTAACCGTGGCCTACATGTATGGTTCAAAACTCTATCCCTCTATTTCCTTACTCTCATACTCAATCATTGAATACTCCTTCACCATGGAAGCTGTTGTAGCCTCAATTTAACTCTTACCTACCTTATCCACAAGGTTGGAATGGCCTATCTTATGATCACATGGCCACTTTCCCTCATGCTGTAACACCACTGGGTCCTTCAAGATCATCCTCACAAACAAATCATCTACATCAGCCACTTCTATCTTCTCATCAAACTCCTTGGTATCCAACCCGATCTCCTGTCCAATCCACCATCCACCCTAACCATAATAAAGCAGTACAGTATGCTTACAATGTTGAAGTGCAAAATTTTCCTACATTTCCCTCTTGTTCTACCTCATCTACACCACTACAAAAAGACTATGCACTGTTGTAGCCAATTCATATGAGGCCTGGACATGTTTTAAATCCAAGACTTGGAAGTGAAGTTTCTTCTGATCATCAACATGTTAACAAGATCAAAAAATCTGATGAATGGACATTGGAACCAAAAGCATCCTTCACATCATTAGATTTGAATCTCTTATGCAATCAGGAAGATCAGTTTACTAAGGAGATTCATGGTGTAACAACCATGAGAAATCAAGGGAACAAAGACTATATTGAATCTTGGTTTCAATCTGTTATCAATTTGCAGTATCATTCCTTACTTCACCAATTCTTGGCACCATCATTTCAAGGGAAGTTGATCTCTCATATCCTAGCATTCATAAAGTTGTATTTTTTCCGTTGGGAGTATGAGAATACTTGAGTCATTTCTTCGAAAGTGGCTCCATTGGAAGTTCTCCTACACTTGAAAAAAATTGTTATTTCCAAGTAGTGTAGGACATTGTAAATAAATAAAATCTAGGATGCATAGATAGTATCATTTTGTTTTGAATAAGAACTCTTGGACACATGGTGCAGTAAGAGCCATCTATATTACTAATCTCTCTTTTTCAAGAAGTGGGTAAGTGGAAGGAAGCATTGGTGAATGAAGACTCCATGGAAAATGAGCCAACGATTATGGAACCCTTCAAGCTTGAACTTGGGCATGAATTTGTGAGCTGCAACACCCAGCTGTGACTGTCTTGTAGGTGAAAATTTCTAAGTTTGAGATATGTGTGTGTTGCACATCATGGTATGTATTTATTTTTCATTTATATATAACACATCCATAAAAATACACATGCTTTATTTCAACAGTATATCATTTTTTAAGAGTTACAGCTGCAGGTGTAACACACTGTGTAAGTCAATCTAGGTACTCAATGCTTGAAATTTTTGTTATGTGTGTGTGTTCTATTTAATTTTACATCATTAAAAACATTCATACCTATTCCGGTCACTTTTTGGGAGTCAAATTTCATTTATTGGATTTTTGTGGCATTTTGACTTGAAATTGTTACTGAAGCACAGTCGATACAGTCCATTTTTGGGAGACCAAATGGAAGTATTTTTAAAACCTGTTTCATTTCTATGTAGTGATTTGAATCTATTTTCCAGTACAATTTGAATTTTTGAGATTGGGCATCAAACGAAAGAGTTATGGTCAAAATACTAACATGGTGTCTAGTAGGCAGCTTAGGAACATAGCTGGGATAGTCACGTTTTGGATGCCTTATTGGATATATCTTGAAAACCTGTTTCATTGGTATATTCCCCAATGAATCTAGTTTACAACACAATTTGAATCACTCAATTCCAATATCGTATGCAAATTTATGACCAAAATACCGACTGCCTATCACAAATCAACATTTTGAAAACTCAGTTTCCTAGACTGTTCATTGGACTGTTAGACCCATGCATTCTCATTGGAATCAAAAACTGTTTCTATTGGAGATCCCTACATGAATCTACGTTCGTCTCCAATTGGAATCATGTCATTCCGTTATCAAACGAAAAAGTTATGCCTAAAACCGTGACTATTGGTCTAGTCCAGAATTCGAAAAACACCTTGTCATGCAGGTTGTTACTGAGCAAATTTGAATATCATCAAATAGAATTTTTAAAACCTATTTCTAATGGACATAGAACTATTAATTTAATTTCATTGGGATTTTGAATCACCCAATTCAGATGAGGAACGAATAAGTTATGATCGGAATACTGTTGGTGAGTCTAGATTGCCATCGCTATCCCGCAGGTATAAAGTGGATTTTGCTTCATTCATTTTTCTTTGGATTTGTTTTAAAAGTAATTGCTTGTTGTTTTTTTTTCATAAGTATTGGATGAAGATAGATCAATCACCTCTCTTCTTCCATGATCTTATCTTTTACTGCAGGCAAGTGCTAGGTTTTTGCAGGTCCTTGGAAGAAGAAGGTCAATACATGCACGCGTGACTCTCAAAGACTTCTTCTCAAATTGCAAATGGGTTGAGCACACAAAAAAATGGAGAGATTAATGTTCAAACCATACAAATGCCAATGTTTCCAAATTCAAGTCCCATTGCTACATGCCAAGAATCCTTTGATACCAATTGTTTCCAAAAGAACCCTCTCAAGAAGCCAATTGTCCTATGATATATTCACTCACCCTCTCCCTTTCAAAGCTCTAAAAATCCATTAATGTCGAAGTCCCATTTTTCATTGCTTATGTAGTCAACCTTGACCTTTTTATTTCTATCACTACTACATCATGACTTCACATATACTTTCCACTTCTAAGTTTCATGTTGGTACTATTTTTCACTATGACTCTTCACAATCATTTTTGTACTCGTATTGGATGATGTGGAATTCATTGAGGTCCACCTTCCAATGGTCTTGTCCCATCGACTCCAACACATCATTTGGGATTTAGATTAGAGTTTTATAGTGCCGTGGGATCTGCATGAATCAATGGAAGATTTCCTTGTTGTTAATCATGGGGATTCATCAATGTCTCTTGATTGACAAATCTTGCAGGTGACTCGACTCCAGCACATCCATTCGTACCTGTCAAGATGCACTAAGGTACTTTAGAGCTCACTATCATCAAAGGTGAGTTATGTCACATTGGTTAACAACATACATTAATGGCCGGTAATCCAATGATTTCTTTCCATGCTCGACTTCAACACATTCATTCACATGGTAAGAATTGTACCTCGGTTTGTAGCAACTGAAGATTATGTGATTTAATGGTTTCAATAGTGACTTGCAGCATCATTTGTTTCAGTAGTTTTGCAATTCCTTTCCATTTTCTTCCAGCAGTTCAACAGTACTCTTTTCATTCAGTTGGCAGCATTTGTTTTCAGTTAGTTTGCATATTTCCTCATCCTGGATTAGATTCAACCTCATTCAGTTTCAGCTTTCATATACATCTATCTCAGCAACAGTTTGGCCTACATCAGCTCTAGCAAACATCATTCCATCCATGCCAATCAAAGATTTCACGGAGGTAAAACTTGAGGTAAAATAGCATGAGTTTTTTATTTATTGAAGATTTAGGAATATGTCATGAAAGACCACTAAGCATTATCCATTTCCATTTTCTATATAGCATTTTCTATCCATCCATTCCCATCCTTGCCCACTCAATTCTAACACTTCATCATTCCAAATCATGTACATCCAAATCAAGTCCCACCTAACATCTTGTTCAAGCATGAGAAAATGATATACTGTTGCCACACAAGAACCAGCAGTAGGAACGCAAGGCATTGTTTTTGCTTCAGGAGAACCTACAACGGAAGAAGATATTGTGAAAAAAAAGATTAAGCTGAGATTACTCTAAGCCCCCACATATGGATCATCATGGACCTCATGGTTTCCTTTTCACTCAAACATACACAAGAACATGGTATTTTGCTTCATAATTTTATGGTCATTGCGTCAAGGTTGTTCTTTCCAGATTTGGAAATTTTTATGCATGTGGGCACTACAAATATTCTATGGTTGTAAATTGAATCATACATTATGCTCCATCTCTATTATCAGGAAATGATGCATGAGGACATGGTTTGCATTCAGTTTGGGGGAGAAGAAGGATTATTGTGCACTCTATGATATTTTCATTTAATGAACATCCAATGCATTAATATGATACATGCAATAATATTTTCATCCCCAGACTGAGGCAGATTACAATTTAGTTGATGAAGTCAATGATTATATCTTGTGTGTTGTAAAAGTGAATATGTTTACAAGCAATTAACTAAAGATAAGGCACAGTCCACAAGTGCATGCATGTTCTAGCATTGAAAGAGAAAATTGCAATTGTTACTTTTAGAGCAACATGAAGATTTTGGTAGAGACAAACAAGTTGAATCATTTACCTTGAATGGAAGTGAAATCAGATTGAATGTTGCAGCCTATAGGTAAGATTGTTCTTTCTTTTACAAGGGTCAATATCTACTACAGGAAAATCCAAGTGAGGTAGATCACTAGCTGAAAATGCAAATTATTGGTAAACTCGATTTTTGCCAAATTTCCATGACAATCCTATATTTCCAAGATCTGATTTGCACCTTGATCAATGGGTATTCAAAGCACTTGGGAACATATGTTTTTGCTGCCTTCATGCAACAGTGAGAAAAGTTGAAAATTCATTATGGTTGCAATAAGGTTTTCCATACCTAATGGGTTTCTCAAATTGGATGTATTAAAGGATTTGATTACTGGAACTTGTGTGCAATCGATTTGTTGGTTGCATTAAGCAATTTGCTGCATATCTTAAACCATTTATTTGCAAATATTATGAGTTAATTTCCTGCAGCAGCTTATTTTCTTTGTAAATCAGTGCCACTATTCTGGAGATGAATGTATTTTCTGACCTGCAGTTATTAGAATTCTCAAGCAACAAAAACATAGTGGACAGACAAAATATCTCATTAGTTTTCATTGATGATGGCAGAATGGATGAGAGTGTCTTATCCAACAACCTGAATGCACATGAGTATAAAACATAGACATGAGTTCATATCTGCTTGTTGTCCATGCATTTTTCTTCACACACCTCTTGGTATTTTGTTGAGATAGTCAAGAGTTGAATTGGGCCTTTGAATTCTGCCAAACAAATTCTATGATCTATAACTACGGGCTGAATTTTTTTTAGTAGGATGACAAGATTTGTTGTTTTCCCAAGCACTCTCTAAATGGTGAGAACAGATTCAAAGATAAAATTCACAGGTTTGCGCTATCTTGAGGATACTTTGAAGCATTCATAGTTGGTACACCAAGAATGAACAAATTAAATTACATATGATGCTGGGTTGAAGGCACTATTATACAAACGACTTGTGAATTTGGGATATCAACAACATGTTTCTCTTTTTGCCATAAGTTCTCTTGCTAACAATATGGTTGAGATTTTGTATGGAGTTCATTTGTCTTATTAAAGGATTGACTGCTCAGATAATCAATTAGTGACCTTCAAGCTCAACACTTGATGTGGAATCTGTGATCAGTGGGCACTTAGGACATCAAAAATCATGATGGCTAGTTCATGTTTTATTCATACATGTTTTTGGCAAAAGTGCAGAAATTTGAAATAAGGATATCTTGCAATTGGTAAGCTGGATTTTCATGAAATTTGGACAGGAAGTGCATAATATCAAGATGAACAAACCTGGTAAGTTTCAGCCCAATATAGTGCATGGTTTTTGAGAAAATGGCCATCATCACCTACAACCATTTTTCCTATATCTCAATATCCGTGCATCAGATGAATTTGAGCTTTGGGAAGCAAAAGCATTATGTTAAGAGGAAGATACTCACCAATTTTCAGGTAAAAATACTTCATGGATTGCAGAACAATGGCTATCATCACCTACATCCAATTTGCATTTTTCTTGAAATTCGTGATGTGGGTATCTCTAAGTTTTGGTGTGGAGATGCATTGGACTTGTAGAAACGTGCTTGCAAAATTTCAGCCTAACCCAGTTTGTATTTTGGGAGATATTAGCTCAGGAAGTTTGCTGCAAAACCAGCTGTGACTCCACCAATTTTGTCCATTTCCCTATTCTGGCAGCTGTGACTCTGCCAAATTCTCCGTTAAATGGCTGGGACTCCGCTAAATTCTTCGCTAAATTCTCCGCTACAAATTTTCCAGCTGTGACTCCGCCAATTATGTCCATTTCCCTATTCTGGCAGCTGTGACTTCGCCAAATTCTCTGCTAAAGGGCTAGGACTCCGCTAAAATTTCCGCCAAATTTTGCAGCTATGACTCCGCCACTTTTAACCATTTCCACCAGATTTATCCACACAGCAGCTCTTACTCCGTTAGATTTGGCCATTTTTCCAGCTGTGACTCCGCCAAATTTTCTGCTAAATTTCTCATTTCAGCTGCAAAATGTGCCAATGTTAAAATGAAAGCAACAATTGAATGGTTCTTCTAGTTTGGATGCTACACATGTTTTGGGTTGCATGAGTACATGCAACAAGTTCAGTTTGGGGGAGATGTTGGGTCACAGATTTGTCCCTATTTTCATTACTTATTTCATCCATCTTCTTCTTATTATCACCCATTTATCATTCAATTTTCCATCCATTTGCTGTAACTGCTCGATAAATGCCATATTAATCTTATTGATGCTTCAGTGGTTAATCATGATTATTTTCCTTTATTTTTGATGAATTAAAGACTCTTATGCATAATTTTACTGATGAAGGTTTATGGAGTGATTGTTCATATTAGCAGCTGTAACAACCATGGTTCAAGCCTCCAAAGTTGGCATGCTAGTACACGTCCACATGGATATTTCACAACATGGTTTCAGCTTATGATTAATTATGTGGATTTGTGATTTCAATTCATGCCCAAATCCAACATGGCAGCCTCTAGCTCATAATCAAACGACCTCAACCAAAAACGCTTGTCAGATAAGAACATAGTGATTCGGATCTCAATTTGCAGGCCGCTGGAGACGAATCACGAAAATCGGGGACATGGGTTTTGTGCGCAGCGGCCTCATTTACCTTAATCGCGAGAAAATCGCCAAACAAAGCTACGGTTTGAGCTATACAATTGGTTCTTTGAACATGTATTTCCCAGATTTACTGTTGCGGCCAGTTTTAAAGTTATTAGCAGTTACGGCTGTGTTCCAGCTGTTACAGATCACAAGTTGGGGTTCGGTTTCTCATTCTCATGAGAGAGTTTTATGTATAAATATGTAATCATTCTCATGTATTTGGGGAGGAAGAGAGAAAGCATTTATATGCTGTAGGATTTGATCCAGACTGTTGTAATACTTTCATTATGATAATACATGCTGCCAGTTTCATAATCTAGAGTTGTAGACTTTCATTGTGGAGTTCCAGCTCTGCTGAGTGGAGGAAGGGCCCTCTTCCCTAAGCAGATGTTGGTAGTGTTGATTATTATTGTGTAGATTTGTTTCTTATTTAGTTCATGCTTTTATTCATTAGATTTAGTTCATGCTTTCATTTCATTAGATTAATCTTAGTTGTTGCTTTCATTCATTAGAATGATCATAGTTGTTTTCATGTTAATTTCTTTTCGTAGATCATTGTCCAACATAGCACTTCTTTTAGTTTCATGCAATTAGATTTTGATTCATAAGAGTTTATTTTGTTTTAGGTTAGATTTACAGTTTGGTTTTATGAATTAGTTTACGGTTTGCATTATTTTCAAGAAGGTGTGATCTAGTTTATAAAGAGTTTTGATTTCATACCAATAGATAAACAGTGTCAGGTAGAAATTGTGCTTGCATAGATCTTGCACGATAGCTTTGAAATAAAAGACTTCCTCGGGTTGATAATTTATGTTTGGGAGTTTCAGTTGTTTAATTAATTAGACAATTAATCCAACAAACATACATGAAAACTCATAAGTGTTTGGAATGATCTGAATTTTCAGATTTCAGGAATAAATCTCTTGGCCATGGAAATGAGGATAAGTCCATCTTAGATGTTGAAATCCACCATGTGCAAAGATTGAGAATTATGAGAAGGATCTCATGACTGCAAATCAATTTCTGTAGTAGACAAAATTGTAAATTCATGTTTGAATTTAATTATTAGTGCCATTAAAGGATTATGGAAACAATATTTGAATAATGATTGTTAAGTGCTACTGACTGCTTGGATAATCCAAGATTGTGTCGAAGGGACATGTTGTAGGTGGATGGTTGTGCTAGGGAAGAAAACATGAAACCCTAATGGGTATAGTGGTGCCACTTACAAGATCTAAACAACATGAGGATGTCTCATCTGCATTGCACGTGGGTAAACCATGTTAGTAAGATGGTAAAATTATGCCAAGAGGGCATATGTGGGATATGAAACTTTAGAGGGTTTGGGGCGGAAAACTGAGGGACTGTTGACTCAGAGAAGGGATCCCCCATTCCTCATGAATGAAGATAGAATACATCTGCAAATGGATAAGTGTTCTGTAACCCTAGCTGAAATACATATATGAATAGATGGTGGAGTTAATATGAAGAGCATGTTCTATTTTATTATATTATTTCAGAATGCTTGAAGTATGATTAGGACTTGCGTAGTTCACATTGGAGAGGGGTGCACACTTTTATGGTGCTTGGTTATGTTCAGGTTGTCAATATTGACTAAACCCTAAGGGAATGGACGCATTCCTAGTGTTTCAATATTTGATAGTGAATGTTATGAAACATGTTTACAATTTTAGAGCAACAATACTGATGAGCTTTCTTATCCATCTTTTTTTGTCATCTTGAACATATGCAATTTGGTGCTACACACTAAAGAAGCAAAGTGAATGGTTTTTGCATGCCTAATAATCCTGGTCAGTGTACTGGCTTGGAATTGGTTACTTGGATGTTGTGGAGGCTGTGGAGATATGGATGAAGAAGTTGTGGTGAGCATGAAAGGTTGTTGTGTGTGTGAAGGGTTGTTATATGCCTATGGATTCGTAGTGGAGCCTTGACCTAGAAATGGTCGTGGTGAAGTTTCCTTCCATTGGATGATGACCCAGACAGATGTGATGGCTTGGAAATGGAGAGGGAAAACCAGGTATGGACTGGTTTGGCATCACAAATGCCTAATAAACCCAGTCGGAGTACTGGTTTGGCATTAACTTTTTGGATGGAATTGACTTGCCTGTGTGCTAGCCAACATCCATTCCACGGGTGACCTAAGGCTTCTAAAGCAAAGAAGGACCATGTGGAGTAGAGAGGAAATTTCCAATACAGATAAGTATTCAATTTCATTCATTTCTTATTTTGGAATAATGAAAATTTCATAAACAAGTCTTATGACAACCAAGATGATACACTTATGTTTCTTGTTGCAAACCTTGGTCATTGCAGGAATAAAGAACTATGAAGGAATCCTAAGGGTACATGTGGACATGTGACTGTCGTAAAAATCTCAGCATGAGCAAAAATGAATGATGGTGCTAGTCGACTTGTGTGGGTCCTAACAACCAAGAGTCTTGTAGAAAAACCATGTGGAAGAGTTACATGGTTGAGAGGTCTTGTATAGAGCATAGACACTAAGTGTCATAATCCAAAAGGGAAATTCAAGCATTCACATTGAAATGAAAGAGGCTAGGGAGCATGAAACCACAGTGGTGGTGTGGCCTAGAGTGGGAATGAGACTAAGAGGGGAAAAACTAGTACTCTTCTCTTTCTCTTTTTACTAATGCAATTAGAAAACAAAGAAGTGTTGAATGCATGTTATAGTTGAAAATGATTGTGTTAATTGCTTGAAATAATTGTGAATGTTGAAATAGTGAATTTCCTATGAAAAGATGAACATGAATGAGTTCATGTGCATGTTGGGAAATCATGAAAAGTGTCAAAGGATCATGGATAAGTATGGGCTTTTCATGTAAATTGGGAAATTAATCGATTCATTTTAATGTTATGTTATGCTTAGTCTAACAAAATTGCAATGATTTATTTCACAGGTGAGAAATTGAAGTTGTTTGGTTGCAACTGTTACAAAAACAATGGTACTAGCAAGCAAAGAGTGGGATGCTATGTACATTGGCCATGGAAACAACCCAAATACTGTTGGAATTGCTGAGAACATTATGCAAACAATTTCCAAGACCCAAGAAAATATTGGAGAGATGCTCAAGCTATAGAGGCAGTAGAATGAGATGAACCACAAGGCCTTGCAGGACTTTGTTTTTCTACAGAGGAAGGTAGAAAGCATTCTGGAACACATCAGCGGTGGGAAGGAAGGTGGATCAATGAAGAAGAATTCATCCAATCAACCCATTAAGAAACATATCAGGTGGGAAGACTCAAAGGAAATTGAGAAGGAAAGAATAAAGAAGCCACTGAAATGTTGGAAATGTGGAGGAAATCATTGCCTCCAAAACTTCCCAATAAGGAGTAGCAAGAAGGATAGCAACCACAGAGTTTTCAGTCTTATGGATTAGCTGGAAGGTCAAATCCAGCTACAGCAACTTGTGGAAGAAAAGGGACTTGGTCGTGAAAGTTCCAAGTGAAGGATGCAATGCAGAGGCACACCGAGGATGGTAAAAGTACCCCTAAGTATTGGAACATTGAGGACGATGTTGTTCTAACGGGGAGGAAGTTGTAATATCCCTATTTTGACCCTTAAGTTGTATTGACTTGCAATGTAAATATTGTATGCATGCAATATGTGTGTTTTCCCTAGTGTGGAGCTCAAGGCCAAGGCCCCACTAGAGGATGTCCAGGTTTTAGTTAAAAGGAAAGTATTTGATATTTTGATAACCATGGTCTAGTAAGCCATGGAAAATGTAAAGGATGTAAATGATACCATGTAAATCAAATACCAAGGGCTGGCTATGGCTGTAAGTAAATGAGGGGGCTATGTGTGTCCATTGAGGATAGGTGAGGGGTTTATGGGATGTGAACCCATGCTTCCACTTGTGCAGGAAGAACCGATTTGATTCCCCATACTAACATGGAATTTAGTTACAAAAGGTGGGGAGGAAAGGTCGGTGGAGGAAGTGGATAAAGGGGCAACCGCGTTGAGATTTGGGCGTTCTTTTTTACTCGCCCTGAAAACCATTCAATCACCTGGGAATATGGGGAACCCTATTGGATATACCATTGTTGACCATAACTTGATTAAGCACGCATTGTATAGAAATCCATGGGGAGAGAAGGAAAAATCGTTGTTTCTGTGTGAGTCAAAGTTACAGAGTTGAGAGCCGTAGATACCCTGTGTAGGAATCAAGCCAAGGAAGAAAGCCATGGGGATGACCCTATGGATAGGTTGCAGAGTGTGAATATATTAGAGAACCCATGAGAGGATATACATATCATAGTAGTATATTAAGCTACAGAACAGAGCTTCGGCCGCAGCACTGAGAGGGTTTCAACTGGATTAAAAGAGCAGAATGTTAGATGGAAGGTGGAGATGCTTGATAACCGAACGGTATGTTGGTGTAGCATAAGGGTGGAGCCCTGGCTGTGAGAGAACCCATTTAACCCTCCTTAGTGGATACATAGCCCCAACTCAGGGTGATCTCTGATTTTTGAAATAATAAAGGCTAGGAAGAGATCTACGTTTGGGTTGGAAAGTTGTGGTCCATAGTCGGTTCACTTGGAGGCTCAATGCAAAAAGATAAGTTCCATTGTGGTGCTTAAATGGTGTTATTTCATGTTTTATGCTATACCTTTTATGTTCTAGTTATGGGTTGATGAACTACATGGAAATCGAACAATATGAAGCTATGTATGAGCATGAATAGGAAGTTGAATGCATGTTTGAATGCTTCATCATTGTTTGAGTGTAATGTAGGACTAATCTTGCAGGTTATAAAGGTGTTGAATAAATTTTGTTTCATAGTACTTGTTTATTTATGCATGCATCTATTTGCTTATGGGGATGGTCCATGGATGAAGAGGATTGTATTCCTATGCATTGTGTTAAGTTTTTTTTTATTTTGTTATCTCATTTCTGCACTGATATAACTAGTAATGACTATCATGGTTGGTATATGTGTGTGTGTTAATAGGGATAACTTCTACTAATGTGTGTACTAATTACATGTGTCTTGTACCTTACATTCTATCCTTAGATTGGTAGTTAGATGTGATTATGTTTGAATAATAGAACTAAACCCTGCATGATCTCCTCACTCTACCTAAGAGATGATATGTGCATTGTGAGGAACCTACAACAATTAATTGATAAAATGCACGATATATTAGATCACAAAATGTATTTATTGATTGTGGGCCACTTCGAGGGGGAAACCTCATTTGAGAAAGCTCAGTACAAATAACTTCACGGTGCCTTCATTGGCCTCAACACAAACTTATATACTAAGTCTAGGTGCCAATACTATGGTTCAATACCATGGAACATATAATACTACGAGTCTGCTTACAAAGCATATACGTCCAATACTATGGATCAATACTATGGGCTAATACAAACTATGGATCAACAAATACTACGAGACGACTTACAAAGCATATGCATACAACAAAAATATAATAACAAAGTAAATAGAAGGGTTGAAATAGGTTCCTAACATCCCCTCTCCGTTAGAAAAATATTTGTCCTAAATGATTTAGATGCGGAAATTGATGCAGAATCTGAAGGAGTGGTTCCCATGTAGCATCCTCTAGTTGCATTCCATGCCACTGAATTAATACCTCCGCGATAGATTGAGAGAGAAGCTAATGCCTTTTGAGTTTCAGAGACGATTGCTTGGAAGGTTGTAGACGAAGAACCATATCACCTGCTTGAAAAGTGCACTCAAAACAGTGTTGATCGACTTGTTGTTTCATTCGAATTCTTGCCATGTGAATATTGTCCAGCAAAATGAGAAGAATCTGATCGCGGTTTCGAAGAACCGAGTCAATTTCCTGAACTGGTGAATTGATGAGGGTGTATGGAAGAAGAATTGGCGGTGCCTGACCATAGATTGCTTCATATGGAGTCATTTTAGATGCAGTATTGTACCGCCGAATCCCTTCAAGTAAATCCATATAAATACCTATCCAAATCTGTGTAGGTATGGGAAAGCGTTCGAGCAATCCCAAAAGGAGTTTCGTTTCACCCTTGTTGACCTAGAAAGTGTCACATTCAGCCACTATCTGTTGAATTGTCATTTTCAGTCCCTATCAAAATAAATTACATTTTTCCCTCTCAGACGTTTTGAGGAACCCAAAGTGCCCTGCCGATAGAGAAGCATGGATTTCATAGAATACATAGCCCTGTTGAATAGATTGCAACCAATTTGGAACAAGCATACAAATAGCTAAAAGAGAAACTGGGTCATCAAATGTGTGAGAAAGAGCATCTGCCACCAGATTGTCCTAACCCTTCTTGTATGTGATCTCATAGGCATAACCCATGAGTTTGCTAACCCACTTCAGGTGTGTTGGGGAGGAGATCCATTGTTCTAGGAAATTTTTCAAACTCTGGTGATTATTCTGGATGCAGAAATAATTCCCTAATAGGTATGGCTACCACTTCCGTACTGCATGCAAAATAGCCATCATTTCCTTCTTAGATGTAGAGGCAGATAAATTCTTACCGGAAAGGTATTTAGAAGGTGGAAATCCCACTGGTTCAACAAAGACACCTGTATATCTATCCAAAGGAGTATTGGAGACCATTGATGGGTGCATCTGAATGGAATGGATCTGAGCGATGACACAATGTGAATTCTTCTTAAGGATCTTTTCCAGGCGATGTGAACTGATGATGCAGAGAGACCCTAGTTGCAATCCCGTAAATGTGTGTTTATGTCCATTAACTGAAAACTGCATCCAAAGTTAAACGAAATCCCATAAGATGGGGCTAAGTGTACGTAACCATTGAGCACCCAAAACCACATCACATCCACCTAAGGACAATGCAGACATGTCAGAGCGCAGGTTATAATATTCCATAGAGATACACACATTGCGACACTTCCCCATAGAGATACACACATTGCGACACTTCCCCTTGCAAGGTAAGGTTCCCCATTGGCAATCATTACTTCAAATTTGGAGTAAGAATGGACCAATGAAGTTATGAGTGCTACCATAATCAATGAGTATTGTAAGAGGGATCTTCTTGAAGTAACCCCTGACCCACATTGTTTGTGGGGTGGTGACTCTGGCTAAAGCATGGAGAGATATATCTGGGTGGTTGTCCAGAGACGGAGGGTCAATAGGAGGCTGCTGAATGTCAACCTAATAATCTAGTGTATTTCGAGCTTCTTCACCAAGTTCATAGGTAGGTGGAGAATCCACATCCAAGAGATAGAGATGTTGCTCGCACATCTATGTCACCGAGTGAATTTCTCATCACAATTATAACAAAGCCCTTTTTCTCTACATTCCTGCATCGCTTCTTTAGATAAATGCTTGATAGGAGTTGGTTGAGGAGCTGGCGTGATGGGAGGTCGTTGGGAAACCATATTTCGGAATGGAACAAAAGTGGATTTGGAGCGTTGTTGGGCTCTGATCTTGTCCTCCGCCAACTTAGCCAACCCTAAGACTTCCATGATTGTGTTGGGACAAAACATTTTAACCTCTAAGTGGATTTCATCTTTGAGACCACTGATAAAACAACTCCTCTAGAATTCAATAGACAGTCCTTCTGTGTGATTGGCCAGTTTCTCAAATTCTTTCTAATACTCTCTCAGAGTGCCAATTTGGAGAAGTTTAGTGAGTGCTACTATGAAGTCATAAAAAGCACTAGGACCAAATCATTGCAAAATGAGTTGAAAAAAATATGTCCAAAATGGCTCGTCATGAGCTTTGATGTACCAACAGTACCATTGCAGGGCTTCCTATTCCGAATGAAAGGATGCAAGTGGAACTTTATGGACATCAAAAGAATTATGCAGACTGAAATATTGTTCTTCTTGGTATATCCATCTAGTCATATCAGTACCTTTAAAGCGAGGAAAATCAAGATTTGGCCCACAAAATTGCTAGAAGAAGAGAACCCAGTGGCTACAAAAGATTCTGACTATCATTTATTGTTCATGGCTAAATGTTGAAGATGCAGGGTGAGAAATTTTTCATCCAGATCTTGGAGTTTGGTTTTGAGGGCTGCAAGTTCTTCATCCATGATGTGTGCTCCATCGCGGGTGACAACCATAACAAGGACTTTTTTTTTTTTTAGTGAATTGGTAGAAAAACAAAAACAAAAGCTTCTTTAGTAAAGGAAAATTTGGATTTGGGAAAAACTCTAATGGGTAATTGGTGTTTGACTAAGTTTTGGACACTTTATAATGGACAGGGAAGTAGAAAATGGGGATTCCAGAAGCGGGGTGAAAGAATGAGAAATTTTTTCGAAGAGGGACAAAGAAGCAAAAATAGGAAATGAACATTGTGGCAAAATTTGAGGGCGATTGGGTTAAAATCGAAGAAGTTATGGAAAACCATAAAAATAGACAAATGTTAGATTTCGGGCTTCGGGAAGTGCAATTTGAGATAGGGTGCTCAGGAATTAAATATGAAGAATGGGATTGCAGAGGTGTCAATGAAGTTTCAAGGGAAAAATGGTTAAAATAAAGAAGATATGGCGAAAATAACATTTTTTTTTGTCTGTTTTTTTTTCCCAGAATCACTAGTACAAAATGAGAGATAAATGACCAAAAAAACAACCAAAATCCGCATATAAATGACCACTTTTGAGTTGGTGACCACTGGTAGCAAATTAGCAGTCATTTATCATGCGACCAAAAATGTGGTCATATTTAGCTTGGTCATTTATAGCTTATCTTGTGTTCATATATTTGGTCATTAATTTGGTCATTAATTGTCACAATTAATGACCAAATTTATGACCACATTTTTGGTCACGTGATAAATGACCGCTAATTTGTTACCAACGATAGCCAACTCAAACGTGGCCATTTATATGCATATTTTGGTCATTTTTTTCGTCACTTATCTCTCTTGTTGTACTGGTGGTCATTTATATGCAAATTTTGGTCATTTTTTTAGTCATTTATTTCTTTTTAATGGTTTTAGAATATATATAGGGCATGGAGGAATCGAACCACCAATCTCCTGCTTATAAGGCAGGTGCTCTACCATTGAGCTAGCACCCTTAAATAGAATTCCTTACAAATATCTTCCTCCAACACTAGTTTGCATACTGAAAAATTTCAACACACCATGCTAAAAAGTATCAATATCATTTTGCTCTATATCGAGCTAGTAGATGTCCCCATTTCTCATGTTCATTTTTGTGCATTTATTGAGTGCAATGAAACATTATAGTCTAATAGTTGTTGTAGTATGCATTATGTATTTTTGTAAGCATCTATTTCATGACTCAAGTTTGTATATGTATATATGAATAGAGCATAAGACATAAATATATATCTAAGTTATAGATGAATGTTGCTAATGTCTTTTGTTTCTTGTTTTGCAAATTTTGCTCAAATGTTTAAATGGAATTTGTAATTGCTTGCAATGTCATAGCATTTTGTTTCCTACTTTCTGATTTTAAGACTTTTTTTTCCCCACTTAACTAATGGACATGCATAGAACACAGATTTTTCCTAGTAAAGAAACACTAGATAAACTGTTTCCAATCCAACTGCGATCAATATGGTTAAAGAGCTTGAATTTCAATAAATGGAAATTTTGATTACAACGTCTTGTAAGACACTTAGATAGGCTCAATACCAACTGCAAGAGTATGCAATGTTGCTTCATGAAAATCAAAATATTTATTGCATTCAAATTTAGTCATTTGCTATTAAATGACATGTATTCCACTTTACTACTAACCTCTGAAAAATATACAAAATGTAAAGAACATATGCCATCTAGCAATAGGATGAGCTTGCTCTCAAACTACAATCTCATAGCAAATATAAACAAAGACTTGTTCAACAGTTCAAAACACATTGTTAACTAGTGCATTAGCACCAATCCTATCTACACATCCAATAACCATCTTCAACCTTATATCTTCGATGATCATTCAAGAACAGGAGACAAGTGTTTGAGCAGTCATGGGTTGATAGCCATGATGATAAACTGTAGCATTTGGATTAGAACAAGATGACTGAACATGTATTCTTCTTCTTTGGTTGTTGGAGAAGATTTGGCAGAAGGGGGGTCACTTTCATCTTTACTTTCCCCTTGAAAGTCTCCATTGATTGAGTCATCCACTGAGTTGCACACCTCTAGTATTTTCATAAATTCACGTTGTTCTTCCTTGTCCATGAGCTTCTAAAGACCTTTCATGAGTTAACTTCCATTGAGAAATCCATTTTTTCTAGTCAACTGTCTAATACTAGACTAGGAAATTTATGTTTAATAACAGGAAGGAAGCAAGGAATTTATTTTAAGTAAAACAATGATCTAGATTTTTTTTATGCATTGATACCTTATTTCTTCTTCCCTCTCTTCTTGTTCAAATTCATGACATAATCCTTGCAGCAATAATCCCTTTTCTTTTCCTACACTGGGACAATGCACATGTTAGCCCCAGTCAACAATGCACAATGTCAAAAGTCATTTACTAGCTACAACATTGGAACATTAGATAGATTCATCTTTTAAGTTCACAATTTAGCAAAATATTTTGTGTTTCATCTTAAAAAAATTGGGCATTGAGTGTTATGACAAGGGGTATCATCTTTAGTTGGATCTCAGTCAAACATAAACTTTATGATTGATTTGAAATATTCCCTCTCACAAATTTGAGTTCCTCGATGGAAGGACAAAAGTTCTCATAGCTTCATGTTCTGATAAATTTAATAGATGCATCCCTTCCATCTCAGCTTGTGATATATTTGGTTTTTCAATTTGACAAACAAGACAACGTATTTGAACATGAAGAAGAATCACATGTTTTATGGCTAGTAATAAATGAGAAACTACAAACAAAACAGACTGGTATATTTCTGTATTGATTTTGTAGAGGACAAATCTACCTCTAATTCGGTTGTCTTTGAGGGAAGAGAGGAATACAAAGCTGAATGAAAGGTAAGTTTGCTAGTTCAATGAGTTAAATTATAAAAAGAAACTATATATATATATATATATATATTTATAGTTTCTTTGAAGTAAAAATGCTTAAAAAGCATGATTGCACTTTCAGTCTCCTCTTTTACCCTCCATCCTCCTTTGATCTTGGAGGCCTTCACTTTTGAATCTCTATGTAGAATGTGTGAGTTTGTATGGTGGAGGGACTTACTGTCATATTTCCTTGGAGGTGGTTGAGATTCTTCATCCTTTTCCTCTTCTTCAATGAAGGTTGGAGGTCTTCTTTTGATCCCACTAGAGTTTTCAAATGCATAGAGGTTTTATTCTTAAAATCAGATGCTTTGCACAGGGGTAGAGTGTTCCAGTCTTATGCTCAAATTTTGACACTTTACACAACACTAGAGGTTCCAATTAGATTGGAACATATGCTTGTTAAATTCAACCATCCTGCAACATAACAGAATGGGGATGCAATCTTTCAGGATAAATTAGTAGTTGATAACAGAATGGGGCATGCAATCTTTCAGGACAAATTAGTGGTTGCAATGTTGAGTGTGTATTTCCTTTGGCCAGCCATGTTTTCCTTTGAACTTCCTTCTACCCTACATCCTATAGCAATCTTGTACTCACCACACCTTGAAAACAAATCTGTACAAGTTGAAGATTATTTCCAATCTATTCCAATGCTACCTCATTTAATCTATTGTATGGAGCTGGATTTATGAAGGAATGGAGTTACATTTAATCTATTGTATGGAGTTGCATTTATGAAGGAATGATTGAGAAGTTCCTTAAATGTCGATCCTTGTTCTTTTTTGTTGACCCCAACGTTGGGTTCCAATCTACAGGTGTAAACTAGACCTTCAGTTTAAATCAATCTGGAGTTTGTAAAACTTAGAGGCATATCCCAAATATAGGGATCAGTCCTAGACTTAGTCAAGAATCCAGTTGCTCATAAAATAAACCTAAAAGATGCTAGAATGCCGATGATGAGAAATGAAAAATCCTCCTTACAGAATCAACTTCGTTTGGTTTTCTAATCTACTCAGCAATTCGTTCATGAAACATTTTGTAAATAAAATCAAATAGAAACTTAGATTTTTAACAAGTGAATTACAATGCTCAATATGTTTACTGTTGGAAATAATCAACTACTTATTTCTTTTACAATAAAAATGATTCACAGTGTCTAGCTATTCTCAACAGTCTTGATATCAAGCTCTAGAAATGAAATTGAAACTACTCCTGCAACGTTTAACCATTCAATCCTGAATAAAACTCATAACCCTATACTATAATGGATTTTGTGCAGATATAATTTAACTCGAACTATAATGCATGAATTATTTATCGAAAAACAACTCTACTGAATACCTTTAATCGTACTAAGACACAGAAAAGAAAAGTATGTGTGCAGGTTCAGCAATGGGGGCCCTCCAATGCTCCACTCACACACACGCAAGAAAGATTCACAAGCTTTCAATACCCAGTCACTTCATTATCCAAGCAGAGTTCATACGCAGTGAAATTTCCAAAAATTCTCAGATTCTTAATTCAAAAATATATGTCTATTATCCAAGAGGTTTTCCTCTTTCAAAACAAATAGTTATATCCCTCGTTTCTGAAGTAAAACGCTATATCTATGGAAAATTAATAATGACATTGGAAATAAAAATCTCCCTATATTTGAAATCGCCCATCATCTCCAAGAAAATAGGCTAGATCGCTAGAAAATCGAACTGCCCTATTTTTATGCTAGATGACTGCACAGGTGGTCATCATTGACTAGCATTGACTCGCCAGCTGTGAGAAACATACCACAAATTTGTTAGAAGTTTAACCATCTTTGGATATCGAGGATCTTCTCCCACTCTTCAATTTGTGCCCAGCTGGCCTGCAAGTATCCAACCTGGGAGATATTAAGGGAAGTTAGCACATTCTGTAATTTTGAATAAAATCTTAATTTAAATGCCTTAAAAATATCATAATTCAACTTATTAAGAAGCAACGACATTTATACCTTTGACCAAAGTTTTTGTGGATAAAATTAAGGTTTTATGGATCGAGTATGAAGGTTTATGGAGAAAAATGGAAGGTATTTAGATGGCAAAATAGGTGAAAAATGGTGCCCAACATCTCCCCCAAGAGGGAGTTGTTGCATGTCCTTATGCACAAAAAGTATTTCCAAAAATTTGACCCAGCTTATATCCTGAACAAAATTTTGTTGCTGAAACTCTGCTTCTAATCCTCTGATGTACCTCCTATCTTAGATGATGCATCTGTAGAAGTTTGAGCTGCATAAAGAACTTTCAGTTTTTCATACTTGGTCTGGTAAATCTTCTTTTGTTTATGCCATTTATATGCATGCTTGGAGATTCGTGTCCTTTGAACTTTAAGCTTCCTGTTCTTTTCTTTTAACTTTTCATTCCTCAATTCTAATTCTCTTACTTCCATTTTCAACTTCTTAATCTTTTTACTAATTTTGGAAGTTTTCTTCTTTTCCATCTTCATTGAAGGCTGCTCAGAATTTGTATCCATCCCCAGTTCTTCATTCTCTTGCACTGAATCTCCTTTCTTTTCGTTTTCTATAGTTTGTTGCTCCAAGAAAGGAGAAGCTTGATCATCTGAAATTTCCTGTCCTGGATATTTTTTCTCTTCTTTTTCTTGTTGATCAAAGAAAAGATTAATTTGTTTAGTCTGCTTTATCACTTCATCTGAAATCTTTTCAGTTTCTTGGGTATTTTTTTCTTCATGGACTTGCCCTATCTCACCTGTTGGACCTTCTTCTTGACTTTCCAAGGATTGTATGTATTCATACTGTTTTTGCTGGCTTTCATCATCCTCTTCTAGTGCCGACTTATTTCGAGCTTGCTGATGTTTCCTTGGCTTCTTCTCATGAGTTGTGAAGATTTGATCTTTCTTTTGGAACTTTCTTTCTTCTTTCATCATGCTCCTGGTTCTTATTCTTCTCTGAGGCTGTTTTGGGCTTGTTGCCTCAGAGTTATCTTCATCATCTGTGATCATCAACACATTTTCTTTCTTTTTCCCTTTAAGCAGTTTTGAGCTTGTTGCTTCAGGGTTCTGTTCTTCATCCTTGGGGTATGTTATCATCAACAATTTGTCTTCTTTCAAGATTTCTTCAGGCAGCTCTTCTAGCTCTTCAAATTGATTATGAATTATAAATTCTTGCCATGTCAACTTTTGCTTATGTAAGTCATATGTGATGATTATTTTGATGAGCCCGCAATGGAAAAGGCTTGTTAGCTTGTCTTTTTCATGCTTTTGAACATCCTTAGCCATCTTGGAAAGGCTTTGTAATAAAAAATGGGGCATGTTAATCTCACAATCACCGCTCAGGTGCTGCAACATCTTGATGTGATAAAGGTATATAATGCTAAATCTCCCTTCACATGTGATGAATATTTGGATGATATATACTATTTCATCCCAGGGATGAACCAACCAACTCCTTGGTACTCCCTTCTTTCATTCCACTGAACTTGCCCTTGACCTACATAGAAAAGGTGTCCACACCTTCTCCTTGAATTGTTTTGTTTTAAAGAATCTCTTCCCCTACTGTGGTAAGCCAATAATCTATGCCAAAATATCTTCAGACAGTCTGAAATTCAAATTTCCTACTGTAGCCCTCTCTCCATCGAATGAGCCAGCAAAGGCTAGGCTAACATTATCATTGTTCCCATCAAACTTTTCAAAAAAAGAAACCCACTGCTTCCTCTCAAAAATTTCCATACATTTCTCATGAATAATAGTGGGATCGAATTTCTCTAGTTCCAACCTAAATACCATTTTGCAATTTTAACTGGAAAATAAATATGAATCTGAAAACCCTAGCTTTGCAATTGGTTCTGTAAATGTTTTCCTATTTCAAAACGGTCCTCTGAAACTTGGATTGCTATTGATCTAGAAAATTCTTATGGCGAAAGTTCGAGTTTTACCTTTCCTCAGGCGTTTTTACTTCAAGATTTTTCCTGTGCGTATGCATCCTTCAGAAAATAGTGCCCACACCCTTCCTCTGTGATACACGCCTTCTTTTCCCTCACTGTGAAGTATTATCCCTGTACGCTTTTGCAATGTACAGTAATCGGGTCTGCAGGTGGAAGAGTGACGCTTGGAAAATTATCAAAGCAGAATGACTACTCTGATATACAATCCTAGTGTTATAAAACTTGGCAGTGCGATTTTCTATGCACATGAATATTTTCGTGGGAGCATACAACTATGATTCCCAGAGCATACAACTATGATTCCCACGTCTTTTGTAATAATTATCTGAACAGGCCAGTAGATTCATTGCTAACCTGCCACTTAACCAATGTTCTATGATCCGTCTTATATATTCCATATATGTTTTTTTAACTTAATGAATAATGCACTAGTATCTTTGTCCTAGAGTATATAATATGAAAACATAAAAACATTTGAATTCCATTGTTTTCCTGAAAGTAAAAAAAACATTTTTCTTCCTATAGAATGCAGTTTAGGTTTTGATCAATTGAAAATTTGCTTCTGAGATTGATTCTGACCACCATTTTGACACCTAGGGTAGGATAATGAGAAGTGAATCGGATGCTAGCATGGATTGTGAAGGTGATAGAGTAGATAGTCAAGCTTATGAGGATAGGTAGATATGTCATTACTTAAAAACAAAGAACCATGCAACTTTTAAAGCATAAAAATTAAAATCCTTACAGACTTTGCTTGATATCCCTTTGTGTTGTTCTTTCCATTTTATGTGGCTTGTCTGCTTGCCTATTGAGAAGAAAATTTAATATTTGTTACATGTCCTTCTAATGTCTTCTCTTTAAAAAAAAAAAAAATGTCTGCCATCTCAGGTCCCTGTGTGAAAATTTCAATAGAAATGTACTTCTTTTCAGGTCCCTTCTGCTGTCTTTTGATGCAATGTCTCAGATTCCTTCTACAAGATTGGAAGTTAGTTCCATTTGCTAAGATTGAGATCTGTGAAATAAAGCTTCATGCCGGAATGAAATTCTAGCATTTGAAGAAGGCTTGGAGGGTTTTAAAAAAATAGAAAGCATGAAATGCTTATCCCCCCAAGTATATTTATGTACTTGTCCTCAAGTCAAACAAAAAGTTTTATTTTACTAATAGCCATCAAAGAATTGATTCTGAAAAGTAAAAATGTTTTTGTGAATTTTCAATGGCCAAGTAAACTTGGTTTTTCAAGGAAAATTCGAGTTTATGATGTGCTAGTTGCCTGGTTTTCACAACTAAACACCCTCTTTTGTTTTTTTTGTTTTGTTTTTCATTTTTTTTGTTTTTTTTTTTTCCTTTTTTTTTCTTTGAATCAGAAAATGGCTAAGAAGGAAGTGAAGGAGAAACACCAATGTGTTTATCCAGCACTTCCATCTCCCTTTGCTGTGAAATATGCTATATGAAATCTTCTTTGCTGATAGGCTTGGTGTAGAGTTTTAGCCGATGGCCATTCACCACAAATGTATGTGCTTCATCATCGACTGTTTGGAGTTTGACTGAGCCATTGTCATATACCTCTGCAATCGCATATGGACCAAGCCAATGAGTTGTAAACTTGGCTTTGAAGTCTTTGAACTTTGAATCAAACAATAAGGCCCAATCACCGATGTGAAATTGTTTCTTTTTGATAAACTTGTCATGCCATTGGGATCTCTATTGCTGTACCAAAATATTGTGTTCTACTGCTTGCTGTCGCATCTCATCTAATTGATTCAATTGTAGTATCCTTTCTTGCTGTGCTTCAGAAATATTCATCCCCAAATCCGCTGCTAACTTAAAGGTATGAATTTGAAATTCTATTGGCAACAGGACCTACTTACCATAAACTAATTGATAGGGTGAAAAACCAGTACTGTTTTTCCAAGTGATTCGATATGCCCATAAAGCTTTAGTAAGCTTAGCTGACCAATCCTTTCTATGCATCTAAACATTTTTGGTAATGATTCCTTCCAAAGTTTTGTTTGTAGACTCCACTTAGCCATTGGCTTGTGGATGGTAAGGCGTAGATGTTCTATGTTTAATTTTGTATTTTGTTGCTATCTCCTACACCAGTTTAGAAGTAAACTGTGCACCCTGATCGGTGACAATCTCTTTAGGAACCCCAAATCTGACAAATATCTCTTCAAAAATAAAGTTTACCACTGTTTGTTCCGTGGCTCTTGGTAATGGTTTGGCTTCTACCCACTTTGTAACATAGTCAGTACATACTAAAATGTACTTCTTTCCTTGTGATGGTGGATTGATTGGACCAATGAAGTCAAGAGCCCATTTTTCAAATGGTTTTATGAGGATTTGTGGCTGGAGTGGCATTTCATCAGATCGTACTGGCCATCCCATCCGCTGACAAGTATCACAGCTCCTAACATACTTCTTAGAATCCTTGAAAATGGAAGGCCAGTAATACCCCAAATTGAGTATCTTGTATGCTGTTCTTTTCTCTGCAAAATAGCCACCACACGGTTCATCATGACATGCTTTCAAAATATCTAAAACTTCATCTTGTCGTACACATCTCCTAATAATTAGATCATATCCTATGTAAAAGAGATCGCCATTGACCCATATGTGTCTAGCACTTTGTTTAATAATCTTTTCTTTTCTTTGGATGACATAGATGGAGGTAGCTATCCTGATGATAAATAGTTGGCGATATCAGCATACCAAGGAGTGATAACAAAAATTGCAAACAAGTGCTCATTAGGGAAACTATCTAAAACATGAACAACCTCATCGGAATTGTGTAAGCGAGACAGGAAATCTACCACTTGATTTTCGTGTCTAGTCCGATCTAAAACAGTGATATGGAACTCCTGCATTAATAGTAACCATCTGGTTATCCGACCATTAGTAATAGATTTATTCATTAAATATCGTAAAGTGGAATGATCTATGTGGACAAAAATTTCGTATCCAGTAATGTAATGACGGAATTTGTTCACAGCATGAACTACTGCCAACATCTCCTTTTTAGTTACTGTATAATTCAATTCTGCAGGTGTTAGATTTTTGTTGATAAAATAAATAGCATAAGTCATGGTCTTCTCTTTTTGTCCCAAAGAGGCCCCTATTGCAGTATCAGATGCATCAGTTGAAATATGGACGGGAAGTGTCCAATTTGGTCCCCTTAGAATGGGAGCAGTTGAGAGCTTCTCTTTAAGTGTCTGAAATCCAGATTGACAGTTAGTATCCCATTTGAAATGGACATCCTTTGAAAGTAATTTAAACAATGGCAGAGCTATCTTACTAAAATTTTCAATAAATCTACGATAATAGCCTGCATACCCTAGAATGCTTCTCACATTTGTTTGAGTGGTTGGTTCAGATATATTTACAATAATGTGAATTTTTGCAGGATCTACTTTTATTCTAGATGAATAAATGTGATGTCCTAAAACTATCCCTTCAGTCATCATCATAAAACACTTTTCATTGCTAAGGGAAAGATTTGATTCAAATCACCTTTTTAAAATTTTCTCCAAGTTTGATATGGAATCTTCGAAGACATTTCCATGCACCGAAAAATCGTTGATATAAACCTCAACACAGTCATGAATTAGATCTGCAAAAATGGCAAATACTACTCTCTGAAAGGTAGCTAGGGTGTTACATAAACCAAAAGGTAAAACCTTGTAGGCATATGTACCCCAGGGACATGTAAAAGTAGTTTTGTCCTGGTCTTCTTTTGCAATGCTAATTTGATTATACCCACTGAAACCATCTAGAAATGAAAAATAGTTCTTCCCAGCTAGGGCATTGAGCACTTGATCAATAAATGGCAATGAGAAATAATCTTTTAGTGTTGCCTTGTTTAACTCTTTATAATCTACATATATCCGCCATTTGCCATTTTTATTAAAAACAAAAACTAAGGGAGAAATCCAGTGGCTGTCAGAGATAGAGTAGATAAATCCTACCTTTAATAACTTCTGTAGTTCTTCCTTAACTATTTCTTTTAGTATGGAGTTCATTCTACGTTGAGGTTGTCTGAGAGGTCTGATTTTATCATCTGTGTAAATGTGGTGAGTGCATGTTTCATGATGAATGCCTGGCATGTCAATGTATTCCCAAGCAAATGCATGAGAATATTTATTTAATAAGGCAATCAACTGTTCTTCCTGTGATGTGGTGAGATGTGCACTGATATTCAAGTGTTTTCCTGGACTAATTTCAACTATTTTGCTTTGGACATCAGTGATCAAATGAACATTAAAAATATCATGAAGTGCTAATGCTAAAGAATGTACTATGCAATTTTCCTGAAAGTTCTATCCCAAAACCTGATCTATGATAGTATACTGCATGTCTCTTAATTCCTCAGAAATATCAGGTTCAACAATGAAGTAATCTAGCAAATCCTCGTTGTTTTCTTCTTGAAAATCAAAGAACTGATTGATACTTAGGATAGGTTGAATGATTTCTTCTTCCTGTTCTTTGGTTTCATTAATCCATGATAACTGATCTAATATAGAAGGTCGTTGGGCAGAAGGATAAAGTGTGATTTGTTTTCTCTCTGTCCCATGTGAAATGAGCATGCTTCCTGACCTACACCCTATAAAAGCATCAGCTGTTTCCAACCAGGGTCGACCAAGAATCAATGGATTCCATCCTAAATTAGACTTTGGTTGCAGCACTATGAAATCTACAGGATACTCCCAGGAATCTAAAGAAATGATGATATCTTCTAAGATCCCTTAAGGTGTGATTTTAGACCTGTCAACTAGTTCTAAAACTGTAGTGGTTGGTCTGAGATTTTTCAAGTGTAGATATTCCATTGTTTCTAGTGTCATGACATTGATAGCAGCACCTAAGTCAATTAGTGTTTTTGGAATTGAAAAATTGTTGACAGTTATTGTGACCATTGGGATTCCTCGATCAATGTATTTTTCAATAAAAACAATGTTAGACATTAGTCCTACTAATTTGCCTGCCACATGAGTTGTTGGTGGATCCTTTCTTCTCTTATTGAGACATAATTCCCTAACTGCTTTCGTATAGATTGGAATATCCTTTATAGCCTGCAGTATGGGAATTTTGACACATAACCTCTCTGGAAAGGGAGGTATGTGAGGTACTAATGTTTTCCCTTTTTTACTTTAATTTTCTTACTGTGGCGTTTCTATATTTGATTTTTTTGAAGTTTTCTCATTTTCTGTTTGTTCTTCTAAAATAGCAGGAGATTCTTTTTGTAAAGTTTTTCTAGATCTTAAGTTGATATTTTGAAGTGGGAGGATTGAGTAGGGGAGTGCCATTCCTTCATCAACATTGTACATGGGTTTATCCATTTTAATTTTTGGATTTGGTATTGGCTAGGTTGGCAATTTTGTTGGCTAAGTGGAGGCTGGTTGGATGGCAATTGAAGCTGTTGAGGTTGTTGGCCTAGTTGGGGAGCAAGATTGGGTTGTTGGAAAAATGGGGTTTGATTCTGCTGGTATTGGGGATATGCAAAAGGTTGTTGATAAGGCTGTGGGTAGGCCTGTTGGTATGTCTGGTTACATGAGTATACCCTCACCAGTTTGAAATAGGTTGGGCTTATTGTTGTTGTTGAGGAGACCAAGTTTGCCAAGGCATGGGTGCACTCCATGAATTTTGAACAAGAGTTTGATAAGTTGAATGAAACTGTTGCATAGGATCTTGAGACATACCTGAAAATCGTGGCTACCAAGGTCTTCGTTGTCCCATAAAATAGAGAGGCTCCATGCTTTGATTCTCCTCCATTCGGGCTGCCTACAATTCTTTCAATCTGGGGCAATGATCAGTTTTATGATTTTCAGTACATAAACCACAAATTTGAATAGTATTTAGAGGGCATTCTCTTAATGGATGTTTCTTTCTACATTTAGGGCAGAAAATAGACAGGGCTTGATCTTGTTGGTCTTGTTGTTCTTGTCTTTTCTTGGTTTTTGATGTTTCGACCTGTGTTCCCAAGGTACTCAATAAATCAGTCTTAAAATCTTCTAACAAGTTGCCAAGTTCAGCTCTGGATATGCCACTGGTTGCAGATTTTGTTACTTTGGAAGTTGCATCCCTATTTCCATTTCTAGATTTTCCTCTAGAATACTTTTGACATAAGTTTGTAATCTCTTTGAATGGTAGATAGGAGATGTCACCTTTTCCCATAACATTCAAAATATCCAGATATTCCTCTTTTATTTTTTTCAAAAAGATTGCACGAGTGATCTCAGATGTCAAAGAATTGTATTTAGACTTTTGCAAGTTATATGAGAATCTTTCAAGATACTCTTCCAAGCTCTCATCCTCCTGTTGAAACATTCTAAAAATATCATCTTTTGAATCTTTTGATCTACAGTAAGCTTGGTATTTCCTAAGAAAATTTTTTCTCATATCATCCCAACTGGTTATTGAATGCTCTCCTAGCCCCATGAAACATTTCAATGCAACATCCTTAAGGGTAGCATGGAAGAGACGAAGTTTGTGGGTGTCATCAGTATACACATAAGTACAACACAAGATATCAAATTCAAATAAGAAAGAGTCTGGGTCTTCAGAAGTCATGCCATAGAAATTTGGTAGAACAGATGGTGGAATGTTTTTCATCCTTACCTCTTCTCCTAGGATGATGCTAGTGTCCAAGATGGGAAATTTAAAAGTGGCTTCCTGATATTCTTCTGCTCTTTCATCCCTTTCATACCTTCTCTCTTCTTCCCTTCTCTCTTGTCTTAGTTTATTTTCAATTTCTAACCTTCTCTCATACTCCCTTTGTTGTTCTGCAGTTGGCCCTTTTAATGTTTCTCCTTCAACCATTTATCTTTGTTTATTTTCAATCTCCATCCTACGTTCATATTCCCTACGTTGATCGAAAATGTGTCCTCCTTTCTTAGATGTTTCCTCTTCACTCATTTCAAAAGTGTCAACAGTTGTAATTAATCCTTTTTGACCAGTTAAAGAAGTTCCTGTTACTTCCATTTTGGGGGGGGTTTTGATAAATCTTCCTTTTTCGTCTATTTGTCTTGACATAAAACTAAAACCTACTCTGTGTTTTTGAATTTTTTTTTTTTGAATAAGAGAACTAAGTTTCTTAAGTCTGCTTCTAGAATGATTCCCCGGCAACAGGGCCAAAATGTTGGGTTCCTATCTACAGGTGTAAACTAGACCTTCAGTTTAAATCAATCTGAAGTTTGTAAAACTTAGAGGCATATCCCAAATATAGGGATCAGTCCTAGACTTAGTCAAGAATCCAGTTGCTCATAAAATAAACCTAAAAGATGCTAGAATGTTGATGATGAGAAATGCAAAATCCTCCTTACAGAATCAACTTCGTTTGGTTTTCTAATCTACTCAGCAATTCGTTCATGAATGTTAAGATCCTAATGGAAGGCCTTCACTAATACCTCGAGGTTTTGGTGTAACGGTTCGTATCATTTGGCATCAGAGCCTCCACCCAGGTTCAAGTCACAGAGTGGGTGGCAACGTCAGCATTGCAGTGTTCGCCCGAGGCTCGTACGGCGCAAAGGGGACACCACTGTACGGGTGCACATCCAGCCCAGAGTCTAGACTGCGTAGCGTGGTGGGATGTTAAGATCCTAATGGACGAATTTCACTAACACCTCGAGGTTTTGGTGTAACGGTTCGTATCAATGAAACATTCTGTAACTAAAATCAAATAGAAACTTAGATTTTTAACAAGTGAATTACAATGCTCAATATGTTTACTGTTGGAAATAATCAACTACTTATTTCTTTTACAAGAAAAATGATTCACAGTGTCCAGCTATTCTCAACAGTCTTGATATCAAGCACTAGAAATGAAATCGAAACTACTCCTGCAACGTTTAACCATTCAATCCCGAATAAAACTCATAACCCTATGCTATAATGGATTTTGTGCAGATATAATTTAACTCGAACTATAATGCATGAATTATTTATCGAAAAACAACTCTACTGAATACCTTTAATCGTACTAAGACGCAGAAAAGAGAAGTATGTGTGCAGGTTTAGCAATGGGGGCCCTCCAATGCTCCACTCACACACACGCAAGAAAGATTCACAAGCTTTCAATACCCAGTCACTTCATTATCCAAGCACAGTTCATACGTAGTGAAATTTCCAGAAATTCTCAGATTCTTAATTCAAAAATATATGTCTATTATCCAAGAGGTTTTCCTCTTTCAAAACAAATAGTTATATCCCTCGTTTCTAAACTGAAACACTATATCTATGGAAAATTAATAATGACATCGGAAATAACAATCTCCCTATATTTGAAATCGCCCATCATCTCCAAGAAAATAGGCTAGATCGCTAGAAAATCGAACTACCCTGTTTTTATGCTAGATGACTGCACATGTGGTCATCATTGACCAACATTGACTCGCCACCTATGAGAAACATACCACAAGTTTGTTAGAAGTTTAACCATCCTTGGATATCGAGGATCTTCTCCCACTCTTCAGTTTGTGCCCAGCTGGCCTGCAAGTATCCAACCTAGGAAAAATTACGGGAAGTTAGCACATTCTGTAATTTTGAATAAAATCTTAATTTAAATGCCTTAAAAATCTCCTAATTCAACTTATTAAGAAGCAACGACATTTATACCTTTGACCAAAGTTTTGTGGATAAAATTAAGGTTTTATGGATCGAGTATGAAGGTTTATGGAGAAAACTGGAGGGTATTTAGATGGAAAAATAGGTGAAAACTGGTGCCCAACACCCAACACTTAACTATAGTTTATCTAGTTTACTTGATACTGCTTTGTTTTCCATAAAATAGGCAAATTGATTGGTGGATTTTATGATATGGTTACAACTGAGTGCATCGAGGTTTATCTAAATTTTTTCCTAGGAGCACTACTTCGTTCTATAAAATGTTTTAACTTCAAATCAACAAAAAGCATGTATGAGTCAATACAAAAAATTCTACTTGTCATTGGATAGAAATTTAGGAGAGAATTTAAAAACAACCAACCTTGGTAGAAGGATCATTAAAGGATCTAAATACTAAACACTAAGTACATTAAAAACAAACTAAATATCAAAACTGAAGATAGAGGATCTAAAGACCAGAGCCTAAGTATTGGCAAAAACTAGATATTAAACAAAGGATTGTAGGATCTAAACACTATAATCTAGTGTTGACAAAAAGAATACAAAATCAACTTCTACATTCTCCCCCATATGTAGATTCACGTAGGGAGACCATAACCAATCTTAATAGATGGATTACAAGAGCTAACAACCATAGCCTAGTACACAAAAAACATATGTTACAACAATTTACATTTTCCCCCATCCATAGATACTAGATATAAACAGCCTAGGTTTTGGCAGCACATTTGTAGGAGAAAAAAAGGCAATCAAGTTAAACTCAATAACAGAGTTCAAACACTTTGACAATTTGTAATTTTTATCATTTTACTAAACAAAAGCTGGAAAAATATACTCATAATAGGCATTGAAACATTAATAATCAAAACATGATAAAGCATATTCCAGAGGCAATACTGGGTCAGATTTAAGTTTTAACTCAATACGACTTGTTGCAAAAATCCAATATTGAGGCATATGAAACACACTAGACACTGACAAAACACAATACTTCTATTTTTTTTTCAGTTTGGTGTGCCAAGTTAAATCCCTTTTTTAAATTGGAAGAAAGGGGTAAGTATTCAACGTTGCAAAGCTCCAGTCATCCCACCCAACCAGTACACCTATAAAAGAGAAAAAAAGTGCTCAAATAAGTACGATATTGCAAGTACACTAACACGGAGCCCATTCAGTCAATGTGTACTGTAAGGCATAACTGTGGATAGAATACAAAAACTGATTGGAATTACAACCCATTCTAGCCACAGAGTCTACAAGAGTATAAAATAAAATAAAACCCACATTGATTACTGTCGCTGCTATAGATTGTGTCCTTAAAATAACATTAGACATTCCAAATATGATGACCAGTCTAATATGTTAGATCTTCTAGATGGGTGAAAAGAGAAAGCAATGCACTGTAGGATACCTAACGAGTTTTGATTTTCTGTATTTTTTGTACTTTATTTTCCTCACCACATCTGGATCTTTGCTTTTCAAAAATCTTGTGGATCCAGATCTGTATCCATGTCCTATTAACTTAACATTTATGAGACATACCTATACTCGAATATTGCTACTATGTTATAGACTACAAGACATCATTTCACTCCATGGTTATAGTGAGTAGAAGGAGTTTATAATAAATTGCTTAACATTATACAAGACGACAAAGAAATTTTGAATGGAAAATCTTTAAATCAAATTTTGAGATGATAAACATGCACATGAAAATAAGGACCGTTGAACTCAACAAGGAAAAAATTGAATATCATGAAATTGGACAAAAATGCATAACACAGTTTATTTTATAACAAGTATGAACTACAAGAGTTCTAACGTCCACTAAGAGGCTTCTGAGCGACTACAACTAAGAGGTTGACATCACCAAAACAAAAGCTTGTGCATTCATATTCAAGCTATATGTGCAATATATTTCTCCTAGCTGTGTAAATATGTTATATATATTAAAGTATAACTTCAACAATATGTAGTAATTAAATAGCATCAATCACATGCAAATATTCTCTAGCCAGAACATGATAGTAGAAAGTAGAAAGCTACATCTAGCTATATTGACCAGCTATATTGACCAATTAAGTGAGTTGGGATTTCTCTGAAAGGCTTTTTAATTTTTATTGGCTATGCCTAATTGTGTGACACAAAAATTACAGTGGGTAAGTCAGGAAATATTAGCAAAATAAGCTTAAGCTCCTACTATGACCCAGGACATCCAGATCCAACCCACTTGAAGTCATCTAACCTGCAGAGAAGAAAATAGTTACATAATACAACTTTCGATATCAATCACATGAAATCAGTGCGTCAATGTTAGGTGCAAATAGAAAGCTATTGGAAACATAGGTTTTTTTTTTAATTAAATTTGAATTTCTATGAAATTTATCTGACATGGAATCCTATGCCCAACCCTTGAAACCAAAAGCCAAAATATTTGTGAAAGAAGAAAACAATAATTAAAGCCATAAATGATTTCACATTTTGAGTTGTCAAAAGGCCTCCATAATGATTCTTACATCTAACCTTTCTGAAAAGTGACGGAAACCAGTCAGAATAGAAGACCAACATCTATATTGTGGATAGCAAATTATTGTTCAACACACACCTTTTCAGTATTCACAATTTGTTTCCATTCAATGATTCCACCTTATTGATATAAATAACAGTCAATATCATGGACTTCTGGCACATCACTCTTTTTCCAGCAGCAGCTTAATATAGATAAATCTACTAGCAACGATCATCCATTTCAACGTGTGAACAACCATCGAGCAAGCACTAGGTACAATTCAGGAAACATATTTCATACATGATGCCATCTAGAGCTTGGCTATAAACTGTTTAAATATATCTTATCAGGCTATCACCAGGCTATCACCAGTATAGATACATCTTAACTCTAAATTTATTAGGTACTGAGATAAAAAAGAAATCGAAGCATAAACCTTAGTGCTTAAAAAAAATCAGGGTGAAGATAAATCTATGGTGGCTAATTTTATTATTATATATTTCATTATTATTATAATTTGCCTTATTTTAATTATTCATTTTTATGAATCTGAATATTTTTTCAATATTGTTTATTAGCTGTACAAACATGACACATCTATGCCTTGTGCCTTGTGGAGTGCACCGGGGCCACTTACTGATATTTATGCCTTGTGGAGTGCAACGATCGAACCTACGGAAGGGTCCATATGGTTATTTTTGTATATGAGGATTGAGCTAAGCGGAATCTAACAACTGCCCTGATTAAACCAGAAGAAATTTTTTGCAAGACCATGGATGACACCTAGGATTTCCAGACTCTCAATCAAACCCACTGTCAAAATTGACTTTGAATTGTTTCTCCCTGGACCATGAGCCATTCTGAAAGGAGCATATGATCGCCGCATTAATTCTGTATGCAGCACTCTACATTCAGTTAGCTTTCCCCATTATAGATCGGCGTTCGACCATTTTACCTTTCAATTCGCTTTCCCCATTACTCCTTTCTGTCTGCCACTGAATTTTCCTAACTATGTTAATTTAATATAATGATATAAATTCTTTTAAAAGGCAATATAACTTTTTTTCATTTTTCGTTATTAATATTATTAATTATTAATATTTTTAAATTACTTTCAAAATATTAAAAATTTAAATTTAAATCAATATTTGTTTTAAGGATAAAAGTTCTTTATTTTAAATAAAGATACTCACAACAAAAATGTAAACCCACAAAAACTTTGCAATTTTAACTTATGTAATTTTGTATCTATATATTTTATAATAAATTAATTAATTTTTTTTGTAAAATTAATCATTAATCACACGATCTAGGTTCCCATGAGAACCTAACCTAAGGTGGAAGGTTAGTAATTTGATTTTCTCTTTGTCATAGCGTTATAGCATAAATTTGGTTTTCTTTTGCTTTTCTTCGAACTAAATTGATTTGATTTCTCGGAAAAATAGTTATATTCCATTTTGACTTTTGAAATTTTAAAATTATTAGAACAAGGCTATGATTGTGTTTTTCATCAATCATTTTCAAGCGTGGTATGTGACATAGGAAAGGACATTTTGCTTCTCTTGACTTTCAAGAAACTTCGATTTGTCTTAAGTTGGTTAATGTATTAAAGATGATTTTGTTCTTCGTCAAAATAACTCTGAAGCGTGAGTGGCAAGGAAAAGGGTATTTTCGTTTTATGGGTCTCCAAGGAACTTTGGGCAACTAAAAACTTCTGAGGGCTGCGGAATAAATATTTTGTAACACCCCCAGTTTGACCCATGTGCCGATGTATTTGATTGAATCATGTAAATGTTGTAAATGTACTAGCATGGATTCCTAATGTGAAGCTCAAGGCCAAGCTCAAACTTGAGGCGAACTTCATAAATTTCCAAAATCAAGTGTGAGGAGAACCATGATGAATTGATGCATATGTATAATTAATGGAGGCTGGGAAATTGACAATTTTTAGCTAACATCACGATGACGCAAAATACATTAACTTGTCGAAACTTTAATAGACTGCCGAGAGGTTCAAACGATGATGGTTTTGTTCAAACAAAATATGAACGTGACCAGTATGACTAGCCAAACATAATGACACCAAATTCTCAACATGACAATGCCGAGAGGAAAAGACAACAAATATCCAAGACTCAACCTAACCACACTATATCGATGATGCACATGATGCAACTTGGTAGATCTGTCAAGGGGATAATATGAAAGCAAATATGGTGAAATAAGATATATCCAATACTCGACTCAACCACACTATGATGATGCACATGATGCCGACTTGGCATATTTGTTGAAGGGATAATACAAAAGCAAAAATGACGAAATAAGATATGGACATGATAAGCACATCAAACTGAATGTGACATTACAAATGAAATGATATTGCAAAAAAATTCAGTAGGTTCTCTGATGGAATGATCATGTTTCGACACTAGCTCGTGTCTTTGAATCCATATACAATGTTACAAATTTACTAAATTTTAACACTGCAGATGGATTCAGAGACCTCCTTTAGGGGATCTCTGAATCCATCTGTAGTGTTAAAAATTAGTAAATTGTACAAATTCATTGTCAAAATTGTAATTTTCCATTGTCGGAGTATCACAACTAAAAATGACCAAATAAATGACCAATTTTTATGTGGTCATGTTTAGTTTAGTTCTTATCTCAAGACCAAATTGGTCATTTTTAGTTTAGTTCTTATCCCGTGACCAAATTGGTCATTTATCTTGGTCATTTTTAGTTAGCTCACTTAAAATTTCTCAATTTTGGTCATTTATCCCTTGAAAAAATTGTGGTGACCAATTTTTTTTGTCACCTGGTCACTTATCTCTCATTTTGTACTAGTGAATGGATCTAAAACGACGTTTGGAAGGGATCCGAAACAGCTGGATTTGAAACGGCTCGAAATGGATCTAAAACGACAGGATCTGAAACGAATTTCCGAATGGATCTGAAACGACTCGGAATTGATCTGCAACAACTCTAGAAAGAGGTAATCTGTGATTTATCAGCTGGCAATAGATATGGACCCCAGGTATGTTCGGATTCCTAACGGTGCATGGGATTCACTCAGCCACCAATGTTGTCTGATGGATTGTGTATTGGGGCAGTACCCCTCACTCCACGGCTCAAGAAAAACTAATAACCTCTTTGCTACAAACACCAGCTCTTGGTTTACCTCACGGGTGGGAAGTAGTCAATCAGGTAGGGTTCGTTTCCCTTTTCGCTGGCAGGTCCTCTCAATGGGCCAGCTACTTTGGGGTTCCTGTGGTAGTCCTCAAAATGATTTTTAGGGCTTATGCCCAAGTACTTCCCACATTTAAACGGATAGGGATTATTCCCGAATCCGAACCTCCAACAGATGCAAAAAAAAAATTGGCAGAAATTCTACCCAACGAGCCCAGGAAAGTGCTCTGATACCATACGTGAAGAACCTGCAACAATTAATTCATAAAATGCATGATATATTAGATCACAAAATATTTTTATTGATCTCGGGCCACTTTGAGGGGGGGAAATCCTTTGAGCAATCTCAATACAAATAACTTCATGGTGTCTTCATTGGCCTCAACGCAAACTTATATACTAAGTCTAGGCACCAATAGTATGGGTCAATACCATGGAACATATATTACTACGGGATGACTTACAAAGCATATGCGTCCAATACTATGGGCTAATACAAACTATGGATCAACAAACACTACGATACAACTTACAAATAATATGCATCTAGCAACAATATACTAACAAAGTAAAGAAAATGGATGACATGGGTTCCTAACATGCATGTATGCCATTCTATTTGTGTGAATTATGTTCCATTCCTTGTCTTCATGGAGCATGCTTATGTCAAGTAGAAAACCCCTTGATATTAATTTTGAATTGTCATTTGAGGAATTGGGATAAGTATGGTAAATGTGTAGGACATTCCATCCTAGACTTGGAGAAGAAAAGGAACCCCTGTGGATCAGATGAAGGAGGGAAGACTTAGCAGAAATGGAGCCGAGGTTATGGCAGAAGGAAAAAGGAACATAGGGGAGATTATGGCCATATTTTCACTCAAGAAAGGGAAAGGTTGGAGTGCTCAGATGGGGTGGGGATTACACCATTGGATAGAGATCTCCAATAGATTTCCAACGGTACCGGCCTTGTCCAATTTGGACCAAGGACGAGGGAATTATGACCCTCAAAATTTTTCCCTAGAAGCTTGCTGGAATAGGGGTATGTGGTCTTGGCATTTCCAAATCTGTAATGCAGATTGTGGATTGCGGATGTCAGAAGGCCGAATTCCATAAGAATGTTGTACTGGATTTCTTCATTTCCGCATCTACAATGCAGAATGCGGAATGTGGGTTGCGGGAGATAACTTTTCCTGTAATGGATATTTGGACTTCTGCATTTCCGCATCCACAATGCGAAATGCAGAATGCGGATTGCGGGAGGTAACTTTTCCTAGAATGGATATTTGGAATTCTTGCATTTCCGCATCCGCAATGTAGAATGCGGCTTGTGGTTTGATGAGTGAGATATTTTCATAGCTATGAATTGGGATTCCACTTTTCTGAATTCCGCAATCCGGATTGCGGAAGTCAGAAAAAAGGGATTTCTACAGAAGGATAATTTGGAAATCCAACATCCAAATCCGACTACGGATTGCCGATTGGATGGCATTGCTGATTGTGGATGGATGGCCATTGTGGATTTGTGTAAAATGGAGAGTTTAAGGAGAAAAAAATAATGGATCAGGTGGTCTCCCATCACCTCTGAATCTAAATGGAGGGGTTGGGGATGTTACACCTATTATAGAGATGAATTTAATTTGAATGACCCTTTTGCTTGCTATCTAATTTTGATGGGGACTTCATCAAATGGATGTAAAAATATATTTTCTTCATGGAGACTTGTCTAAAGAAAAACATGTGGATAAACCTCCTTGTTTTGTGATAGATTCCTCTCTTCTTTTTCAATTGATGAAATATTTGTATGGTTTGAAACAAGCCCCACCTGATTTGTATGAGAATATTTGATCCGGATTTTATGAGCAGAACGAAATGAATACAGATTATTATCAGATGCTTAACACAAAATAACAGAGATACAGTAAAACTGGTTTTCTAATCAATAAGGAAATAAGCTAGAACTATAAAATGCAGCGAAAAAAAAGCTTGCTGGAATGGTGGCGGCTTATCTCTGAGAAGAGATGTGACGGCTGCGCTCATTTTGCAAGAAGATGGTTACAATGAGGCTCTCAAGGCCTTTTACAATAAACAGGAATGCCAAAAACCCTAGACATCCAAAAACCTAACCCTAGGAGATGAAGCGCCAAAAGTCATGTGGGCCCCGTTTGGGTAAGTTAGTACATCAACTTTCCGGGGTCGTAACTTTTGCATACGATCTCTGTTTGGGGCGCTCGGTAGCCCGTTGGAAAGGTCTATCCGAGATTTACAACTTTCAATCTCCAGCAACCATTTGGCCACCCAAATTTCCAAAAAAGGTCGTTTAGGGCCTCAAAATGGCCCCGAAAGTTCAGGACCCGAAAAACTGCTAAAAATAGTACAATACCAAAGTTGCCATAAAACTGTTTTGAGCCAGTTGGAAAGGTGGGTGGCCACCAATATCCACCTGGATCAATAATCCCTCCTTAGGAAGCAATGGTCTCCATTGCATTGAGTTCCCCCATCAGATGAGGAAATTTCTGTTGAATTTGGCCTCGGGTGAGCCACTTGCCTTGGTGCAGGAGCTGCCCTGCTTTGACAACTCGATAAAGTTGGATCCTTTGATGTCGAGTGCCCTTGATCTGTGTGTCTGCAATATGATCACCGGATGCTTGTTGTAGGCAGTCAGGATTGAGCTCTGTTGGTGTCAACTTCTCTGCTATCTCTGAGGTGTCTAATAGTGGTGGGAAATATGGCCGAAGGAGAGCCACGTTGAAGACTAGATGCAGACCAAGGAAGGGGGGAATGTTGAGCTCAAACGCATTGTCACCCATCGCCTTGGTGATGGTGTACGACCCATAACGGAGTGGGCGAAGCTTTCGATGGGGCCCTGTAAGGCGTTCTTTCTGCAAATGCAACCAAACTTTGTCGCCCACTTGAAACTTATGTGGCACCCGATGTTGATCATGGCACTGCTTGTACTTGGCATTAGACTTCTGTAGACTATCCTGAACCTGTTGGCGGATATGTTGGATCCGTTCAATGAACCAGGCGGCTTTGTCAGCTTCTGAGGACGAGTCGGTCGAGGTGGTCGCAAGGGGAAGTGCAACATCCATGGGGCCCAATGGTTGGAATCCCAACCCCACCTGAAAGGGGCTGTGGCCAGTTGAGCTATGCAGGGCTCGGTTGTAGCTATGTTGGACATAGGGGAGACTCTCATCCCATGTGCGGAGGTGTGTTGAATTGTACATGCGCAGGATATGTACGACCATCTGGTTGACGACCTTCGTTTGTCCATCGGTCTGGGGGTGGAAGGCAGTGGATTTGGTGAGCTTGGTATCAAACATTGACTAGAGGCTTGACTAGAATGAGCTGAGGAACCGACTGTCACGGTCTGAGATAATGGTCTGTGCGATCCGAAAATGTACCCATACTCTTTCAAAGAAGAGCTTGGCAGTGGCTTCTGCTGTGATGTTTTTCTTGCAAGCGGCTAGAATCGCCATCTTGGAAAAGCGATCAACAACCACGAAAACACAGTCATTTCCCCTCTTGGTGGATGGGAGGCCTGACATGTAGTCCATTGAGATGGATTCCCACGGCCTGTCAGGAGTAGGCAGAGGGGTGTATAGGCCCTGTTTCTTAGTGGTCGGTTTGGAAATAGCGCAAGCGGTGCAGGACCTGATATACTTGCCGACATCCTGTCGAAGTTTCAGCCAGTAGAAATGTTTCTGCAACACTGCCACTGTCTTTTCGACGCCAAAGTGTCCTACCACCCGACTATAGTGAGCTTCCCAAATCAGCTTCGCGCACTCGCTTGATGGAACGCAGAGATGGCCCATACGACAAAACAACCCGTCCTGAAGATGGAAATTAGCAACCACTGAGTTGGTGCCCAACATTTGATAGGTGGCGGAGAAGTCAGGGTCTGTCTCGTAGAGGTGGGGCCATCCGTAGCTCTCATAGCCACAAGAGTCTAGCACCGTGGTAAGTGCCGCGACTGGAGGTCGACTGAGGCAGTCAGCAACACGGTTGGTACTCCCTATTTTATATTTGATGTTGAGGTGGAACTGCTGTAAATATGTTGACCACTTCTGATGGCGGTCATTCTGCAACTTTTCTTGGGTCTGCATGAACTGTAGTGGCTTGTGATCAGTGTGGATGACTGTCTCCTTCCCAAGAATGTAATGGCTCCACTGGCGGCAGGCTTGTACAATGGAGTACATTTCTTTGTCGTAGGTAGGTTACTTGCGGACAGCATCTGATAGTGTCTCACTATGATATGCCACGGGGTGGCCGTGTTGAGTGAGAACAGCACCCACAGCATAATCTGAAGCATCTATCTCGATCTCAAAGGGATGTTGCAAGTTCGGTAATGAGAGTACCGGCGATGAGCACAGACGCTTCTACAAGTCATCGAAGGCTTGTTGTTGGGACAGGCCCCACACAAATTTTGCCTTACCACCACCCCTGGTCACTTGGCTGAGGGCCCATGCGATATGAGAGAATCCCAGCACGAACCGTCGATAGAAATTGGCGAGTCCCAAGAAGCTCCGAAGTTCAGTGAGTGTGGTTGGGGCTGGCCAGTCACGGATGACCTGGATCTTGGCTGGATCCACATGCACACCATGTCGATCAACGATGTAGCCTAAGTAATGGACCCTGTCCATGCCGAAGGAGCATTTTTCCAAGTTTGCATATATTTTGTGCTTCCGCAGGGTGTGCAGAACCTGCTAAATATGCTGCAAGTGTTCCTCCCAAGTATTGCTGTAGATGAGGATGTCATCCAGATACACCACTACAAAATTGTTGGTGAAAGGTCGTAGGATATCGTCCATCATCCTCATAAAAGTTGCTGGAGCATTTGTCAAACCAAAAGGCATGACCAGCCATTCAAAAAGACCTTCTTTTGACTTGAAGGCAATCTTCCATACATCTGTCTGTTCTACTGGGACCTGGTGGTAGCCAGACTTCAGATCAATCTTACTGAAGTATTTGGCCCCCGTGAGCTGATCAAGGAGGTCGTCGATTCGGGGAATCGGGTACCGGTTACGGACTATGATTTTATTCAGGGCCCGGTAAACAATGCAGAGTCGCCAGGTCCCATCTTTCTTCTGCACCAGCACGATTGGGCTCCCACAAGGTGATGAACTGGGATGGATGTGCCCCTTGCGGAGCAATTCTTGGATCTGCATCTTGATCTCCTCGTTTTCCAACAGAGAGCGGCGATAGACTGGCCCATTGGGTAGCGGTGCGCCTGGGGTCAAATCGATGGGATGCTTGACCTGGCAGTGCAGAGGTACCCCGATCGGAGAGGAGAAGATATCTGAGTATCCTTCCACCACCTTATCCACTTGCTTCTGTTGTGTGGATAGATTGGTCGTGGAGGCCCGGGATGTGGCTGCAATCTTTCTTTCACTCTGAGAGCGAATCATGAAGAAGACAAATTTCCCGGTCTGAGAGATGACCTTCCTGCATTGCTTGGCAGAGATGAAAGAAATAGCACTAGGAGGGACTGCCTCGGGTATCCTGTACAATTTCCTGTTCAAAGAGATAATAACACTACGAGGCCTAGACTCATATACAACATGACGTTTCCATAAATAAGGTTGTCCCAAAAGAACATCTGAAACTTCGAGAGGAGCAACATCACACAATACCTCGTCCTTGAAGGGCTTGATGCCGTATGGCAGTCGGCACTGTTGGCTGACGCAGAGATCGCTTCCTTTGCAGAGCCATCCAATGTTGTAGGGTTGTGGGTGCGGCGTTGTCGGCAAGGCCAGGCACTTGACGACCTCTGCTAAGATGAGATTCTTCTGGCTACCGCTATCAACGATGAAGTGCAGCGGGGTGCCTTTTACCCACATCTGTGAATGGAAAAGGCGTTCTCCATCTTCTGGCTCGTCTGGTTCATCAGGCTAGAGCTTGGTGGTAGCAATGGTGGCACTTGGTTCAGCGTCAATGATCCGTCTTCCCCTTTCTGGTTCAGACTCAGAGTCAGAACCCGCATCTGATTCAGATGCTTTCACTTCGGCCACCAGTGACTGCTTTGAGCGGCAATCAGCAGTGTTATACCAAGGGCTCTTATGGAAGTCGCACCACTTCCCGGTATCTTTCTTTGTTTTTCCGGCGTCCTTCTTTGCTTGCGGCTTGGATTGGTTGTCTTGATGTTGTCCATCTTTGCTCTATCCTTTATTCTATGCGTTGGGGCCGCCCTTTCCTGTCTTTTGCTGTGAAGGGTTCCCAGGCCCAAATTGCCGTGTCTTTTGTTTGAGCTTCTGCTCAATTTAGACGGCATATCGGTAGGCCGCGCCCAAGGAAGAGATGTCCAGAAATTCCATTTTGGTCTGGATGTATCTATGCAAACCACCGCGATACTTGAGCACCAAATGTCGCTCTGAATCTTTGATACCCAGCTTGGTGCGCAAGGTGAGGAAGATATTTGTGAACTCTTGCACTGCTTGGTCTCTTTCTTGTCGCAGTGTGGTCGATTTGGTATACAAGTCGTCATAACTTCCAACATGGTAATATTGTTCCTTAATAGCACCCCTGAAGGATTCCCAGGTGGCCGTGACTGAAAATAATGAGGCTTCTTCTGTGTCCTTTTGCTCACAGAATGTTTCCCACCAATCTTTGACATGGGGAACGACTTTAAGGAGCGCAAAAGTAATCTTTTCTTTATTCGAAAAGTTATGGACAGAAAAATACCCTTCTATTAGATTCAACCACTTATCTACAGCATCTGCATCTATCTGTCCTTCAAATATAGGGATATCGAAGTTGATTTGTACCTTGAAGGGGGCGGCGCCTCCGCTCGAGGAAGATCCGTCGCTTGTTGGTAGTCGTCGAAGGATTTGCGCGAAATTATCCATCATCTCGTTCCTCTGCTGCGTGAGGGCTTCCTCAAGCAACATTTTGATAGGATCTCCTATCCCGTCATCTTTCTTTTCTCCTGCCATGAGAGGTCGCTTGGGCGTGCGAGAGCTTTTGTCCTCAAGAGAAACAAGCTTGAGACCCAATTCTTTGTACCCTGACCTCGTTGGGGACATGCATTAAGACGACAAGGAGCAGACCGCTCTGATACCACTGATCCGGATTTTATGAGTAGAACGAAATGAATACATATTATTATCAGATGCTTAACACAAATTAACAGAGATACAGTAAAATTGGTTTTCTAATCAATAAGGAAATAAGCTAGAACTGTAAAATGCAGCGGAAAACAAGCTTGCTGGAATGGTGGCAGCTTATCTCTGAGAAGAGATGTGAAGGCTGCGCTCATTTCGCAAGAAGATGGTTACAATGAGGCTCTCAAGGCCTTTTACAATAAACAAGAATGCCAAAAACCCTAGACATCCAAAAATCTAACCCTAGGAGATGAAGCTCCAAACATCATGTGGGCCCCGATTGGGTAAGTTAGTACATCAACTTCCCAGGGTCGTAACTTTTGCATACGATCTCCGTTTGGGGCGCTCGGTAGCCCGTTGGAAAGGTCTATCCGAGATTTACAACTTTCGACCTCCGGCAAACTTTTGACCCCCCAAATTTCCAAAAAAAGGTCGTTTAGGGCCTCAAAATGGCCCCGGAAGTTTAGGACCCAAAAAACTACTAAAAATAGTACAATACCAAAGTTGCCATAAAACTGTTTTGAGCCAGTTGGAAAGGTGGGTGGCCACCAATATCCACCTGGATCAATCCTCCCTCCTTAGGAAGCAATGGTCTCCATTGCGTTGAGTTCCCCCATCAGATGAGGAAATTTCTGCTTAATTTGGCCTCGGGTGAGCCACTTGCCTTGGTGCAGTAGCTGCCCTACTTTGACAACTCGATAAAGTTGGATCCTTTGATGTCGAGTGCCCTTGATCTGTGTGTCTGCAATATGATCACCGGATGCTTGTTGTAGGCAGTCAGGATTGAGATCTGTTCGTGTCAACTTCTCTGCTATCTCTGAGGTGTCTAATAGTGGTGGGAAATATGGCCGAATGAGAGCCACGTTGAAGACTAGATGTAGACCAAGGAAGGGGGGAATGTTGAGCTCAAAAGCATTGTCACCCACCGCCTTGGTGATGGTGTACGGCCCATAACGGAGTGGGCGAAGCTTTCGATGGGGCCCTGTAAGGCGTTCTTTCTGCAAATGCAACCAAACTTTGTCGCCCACCTGAAACTTATGTGGCACCCAATGTTGATCATGGCAATACTTGTACTTGGCATTAGACTTCTGTAGAATATCCTGAACCTATTGGCAGATATGTTGGATCCGTTCAATGAACCGGGTGGCTTTGTCAGCTTCTGGGGACGAGTTGGCCGATGTGGTCGCAAGGGGAAGTGCAACATCCATGGGGCCCAATGGTTGGAATCCCAACCCCACCTGAAAGGGGCTATGGCCAGTTGATCTATGCAGGTCTCGGTTGTAGCTATGTTGGACATAGGGGAGACTCTCATCCCATGTGCGGGGGTGTGTTGAATTGTACATGCGCAGGATATGTACGACCATCCAGTTGACGACCTTCGTTTGTCCATCGGTCTGGGGGTGGAAGGCAGTGGATTTGGTGAGCTTGGTATCCAACAGTGACTAGAGGCTTGACCAGAATGAGCTGAGGAACCGACTGTCACGGTCTGAGATAATGGTCTGTGGGATCCCAAAATGTACCCATACTCGTTCAAAGAAGAGCTTGGCAGTGGCTTCTGCTGCGATGTTCTTCTTGCAAGCGGCTAGAATCGCCATCTTGGAAAAGCGATCAACAACCACGAAAACATAGTCGTTTCCCCTCTTGGTGGATGGGAGGCCCGACATGTAGTCCATTGAGATGAATTCCCACGGCCTGTCAGGAGTAGGCAGAGGGGTGTATAGGCCCTGTTTCTTAGTGGTCGGTTTGGCAATAGCGCAAGCGTTGCAGGACCTAATATACTTGCCAACATACTGTCGAAGTTTCGGCCAGTAGAAATGTTTCTGCAACACTGCCACTGTCTTTTCGACGCCAAAGTGTCCTGCCACCCGACTATAGTGAGATTCCCAAATCAGCTTCGCGCGCTCGCTTGATGGAACGCAGAGATGGCCCATACGACACAACAACCCGTCCTGAAGATGGAAATTAGCAACCACTGAGTTGGTGCCCAACATTTGATAGGTGGCGGAGAAGTCAGGGTCTGTCTCGTAGAGGTGGGGCCATTCGTAGGTCTCGTGGCCACAAGAGTCTAACACCGTGGTAAGTGCCGCGACTAGAGGTCGACTGAGGCAGTCAGCAACTCGGTTGGTACTCCCTGTTTTATATTTGATGTTGAGGTGGAACTGCTGTAAATATGTTGACCACTTATGATGGCGGTCATTCTGCAACTTTCCTTGGGTCTGCATGAACTGTAGTGGCTTGTGATCAGTGTGGATGACTGTCTCCTTCCCAAGAATGTAATGTCTCCACTGGCGGCAGGCTTGTACAATGGAGTACATTTCTTTGTCGTAGGTAGGGTACTTGTGGACAGCATCTGATAGTGTCTCACTATGATATGCCACGGGGTGGCCGTGTTGAGTGAGAACGGCACCCACAGCATAATCTGAAGCATCTGTCTCGATCTCAAAGGGATGTTGCAGGTTCGGTAATGAGAGTACCGGCGATGAGCACAGATGCTTCTTCAAGTCATCAAAGGCTTGTTGTTGGGATAGGCCCCACACAAATTTTTCCTTAGCACCACCCCTGGTCACTTGGCTGAGGGCCCATGCAATATGAGAGAATCCCAACACGAACCGTCGATAGAAATTGGCGAGTCCCAAGAAGCTCCGAAGTTCAGTGAGTGTGGTTGGGGCTGGCCAATCACGGATGACCTGGATCTTGGCTAGATCCACATGCACACCATGTCGATCAACGATGTAGCCTAAGTAATGGACCCTGTCCATTCCGAAGGAGCATTTTTCCAAGTTTGCATATAGTTTGTGCTTCCGCAGGGTGTGCAGAACCTACTGAATATGCTGCAAGTGTTCCTCCCAAGTTTTGTTGTAGATGAGGATGTCATCCAGATACACCACTGCAAAATTGTTGGTTAAAGGTCGTAGGATATCGTCCATCATCCTCATAAAAGTTGCTGGAGCATTTGTCAAACCAAAAGGCATGACCAGCCATTCAAAAAGACCTTTTGACTTGAAGGTAGTCTTCCATACATCTGTCTGTTCTACTGGGACCTAGTGGTAGCCAGACTTCAGATCAATCTTACTGAAGTATTTGGCCACCGTGAGCTGATCAAGGAGGTCGACGATTCGGGGAATCGGGTACCGGTTACGGACTGTGATTTTATTCAGGGCCCGGTAAGCAATGCAGAGTCGCCAGGTCCCATCTTTCTTCTGCACCAGCACGATTGGGCTCCCACAAGGTGATGAACTGGGACGGATGTGCCCCTTGCGGAGCAATTCTTGGATCTGCCTCTTGATCTCCTCGTTTTCCAACAGAGAGCAGCGATAGACTGGCCCATTGGTTAGCGGTGCGCCTAGGGTCAAATCGATGGGATGCTTGACCTGGTAGTGCAGAGGTACCCTGGTCGGAGAGGAGAAGATATCTGAGTATCCTTCCACCACCTTATCCACTTGCTTCTGTTGTATGGATAGATCGATCGTGGAGGCCCGGGATGTGGCTGCAATCTTTCTTTCACTCTGAGAGCGAATCACGAAGAAGACAAATTTCTCGGTCTGAGAGATGACCTTCCTACATTGCTTGGCAGAGATGAAAGAAATAGCACTAGGAGGGACTGCCTCGGGTATCCTCTACAATTTCCTGTTCAAAGAGATAATAACACTACGAGGCCTAGACTCATATACAACATGACGTTTCCATAAATAAGGTTGTCCCAAAAGAACATCTGAAACTTCGAGAGGAGCAACATCACACAATACCTCGTCCTTGAAGGGCTTGATGCCGTATGGCAGTCGGCACTGTTGGCTGACGCGGAGAACGCTTCCTTTGCGGAGCCATCCAATGGTGTAGGGTTGTGGGTGCGGCGTTGTCTGCAGGGCCAGGCACTTGACGACCTCTGCTGAGATGAGATTCTTCTGGCTACCGCTATCAACGATGAAGTGCAGCGAGGTGCCCTTTACCCACATCTGTGAATGGAAGAGGCGTTCTCCATCTTCTGGCTCATCTGGTTCATCAGGCTAGAGCTTGGTGGTAGCAATGGTGGCACTTGGTTCCGCGTCAATGATCCGTCTTCCCCTTTCTGGTTCAGACTCAGAGTCAGAACCCGCATCCGATTCAGATGCTTTCACTTCGGCCACCAGTGACTGCTTTGAGCGGCAATCAGCAGTGTTATGCCAAGCGCTCTTATGGAAGTCGCACCACTTCCCGGTATCTTTCTTTGTTTTTCCGGCGTCCTTCTTTGCTTGCGGCTTGGATTGGTTGTCTTGATGTTGTCCATATTTTCTCTATCCTTTATTCTGTGGGTTGGGGCCGCCCTTTCCTGTCTTTTGCTGTGAAGGGTTCCCAGGCCCAAATTGCCGCGTCTTTTGTTTGAGCTTCTGCTCGATTTTGACGGCATATCGGTTGGCCGCGCCCAAGGAAGAGATGTCCAGAAATTCCATTTTGGTCCGGATGTATCTATGCAAACCACCGCGATACTTGAGCACCAAATGTCGCTCTGAATCTTTGATACCCAGCTTGGTGCACAAGGTGAGGAAGATATTTGTGAACTCTTGCACTGCTTGGTCTCTTTCTTGTCGCAGTGTGGTCGATTTGGTATACAAGTCGTCATAACTTCCAACATGGTAGTATTGTTCCTTAATAGCATCCCTGAAGGATTCCCAGGTGGCCGTGACTGAAAATAATGAGGCTTCTTCTGTGTCCTTTTGCTCACAGAATGTTTCCCACCAATCTTTGACATGGGGAACGGCTTTAAGGAGCGCAAAAGTAATCTTTTCTTTATTCGAAAAGATATGGACAGAAAAATACCCTTCTATTAGATTCAACCACTTATCTACAGCATATGCGTCTGTCTGTCCTTCAAATATAGGGATATCGAAGTTGATTTGTACCTTGAAGGGGGCGGCGCCTCCGCTCGAGGAAGATCCGTCGCTTGTTGGTAGTCGTCGAAGGATTTGCGCGAAATTATCCATCATCTCGTTCCTCTGCTGCATGAGGGATTCCTCAAGCAACATTTTGATAGGATCTCCTATCCCGTCATCTTTCTTTTCTCCTGCCATGAGAGGTCGCTTGGGCGTGTGAGAGCTTTTGTCCTCAAGAGAAACAAGCTCGAGACCCAATTCTTTGTACCCTGACATCGTTGGGGACATGCATTAAGACGACAAGGAGCAGACCGCTCTGATACCACTGATACGGATTTTATGAGTAGAACGAAATGAATACAGATTATTATCAGATGCTTAACACCAATTAACAGAGATACAGTAAAATTGGTTTTCTAATCAATAAGGAAATAAGCTAGAACTGTAAAATGCAGCGGAAAACAAGCTTGCTGGAATGGTGGCGGCTTATCTCTGAGAAGAGATGTGACGGCTGCGCTCATTTCGCAAGAAGATGGTTACAATGAGGCTCTCAAGGCCTTTTACAATAAACAAGAATTCCAAAAACCCTAGACATCCAAAAACCTAACCCTAGGAGATGAAGCTCCAAACGTCATGTGGGCCCCGTTTGGGTAAGTTAGTACATCAACTTCCCGGGGTCGTAACTTTTGCATACGATCTCCGTTTGGGGCAATCGGTAGCCCGTTGGAAAGGTCTATCTGAGATTTACAACTTTGGACATTCAATACACCTTTGCCCCCCCAAATTTCCAAAAAAATGTCGTTTAGGGCCTCAAAATGGCCCCGGAAGTTCAGGACCCGAAAAACTACTAAAAATAGTACAATACCAAAGTTGCCATAAAACTGTTTTGAGCCAGTTGGAAAGGTGGGTGGCCACCAATATCCACCTGGATCAATCCTCCCTCCTTAGGAAGCAATGGTCTCCATTGCGTTGAGTTCCCCCATCAGATGAGGAAATTTCTGCTGAATTTGGCCTCGGGTGAGCCACTTGCCTTGGTGCAGGAGTTGCACTGCTTTGACAACTCGATAAAGTTGGATCCTTTGATGTCGAGTGCCCTTGATCTGTGTGTCTGCAATATGATCACCGGATTCTTGGTGTAGGCAGTCAGGATTGAGCTCTGTTGGTGTCAACTTCTCTGCTATCTCTGAGGTGTCTAATAGTGGTGGGAAATATGGCCGAAGGAGAGCCACGTTGAAGACTAGATGCAGACCAAGGAAGGGGGGAATGTTGAGCTCAAAAGCATTGTCACCCACTGCCTTGGTGATGGTGTACGGCCCATAACGGAGTGGGCGAAGCTTTCGATGGGGCCCTGTAAGGCATTCTTTCTGCAAATGCAACCAAACTTTGTCGCCCACCTGAAACTTATGTGGCACCCGATGTTGATCATGGCGCTACTTGTACTTGGCATTATACTTCTGTAGAATATCCTGAACCTGTTGGCGGATATGTTGGATCCGTTCAATGAACCGGGCGGCTTTGTTAGCTTCTGGGGACGAGCTGGCCGATGTGGTCGCAAGGGGAAGTGCAACATCCATGGGGCCCAATGGTTGGAATCCCAACCCCACCTGAAAGGGGCTGTGGCCAGTTGAGCTATGCAGGGCTCGGTTGTAGCTATGTTGGACATAGGGGAGACTCTCATCCCATGTGCGGGGGTGTGTTGAGTTGTACATGCGCAGGATATGTACGACCATCCAATTGACGACCTTCGTTTGTCCATCGGTCTGGGGGTGGAAGGCAGTGGATTTGGTGAGCTTGGTATCCAACAGTGACCAGAGGCTTGACCAGAATGAGCTGAGGAACCGACTGTCACGGTCTGAGATAATGGTCTGTGGTATCCCAAAATGTACCCATACTCGTTCAAAGAAGAGCTTGGCAGTGGCTTCTGCTGTGATGTTCTTCTTGCAAGCAGCTAGAATCGCCATCTTGGAAAAGCGATCAACAACCATGAAAACACAGTCGTTTCCCCTCTTGGTGGATGGGAGGCCCGGCATGTAGTCCATTGAGATGGATTCCCACGGCCTGTCAGGAGTAGGCAGAGGGGTGTATAGGCCCTGTTTCTTAGTGGTCGATTTGGCAATAGCGCAAGCGGTGCAGGACCTAATATACTTGCCAACATACTGTCGAAGTTTCGGCCAGTAGAAATGTTTCTGCAACACTGCCACTGTCTTTTCGACGCCAAAGTGTCCTGCCACCCGACTATAGTGAGATTCCCAAATCAGCTTCGCGCGCTCGCTTGATGGAACGCAGAGATGGCCCATACGACACAACAACCCGTCCTGAAGATGGAAATTAGCAACCACTGAGTTGGTGCCCAACATTTGATAGGTGGCGGAGAAGTCAGGGTCTGTCTCGTAGAGGTGAGGCCATCCGTAGGTCTCGTGGCCACAAGAGTCTAGCACCATGGTAAGTGTCGCGACTGGAGGTCGACTGAGGCAGTCAGCAACTCGGTTGGTACTCCCTGTTTTATATTTGATGTTGAGGTGGAACTGCTGTAAATATGTTGATCACTTATGATGGCGATCATTCTGCAACTTTCCTTGGGTCTGCATGAACTGTAGTGGCTTGTGATCAGTGTGGATGACTGTCTGCTTCCCAAGAATGTAATGTCTCCACTGGCGGCAGGCTTGTACAATGGAGTACATTTCTTTGTCGTAGGTAGGGTACTTGTGGACAACATCTGATAGTGTCTCACTATGATATGCCACGGGGTGGCCGTGTTGAGTGAGAACGGCACCCACAGCATAATCTGAAGCATCTGTCTCGATCTCAAAGGGATGTTGCAAGTTCGGTAATGAGAGTATCGGTGATGAGCACAGACGCTTCTTCAAGTCATCAAAGGCTTGTTGTTGGGATAGGCCCCACACAAGTTTTTCCTTACCACCACCCCTGGTCACTTGGCTGAGGGCCCATGCAATATGAGAGAATCCCAACACAAACCGTCGATAGAAATTGGCGAGTCCCAAGAAGCTCCGAAGTTCAGTGAGTGTGGTTGGGGCTGGCCAATCACGGATGACCTGGATCTTGGCTGGATCCACATGCACACCATGTCGATCAACGATGTAGCCTAAGTAATGGACCCTGTCCATGCCGAAGGAGCATTTTTCCAAGTTTGCATATAGTTTGTGCTTCCGCAGGGTGTGCAGAACCTGTTGAATATGCTGCAAGTGTTCCTCCCAAGTCTTGTTGTAGATGAGGATGTCATCCAGATACACCACTACAAAATTGTTGGTGAAAGGTTGTAGGATATCGTCCATCATCCTCATAAAAGTTGCTGGAGCATTTGTCAAACCAAAAGGCATGACCAGCCATTCAAAAAGACCTTCTTTTGACTTGAAGGTAGTCTTCCATACATCTGTCTGTTCTACTGGGACCTGGTGGTAGCCAGACTTCAGATCAATCTTACTGAAGTATTTGGCCCCCGTGAGCTGATCAAGGAGGTCGACGATTCGGGGAATCGGGTACCGGTTACGGACTGTGGTTTTATTCAGGGCCCGGTAAGCAATGCAGAGTCGCCAGGTCCCATCTTTCTTCTGCACCAGCACGATTGGGCTCCCACAAGGTGATGAACTGGGACGGATGTGCCCCTTGCAAAGCAATTCTTGGATCTGCCTCTTGATCTCCTCATTTTCCAACAGAGAGCGGCGATAGACTGGCCCATTGGTTTGCGGTGCGCCTGGGGTCAAATCGATGGGATGCTTGACCTGGCAGTGCAGAGGTACCTCGGTCGGAGAGGAGAAGATATCTGAGTATCCTTCCACCACCTTATCCACTTGCTTCTGTTGTGTGGATAGATCGGTCGTGGAGGCCCGGGATGTGGCTGCAATCTTTCTTTCACTCTGAGAGCGAATCACGAAGAAGACAAATTTCCTGGTCTAAGAGATGACCTTCCTGCATTGCTTGGCAGAGATGAAGGAAATAGCACTAGGAGGGACTGCCTCGGGTATCCTGTACAATTTCCTCTTCAAAGAGATAATAACACTACGAGGCCTAGAATCATATACAACATGACGTTTCCATAAATAAGGTTGTCCCAAAAGAACATCTGAAACTTCGAGAGGAGCAACATCACACAATACCTCGTCCTTGAAGGGCTTGATGCCGTATGGCAGTCGGCACTGTTGGCTGACGCGAAGATCGCTTCCTTTGCGGAGCCATCCAATGGTGTAGGGTTGTGGGTGCGGCGTTGTCGGCAGGGCCAGGCACTTGATGACCTCTGCTGAGATGAGATTCTTCTGGCTACCGCTATCAACGATGAAGTGCAGCGGGGTGCCTTTTACCCACATCTGTGAATGGAAGAGGCGTTCTCCTTCTTCTGGCTCGTCTGGTTCATCAGGCTAGAGCTTGGTGGTAGCAATGGTGGCACTTGGTTCCGCGTCAATGATCCATCTTCCCCTTTCTGGTTCGGACTCAGAGTCAGAACCTGCATCTGATTCAGATGCTTTCACTTCGGCCACCAGCGACTGCTTTGAGCAGCAATCAACAGTGTTGTGCCAAGGGCTCTTATGGAAGTCGCACCACTTCCCGGTATCTTTCTTTGTTTTTCCGGCGTCCTTCTTTGCTTGCGGCTTGGATTGGTTGTCCTAATGTTGTCCATATTTGCTCTGTCCTTTATTCTGTGGGTTGGGGCCGCCCTTTCCTGTCTTTTGCTGTGAAGGGTTCCCAGGCCCAAATTGCCGCGTCTTTTGTTTGAGCTTCTGCTCGATTTTGACGGTATATCGGTAGGCCACGCCCAAGGAAGAGATGTCCAGAAATTCCATTTCGGTCTGGATGTATCTATGCAAACCACCGCGATACTTGAGCACCAGATGTCACTCTGAATCTTTGATACCCAGCTTGGTGCGCAAGGTATGGAAGATATTTGTGCACTCTGGCACTGCTTGGTCTCTTTCTTGTCGCAGTGTGGTCCATTTGGTATACAAGTCGTCATAACTTCCAACAGGGTAGTATTGTTCCTTAATAGCATCCCTGAAGGATTCCCAGGTGGCCGTGACTCAAAATAATGAGGCTTCTTCTGTGTCCTTTTGCTCGCAGAATGTTTCCCACCAATCTTTGACATGGGGAACGGCTTTAAGGAGCGCAAAAGTAATCTTTTCTTTATTCGAAAAGTTATGGACTGAAAAGTACCCTTCTACTAGATTCAACCACTTATCTACAGCATCTGCGTCTATCTGTCCTTCAAATATAGGGATATCGAAGTTGATTTGTACCTTGAAGGGGGCGGCGCCTCCGCTCGAGGAAGATGCGTCGCTTGTTGGTAGTCGCCGAAGGATTTGTGTGAAATTATCCATCATCTCATTCCTCTGCTGCGTGAGGGATTCCTCAAGCAACATTTTGATAGGATCTCCTGTCCCATCATCTTTCTTTTCTCCTTCCATGAGAGGTCGCTTGGGCGTGCGAGAGCTTTTGTCCTCAAGAGAAACAATCTCGAGACCCAATTCTTTGTACCCTGACCTCGTTGGGGACATGCATTAAGATGACAAGGAGCAGACCGCTCTGATACCACTGAACCGGATTTTATGAGCAGAACGAAATGAATAGAGATTATTATCAGATGCTTAACACAAATTAACAGAGATACAGTAAAACTGGTTTTCTAATCAATAAGGAAATAAGCTAGAACTGTAAAATGCAGCGGAAAACAAGCTTGCTGGAATGGTGGCGGCTTATATCTGAGAAGAGATGTGATGGCTACGCTCATTTCGCAAGAAGATGGTTACAATGAGGCTCTCAAGGCCTTTTACAATAAACAGGAATGCCAAAAACCCTAGACATCCAAAAACCTAACCCTAGTAGATGAAGCACCAAAAGTCATGTGGGCCCCGTTAGGGTAAGTTAGTACATCAACTTCTCGGTGTTGTAACTTTTGCATACGATCTCCGTTTGGGGCGCTCGGTAGCCCGTTGGAAAGGTCTATCCGAGATTTACAACTTTCGACCTCCAGCAAACCTTTGGCCCTCCAAATTTCCAAAAAAAGGTCATTTAGGGCCTCAAAATGGCCCCGAAAGTTCAGGACCTGAAAAACTGCTAAAAATAGTACAATACCAAAGTTGCCATAAAACTGTTTTGAGCCAGTTGGAAAGGTGGGTGGCCACCAATATCCACCTAGATCAATATTATCATTTCTTTCTAAACCTTGGCTTCAAATGTTGTGAATTCGATCACAATATTTATGTATTACATGTTCATGGTTATATTTTAGTTGTTGCATTGTATGTTGATGATTTAGTCACAACCATAAACAATGTCTACTTGACTTTAAGCTTGAAGAAACAACTAGTGGATACCTTTGAAATGACTGATATTGGTCCATTACATTTCTTTCTAGGCATTCAAATTTTGCAAATGAATGATGGTATCTTTCTTTCTAAACAAAAATATTTTTTGGATCTATTGAAAAAATTCAAAATAGATGATTGTAAGTCTCGTGATACACCTTATCAGTTTGGTGTTAAATTGTATAAGGATTGTGACTCTCCCTGACTTGACACCACTCTTTATCGATAGTTTTTTGATAGCTTGATTATCCTAACTCACATTTTTCCTGATCTATCCTTTGTTGTTATTGTGGTTTATTGATTCATGCAGGATCATAGATAAAGCCACTAGAAATATTGAAAGAGAATTGTTTGATATATTAAGTGACATTATCAATATGGTATCCAATATTGTTGCAGTTTCGAATTGGTGGTTAGGTTTATTGATTTCAACTGGGCTAGTAAAATTGATGACCAAAAATCCACTTCTAGATATGTGTTTTGACTTAGATCTAGATCTTTGGTCTGATCGTGTAAGAAACAAAACATAGTCTCTATTTTGATTATATAAGAATAATATCATGGATATTTCAATGCAGGTGTAATGTACCAATCAGGTCTGATGATACACTAACTAAATATCCTACAAAACTTAAGGGAAAGCAATGAAGACTAGTGGTTTGATTGGCTGTAGGAAAGGTAATTTCAAAGGATTCTGGGAGAATTTGAATGAGAAAAGATCAATAAAATTAAATTACAGTAAAATATCAGCTGAGACTCGCTCTATTAAGTTTGGAGTGATTCTAAAAAATTTCCAAAAAGAGACAAGCAAAATTGACACCTGATATTGCACAACTAGTTGAAATTCAGGAATTTCCAAACAATAGGAGAAGGTCATGAATTTTTGGTTTTAGACTTGGAATGATTTTATTTGAATCTTAATTAAAATCATAAATTGAAATAATTCCATTTGGGTATATATATATATATTCATTGATCAAACATACATTGAAAACTAACGCTTTTTCATAACAATCTAGACGAGGTGCAAGAGATGGACATGAAAGGTATAATTTTATTTATTAATACTATAAAATAGAATTCAAAGGTTCATTATTACATCAATAAAAACTATCAGTAGCTGAAATAATTCTCACAGAACTCTCGGGAAATAAATACACAAGAAATAAGAATCTCCATCAAAGGAAGGCTAAAAATCATCATAATTCTGGATGGGAGGCTCTCTAATCTCTGCAACAAGCTTGAATTTGATTGGATTAGAATTCAGTACCTGAAATAAAATCCATTATTAATACTGGATGTCATCATCCTCTGACAAAAATAAGGGGCACATATCCCAGCTTGGACTAGCGGCACATCTCCAGGTCAAAGAGGCAAACTTGCACTCAATTCAAACATCAAACTGTCAAAGATGGGCTAGTGGTGCACACTCCTTATTTTATATATTTAGGGTGACTTGTGCATCAAGTAAACTATACTAATGCACCATCATGGAGTAGATAAGGTTTTTTTTATTTCTGCTTTATATTTTTCCTTTGCTTTATGCTTTGCTTTGCTTTCTGCTTTTTCCATTGCCTTCTACTTTTTCTTTTTATTTGTCTTTTCCTATTGATTTTTCTTTTGCTTTATCCTAATCTTGATTTTCTATCCTGTTTTTTCCTGCTTTTCTACCTTATCCTGCTTTTCTGCTTTGTCCTGCCTTTTTCTTGTTTTTCTGCCTTATCCTGCTTTTTTGTTGTGTCCTGTTTTTTCTTTTCTTTTCTGCCTTATCCTTATTTTTTTTCTTTGTTTTTTTTTTCCTACTTTATCCTCCTTTCTTATTTTATATGCTTTCTGCTTTATTTTGCCTTTCCTGAGCTTTTCTTCTTTTCTTCCTTGTGCTATATTTTCTTTCTTTTTCCTGATTTAGCTAGCATTGCCTGCTTTCATCTTTTCTTCTCTTGCAATTTATCTCAACCTTATCCTCTAATGCACCCTTGTGGAGCATTATCCACTTATTAGATTGAAATAATGTCGATTAATGAAAAATAATTCGATCAAGTGTATTTCAAACTTAGGAAAGAATAAAATTAATACTCCTAAATAATTAATGCCTTAACTTAACCCCTCATTAATTAATTAATTCTAATATGATAGTAGGATCCATGGGGTTTGATCTGCTTCGTGGTGCTGACAAAATAGGAATGTATGACAGTCCTCCCTTCCCAATTTTTCTTGTCCTCGATCAATAAAAAAACTCCAACCATCTATGAATCCAACCAGTGACTTCACTCCTCAAAATACGCTACTAGATGTCGAGAATTGGAATCATCAATTCCAAGAAAAATACCAAAGTTCCACCATGTTTCTACTGCACCACTCTCATTATAATTGGGTCTTCAAAATTGATCACAGGGTCCCACTAATTATGTTGCACTGCTCTAGACATCAATGCAAACTAAAATTATCCATCAACTCTTGTATCCCATTTCCACTGCTACATGTCTCCTAATAGCATTGTTTCTTGTGGAAAACTATCATCCCAAAGAATTCCAGGGTCCCATTGTCTTAACTGCATCCTTGAAAACATCAATATCGAAAAAATGACATATCATCATGGAAGATGTATATATCACTCCACGATATTGTAAATTCATCACTTCCAATGAATAACCAAGGCTCTATGAGTCTCTCCACCCTAGTATGAAACTTCTTATGTGCCATGTGTAAACTAGCACTGCAACTGCCATCCATAACACATAGGTGACAATTCCATGTCCATATAGATATAATGAAAAAATCACATAGAATCCACAAATGCCTATAAAACTTCTCACAAAATATGGATGATATGTCCATAAACTTTCCACTGAGGCAAGCAACAAACTTAACCCTTGGGGTACTTAACTCCTTCATATAACTATCCACCCAATCAGTGGATGGATGCATACTCCAACTTGGTTATCTGGATGGAAATATTATAGATTCCCCATGTACCATCTTCGCTCTAGTGCAACAACTCTTTTCTCTACCACTTATTCCCTTAACTAGCTTAGGTGGAACTCCCCTGCACTACTATGTAGGATGGAGACATAAAATATATGCCTCTACTTCTTCTCATGAAACTGGTAAGGGATAGGTGTGCTTGTCAAACCCCAAGTTATAACCATCAAACCATCAGTAAATTGTGTGGGAGTCGCCTTATCCTCACGTGGAACCAAAAGAAACAATCCCTTTACCTAATCTTCTTTCCTATGTGTGTTGGCTGCCATAAGTGTGTGGGATGGAAAATGGTGAACCAACTCTCTATAACAAACATCCATCATGGTTGGATCAACCGAAGTGATTTCATGTGCCTCCTCTAAAAATGTACAATAACCACCTAGTGGGAACTCATAATCTCTCTGGAAATGAACATGTGCTTGGTCTTCATTCTCCTTGACCTCAAACTCCCCAAGCACATGAAAAACATATTGTACTTCATATTCCCAATGCACACAAGTACCAAAAATAAAAACATTGTTGTTCCGATGACATGGGTGAAAGTCCCATGTCCAATCACAATGAAAGTAGGCATCATCAAAAGTCCATCAATTCCCATGCTGCTAAGAAAAAGTGTAAGATGTATCGAAGAAAAATCCATATATTCAAGTAGGAATATCACTCATGTGTCTTTTCTCCCAAATAGGAAAAGAAGAGAGACTCCAACCCAATGCTCCAACTGGAAACACGATACTTCCCTATGTGAATTCTACCAATGGCTCAACTCTCTGCCACTGGTGCAAGGATGGAGCAACTTTCTGCAACAAGTATCCACAGAATATGTGAATGCATCAAATCCATCAAGGGTTGATCCATCAAACAAGATCCGTCCTGAATCCTCAATGGAAGAATGACTCACTCAAGGAAGAAGCTCATTTTCAGTCTGGAAGGTAGTATGTGCTTGGAACTCATCATATGCATATCTAAAATCCTCAAGCACATGCATGTAATCATGCATATCATGAACCACCATCTCACGAGGTTCATCCATCAAACTCTGAATGTCATCAACCCAAAGTGAATGGCTGATTTGAATGTAGGAGGGATTATGCGATCTCTACAATTCTTGGTGAAATTGTTCTATCTCCACCTTGGATTCCAAGAGGAAACCTTGAGTGCTTCTCAAATAATTTTGGGTGGTCATCAACTCATCATTGAGATTTCAAATCTATTCATCATCCTTCAAGGATGATCCATGCAACATATGAATAAGATCATACAAATAATCTCTATCATAAAGCATATGTGAAAAATTACCTTGGATTGTAGTGAGTGATTTCTGGAGCTTTTCCATGGCCGCAAGGAAAGGTGAATATTCCAATGAAGTAGCTCTCCAACAATATTGTGACATTCAAACATGTGTGTCATGGATAATTTGTAAGACTTCCTTGATCTCCCTGCTAAGGACTTTGTTCCTTATGCACATGTACTCTATTCTGATCTCCATCTTCACTAGGCCCCAACAAAAAATTGAAGAGGACTTGGTTTGATGTGTCTCCACTCAAAGGAACTCTTGATGTCCATTTTCTTTCCTTCCTTGAACCTTTTAAAATTCTTGTAATTAAATATATTGATGGATTTCACATCCATCCTCAATTCATCCTTATGTTTCTTCAACTTATCAGGTGGTCTACACGGTGGGGGACCTTACAATCCCTTCTCATGCATTCATAGAAAAATTTCATTGTCTCCAAAATGATAATACATTCTCATGTATTCTCCTTGAATGGCCATCAAGAACTTTTCAACCCTCTCAATGTACTCATACCTCATAAAATATTTCAAGTTAGAAACTTGGTAGTGCAAACTAGGCTCCCTAATGGATAGAATCCATTGAACTCCAAACTTTCTACATGATGCACCCATCAAAATGGTGAATGGAATTACCTCATTATTGGTTGATCCAATAATAATGCATGCATATAACATCTTCATTTGCATATCTTAATGCTGCTCATGCATATTCCATGCATGTGGATTCTCTTGTTCACTAGGGCCACTCTTTGAGAGTCATCCCAATTTGACTTCTTCCAAGGTATGCAAGTCTTGTGCACCCTTTGGATCTCCATTTCCACTATGTACTTATATATCCAATCCTTATACAAACAAGTGCCTTTGCCTATATGTCTAAATGGTATATCCTCCTTTGGAATCAATACAAGTGTTTGGTCCATATCGTCCCTCTCCTCATACACAAGAAAATTTGAATCTCCTTCACACACATGTAGATATTTATGCTCCATCAACTCAAGAAGCTCCTTATTCTCTCAGGAATGCATTTGACCATGTGTTCATTCTCATTCTCCATGAAATATGGAAGATGTGAAATGCTCAACTCCTCATGAATTTGACCTTCCTCCTCCATATCTAATGATACTATGAATTGATTAGAAGAACAACAATGCTCTTCTTCTTTTGAGTCCACCGTAAGAATCAAATTAGTTTCATAAGGTTCTTCCTCCTCTGGTTGGACATTAAATAGGAGAGAATATAGGGGTATGGATTCTTCTTGGGCACAATATGACTGACTAGAGCCTTCTCCATGCTCAAGTGAATCTGCTTCCTTTCTATCCTCCATCATGCATCTTGAAACCCCTCTATCTTGTGTAGTATAAGGATCTGCATTATGAGTGGACTAATTTGAAGGTTTTTTTGTGATTGTAGTTTTCCTCTTCCTTTAAACATATTCTTCACAATATTTTTTTATACCCTTGGTTATAAATTGTCTCATGAAATTCCCATAGGTATATGGTTTGTTCTTCTTGAGAGAATTTGAATTTTGAGCAGACCTTCTTGATTCAAGTTGGTCTTGCAAAACATAGTACTATATGAAGGAAAATTCCTTTATGAAATCACAACTCAATTTCATTTAGTCATTAAACCTTTTCATAGATATAATAATCTCATCTCTATTCCTCCCTTTAGAGAAACCATGGAAAGAGATGATGGTGATTTCTTCAATAAATCAAAGAAGCTTGGCCTTGCTGCAAAGATTAATCCAAGCTGGTGCTAGTATCATGGATGCAAATTATTCAAATTTAAAGCTTAATTTCCACAGGAGCAGTTGAAATTTCTATGATACCACTATAATGTACCAATTAGGTCTGATGATACACTAAATAACTCTCCTACAAAACTTAAGGAAAAACAATGAAGACCAGTGGTTTGACTGGCTTTAGTATAGGTAATTTCAAAGGATTCTATGAGGATTTGACTTAGGAAGGATAAAAAAAATTAAATTACATTCAAATATTAGTTGATACTCGCTTTGGAGACTTTGGATTAATTCTGAGAAAGTTCCAAAAAGAGAGAAGCAAAATTGCCACCCGAGATTGCACAACTAGTTAACATTCAAGAATTTTCAAACAGGAAGACAAGGTCACGAATTTTTTATTTCAGAATTGGAATGAGTTTACTGGAATATTAATTAAAATAATGAACTGAAATAATTCCATTTTGGATTATAAATATTATTTTATCAAACATACACTGAAACTAGCTCTTTTTCATAGCAATCTAGACTAGGTGCAAGAGATGAACATGAGAGATATACTTTCTTTTATTCATACTTTAAAATAGAGTTCATCGGTTAATTATTACATAAATAACATCCATCAGTATCTAAAATACTTCTCACATAACTCTCAAGAAATAAATACACAAGAAATAATAATCTCCATCAAAGGAAGGCTAGAAATCATCATAATTCTGGATGGGAGGCTCTCTAATCTCTGCAAAAAGATTGAATTCGACTGGATCAGAATTAAGGACCTGAAATAAACTCCATTATGAATACTATATGTCATCATCCTCTCACAAAATCAGGGGACATCTCCTAGGTCAAAGAGACAAAATTGCACTCAATTCAAACATCAAATTGTCAAAAGATGGGCTAGTGGCGTGCACTCCTTCTTTTATAGATTTAGCGTGACTTGTGGAGAAAGTAAACTATACTAATGTGCCATCATGGAGTAGATAAGGTTTTATTTATTTCTGCTTTATATTTTTCCTTTTCTTTCTGCTTTTGCTTTTGCGTTTGCTTTTGCTTTTTCTTTTTCTTTTTCTTTTGCTTTATCCTGATTTTGCTTTTCTATCATGCTTTTTCCTGCCTTTCTATCTATCCTTATTTTCTTCTTTGTCCTTCTTTTTTCTCTCTTTTCTGCGTTATCCTGCTTTTATGATTTGTTTTGTTTTTTCCTGCTTTTTTGCCTTATCCTTCTTTTTTGCTTTTTCTTGCTTTTCCTCCTTTATCTTCCTTTATGCTTTGATCTGCTTTATTCTTTATTCTACTTTTCCTGAGCTTTGTTTCATTTCTACCCTGTGATATCTTTTCTTTATTTTTCCTGATTTTCCTAGCCTTGGCTGCATTCATATTTGCTTCTCTTGCAAGTTATCTCTTCGTCAACCTTATCCTCTAATGCACCCTTGTGGAGCATTATCAACTTACTCTATTGAAATAATATCTATTAATGAAGAATAATTCCATCAAGTACATGTCAAACTTAGGAATGAATAAAATTAAAACCTCATAACTAATTAATTCCTTAACTTAACCACTCATTAATAATTAATTCTGATCTGTCACTAGGATCCATGGGGTTTGATTTGCTTCGTGGTGTTGATAAAATGGGAAGATGACAGTAGGTATAGAGGCGGTTTGGATCCATCATATTTTAGAACAAATGGTTTTCCTATTCAATCCTCTTCAACCCTTGATTATTATTCATTGTGAGAATCAAAGTGTTATACATGTTCATGATAATCTTGTAGCACACAACAAGATGAAGCATGCTGAAATTCATGTCCACTATTTGCGACAATGATATAGGACAATGTTGTAACTCTTGTTTGTTGCAGGATAGATGATTATGTTGTTTATATCTTTATGAAGAATCTACAAGAAGATAAGTTTGAGAAACTTTAAGCTATATTTAGTCTTTAGGAAGCTACAATTATGGAGGGGTGTTCAGACAACATAATTCCTCCTCTTAAAATATATAGATTGTTGTGATGATGGGGGGCATTAGAACCAAAGCATATGTAGGTTCATCAAACCTTTGTAACTTCTAGAGACAATTAGTTAAAAGATAATGGTCGACTAGTAGAGTAGTAGACTAGAGTCTCATATAAGTGTTTGATTGGTGTGTTGATTGAATGGTTGATAAGGTAGCACTCAGTTCAACTAAAGAAACCAACTAGTCAATAAGATGTTGCAGATTTCTTGGAAACATTCAGAATTTTCAACCCTTATTTTTGGGCCAGATCATCCTCACTTTAAGGTATTTTTTTAGATCTAGAGACTAAAAAAATAATGACCCTATGGTTTGTATTGGTATTGACTTATGGTGGTGATATATTATGAGATAATGCACCATGATGTTGTAATCATAATGTATTGTGCTTAAGCGTTGCAAATGGTGTCTTTAGAAACCACCCTTCTTCTTGGAATACTTATCCGTTTTGCTATTTTCTTTATTGTTGAGTTGTTCAGAGGGGGTTTCCCAATATGTAACATAATAACTGCATTGAGTTAAGAAGTCATGAATTTTCATTAATGAGCAGTTACTTGTAACTAACTCGAGTGGTCCACAAGATAGTGTATGTGTTGTATATATAAATATGATGTAAGGTAGAAGGCTATGTATGATGAGAAGAAGTGAACGACAAATTGTAAAAGAGTAGTGAATTCATGTTTGAATTGTAGTGATATTCTAAATCATTGTTGTAAACATTGGTTAAGAGTGTTTCTAATAAATGAGTGGTAAAGCTCATTGGTTTGTTGTTTTTCCCTGGTATAGGGGTTTCTGGGGTAATTTCCATGTACTATGTGTGATTTTATTTTGTGCCATTATTGATTCTATTAAATTGTAAGAATCATTATGCATGATCACTATAATATGTGTTAGAACCCTATAGTTGGTATCAATGATATATTTGGCTTCAAAGGGATGCCTTTGTTACTAGGGTTTGTATTTGTCCTAGATATGGTGAATACCTAGTTTCATTTGGAGTTCTAGAATAATGGAATCATAGTTGAGAATGGATTCTAGTTTAGGGATAGAAATTACAAATTTTAATGTAGATAATTTTGAGCTTTGGTTTCCTAAAATGGAGGATCTCCTTGTGGATCGAGAATAATGGGTTTTTGGAGACCTCGAAACCATTATGACAGGTATGTTGAAGGAATATTGGAAGAAAATTGATAGTAAAGCAATGCATACAATCTGAATTTGTTTAGCATATTCTGTATCATTGAATGTATCAGAAGAAGACATTGAAAATAAATTGTGGGAAACACTGGGTAACTTGTACCAGTCAAAATATTTGGTTAATAATTTATTTCATTGGAAGAGGTTATATCTTCTAAGGATGAAAGAAGGTCACTCATTTATAGAGTACCTAAATTCATTTAACAATGTGATTAGTCAGTTGTTGTTTGTGGATATTAAATCACAGAGGACGATAAATCTGTCAGTGTGTTTTGTTGTTTGCTAGATTGATGGGATAGCCTAGTCATGGTTATTGGAAGAAATAATACCACATTGAAGATCAATGATGTGGTTGCATTTTTTTTCACAGGATATGAGATGGAATAACATGGAAGGTTCAACCCATGATTCTTTTATGGTGAGAGGTCAACCTGTCAACAAAGGAAAAGGTAAATCCTTTCGTGCAACTTCAAAATCAAGGGGTAGATATAAGACTAGATATAAATCCCTTGGCCTGATGATGATAAGATGTTGGAAATGGGAAAAAATCAAGCATTATAAGTGAGATTATATTTCAATGAAAGTCAAGAAGAACAAAGGATCTGAGGAAGAATAGGAAACTAGAAGTAAGCCTTTGATTGAAGAAAAAGGGGATGCATATTTTTCCTTGACAAGCACATAGTCAGATCATGATTCTTGGTTGATCGACTCTAGTGCATTATTTCATATGACACCATGTAGAGAATGGTTATATGAATATAATAATTTAAATGGTGTTCATAATATTTTGGCAGATGATTCATTCACCATGATTGTTAGACGAGGTAATGTTTGACTATTATTAATAGAAGGGGAATGCACCCTTAGCTCAAAAACTGATTTCTATTAGTAAGATGGGGAATGAAGAACTGTGCAATATGTATATGAGAAATATACGTGCAATATGGTGTGAGGATAAATGGTATTTGGTAACAATCAAATTAACACCCTTAAGAAGTGATTGTTAGAAGCACAATTTACTATTCTCCCAAAACATGAAGACATAAATCAAGTACAATAAGAAACTATCCTCTCTTATCTGAACACCACTTCCACAAACATAATATTTGAGTGAATACATAGGTATCCTAAAGAGGAAAGACACACTAATTGAATTAACCACTTAAATTCCCAAATCCAATCTCCACTAGTTGAACACGGAAAGAAATGCGTGGCATGCACATTAATTTTGCTTGAAATTTTGTATTAATGACACAAATGCCTGAAAAAACTATTGAAAGTGGTGTTTTGAGACAATAAATCAAAATTTTGAAAAAAAAGGTCTAATTCCACATTCAAGTTTTGTTTATAAATACTGAAGTCCTAAAACTATAAAAGTAGGCATTTGGGGTGATGTAATACACACATGAGAAAGAGAAAAGGCATGCTGAAGAATTGAAGGAAAGGATCTCCTTTACTTCAAAAGGAAATTGGTGATCAAGGGAATGAAGGTAGATGAGTGGATCAAAGGAAAAGGAGAAGGAATCCATCCTCAAGGAATGTAAGTATTTCACTATTTGCATCTAATGTAAATCAATTTAGTCCCCCCCCACAATTCTTGTTCATAGTTTTCCCTCCAAGTTTGATTTTGAATTTGAATTAGTAGGAATGTAGATCTTGCTTGAATTTCAGTTGTTAGTACAAGATTAGAAAGGATGTTTTGGGTTAGATTTGCAGGCGTGAAGAATATATAAATGAGCTGTAGAGATTAGCTATCAAGGAACTTCATCAACCTTCACGGCTACAAGAGGTAATCCTCTTTCTTGCTCTCCTTCGCAAACTCCATGAAAGTAAGATCAATATTAGGAAAATTGTAGTAATTGATTTGTATCTGTTGTCTATAGACCTCATCTACTAATAGGAAAAGGAGGGTAAGGATTAGCTACTACTGTAAAACACCCTACCAACAGATTGGTGACCATACAGGGAAGGGTTTTAATTTTATTTTCCCTAATGAAGGTGTTTTAGCTATCAATTCTTCAATTTATTTCTTTAAATATATAAGAGACCTCATGTAGGGGAAGATTAAGGAAGATTTTAGTGGATTTGGAGTTGTTTGGGTTTGTTTCTTGCAATAATTTTGGTCTTATTTGAGCAGATACTCCCTTATTGGCTTTAAAAAGGATAAGAGTCACCTTTATTGGGATGATATGTGGGATTGGGTCACACTTATTGATCCCATAAAAGCGACTGCCCCCTGAAATTCAAATTTTATGCTTAAATTTCTTAATTTTTTCCCCTTTTTTTATCAGGTACGATTGTTATAAGATCATATATTGACATATATATCCCTAGTTACATCAATCACGATGGTATTTTTCTGATTTGATAATATTTAAAAATATTTTTTAACTAAATTGCAAAAAAAATGAGAAAATGGACAAACATAGATCATTATTTTGATGAACATTACGCCTATCAATTGTCGAATTGTTTGAAGTTGTAAACTTGTTACAAAATCTAAATAATAGTAAATATCATATTAGCATCATATTGGGAAAAAAATGAAAATAAAATTTTAAAAATTTGAACATTACACCTAAGAAAATTTCAAAAACAAATCCCTCCAAAACAAGAGAAAATGAATTTGATTAGTGAATTTCTTAGTTTGGATATTTTAATTTTGATATTACTTAAGTACAATTATAGATATTTTTTTTTAGTTTCAAGTTTCTTATGATACAATGTACCTAAGACACAAGTATACTCTTCACTCGGGCTTTCGAGCGATCTTGCGAATGAGAAAGTGGATCTCAAGTGTAATAATTTAGATTTGAAATTTTGAGCATATTTTCGAGCCACATGTATACTCTTTGATTGCACTTTAGGGTGGTCCTACAAATGAGAAAGTGGATCTCAAGTGTAATAATTTATAGTTGAATTTTTTATCATATTTTCGAGCCACAAGTATCCTCTTTGTTTGCGCTTTCGTACGGTCCTGCAAATGAGAAAGTGGATCTCAAGTGTAAATGTTTTAATTCTTAGAAATCTGAAGGGATATTCATATGCTCAGTGATTTCACTTTGAGTGATTCAGCACATGAGAAACATGGATCCCAATGTAAATAATTGAATTCATTTCATTTGAGATAATTGTTTAGTATAAAAGATTCTTAAAATTGAAAAAATGATCACAATTCAAAGAAAAATTGCTACAAAACATCAAAGATGTATTAAAAACATTTTATTAGATTTTTAAGCCATTGAATACTTCACTTGATTTGGGACACTTATTTTGAAATTTGGAAAGAACATAGTGCAAATTATAAACCACAATAGAACAACATTTCCAATTTTAAACACTAGTTTGAAAGACTTTTTGGAACCAAAAACAATTGAAATATTTCTCATTCAATATTGAATTTCCAATTAAGTGGAGTTGAAATAATTTGGGTACATTTCACAGATTGAAAGCAAACTCCTGAACCCTTGCTTTAAAAACTTGTTGAAAAGTGAAAAGTAGTAATTTGTGATGATAAACATCATTTTGTGAAAAAACTCATTTTCAAGTTGAAAGAATGATTCCATTTTGATAAGTTTGCAACACTTTCACATTTGAAAGAATTACAACGAACCTCTTACTCTAGTTTAGTATAGAGAGTTCATCGAATTAAAGGATAGAGTAGTGAGCATTTGTGCATTGATTGGTCCAATACTTTGAGTCACAAACACCACCGATTTCACCATCATTACCTCTAAAAATAAGCAAATAACCTTAATAATGAACGATTATTCTAAAAGTAATCAAGATTTTATCTTTGAATATCACCAACTAGATTAGGCTAAGGCCTTGGATTAGGATTGGGGAGTTAACACTCCAGGGACACAAAATTCTAAAAATAGCAATTATTAATGATCAATTAAATCCATATGTAGCAAACAATGCTTGTCGGGAAAACACATCTAAAATATGCATCAAGCATTAGGTCAATGTGAGTAAGTAAGGGAGGTATCCCCCCTATTGCTTGTTTGGTGGGATGTGAGCACACTACAGTATTGAATTTAAGTGATAAGTCCTTCACGTGACACCACTTTTTTGGAGTATATGGTCTATCTGATTTATCCTACACTTATAATTGTTCCTCCTAATCGACAATTGTGAAGTGGTAACTATAGTTGTTGTTCTTAGGACATAAAAAATCCTATTGCACGTGGGGAACACTTGCAATACCTGATATAGAAATTTAATCTTTAGCTCATTGGGAGGGTGTTGGACTAGAACCAATACTTGTGGTTATGGTGATTGAAAGATTAGTGTAATTGTTTCTCATACCTTTACAGTTAGTAACTGTTGAGGCTCGAGACCCATCAAGAGCTACTAAGTTTCTAAAGGCCCTCTAATCTAGTTTTTCATTGAACTTCAATTCTTTGGAAAAGTAGTTTGCTTTCTTATTTTCTTACAACATTTTTCAGGTTAGTGGACACTTTGATTTTTGTATAGTCTATTTTCCTTTAGTATTGTTTGATTATATTTTTAATATACCACAATAACAAAATCCTAACACTAAACTTCAAAGTGGCAGCAAGGTGAGTCACCATATTTTCATGCCCCCCCTACATCATGTAGGAGAATAAAAAACCACATCCTAGTGATTTGGAAACAAAATTGCTTTTAAATTCAATTAATAACACTAGAACAAAAATGAATAAACCCTAATAATTCATCATCACATCATGAACTGAACCCATACACAATTGATGATCTTGATCCATTTGAAATTGAAACATTTGAAGACCACACAACTGATCCCATAAATCCACCTTTAACATTTCCTTTAGACCCAGTTGTACTTGCTTTTAGTGAGTCATTGGAAAATAAAACGCCTCTTTTTCAATGTTGGAATAACATGAAAACACAACAGTTGACCCTTTGGCCTCATCAGGATCTCAAGGGACCACACCAATGCAACCTCAAATAGATGCAAAAGGTAGAAATAATTCCACATTGACCACGACATCAATCCCAATATAGCATGTATGTCATGATTGTAAGTTCAACTAGCAATTCCATGCTAGTTTGTATAGTTCCGGGTACAAATCCCAGAATTACATCCACTTCATCTACATGTATCCACACTAGTGGGTGTGCCTTACCAAATATGGGTTTCCCACATGGTTGGGATGGTCAAGGTAAAAACACGTAAGTAGTTAACCAAAATCTACTTAGTATATAGAATAAATGTTTAGGTTCCACTTTTGCGGAAACCGTGTACCATGGAATACTGATATGTAATATCCTAGTCAAGATCTGACCAAGATATTAACTCTAACTTCAATTTTTTTATGAAACTTACTAGTTATTTTCTTGACAATTTTCTGAACAGAGCAGGAAGTAAGTGATGGGGACTGAGACAAGATATGAGGATGGTAGGATGAACATTCAATTCTGGAATTTGTATGAGATGTGTGCAGCAACAGTGAATCAGATCAGAGGGAGAGTCCTAAGAACAAAGCACTGGAGCCATTTATGTTTCGAGCATCTTCCAGGCTGAAGTCTAGTCCAAAGCTTCCTAGGCACACCAGCATATGCTTACTAGACTGGGTGGGTTCCTGAGGGTCCAAGGCTAAGTTATGACAGTCAAATAAGTTCAATGGATTCACTGGGAAACATTCAAAAATATTTGGAAAGAGTAAGAGTGATTTGGGAGTCTTAAGCCAATTGAGGATTGCTGAGCTAATTAATCTAAAATATTTAAAAAAAGGGTTTAAATGCTTCCAAATTCTTAAATTAAGGATGGATATAGAAAACATAATGAATTATTAACCTCCTACAATTTACGTAATGCAAAACTGATACTTAGAATGAATTTGGCAGTCATTTCAGTAAAACTAGTCACAAAATGGTGTTCAATGAGCTAGTCTCTCAATCTCGGTTACTAAATGGATTTTATTAATTGAAATACTTTGTTCTGAAGCATTATAATGCTCTGATATATTGTATTCAACAACATCAGGTAGAAATATAACTCAGTGAACCAATATTGCACTCATTTAATTTCTCCTCAACCATATAGTGTCTTATGGACTAGAAAATCCATACATAGAGCCATAGAAGAGCTGCAAAAATGGATGGAATGATTAAATATCTGATATGAAAGTGTCCTTTGGTATGAAAAAGAGTATGGATTCGTATTGTGCTTCCTGAGCTGCAATGGGTGCATTCACTTAACTGGAACTACACGCGTGTGCTCCTTCACACACGAAATCTTGGCTCCGGTGAAAATGGTTGTATCTCGGTCATCTGGACACCTTTTTCGATGAGAGAAAAGGTGTTTCCTACTGGAAACGGCCTTCCGAACGCAATGGAATAGGTATCATAGTCCAGAAATGATCAGAAGTGCTGCATTTCGGCCCTTCAATGTTGTCTCCTCCGAATGTACCCTGTATGATGATAAATCCTTGTAAGCTTGGGTTCTTCTTAGTATTGGATTATATGGAGCTGCATATAAGATCTCCATGGATGAAAATCCTGAGAGAATATTATAGAATAGAAGTATAATAGAATAATGGGGCACATCACCCGTTGATTAGCTTGGGCACATCACCAAACCTTGAGAAGGTAAACGGTTTCACTCATAAACTCACAATGACAAAAGTTGTGAAATGGAGTTGGTTGGATTCTTTTATAAACTTCATGATGACCTGCTGATCAAGTTAAAGAGCTTGGTGACCTGTGAGAATAGGTCACCCATAAGTGGACATACTTTCCTTTTTTTTTCCTTACAAACTGTTATCCTTTAGAAACTGCGCCCCCCTTTGTCTCCATATGTTTCCTGGTTTGTAAAAGTTGCTTGATTTATAAACTGGACTCCTTTTTGGAAATTGCGCCCTCCTTTTGTTTTTTCTAGTTGTTTCCATTTTTTTGCTTTTAGAAACTCTTACACCTTTCCTTCTTTTGTTCTTTTCCGAAATCCACAAATTGATTTAACCATATTTCTATTTTCTTGTCTCTAGATCCAATTTGGAAACATTATCTCCATAAGGGCACCCTATTGGCCCACTTGCCCAATTATTTTAGGAATATTAAGTAAAGGAATTAATTTAAATTAATAAAATTAATTCCTCCAATAGAACTTAGGCTAAAATTTATTATATAGTTATAGGATTAAATTATCATTTATCTTCCTACGAAAATAATGTCCCCTTTTTACCCATGGTCACTGAATTAGCCCAAAATTGGGGACATGACAGTCCTCCCTTCCCAAAATTGCTTATCCTCAAGCAAAATATCCCAAGAGTCCATCATGCTTTTGCTGCACTACTCTGATCATAATCATCTCTCCAAAGACAAACAATGTGAGGATCCCATTGCTTGTATGACACTCCCATGGATCTGAATACCATCCAACAAAATCCACCAGGAAAAAGAAGGTCTAGATTCCACTGCTTGTGGTGCTTTTAAAACATCTCAAATGTCATCAAGAACAAACTTTCAACCCAAGGACTGTCAGGATCCCATGGATTGTGAAACATTCTTCCAAATAGTGTGGCATTCTGAAGGATGTTAGGATCCCAATACCAAGTTGGAATCTCTCCATTTCTCCTTCTCATGAAACTTTTTATTATGAATTTGTACACTCGAACCTTGTGTGAATGTGTACTGGAGGTATCTAATGGCTACAAAATATGTCTCTGCTGCTACTTGCAAATCATAGAAAAATCAGCTAAATTAAAAACAATTTCCTTGCAGAAAGACAAGAAACTTTTACCTTCCAGATTCTTCTTTTCAATGATGCCTCTATCCATCCCTTTAGTGAATGAATAAGAAATATTTTTTGATGATTTATATGAGTTATAATCAGCCATCTCTTATACAATAGGATCTATCTCCCATAGGGACAGAACATGATCCTCTTGTTGTACAGGTGGCATCAACCAAAAAAAATTCTTCACCCAATGTTCATTCCTCATTGATGTGGTTGAATCTAGATCATGTGGGAAACAACTGTGAACCTTCTTTGTATGTCTGCAAACTTTCGTAACCAAACTTATGGCTGCAACTTCTTCGTTATTGGCTGGTACAAATGGGGTCATCTCATCCCTCTTCTCCATGGAACAGTGACTCTCTTGAACCAACAACTCAAGTTCCCTCAGGAAAAGATCAACTGGTTGGTTCTCATCAAATTGTTCTAAACACTCGTTCATGTCTCTCACGGAAGAATGCTCCAAAAGAGAGTAAGTTGTATCAAAATCAACCATGTTCATGTTTTCCTCAAATAAAAAGGTATCATGGTCTCTATGGAACTCAACAGGTCTTCCCCTCTTTATCCAATGGCTCAACTCTCTGCCATTGATCCAAGGGTGCAAAACTCCATCAATTGATCCACACATTGAAGATAAGTGTAGATCTAATTCCTTCTTGTCAAATGTGTCTACACACACATGCATGGGCTTCCTCAACTGTTGCGGGTTAAGGAACATGCCATCGGCCTCAATTTTAGGATCCTCCTGCTCATCATGTGACACAAATAGGAAGAATCCTTTTACCCAAGAGAAATTGTTGACGCACATCACTCAATAGTTGAGAAGCTCAGAGCTCTCAAACCAAAATTGAAAATGACAAAAGTTCTCTTCTGAAGTTGGAATCATGCCTAAATAGAGAGGTAGCTTTCTTGGCAAGCCAGACCACATGTGTGGGGGAGGTAGGGCGCATTCTCTCTGAGATTGGCAACTTCTGATCTTTCTCCAATTTCTTTCCTCAACCTCCTTCAGTCAAAATTGGCAAGTGCGCCTTAGTTGCTTTTCTGGATGTTGCTAATTCTCTTCTGAATGCTTTCCCTGATTCTTTCCATTTCCTTGAATTTCCACTTTTATGCTTTTGCCAACTTTTTCCTGCTTTTGTCAGTTTCTATTTCCATTCTATCTGAAATATTCTCCACTTGGGAAAGGTTATCCACTTACCACCAATTCGACCTCCTAGCCTTCATTGTCCAACTTGGTAACATTTATTAGCATTTAAATTTTAAAAATACCAAAATACCTCTCAACATTAATTCTAGCTTCCATAATTAATTGAATGACTTAATAATTAATTATTTCCTAGGGTGTACTTGCCTCAAAATTATCCCCATGAATTAAATTTATAATTAATTAAACACATAGACCCCCTAGGGATGGGAGGATCCAACATGTGACCATGGTCACTAGGGAGGGGACATGACAGTCCTCCCTTCCCAAGACTTCTTGTCCTCAAGCAGTTTCAAACCAGGATGCTGCAGAACCTTCTCATCCTCCCAAGTGGCATCCTGATTGGGAAAACCTTTCCATTGTACCAGATATTCCTTGATGACCCTGCTCCTCAACCTCCTCTCTCTTTCCTACAAAATTTATCCCAGTTCTAAGACCATGTGCCCTTCATCATCAAGTGGAGGCAAAATTTCTGAAACCTTAACTTGTTGGCCAACTGCTTTCTTTAAACAGGACACATGGAAGACATTGTGGATTTTTCTCCCAGCTGGCAGATCCAATTCATATGCTACTTCACCCACTTTTCTGATTATTTGGTAGGGTCCATAGAACCTTGGCAATAACTTTTCAGCTCCTTTCGTCTTAAGAGAAGTTTGTCTATATGGCTGCAACCTCAGATAAACCAAATCCCCTTCTTGGAAGGTCCAGTCAGTTCTATTCTTATCTGCATTGATTTTCTACTGACTTTGTGCAACCTGCAAATTTTCTTTCAGAGCTTTAAGTATATCTTGGCTTTCTTGCAGCCAATACTTAGCCCTTTGAGCCCTACAATTTCCAAAGACCAAATCTGCAAAAGTAGAAGACTCATACCCATACAAAGCTTTGAATGGAGTCATTCCAATGGACATGTGGAATGCGGTGTTATAGAAGAACTCACCCAAGTGCAGCTAGTTGACCCATGTTTTCTGCTGCCCCGTGACATAATTTCCGAGATAACCTTCCAGGCATTGATTAACTCTCTGTGTTTTCCCATCTGTTTAGGGGTGATAGCTTGTGATGAGATTTAAACTAGTTTTCAGCAATTCAAACAAAGACTGCCAAAAGGCACTGGTAAACTTGCTATCCCTGTCACTGATTATAACTTTGCAATATAAATATATCCTTAAAGAAAAGTGCAACAACTTGACTGGAAGAAATGGTAGAAGTGACAGCAAAGAAGTGAGCATATTTAGTTAACATGTCAATTACTACAAAAATACAATCCTTATCCTGGTATTTCGGTAAACCAATGATGATGTCCATGGATATGTTTTCCCATTTTTGTTCAGGAATGGGCAATGGTTGAAGGAGTCCAGCAGGATGAGTGTGTTCTACCTTGTTCTGCTAACATGCAGTACACTCCTTCAGATGCTTTAAAATATCTTCCTTCAGGCCCTTCCAAGTGAACCTCTCTCTTACCTTCTCTTAAGTTTTCAAAAATCCTGGATGGCTTGTTGCTGGTGCATTGTGGGAAGCCATCAAAATCTGTTCTTTCAGCTTGGATTAAGGAATTAGAAAAATTATGTTCTTATAATAGATTATACCATTGACAGCTTGGTATGAGTCATCCCGAATCAACCTATCCAAAACTTCACATGCAAACTGGTTTTTTTGAATATTCACTAATCAATTGATCCTTCCAATCAACAGGAGTTTGCATTGTTGACAAAGCAGGTTTTGTAGATAAAGCATCAGCCACTACACTTAGCTTACCCTTCTTGTATTCAATATCAAAATCATATGACTGGATTTTTCTTACCCATTTCTGCTGCCTGTCATTCAACTCCTTTTGAGTCAAGAAATGATTCAAGCTGTTGTGGTCAGTCTTGACTATGAATTTTTCTCCCACCAAATATTGCCTGAATTTCACCAGTGCATGCATGATAGCTAACATCTCTTTATCATATATGGAATACAGCTTTTCATGTGGCTGCAATTTCCTACTCTCATAAACAATGGGGTGTCTGTTCTGCATTAGTACTGCTCCTATGCCTTCACCCGAGGCATCACATTCTAGAATAAATGGTTGGCTGAAATTTGGAAGTGCAAGTACCGGACAGGTGCTCATCACTTCTTTCATTCTACTGAAAGCTTTTTCAACCTCCTCATTCCAGCAAAAGGCTCCCTTCTTGGTAAGGTCAGTTAAGGGAGAAGTGAGTTTGGAGAATCCCTTCACAAATTTCCTTTAGTATGTACATAGGCCAATGAATCCACGTAGAGCTGTTGTATTTTTCGAGCTGGGCCAATCAAGAATGGCCTGAATCTTTTCCATGTGTACTTTAACTCCCTCCTGCCCAATGATGTGGCCAAGATATAGCAGCTACTTCATACCAAACTCACACTTGGACAGTTTAGCAAATAAGGACTGTTCTGCAAGAAGGGTTAGAACACTATCCAAATGTTGCAAATGTTCCTCCCAAGTTTTACTATAAATAAGAATGTCATCAAAAAACACAAGTACACACTTACAGAGTTGTTTGGTCAAGATTTTGTTCATACATGACTGAAATGTTGCAGGTGCATTTGTCAAATCAAAAGGCATGACCATAAATTCAAAGTGCCCAAACTGGCACCGGAAGGCAATTTTCTGAATATCCTCACTTCTCATTCTGATTTGATGGTAACCAGAATGGAGGTCTATTTTTGAGAAATACTTGGCTCCATGTAATTCATCCATCAGTTCATCTATCCTTGGGACAGGATACCTGTTCTTAATGGGTTTCTTATTTAAATATCTATAGTCAATGCACATATGCATTGTACCATCTTTCTTTTTGACCAAGACTACTGATGAAGCAAAGGGGCTGGAACTTGGCCTAATGAAGCCCATCTCAAGAAGCTCCTTTATAGTTTTCTCTATTTCATCTTTGAATCTTTTAGGATGTTTATAGGGGTGGATTTTTATAGGGAACATACCCAGTTCCATCTCTATCCAATGTTCAGTACCCCTATTAGCAGGCCTTCCATGTGGCATATCTTCAAACACCCTTTTGTGTTTTTGGAGTAATCTTTGGATATCCTCTGGATGTTCTGACACATAAATGGTGGTCCCTTCAATACTGATAAAGCATTCTGTAGCCCACTGTATGTCACCATGCCTCAGACTATGTGCAGAAATCACTTGTTTTGGGTAGGTGTTAACACCCCTCAAAACCACTTGTTTCCCTTCAGTGTTTTTGAAGCACATTTGAGGAATCTGGTAATTTACTACATGTTCACCAATGGAAAACAACCATTGTACTCCCAAAACAACATTACTATCAGCTACATCAACAATATAAAAACTATCAGTCACAATATGGTCTCCAATAGTCAGTTGCAGTTTGGGAATCCACCAGTTACACTGCATGGTGTTGTTCTTTCCTGGTATAATGACTGTGAAACCCCCAAATTTTTCTGATTTGAGTTTCCTTCTTTCCACCATGGTCGCATCTATAAATTTATGTGTGGCACCCCCATCCACCAATATTGAAACTTTTTGCCCTTCTACCACTCCTTTAAATCTCATAGTGTGGTTGCGAGGGACTCCACTTAAAACAACAATTTTTCCTTCTAGCTGTGAGGGTTCTTCTTCTCTAACTTCTGCACTTCCAGATTTCAGCCAGCCATTTATCCTAGAATGTGATGCCTCGAGTGAAGGCATAGGAGAAGCATTAATGCAGAACATACCCCCCATTGCTTATGAGAGCAGGAAATTGCAGCCGCATGAAAAGCTGTATTCCATCTATGATAAAGAGATGTTAGCTATCATACATGCACTGGTGAAATTTAGGCAATATATGGTGGAAAGAAAATTCATAGTCAATACTGACCACAACAGCTTGAAACATTTCTTGACTCAAAAGTAGCTGAATGACAGGTAGCAGAAATGGGTAAGCAAAATCCAGTCATATGATTTTGATATTGCATACAAGAAGGGTAAGCTAAATCTAGTGGCTGATGCTTTATCTAGAAAACCTGCTTTGTTAATAATGCAAACTCCTGTTGATTGGAAGGATCAATTGATTAGTGAATATTCAAAAAACCAGTTTGCATGTGAAGTTTTGGATACGTTGATTCAAGATGACTCATACCAAGCTGTCAATGGTGTAATCTATTATAAGAATAGAATTTTTCTAATTCCTGAATCCAAGCTGAAAGAATAGATTTTGATGGCTGCCCACAATGCACTAGTAGCAGGCCATCTGGTATTTTTGAAAACTTATCGGAAGGTAAGAGAGAGGTTCACTTCGAAGGGCCTCAAGGAAGATGTTTTAACGCATGTGAAGGAGTGTACTACATGTCAGCAGAACAAGGTAGAACACACTCATCCTGCTGGACTCCTTCAACCATTGCCCATTCCTGAATAGAAATGGGAAACCATATCCATGGACTTCATCACTGGTTTACCGAAATCCCAGGGTAAGGACTGTATTTTTGTAGTAGTTGATAGGTTAACTAAATATGTTCACTTCTTTGCTGTCACTTCTACCATTTCTGCCAATCAAGTTGCTACACTTTTCTTTAAGGATATATTTAGATTGCACCGGTTGCCCAAAGTTATAATCAGTGACAGGGTTAGCAAGTTTATGAGTGCCTTTTTGCAGTCTTTGTTCGAATTGGTGAAAACTAGTTTAAATCTCAGCACAAGCTCTCACCCCCAGACAGATGGCCAAACGGAGAGAGTTAATCAATGGTTCGAAGGTTATCTCATAAATTATGTCACAGGGCAACAGAAAGCATGGGTCAACTAGCTGCACTTGGGTGAGTTCTTCTATAACACCACATTCCACATGTCCATTGGAATGACTCCATTCAAAGCTTTGTATGGGTATGAGTCTTCTACTTTTGCAGATTTGGTCTTTGGAAATTGTAGGGCTCAGAAGGCTAAGGATTGGCTGCAAGAAAGCTAAGATATCCTTAAAGCACTGAAAGAAAATTTGCAGGTTGCACAAAATCAACAGAAAATCAATGTAGATAAGAATAGAACTGACCAGACCTCCCAAGAAGGGGATTTGGTTTATCTGCGGTTGCAGCCATATAGACAAACTACTCTTAAGACCAAGGGAGCTGAAAAGTTATTGCCAAGGTTCTATGGACCCTACCAAATAATCAGAAAAGTGGGTGAAGTAGCATATGAATTGGATCTACCAGCTGGGAGCAAAATCCACAATGTCTTCCATATGTCATGTTTAAAGAAAGCAGTTGGCCAACAAGTTAAGGTTTCAAAAAATTTTCCTCCACTTGATGATGAAGGGCACCTGGTCTTAGAATCGGGAGAAATTTTGCAGGAAAGAGAGAGGAGGTTGAGGAGCAGGGTCATCAAGGAATATCTGGTACATGGAAAAGGTTTTCCCAGTGAGGATGCCACTTGGGAGGATGAGAAGGTTCTGTAGCATCTTGGTTTGAAACTGCTTGAGGACAAGCAGTCTTGGGAAGGGAGGACTGTCATGTCCCCTCCCTACTGACCATGGTCACATCTTGGATCCTCCCATCCATAGGGGTTCTAGGTGATTAATTAATTATGAATTTAATTCATGGGGATAATTTTGAGATAAGTACACCCTAGGAAATAATTAATTATTAAGTTATTTAATTAATTATGAAAGTTGGAATTAATGTTGAGAGGTATTTTGGTATTTTTAATATTTAAATGCTAATAAATGTTGCCAAGTTGGATAATGAAGGGTAGGAGGTCGAATTGGTGGCAAGTGGATAACCTTGCCCAAGTGGAGAATATTTCAGAATGGAAATAGAAACTGACAAAAGCTAGAAAATTTTGGCAAAAGCATAAAAGCGGAAAGTCAAGGAAATGGAAAGAATTAGGAAAAGCATTCAAAAAAGAATTAGCAACATCTAGAAAAGCAACTAAGGTTCACTTGCCAATTTTGACTGAAGGATGTTGAGGAAAGAAAGTGGAGAAATCTCAGAAGTTTCCAATCTCAGAGAGAATGCGCCCTACCTCCCCCACACATGTGGTCTGGCTTGCCAAGAAAGCTATCTCATCTATTTAGGCTTGATTCCAACTTCAGAAGAGAACTTTTGTCATTTGCAATTTTGGTTTGAGAGCTCTGAGCTTCTCAACTGTTGAGTGATGTGCCTCAACAATTTCTCTTGGGAGATGTGCCTCAAGGCCTTGTGAGTTTTCTATGAGTGTTATGCAAGTACAGAAGATAGTATTACAGCCAGTGACATCCATTATTGAGCAGCAGTGAAGATCTATTGCCAGATTAGAGAATAGGCTTCCATTGGAGGGGTTTTGCAGTTAAGTTTGGGGAGAAAACACCAAAGATGAAGAGTAAAATGGGAAGGTGTTCTCAGAATATTCTATGAGGCCAGTCAGTGGTCATTTGCAGACATAAGAGGCTCTACATTCCATAATATCACGTGCAAATCGAGTTCCCTCTCTATTCTCTCACTTCTACTCTTCCTACTGCCAGATTGGAGGTGATTTTCCTAGAAGAGGAGAACCAAAAGGTTATGACTTTCATGGAAGGTCTTTACATTCAGATTGAAGCAAGTTCATACATCTAACAAGTAGATGGGCTGAAAAATACTTCCATTTCAGATTCATAGTAATTCTCTCCTCTCTACTTTGTTCTACTAGCTCATGTAAGAAGAAAATAGCCTATGAGGCATTGTCATTTGCAAAGCAAGCACTAGAAGATAAAATAATTGTTTTGCAATATATATTGCATGTTTATTGGTCATAATAATTAATATCAGACTTAATATAATCATCAAACCATAGTTTTCATTTATTTTAAGCAGTTTACCATTGCAAAATTCAAGACTAGCTAGTTTGATGCCTAAATTCGACTAGTTTTTCCATTTTGTCTATAAAATGCATTCTGTGCACTCTTTTGTTAATCCGTCAGTTGGATCAGCTCCTTGACACATCCCAGTATCCATAACATCCCTCATTTCCAGAATTTGGTAGCCTTTAGACAATGTGTGGGAAGTTCTTAAAAAGACTAGCTCCACAATCCCGGGAGAGACCAAAAGCCCCAATTCTCTGCAAACTCTTCCAAGACTGATCATTTATCATTTTGAACATAAACAACAACCCATACAATGTCATTAACCCTGATTCTCCTTCTAGATCTTGTTTTTATATGCGGATGTACCCAGAAAGCATTGCGGTAGGCTTCAACAGCAACTAATGTCCGAAACCTAAATGGTCTCCGTACATTGTACAAAGGATCCAATTTCCCATTGTCAAAGTTGTTGTAGCACATTGTCCAATAGAAATTCCAGAACTTAAAGTTCATCCTACCAAACTCAATATCAAGTCTCCTTACCCGTCACTGACTTCCTGCTCTGTTCGGTGAATTGATTAAAAAATGGACAAGTAAATTTTATTTAAAATTCTGAACTTGAGTTAGTATCTTGGTCGAATTCTCCCAAGGATATTACAGTGGTATCAGAGCAGAAGAACCAGTTCTCTGATACCACTGTAATATCCTAGCCAAGATCTGACCAAGATATTAACTTCCACTCAAAGTTTTAAGAAGATTTTGCTAGTAATTTTTAAGGCCATTTCTCAAACTGAGCAGGATGTAAGTGACGGGGACTGAAACTCTGAATGAGAATGGTAGGAATGAGATCGGGTTCCGGAATTTGTATGGGAGAGTGTGCAGCAGCAATATAGACAGAGGGAAAATTTCAGTATCCTTTGTACAAACCATAGAGACCATTTATGTTTCGGACATCAGCTACTGCTGAAGCCTACCGCAATGCTTCCTCGGTACATCCGCATATACAAACTAGATCAGGGAGTTGGGAAGGATTAAAAAACTGATATTTGTGTTCATGGAGGTCTATGGTCATAAAAAATCAGCAATTAAACACTGGATGAAGAGTTGGGGGGAAATTGTTGTGACTTGGACTGTCGAGATAGTTTTAATGGTTGACTTCCAAAACATGGTAAAAACCTACCAAATTTAGTACCTTAAGGTTATAATGTGTTCTAGGGTCTTTACATGAGCAGCATCAACTAACATAATTGGTTTCTGACCAACGGAACTCTTTTAATGCAATTTCTGCTCAAACTAATCCTCCGAGAGTGCCTGATGAGCATAGGGGGAGGAGTTGAACTTGTATTTTACCACTCTAATATTTAATTCTATATTTAATGGACCTATTACAGCATATTTGATTGAAAATAAAGAGAATCAAACTTTACATCACCTCTTTACATTTCCAGATAACTTATATACCATAAAAACCTTCAAAACCCCCCTAGGTTTATCCAATCCTTCATTGAAACATATATCTGGCTGAAAATATTTCTATAATGGATTAGGAGAGTTATATTAGAGATTCTAAATCATCTAATCAGATTCATACATCTACCATTCGAAATTACAGTGCTTGAATGGTGAAACGACTCCGAAATAAGCTAGAAAAACAAGACTGGAAGCCATTATTACATCATGAGCCTCTGGGGCATATTCATATGAGAAGTTGAGAATATTTTAGGACTGAGTTTAGATGTTTATTACAAATCTTTTATGGCTGGAAAAACAGCAGCAAACCATCCTCTCCAATGATAGAAGGAAAGAAGATTCAATCCCTTAGTTCTTCACCTCTTTGAGTAAAAAACATGACACCCTTGGGGAATCTCCAACTAGAATCACTTGGACATGATAGAAGTTGATTGAATGGATGTAAGTTCAACTTTATTTTTGAATATGGCCATCACACATCAGATCATTCATCTCATTGATCACTGAAAATATTTCAATGCAGCAAACCTTCCACCAACACCCTGCAATACTGAAGAATGGGGAAGAAGAGAGGGGATAATGAGAAGGATCATTCTTGAACTCTTAAACTCTGTTGAAGCAAATCGACCTCAGACTGATATCAGAACTTTAATGGCTGCAAAATTATCTCCAGTGGCTACAAATAGATCTTCAATGGATTCCCAATAGTCTTCAATACCTATTAGAGAGAAAGAGAGAGAGAATGAGAGAATGGGGCACATCACCCATAGAGTGGCTAAATTTGAAGTGGGGAATGAAGAATGGTGAGCCATGCTTCTAAACATTTCATCCACTGAAGTTGTGGATGTATCCTCTCCATTGATGGCTGATCTATCTATGGTGTACTCATCTGGCTCTTCCTTGGAAGAGTGACTTTCTTCAATGAACCTCTCAAGTTCATTCTGGAAAAGGTCATGTGCTTGTTTTTCTTCAACTCTATCTGCACATTCCTCAAGCACATACCAAATATACTGTTCTTCATGATCCACCAACTCATGAGGTTCATCCCTTGGAACATGAAATAATTCAGCCATGTTATTGTGACTTTGTGAAATATGGGAGGTAAAAAGTGATTCTGGCAACTTCTCATTAAGCTGCTCAATCTGATTCTCAGATTTTGGAAAAGCACCATGAGTACCAATCCGAGAATCCTGGGTAGTTTCCAACATATGAGTGAGCTTGTTGATATCCTCATCATTTATTATTGCAGCATTATAGTAGATATTCACAAGTTCCAGCAAGTGATCTCTATCAGAAAGCAGCTGACAGAAATTTCCTTTTAGGCTTCCTACTACTTCCCACATGTGCACAAAATTTTCAATAGAGGGTTGCTCCTCCATTGATGCAGTTATCCAACAGTAGTGCGATATCAAAGCATTAAGTTCATGGAGGTTTTTCAGTTCCTCCTTGATTTTTTCCTCACTCATTTTCAATGGTCCAATTAGGGCAAGAAGTTCTAGTAGGTGAACCTCCTCTTCTACTTCTTCCAATTCATCCTTCTCCCAATTTTGAATTCTGACACTAGAAGGATCTTCTAATCCATCATTCTCACTGGAAGTGGCTGCCATCTTGGCCTGCAACAAAGCCATGCAAAAATCAGAATTGCAGCCATACCTTTGTGCCCAAATTTCCTCCTCATGTGGTGTTTTTATGGCAGCATGCTTCTTTCCCAAATTCCTTGGTTCACACCCAGTTGATTTGGGCTTGTCTTCCACCTCAACCTGAAGTTCCAATGATGATTTCAGAACTGATTGATGTTCTTCTTTTGGATCTAATCAAAAATATGTCATACCATCATCAATATTCCCCATATCTTCTGCACTTATCTTGAAATCACCCACGAAGAAATTGGGAGTGATTTCACCTTCCACATTGCCAACAATCGAATGTTTGACTGTTGGATCTTTAGTTGTGCATGGATCTTTTTCCTCTCCTTCTGAGAAAGGATTTGGTGACTCATCATCCTCATGGAAACTGCAAATATACTGATATCTAACCATGGAATTCCCTCTTTCTTCCACACTTTGAGGGTCTCCTGATGTTCCCACATTCATTGGTTTCTGAGGAGCTAAGCATTGAGAATTAAATGCTTCATTACGGGGAACTAGTTTCTCCACATCATGGAACACATTATTGAAAATGTATTCTATTTTATTCTGATGATTTCCAAAAGGAACATGGTACAAAAATCTGATTGAGGTCCATACCTTTTCATCATACTTCTCCCTTCAAACAGTGGAGCTATGGTGCCTTGTTCTGCCACCCATTCTGTAGGTTCACATCCAACTGATGTGTGCTCATCTTTTTCTTCACTATGTAGCTCATGTGGTGACTTTGGAGCTGATTTAGGTTCTTCTTTTGGATCTGATCCAACATATGTCTCACCATCATTAAGCTTACCAATCTCCTTTGAGGTGATCTTGAAATCCTCAACATAGAATCTTGTAGTGGATTCTGCTCCCATTTTGTCAACAATCTCATGATTGGTCTTTGGGTCTTCCTTCTCCTTGGTTGTTTTATGATAAATATTCTTGGAGGCTCTTCTTGAAGAGGATCCAAAAATTCTTGTGAAGTCACATGCATCGAATGCAACTTTGTTATCTTTTATTATCTCTTCCATAGAAGGTTGACTTTTGACTGTAGAACATGCAACTTTTTCCTAAATATGGCTATCAGAATAACCATAGTCTGTTCTGTAAATCATGATCTCATGGGAGATGCTTATGGAAGGTACTTCTTGGGAATTCTCTTCCTCATACTCTCTGCAATATGCTTCATACTACTCATCATAATCTTCATCATATTACTCATAAGAATAATCTTCTTGCTCATACAACTCAAAGTCTAAATCTTCCATAACTGGAACTAATTCCACATCTGCAATCTTGAAGATAGTGTTGAGATAATTTTCCAATGAGAATTAATTTCCACAGGCCGAGCCAAGGAAAGTGATTTGATACCACTATAATATCCTAGTCAATATCTGACCAAGATATTAACTCTAACTTCAATTTTTTTATGAAACTTACTAGTTATTTTCTTGACAATTTTCTGAACAGAGCAAGAAGTAAGTGATGGGGATTGAGACAAGATATGAGGATGGTAGGATGAAAATTCAATTCTAGAATTTGTATGAGATGTGTGCAGCAGAAGCGAATCATATCAAAGGGAGAGTCCTAAGCACAAAGCAATGGGGCCATTTATGTTTCGAGCATCAGTCAGGCTGAAGTATACTCCAAAGCTTCCTGGGCACACTAGCATATGCTTACTACACTGGGTGGGCTCCTAAGGGTCCAAGGCTGAGTTATGACAGTCAAATAAGTTCAATGGATTCACTGGGAATCATTCAAAAAGATTTGGAAATAGTAAGAGTGACTTGGGAGTCTTAAGCCAATTGAGGATTACTGAGCTAGTTAATTTACAATATTTACAAAAAGGGTTTAAATGATTTCAAATTCTTAAATTAAGGACTGATATAGAAAATATAATGAATTATTAACCTCCTACAATTTATGGAATGCAAAACTGACACTCAGAATGAATTTGGCAGTCATTTCAGTAAAACTAGTCACAAAATGGTGCTCAATGAGCTTGTCTCTCAATCTTGGTTACTAAATGACTTTTATTAAATGAAATACTCTATTCTGAAGAATTATAATGTTCTGATATATTGTATTCAACAACAACAGGTCAAAATATAACTCACTGAACCAATATTTCACTCATTTAATTTCTCCTCAACCATACAGTGTCTTATGGACTAGAAAATCCATACATAGAGCCATAGAAGAGCTGCAAAAAGGGATGGAATGATTAAATATCTGATATTAAAGTGTACTTTGGTTTGCAACAGGTCTGAAACAGAGTATGGATTCATATTGTTATTCCTGAGCTTCAATGGGTGCATTCACTTAACTATAACTACACACGTGCGCTCCTTAACACATGAAATCTTGGCTCCGGTGAAAATGGTTGTATCTCGGTCATCCGAACACCTTTTTCGATGAGAGAAAAAGTGCTCCTACTAGAAACGGCCCTCCGAACGCAATGGAACAGGTCTCACAGCCCATAAATGATCAAAAGTGCTGAACCTGAAACCTCCATTTCAGCCCTTCAATGTTGTCTCTTCCGAATGTACACTGTATGATGATAAATCCTTGTAAGCTTGGGTTCTTCTTAGTATTGGATTATATGGACCCGCATATCAGATCTCCATGGATGCAAATCCTGAGACAATATTAGATAATAGAAGTATAATAGAATAATGGGGCACATTACCCATTGATTAGCTTGGGCACATCACCAAACCTTGAGAAGCTAAACTGCTTCACTCATAAACTCACAATGACAAAAGTTGTGAAATGGGGTTGGTTGGCTTCTTTTATAATCTTCATGATGACCTGCTGAGCAAGTTGAAGAGCTTGGTGACCTGTGAGAATAGGTCACCCATGAGTGGACATACTTTCCTTTATTTTTCCTTACAAGCTTTTCTCCTTTAGAAACTGCGGCCCCCTTTGTCTCCCTATGTTTCCTGCTTTGTAAAAGTTGCTTGATTTGTAAACTGGACTCCTTTTTGGAAACTGCGCCCTCCTTTTTTTTCTAGTTGTTTCCATTTTCTTTCTTTTAGAAACTCTTACACCTTTCCTTCTTTTGTTCTTTTCCTAAATCCACAAATTGATTTAGCCATATTTCTATTTTCTTGTCTCTAGATCCAATTTGGAAACCTTATCTCCATGAGGGCACCCTCTTGGCCCACTTGCCCAATTATTTTAGGAATATTAAGTAAAGGAATTAATGTAAATTAATAAAATTAATTCCTCCAATAGAACTTAGGCTAAAATTTATTATATAGTTACAAGATTAAATTATCATTTATCTTCCTAGGAAAATAATGTCCCCTTTTTACCCATGGTCACTGAATTAGCCCAAAATTGGGGACATGACATGATATTCATGGCTGAAATAATAGAATTTGGAAAGTAAATTCCAATTGTTTTTACCCTCCACTGATGGGTGGAAGTTCCCTAGAGGGCCATCCCCTGACTTATGCTAGCACAAATCCTATGGTAAATCAAATACCCCCACCATGTAGCATGTCAGGGGGAAATCCACTTATGAACCCCATTCGTCAATGGAGTGGTCATGTCCAAGGAAGTAACAAATCTTCTTTTGTTTTTCCTCTGTATAGGGGTAATCCTCCTCCACAAGGGGGAATCCCACCTTGGAATGCTTTTCAATCCCAAGTACAACTACAATGGTGTGATCAGGATCCAATAAGTAACCAATCTTATTGGGGCCTACCTTCGCAAGGGAGAAATCCACCCATTGGACATCTTCCATGAAGTAACCAATATTCTTGCACGCAACCTCCACAAGGGGGAAAACCACTTTGGAATGGTAATAAATCCCAAGTACCACATCAATGCAGTGGTGAGGTTCAAGTAAGTGACCAATATTCTTGGGGCCTACCTCTGCAAGGGGGACATCCACCCATTGGCCAAGTTCCAAGAAGTAACCAATCATTTTGGTTCTAACCTTCACAAGGAAGCAATCCACCTTGGAATTCGTTTCAATCCCAAGGATAATTTAGATGGATTTGTCATATTATAGGAAGTAACCAATATTCATAGGGCCTACCTCTGTAAGGGGGAAATCCACCCATCAACCCCATTTTGCAATGGAGTGGCCAGGTTCCATGATATAACAATTATTTTTGGAGCTAGCCTGCAATACCTACATTTGATCCAGCTAGGACACAACAAGGACCTCATGTGAATAGTATGATGTGTTATGTTAACCAACTTGATAAGATTACTTAACAAATGGGACAAATGTCTATTCAAAATTCACAAACTATAACTGGTTAGGCAATGCAACAACCTTCTAGTCCTTCCCAAACATCTAAAATCCTTACACTCCAAGTTGCATACCTTAGAGGAAAGAAGAATAAATACAAGGGTAATAAAAGTGCTAATCCTTCCTATACTTCTAAAATCCTTTCAGTCCAATCCATGGAACCTAGAGGAAAGAAGAAAAAATACAAGAGTAATCAAAAGGGTAAATTTGGGACAAGAACTGCACCAATACCTACCCCACAAGTTGTTCCAATATTTACCATAAAATAAGAATCCTAATTTATTAGAATTTAGATTGCACAATGATCGCAACACTAGGTTCTGATACATGTGACAATCCAATCTAGATTGAGATAGAAAAAACAAACTCACTTATAATTATTTCCACAAAGAGATAGCAAGAATAAAGAATAAATATTGGACATAACACTAGTGGCCATTAGTTACACAAAGAGACCAAATCAAGCTTGTATTGCACCAAGGTTCCTTAAAACAGGAGATGGGTGCCTTTTCTCCATAAATAATTTAATGAGGATGCATTGAATCAAAAAATGAAGGATAGTGGATAACATTGTGCACAAGCAGGGCTATATAGGCTTTACCATAGTTCTAGGGTCAAATGTGGACAAACTATTGGTCCGAGGCACCAAACTAGGGACTAGTAATCAACACCACATGAACTAGACACTAGGGAACTAAATAATGTTGTTTCAACATTGCTCTAAACTACTTAGGAACAATTTGGCATATCAATGATCGGAATATGTTCCAACATACTTCCCACTATATGTTTCTCCCAATTACACTCTAGTGGATGACTCACCTTCAATGCAAGCGGTCTCAATAGAATGCTTAATTGTAGAGAAGAGGATGAAGTAATGGCCAATTCTGTAGAATATGGTACCTTGTAGAATATATTACCCTTATCTATTATAGAATTTTCATACCAATCTATTCAAATAGCTTCAGAATATTCATATCAAAATCTTTGCTTGGACGAGGAATATGATCTAATTACTTGTCCCATTAGGGTTGTGAGCTTTCCTAGCTCACATGACTTCTTCACAACATTTTATAATCATATGAAGGTATCGTTGAAGTTATCAACATTTGGTTACACCCACCAAGGACATCTTTTGTGGGGCCATTGGGAGCATACTTGGTTTAAATGTACCCAAGTATAGGAGAATGATTTGCACATTCCTCGATATGATCAAGTATATTTGGAAGCTTGCATATAAGTTTATATTATCCCTTGGTTATGATGCATTTGAACCTTCTGCATCCCAAATTGTTATAGACAAATTTGGCACTTCTCCATCTGTGATGACACTTGCATGTTTTGTTCTCATGATGACACTTCGGTCACGACAATTCATGAGACTGCTATGAGTAAAAAAAAAGTACATTTGGGATGGAAGGGCAATATTTGGGACATTATTAGGATGGCCTTACCTAATTCATGGCCCATTTGATAGTTGGGAATCTTAGGAATAATTTTCGAGAGCAAAACTTCTCCTAAAAACCCCTAGAAAAGGTTTTTTTCCTCATTTTTCCACAAAAAACCTAGGTTGTACATGATAAACTCAAATGTTCACCCACGTGTACCTCAAAAATACAAAAAAAATATAAAATATAGGAAAATTGGTAGTTTAGGCGGTTTTGGAACCATCTCCTCAGTTATAACTACTTCCTCCTCGACCCTATCTTCTTCAATTGTTATTTTAAAAGAGGGAGAGGGGATCATGAAGAAGACACTAATCCCATTGTATTGTTATGCTAGAGGAATTTGGACTCACATCTACCTCACTTGTTCCCTAGCCGCTTATAAACCCTAATGCATTGCTTGGAGATTGGGATTATTGAAGGAGAGTAGCAGGAAATTCAGAATGGAAGGTTTCGTGAAGTGTCATGCTTGAAGAAAGGTATAATCATGTACTTGCTTACTTCATTAATAAATATTGGACATTATTCTGTTTACAAATCACTGTGTTCATATATATCTCAGATTTGATTCAATTTGATGTTTCTTGTTCTTTTGAGTATCAATCTTTTATGTGTAGTCAAATTGGTTTGAGGAAGGTTTTAAGTGGTTTTGCAAGTTCGTTGATTGGAGAGAAAGAGGAGGAATCAAGGAGAGGCTTCAATCAACCTTCTATTCTAAGGTACACACCATCTCAAACCCTAAATATTTCACTTCTTTATTGTATTTTCCTAAATCTGAATGTTTATCTTTCACCCCATGTACGTTGGTGGCCTTACCCCAGCCACATCAACACTTTCCCTAACAACAAAACTGGTGACTCCATTGGGTGGAAGCCTATATTATTTGGGGTCTCCAAGTCTAATTTTCCAGTATATTTAGTTTTCTAATTTTGATTTCAAGTTAGGAACAATCTTTAAGATTTTTTAGACACTTCCATTGTCATTTTCTGAGTTGGATTTCACATTTTTGGGGAGTTTTATGCATAGACGTTGGTCCTACCACTTATAGTAGAGTGCTTGATTCATACACAATGGTACAGTGTATGTTCACCTGCATGTTACATTCCATGGTGTGTTTTTGTACTAGCACGTCCCTCCTCTAGGTGAAATTTTCACTTTCAGGGCTATTTTGGGGGGTTTTGGCTACAATTTTTGAAATCTCTGCTGATCCTAGGTTTGTGTAGGACCCCTTGGGAGTAATTTATTGTCTTTGGATTGATCTTATTTTTATTTGTAGGATATATTTTAATCAATTTGGGCTTGTTTGGAAGAATTTGGATCTTGTTGACCTAAGTTGGGGGTTTATGAACTAGTTTGGTGTTTTTAGCCCAATTTGAGTCTAACTGAACCTATTTGCTGCAGTTTGATTTTATTTGGAACATACTAAGGGTATTTGAGTCAATTTGTACCTATTTGAGTGAAAAATACTCTTTTGGTAGGGTTCTTGTACCCGTTTGTGCTTTTGGTCTTTCCTTTGGAGTGGAAGCTCAAGTGTCCTTTCTGTGGTTTAGGACCTTGATTGCATCGATTGTTTGTAGACCTAGCTTTACCAAACCATATTTATTAGTAGGTCCTTTTGTTTGATTGGGTCTAAAATTATTTGGTGTGTTATTTTCCTAATTTTTGCATGCTTACATGAATAAGAAGCTTAGGGTTTATGGTTGCTTTCATTGTTTAATAAGGAGATCATAAATCTTTTGCATTTGATTTGGTAGCGTGTTACTTTGACTTTTAGTTTTGTTTCTCACATTGAAAAAAAATAAAATTTGGTTCATTTTACAAGTTCATGTTGGTTGAATGCTTTTCAAGTGGCTTAAATATTTTGGGTTGCTTCACATTTGAAAAACAAAGACAAAATTTATTTTGCATACCTAGTTGTTTGAGTAGTTGCATGCTTAGGTTTTAGACTTGATTTGCATATTAGAATTAGAATTTTTACCTTTTGCATTTGAAAAGACCAAAAATGGAATCTTGCATGGAAATTTTGCATATGCATTCCAAATAATATCTTTAGGAGTTGCATTGGAAAGAAATAGAGAGTGAGAAGTGCATATTTGTGGTGATAAAGTGCTTCATATTTCAGCTAAAGAATATCTTTCTTTAGTTGCATTTTTTTTAATTCTTCTGAAAGTTTTGAAAGTACATTTTTAAGGAAGGAAACAATAACTTGGATAGGATATTAGTTTTTCTTCTAGTTTAGAAAAACACATAATAGATTACGTAGGATTGTGTAGGTAGAGAGTTGTGATTCAAGTCCTCTGCGATCACTTAGACTTGTGAAAACATAGGTGTCATTCATTTAGAGAGAAAACACAATTTTGTAGAAGGTGAACTGGGAAGCTCCACTCACATTGGAGTCAAGAATGAGGTCATGCGAGATTGAGTAGAGGATATATCCCTCCAATATTTAGTTGAGCATATCCCATGGTTTGTGTGTGTATGGGGACTTATTAGTACCATCGATGCTATTGATTTTTAGGCTTTGTTACCCTACCCATGTGTCTTAAATCAACCTATGAATTTTCCCCTGGGCCCTCTCTACAACATTGGTAACCTTAGTATCCAAAATCTAAGTTTCATCCACATGTGACAGTAGAAGGTTATTTCTACTGTACCTAGGACAAAAATGGGAGGAAATCATTGCAGTGCTTTGGGAAGGTTGTTGGTGATTCAATGCATGGACCCAAGGTGTCTTTATTGTGGACCCTAGGTAGCTATTCTTCATCGCTTCAATGGGTTGTTCTGGGCCCTCATCATCCTAGACATTCATTTGGAAGGAATTTGTTTGCTTGTTTGACATCTTTCAAGGACTTTTTAGTGTGTGTTGTTTGATTTTTATTTTTTGTAGATTTTATTCTTAGTGTCTTTTGTGAGCCACCGTGGACGATAAACCTCTATGCATATCTAGAAGGATTCAATGAAAATATCCTAAACTGAGTGAAGTCCCTACACTGAGGAAAATATTGGATTATCCTGATCCACCCCCTCAGGGGACAAAAGTGGAAACCCAAGAACATCAAATAGAACAATCAGTAGAAGAAAATTGTTCTAGGTTAGGTGAGTCTGAGAGACCTTCAGAGGAAGGACACTTTATAGATACCGAGGAACAATTATATAACTCCCCTAAATTTCATTCTCCTCGGCTTGAAGAGAAATTAGGTCCCATTGAAATTGACGACCTCTCATATCCATTTGGACTGTTGAACCCACCACAAAGCCCTAGTTTTTCCTAGTTAGCTGGTATCAATGTTCCTAATACATTGTCTAGGTAGTTTAATATGGAAAACAAAGAACAAGTGTTTACTTAAGGGGATATGCCTAGTCTAGTTAGTAATTTCCTTATAGGAGGAGTCACTTTTAATACACAATACACAATAGTATCAGGTTGGGTTCCCCCGACCTCGATGGTGATTACTGGTACTAGTTTGTTAACTCAAGTGAGTTCAAACCCTTTCTCTTTTGGATTCCCTTTTTCAAGTTGTCAATATATGACTGCCACTATTTCTCCTAGTTCAACTTTGACCTTTTCTTCAGGAAGAGACCCATCTATCCCTTTCCATACTAACCCACCCTTCAGTGGACAAATGTTTTTCTAACCCGAGTTAATCTTATCTTTCCAATTTGTTGGAGGTATGATTTCTAGTCACCCATTTGGATTCAATGTATCACAAGATAATCCTATTGTACTAGGGGGAACCAACACTGGATTTTCATGGGGGCAGCCTGCTACTCAAGGAAATATCCCATTCTAAAAATGGGGGTTCCTAATATGGCTAACCTTGTTATGACAACTGTCTTACAAGGTAGCCAACATTTTGGAGGGATAAGAGGGACTTTTGGAACAACCAATCCTTCATTTCAACATCATTTTAGTCATAAATTCGAACAAACTAATCCACCTTTCATTAATCTTGGAAATTCATATATTCCAAGAGAACCACATGCAAACACCAAGCAATGGTAACCTAATGCTCCCGGAACCTGGAATTCAATGGCTCAGATGAATTTGCCATTTTTTGCTACTTTGAATTTGTGAGTTGTGAGAATCATATGGCTCTAATACCATGTGAGAATCCTATGGCTTTGATACCATGTGATAATTCTATGTAGTTTGAATACCATGAAATAATTCTAATTGGAAAGAATCTTTAAGCAAATAAGTCCTCACAAGAATTTATTCAAATATATGCAAGAATAAGAAGAAATATCATAACAAAAATATAGGAGAAGGAACTCAATTGATGGAAATATAATCCCATATATTATTCCTCAATATGAATACAATATATAATACATTTCAAGAGACAAAATAGAATTCCTTAAAGGAAAGTTGAAAATTATTATCACAAAAGTAAGGCTTACTAAACGCTAGAAAAACCCCTTAGGTGTCAAAAGCACTTTCCAAATCAATCTAAATGATCATGAATTATCTAAATATGGTATGGAAGCTAATGAGTGGTGAAAATGGAATGTGATGATGAATTTTGGAGATAAGAAAGAGGTGGAGTTTGAATTGTCCAAGTGGAGAGAGTTTCCAAGTCAACTAGCTTTATCTTATCCACTAGAAACTAGAAAAAATAGAACAAAGCTATCTAAATCAGAAAAGTGCCTTTCTAATTCAGGAATGGAATAAAATCAAACAAAATCCAAAGAAAATATTATTCTGAATCTATCCAAATTCGTTCTATTGAATTAGGATGACATATGGAGGCATAAAAGACAAAACTAGGCCAACTACATAGTCTACACCTAGGAAAATTGATCTAGATGACTACTAAATTATATCCTAAGTATGAAATGGGTTTTTAAATGTTCCAACACCCCCCCTTAATCCTATCTTAGAGGGAGTAAATCCTACTACTTAAGGAAATATCTCGTTCTACGAGATCGGGGGTTCTAATATGGCTAACCCTGTTATGACAACTGTCTTACAAGGTAGCCAACCTTTTTGAGGGATAGGAGGGAATTTGGGAACACCCATTCCTTCATTTAAACATCAGTTTGGTCAGCACTTCGGACAACCTACTCGAACTTTCATTAATCCTATAAATTCATACATATTCTAGGAGAACCACATGCCAAGACCAACCACTGGGTAGTTAATGTTCCTGGAACCTAGAATTCAATGGCTTAGATGAAGTTTCCATTTTTGGCTACTTTGAATTTTCCTGAACTCACAAAGTTGACTAATGATCTAGTGTTACATGACCTGAGATGGCCACCCCTACCCAATAAAATCCCTTCAAACATTCCTAAGTTTGAAGGTAAACCCAAGGAAGACCCAGCTACCCATGTGATGACTTTTCATCTATGGTGTGCATCCAACTCTTATATGGATGATTCTATTTGTTTGCATCTTTTCCAAAGGACTTTAACTAGGGCAGTGGTGAAATGGTACATAGAGTTACCATGAGTGTCTTTTCAAAATTTTAACTTAGTTGCAATGGTATTTCTTAACCACTTTCAGCTTCTGGTCCATTATGAAACTATAACCGAGTTTTTAACATCCTTTCATCAGGACAAATATACCGATATCTCCAACCACATTCATGAATGGTGGAGGAGACATAGTTTGATCATGGCTTAGACCCCGATCAATTCCTTACTGATTGGTTCATCAAGTCATTACAACCTTTGATTGCAAAATATGTGTCTCTTTCTGGGTTTTAAACCGAGGAGCAGGCTAGTTTCAAGGCCCAACAATTGGATTTGGTTTATTCCCTATCCAAGATGTTGTATGAAATTATGTTGAATGCTGCTAGATCAGAAGCTGATGCAAGAAAACCTATCCCAACACCCCATGATGATGGATTAATCAATGTAATTGAGAACAATCCAGTTAGACCGAGTAATAGATTTTCAAGTCAAAATTCAATGGCAACTAGAAAAATTAACACACAAAACCTTAAACCCAACCCTCCTTCAAATGTTTTGTCGATACATAACTCTCAAGGAAACCAATATCTCGAAGGGAAGAAATATTTTTTAATAAAAATGGGAATAAGGTGACAAACAATGCAAATAACAACAATAATAATGTTGGTGGGGCTAATAAAAAAGCTAAGACGAAATTCGCTTGTTTTCTATGCAGGGAGGATCATGTAACTTACAAATTCCCTCAGATGGAAATGGAGCACAAGTTGTTTGCTCAGTAGGAAGGGTCCTCCAAACCTATTGTTTTATCCAATCTATTTCGTCAACATCAACATCAAATGATTGCCATTGTTCATTCAAAGCTTGCAACCTCCCAAAGGGAAAACTAGGTGGCCTCCCCTCAAGGGGACAATTTAGGCTCAAGAGATGTTTTCATGTGTGAATAGGATTTGTATCTCCAGACTAGGAACAATAATTATGAAACTAATTCATCCGGATTGAAAGGTAAGGAACCTATTAATGTTGATAGTGACAATTCTTTGCATATATAGAAGCCTCCCAATGACATTATGCCTCGAATACTAAAAGGTGTTCTTAAGAAAGAAGCATTCAATCCTAATGCGTGTGTTGCACATAATTATAGCACAGTTGAAGATTTGATGCAGGATCCATGTGCAATGTCTACTCTAGAGGTCATGTACAGTTTTCCAGCTCAAAGGAAGACCTTACTTTCATCTTTAGGGGCTCTTTATCCTACAGATAGTCCAGTAATCACTTTCTATTTTGATAATTGGAAGCCTCGTTTACCCTACCATGCTACTTTTCAAATACAAGTCATATATGGAAATACTAAGATTCATAGGATGGTTGTATACAAGGGTACCTCCACACGTGTTATTTCGTTATCATGTTGGAAGGATTTTGGATCAACTGACGTAGTTCCTCCAGTCACCATGTTAAAATATTTCGACGACCATCTTTTTAAACCTCATGGAATTATTCCATCTTTTCCAATAAAGCTTGGGGGGGAAGTAGTCAAAGTGGATGTGGAAGTGGTTGATTCCCCACCTGATTATAATTTGATACTAGGGATAAATTGGACTCAGGATATGATGGAAATAGTCTAATTGATCTTTTGCGTCATCAAGTTTCCACATGAAGGAAAGATTGTAACAATTGACCAACTACCCTTAAACCTTAATGAATTCAATCAGGATCATGGATCCAATATTCCTTTATTTTCCCATTCCACGAGGAGTTGTGAAAACATTGGTCTGTGGATGTATCATTCATTAATGGAACATTTTAATCTTCCCCTACCTAATTTACAAGCTAATGCATCGCTAGTGCACACAATTTCAACGGTTCCCACATCTTCCGTAAATAAGGAGTCTCAATTTAAGTCTTCGAACTTTATGGACCCTTCGAAGTGTTCATCCTATGAAGTTGGGTGTACTCAAATAAACCATCCTTTATATCCTTTTGTTATAATTTCTAGTGAGAAGAATCCTCTGAGTTCATTCTTATCTTCTTGGTACTTGGTCACGATAGTTGACCAGGTGATACCTCCAACTAAATGTTTGGATATGTGTTATATCTAGGATGATATACTTTATTCTGATTTAATTTTCCTAGAGCCAATAATGCAGTCCACAATTCATTTGGATGTTGATCCAGTGGTAGTTATGTTCAACACCTGTTTTAATTTGGATTTTGATCTTACCATTGTTGAGTCTTTGGACTCTCCCATAGACCTACAAATCAATGTTCTTGTTGAGTTTGATTCTGCTTCTAGAATTTTCAACTCCCGCGATGGAATTTGTTCCTACAGATTCTATCACATCCTTCAACTTGGATATTCATCCTGAAGTTGATTTTGTTGATTGTAGGTCATCAGGATTTGGTACTATAGAACCTCCTTTGGATAACTCTACCTTAATTATGACTATTGTTGAAGATAGTGAAGTTGAAAGTATTTCTACCACAGGGACTTGTATCATATATTTCTTTACACTTTTTTTAGATACGATCTTGGAACTGTTGTTTCTTGGATACAAGATTTTTAACTGGACTCATGATTGCTTACTGGTACTTTGTGACACTTTGTTTGATCATGTCAGGTATATTCAAAAACTTGCATTTAGGATTAGGCCTCCCCGCTATTATGATGCATTTGAAACTTTTTCCATCCAAATTTGCAATAGGTTCTAACTTTTTGTATCTTGGTTTGTTAACCATATCCATATGCATTGTGCATGAGTTCAACAGTAGATCCTACCTAACATGGGTCACCTTATTCAACACCCTTGTTCCATTTTGGTTCCCATGGTCATTTTTTATCATAGGCTCGACGGCCTTTCTAGATTCACCATGAATTTGAGAAGAAGTCTCATACTTCCTCATATATTTATGGCAATTCCTCATAAGGCTCCCATTTTTATGTTTAAGTCGCATATAGATTTACTTTGATCCCTCTTGCACTAATGATCCTAATGTTGACTTCCATGCTTTGATATCGTTATATCATCCTGCATCCTTGATCTCATTTTTGTTAAGCCATGTATCATTTTTTCATTACGATTTGACACCTTTTACCCATAGGAGACACACCCTGAGTGTCCTTATCTTGCTCATTTTCCTTGCATTATTTATACTTTTGTTCCATGTGCTTGGAACTAGTCTCACATTACCCTGTCAGTTGTCTCCTCCCACTATGAGCCTTCTTCCACCCTCTCTTTGAGCTCTTTAAAAACAGTAAGGAGGATAAGAGCATTCTTCAACTCTCCATTTGATCTCGTTAGAAATAGTAAGGATACCATGAGCATTCTTCCATATCTCCTTTGATCTCATTAAAAATAGTAAGGAGGCCATGAGTTTACTTTTTCATGCTCGTTAAACCTTTATGGAAAATATTTTTATGGAGTCCTCTTTAAGCTATTTTCAGACTCCTTAAATAGGAAAATTTAGTTGAGCTAGCTTGTCTCTTTCATACTCGTTAAAGTACTTGAAATTTTGTCTCTATGGTATATGATTAACCCTTTTTCCAGATCGTTTAGACTATGCACAAAAAATGAATACTCTAGTCGTACTTGGCTAGAAAAGTTCTCTCTCGCATTATTTTATCGTTTTTTAGGTGAGGAGACTAAATTTACGAAAAAGTAACCCTTGGAGTCTTATTTAGGATTTTTAGACTCTCAAAACATGAAAACCTTGTGACCATCTACCAAATAGGGCTCGATTTATAATCCAAGAGATGGTGTATATAGTTCTTGTTTAAGTTTTTTCAGACTCTTTAAATATGAAAACACCGTCTATAACGGAAAGATCCAGGCTCGATATTAAAAATCAAGGATCAATATTTTATCGAGTAATATTCTATCTTTTCTTCAAACTCATAAAACAATGAAGAAAGTGTTGAGTTTCCCTTCAATGGACTCATAAAATTACACATGGTTGGATTTTTATCGAGCATGCTTTAGTTTTTTTTTAAGTTCGTTATAAAATGAAAAATATACCTAAAAAGAGAAAAGGGAAGGGAAGAGTGTCAAATGTATTTCAATATAATGGAAGCAAGTCAACTATGTCCTTGAACAAAGCACTTGTTTTGAGTATCTCAAACAAGCTGGGTTCTAGTTTTTCCCTTAGGATAAACCTGATCTCAGAATTTTCACTCGTCCAATTGGTTTCTCTTCCAATCATATGGAAAATCTGTTAATGTCTCCTACATTTAAAATTTATATCATGGTCCCTTTGTGTTAAAATATGCCTAAGTCACTCTTGGGTTGTGCTCACTATTCAAGGATAAAACCTGTGTCATCCATTTTGCAATTTCCTTCACCTCATGTGTCGGCCATTCCTTGGTGTCAGTATGTTTCATCATGTACTCAGTCCTACCCCAAATTAGATCAACCTTTGATTTTCCCTTGTGTTGGATGATGGAGGCATAAATCCCTTCCAATGGACTTCTTCCCATCGAATTTAACTCACCTTTCTCTGGGAATGAATTTTAGAGTTTTTGGTAGTACCTTGGGGATTGCAGTCATCAGTGGCAATTTACCTCGCCATTGAGTTATGAGAATACATCAATGTCTCCTATTTGATGGATTCTTCAGGTGTTCAATTTCAAGATCTATTATTCACACTTGTAAGAATGTACTAGGTACATTGGGAACCATTTTCATCATTGGTGGGTTCCCTCATGTTTGTTAACGGTTCACATCAATGACCGGTAATCAAATTGTGCCCTCCATGTTCGAATTAAACCCACTTATTCACATGGTTACGATTTGTATCTTGAGACGGTTTGGATTGAAGACCTTGGGCCTATATTAGCATCATCATATTTTGTTATTTCCCAATCCACGCAAGACTGAGCCACACTCCTTTTGGCACTTGATGAGACATAGATCCAGTTTGTTCACTATCATTATGATCTCCAATTTTGACATAGATCCACCTTTGTATTTATGTGGTTATGTTCACACTTATGTTTCTCATGGATCCACGCTTGTATTTTAGTGGCAATGATATATGCTTCAGTTATACTTTGGTATTGGATTATTGTTGTATCCTCCTGGAGTTCATGTTCCACTAATTGAATATGGACATTTACCAGCGATAAGATAGTCTGACATTTTCCTTTCTTTCATGTACTTTGTTTGAGCCTACGATTATTAGTTTCTCTTCTTTCTTCGAATCCATTACCCAACTCTTCATTATTTATAATGTATTTTGGCCATCGTATTCCCCTCTAACCTCATACATTAGTGGGCATCTGTTATATCCAAATTTGGCACTTCTCTGTCTATGACGACACTTGCATGTTTTATTCTCATGATGACACTTCAGTGACAAAAATTCGTGAGACTACTGTGAGTCATAAAAAACGACTTTTGGGATGGAAGGGCCATATTTGGGAATTTAGTAGGATGGCCTTACCTAATTCATGGTCTAGTTAATAGTTAGGAAACTTAGGAAAAATTTTGGAGAGCAAAACTTCTACTGGAAAACCCCAGAAAAGGCTATTTTTCCCCAAAAACGTGGGTTGTACATGGTAAACTCAGATGTTCATCCACGTGTACCTCAAAAATACCAAAAATATATATAAAATCTTGAAAAATTGGTGGTTTGGGTTGTTTTGGAACCATCTCCTCGGTTATAACTACTCCCTCGTTGACCCTATCTTCTTCAATTGCTATATAAGATAGGGAGAGGGGACCATGAGAAAGACACTAATCCCATTGTAGTGTTATGCTCGAGGAATTTGGACTCACATTCCTCTCAGTTGTTCCCTAGCTTATTATAAACCCTGTTGCATTTGTTGGAGGAGAGAAGTAGGAGATTCAGGATTAAAGGTTTCATGAAGTGCCATGCTTTAAGAAAGGTATAATCATGTACTTGGTTCATTCATTAATAAATATTGGACATTCTTACCTTTCCAAATCACTGTGTGCATATATATCTCATATTTGATTACAATTTGATGTTTCTTGTTCTCTTGAGTATCAATCTTTTATGTGTAGTCAAATTGGTTTGAGGAAGGTTTGAAGTGGATTTGCAGGTTCCTCGATTGAAGATCAAGAGGAGGACTCAAGGAGAGGCTTGGATCAACCTTCTATTGTAAGCTACACACCCTCTCAAAAAATAAATATTTTTATTCTTTACTGCATTTTTAGAACTCTGAATGCTTATCTTTCACCCTAGTATGTTGGTGGCCTCACCCCAACCATATGAACACTTTCCCTAACAACAAAATTTTCCTTAGGGTCGAATCTATTGGAAATTGGTGGGTCATCCCATCATATTTTTATTTTGCACCATTCAAACACGAGAGCCTACAAAACATGGGACCCTATAGTAAAAACTCTATTTCCATTTTGGTGCCCATGCTGAGTTATTCTCACAGGCCTAGGAGGCCTATTAGTACCATCATGACTTGGAGTTTGAGACCACATATTTCTCTTTCATACATTTCTAACCATATCTTGGTGTGATCCCTATTTTGTGTCAGTTTACATAAGCATGTGTTAAAATTTCCTTTTGAACATTTGTGTCAGTAGCTTCTTTGTTTATTGTTTATGTTGGGTATTTTACTTTGTAGTCACTTTTTGTTACATGATTCCTATAAACCATTGCTTCTCTATAATTGACCCATACCTGTAACACCCGATTTTTTACCCTAGTATGTATAAAAATGTAAATATTGATGAAATGGTTACAAGTCCGATATTTATGGTCCAGAGTGACCGAGCTATGTAAATTTGTAAATTTCCACTCTTAATATTAAAATCCATGACTACTACAGACTAGAGGACAATGAAGAGATGGGGGAATATATTTCCCCAAGGGGGAGAGAGAGAGAGAGAGAGAGAGAGAGAGAGAGAGAGAGAGAGATTATTCCAAGCCCAGGTTTAGAAGGGAAAAAGTTTCCCAACCCATACATGCCACTTGGACAACTCTCTTTAGGAAATGGAAAAGTGTCCAACCACATGGATTCCAAGTGGCTATTTGTTATCACCCTTGCTACCACTTGGTTGGATATAAACAAAGAGAGATAACCATCTATCCATCATTTCTCATGTCTAATGATAATAATTATCTTCTGGACCTAACTACCTTCATTAGTACCATCGTCACCTGTATTATGATCATTGTACTGCCATATCCGTACTACCACCTCCATACAACCACTACCCTGCTGCACATGGAGAACCAGATAGAGGACATTGGAACTCCCTGTATCCCTAGAAATAAATTGGCGTAACAAACCTAAGGTATTGTTATCTCAGAGAAGGGAGCTTGAGGTACTGTTAAATCAGAGAAGGGATCCCATTCCTTGGCTAAGGGATAGCTGTATCCAAAGAATACAATACATTATTGTGGATTGATAGTCCCAACTCGAGGGTGTCCTACCAAGGTGGCATGCCAAATTAAGATATGGATTGACAGAGCCTACATCTGGGTGGAACGTCCGAGCTCTGCAGACATTCAGTTTACATTTTCAGATAAGTTTTCTCCTCTGTATGAAATGTGTTGTGAATATCATTGAAATATGTTTAACATAATTCTTATTGAATGTTTATTTAATTTCATGGAATTACTATCATTTGTGGGGTCGCATTCATGACGAATATGCCTGCCTTATTTTCATACATGTTTACATTAGCCATGGTGTTCAAATCCGTTCATAAATCAACTATAAAAATTAATTTAACTAGTAGAAAAAAGAAGTAAGATAACATAGGTGTTTGTGGGAAAAATGATGGATGTTTCATAGCATAGTTGGCATTGTGAGGTCACTGGGTTAGTGAGAGTTTGGTATCAGATCCTAGGTTGTAGCATTGGTAGTGCATGGGCCATGTTTTAAATTATACAGGAAGAAATCCAGGTTGAATACGGATTGTATGGAAAAATGCATCGGATGAAATATCGGGGAATTCATGTTTAATTTTCCATGGTTCACTACAAGTGAAACCCATGGTGAAAAAATTGAATTTTAGTCAATTTTTGGGTGAAATTATGCATCAAAACTAAAACAAAAAAAATTGTATGTTATGTTAAATAACAGGAAGTGCTAGTTAAAATAGCCCATATCAGATGTGATCAAATCAACAGCTCAGATCCTTTCATGGTAATGAAAGTGATCAAGCTTGATTTTAATAAGCACGATCTTGAAATAAAACCACTTAGGATACACCTCATCACTGAACCCACTCCAGATTCTAAAAGCAGTATTTTCAAAGCACTTTGATATCAATCCTGAAACCACCAAACAAACTATTAAGTGCCAAGTTCTAAATGTTATCCAGGATGTTCAATCAATCTTAGACGGCACATATGGGTCAATGATGTGATGTGATGGAATAGAAAGGAGTGACATGTCCTTGTTATAAGTTGCATGACCATTAGCATGGGAGAAGATCTTGCGATGGAAGATCGATGACACTTAAGCACTCAAGATCGTTAAGGTGCTCGAACTTTAATTTAAGGAGCACGATCCTAAAAGAAAACCACTATGGATGCATGGCATCATTGTAGGAGTTCAGGCTCACAATTTGTTTTTTCCATATACGACTTCTTTGATGATCTTGAAATCATTTACCAGCAGGAGGGTGACATGGCATGTCATGAGGTGACACATGGGTTTGTATGACACCTCAAGGGACATTTGTCCTACTAGAATGCAAGTCTAGAGCCAAAATATTGTTTTGGGAATAGCAAGAGAAGATTAAATCAAAATTGATTGTACTTGTTCCATTTTGACCCTATTAATGGAAGCTACATGATGAACAGTGAGAGACAAGGACCGATTCTACTCAGATTTGAGTGAAATTTCAGTTTAATGGGTTTTAAAGGTGTGTATCCCGAGGATAGATGAAGACCCGACTGAGGCCCAAATTGTTATAGTGTAGTCGTAATCCAGGGACACAGATAAATGTAGAGCCTTGAGGCCAAATTTGTTATTTGTTTGGAATTTACTTCAATCTGATCTAGGATCTTAACTGAGAGAAAAACATGTACAACATATCTACAGCATATCAATCATGGACACAATAATGCAAGCACACAAGGGACACAAATTTTACTTGGGGAAAACCATAAAGGTGAAAAACCCCAATAACTTCCTCAGAGATAGATAGAGCAATGATACAACCCAAGCATAAGAGATAGACATCTCCTAGCAGCAGCTTCTCCTCCTACACAAGTGTGCCACTCTCCAAAGAGTGTGTGTGAGAATAGAATAATGAAATAGAGTGTCTCCCGCACTCTATTTATACTTGACTTGACTTGCCTAATAACCTTTACTAGGTCGACCTCAACTTAACCACATACCACAATGCTGATTGGGCCGACACCCAATAGGGTGGTATAATAACCCTATGACCCACATGGCCGAACCCAAATAGGGTGGTCTAATAACCCTTTAACCCACATGACTTATACAGGCCCAACCCCAACAAGGTGGTCAAATAACCCATCAAGTATAAGTTACAACACTTACAATATAAATGACGACACTTCCATATAGAGGAATAATAACATCTCTATAGGAATGCAATATACATATATGTGAAATAAATTCCGAAGTTACATATACATCAACACTCCCTCTTAACTAGGAAGGTATTTCTCGACACAGGTCTTCTAGCACAAGTCTTCTTCTCTGGATCATCATCAGCGAATCATCGTCATCGAATCATCGTCATCGTCACTGTCGCTGCTATCTCAATCAATCTCCGATCTACTCGTCATAGGAATTTCTACAAAGCCAGTCCTTTTTCATACTGGATGTAGGCCCACCACCTGCAGATCTTCATCATCACTAACCATACTGTTGAATCCTCAGGACTTATTACATGAGTCAACAAAACCTTGAAAAAGCATCCCAGGACTGATTATGAGCACACATATCAACCTATCGGATCTCCCAGGACCTTTTACATGCTACTGCACAACCTGTCCATGGCCACAGAGTATCATCCTAATACTCATGATCATCGTTCATGAAGCACAACCCAGATGCACATCACACAACAATTACATCTACGCCATGGGAGAACACATCTACAACCATGTGAGAATGGCACATCACTTATATTGCAGCCATGGGAGAACACATCTACAACCATGCTCAAATGGCCCAACACTTAATAATATCATAGGCATGGGAGAACACATCTACAACCATGCTTGAATGGCCCCAGCACTTATATCGCAGCCATGGGAGAACACATCTACAACCATGCTCGAATGGCCCCAACACTTATATCGCAGCCATGGGAGAACAAATCTACAACCATGATCGAATGGCCCCAACACTTATATCACAACCATGTGAGAACACATCTACAACCATGCTCAAATGGCACCAACACTTATATCGCAGCCATGAGAGAACACATCTACAACCATGCTCGAATGGCCCCAACACTTATATCGCAGCCATGGGAGAACACATCTACAACCATGCTCGAATGGCCCTAGAAATTACATCACGACCATGGGAGAACAAATCTACCACCATTTCGGAAAAGCCCAGCAATTACATCATGACCATGGGACAACACATCTACAACCATGTCCGAAACGCTCATGTGCATCTGTGTCTTCGGAACTCATCACACATAATCTAACTGATTATGTAATGTATCCACCCGATACATGTCATCACATATGATCATCCTGATCATCGTCACTGCATCGTCCTAATGCATGTCATTTGGAGCAACATCTTGAAGCTCGTCATCCATGATCATCCTGATCATACAATGCATCCACCAAATGCAATGTATCCACCTGATATATATCAACATACATGATCTACCGGATCATACACTCGTATCCACCTGATACATATACAGATACATGGTCCAAGCATCCAACATGATGCATATATACGTACATATAAATGATCCAACTGATCATATCCAACATCCAACATGATGCATACATACATAAATGATCCAACTGATCATATCCAGCATCCAACATGATGCATACATACATAAATGATCCAACTGATCATATTGAGCAGAAACTAGAACATCATCCTGATGCTCATCATCCAGCGCTTACATCCATAGCCATGTGAAGGATCCTCCTTCCACCATGCTTGGAATGGCTTCAGCAAATGTCTCCATCACTTCTTCCTCAAAGTGTCATCGATCTAAAGAACACCAAGCCTCTCTCTGAAGTACTCAAACTTCACTCTGGCTAGTGGTTTCATCAGTACATCTGCAATCTGCTCATTCGTCGCAACATACAGGAGCTTCACTCCTCCTCTCCGCACCATATCTCTGATATAGTGATATTCGATCTCAATGTGCTTCGACCTGTCGTGGAACATCGGGTTCACAGACAGCTTCACACAACCCTAGTTGTCACAAAAGATACCAATATCCTCTAGTGGGAGATCAAATAACTGAGATAGAAGATTCTGGAGCCATACTGCCTCACAACTAGCCGATCATGCTGCAACATACTCGGCCTTAGCTGTACTCAGTGCTATGCAAGATTGCTTCCTGCTAAACAAAGAGATCACACCTGATCCCATACGGAAGCTGCACCCATATGTGCTCTTCCTATCTGCAGCACTGTGTGCCCAATCTGAATCAGCATAACCCTGCAGGTTAAACTTTTGATTCGCATCATACTTGAGCCCATAGTTAACCATACCCTTCAAGTACCTCAGAATATGCTTTACAGCAACCAGGTGAACACCTCTGGGATCCACCAGGAACTAGCTCAATGTGTTAACCACAAAGCAAATATCTGGTCTAGTGTTTCTCAGGTACATCAAGGACCCAATCATCTCACGATACATAGTGACATCAACCGGATTAGATGAAGCATCACATAGAAGCTTTAGGTTTGATGCCATAGGTGTGGCCATGGCCTTGCAGTCCATCATCCCGAACCTCTTCAGGATCTCTACTTCATACTTCCTTTGTCCAAGGAAGATTCCATCTGCACTCTACCACACCTCCATGCCTAGAAAATAGTGCATCATCCATAGGTTCTTCATCTTGAACTCGGCAGCAAGCTTCCACTGTGTGTCGGCAATGAATCTATCCTCACCTGTAACAAACAGGTTATCCGCATACAAAAGTAGTATCACTGGATTTCCTTCCTCAACCTTGTATTAAAGGTTGGAATCTGCTTTACTTTTGGTAAAGCCCAAACTGGATAGAAAGCTATCTATCCTACCATACAAAGTTCTGCACATATATGACTTCCCGTCATGTGTCTCAAAACCAAGTGGCTGCTCGACATACACTTCCTCTTCAACTACACTATTCAAGAAAGCTGTCTTGACATCCATCTGGTGTATCTTCCATTTCATCACTACAGCCAGGGAAAGTACTGATCTAATGGAAGTGTAGCTAGCTACACGAGAAAATTTTTATTCCCTCTTTCTAAGAGAATCCACCAGCTACAAACCTTGCTTTGTATTTTTCTATGCTACCATCTACTGCATGCTTGATTTTATAGATCCACTTGGAAGTAACAACAGACTTCCCTTCTGGTTTTGGGACTGCATCCCAACCATCATTCTTCATGATCGACTGGTACTCCTCAATCATGAAATTCTTCCCGAATCCTGGGAACTTCAATATTTTTAATATCTTGAATAGATAACTTTGTTGTTGAACAAATGTTGTAGTCCTTCTTTTGTAGGTGATGGTATATGACCTTTCCTACAAAACAAGTTAAATTTCTTGATTAGAAAACATCTCATAGTTTTCAGAACAAATTCTTATACATAAATAAATATGTCATGTAGTCATGCAATTATCTTAGCCAATGCTTCAATACAACATTTATCCATATCCTGTAAGTTTCTAGATGCCTTCCAATCTCTACTAGAACATTGTTAAGAGTGTGCACAAATCCCAACATGTCAGCAAAGAGGTTTCATTCTAGTTAATTAGCAATGGAATGTTGTATAGTGCCATAGGCCACTTACCCATGTATATTAGTAGTATACTTTTCATCAATGCAACTATTCTAATATGCACAACCTAATTCTAGGAACATCAATATTCACATTATTGAACAATATTATTTAAACAATCAAATATGCAAGAAATGATAATTCAAATACTTATCTTTGTTTGTTTGTTGGGTGGACTCCCTCTGAATCTTTGCAACTCCATTCTGATGTGGATTGTGAGAAGTGGTCGACTCCCTCTGAATATCTGCATTCTTGCAGAAACTACTAGGGTGTGCTCCCTCTTGATCTTTGCTTCCTGGATTACCTGTCCTTGAACTTATATCCATCCTCGATCACTATGCATGCTTACAAGTATCATTATTGTGATATCCTTGAGATCTCATACAAAATCATACAATTATTATTATATTCTCAATACTATCAAAACACAATAATCTTAAGCATGTATAGTCATGATCATTTCAAACAAAAATAATAAGCATTAGTATTCAAGGACTCTTATGGTTTGTCATATCATAAATTAAGGTAAGAAACATAATATTCCTACACCCATGATTACTCAAACCTATAATTTCATGACTCTTCTAGTTAGTCATATCATCGATTAAGGTAAGAAACATAATATGCATACACCCATGATTATTCAGACCTATGAATAATCATTATCAATCATGCCATGTATACTTATATAAGAGATTCTAACACAAGGTAGGATTCTAACTTGATATAGGAAAAACATACCTGGATTAATATGTTAGTTGGTTATTGTCTAACATACCCACATGATGTCTTCTTGTTCTCTTAAGTGACTTGTGCTAGTAACCTGCATATCTCATAGGTTAACCAAATTATACATACCTCGTAAGTAGATCTTCTATGTGATCCATGGAAATGGATGAACCCTTGTCTTCATGTCACCATGGTCATATGTTCTTGAACTAGAACATGATTTGTCTTTCTTGATGTACCTTTCATGTTAGTGGACAACATCACAATGCATTAGTACAATCATAAGTGTAAAAAAACCCTAATCAAGGAATATCTTCTATCATGCATTCATAATTTTAATAAGGTGATACGACAAGTCTAAAATTAACCAAGATTGTACTAATCATAATAATATGAAGACAAACATATCATAAACTTAATTATGAACAGAATTCGAAACATACATGTATGAGTCATACCTATTGAGATTGCTTATAATCTTCTTATGTAAGGCCTCAGCTTCATCTCCCTCTGAAACAAGAACTTCTTTACTTATGCAAGTGATCAATCCATTCTATTCTAGGATTAACCCAATCCACTTGATTTGCAGGAACTGGATCTAGAGATAGATTAGGGTTTGTCAGAGAAACCCTAAAAATTCAAACTTTGAATTTCAAACTTCTGAACGGATAGAAAGATGCGCCTTGATGAGATGATCAAGCTGGTATATTCAGAATTTGAAAACTGCAAAGTTTCACCCCTCAAGTTTCACTTTCGGATTCACTAGACATGACCCCGAACTAGGGTTTGATATAGCCCACAATTATGCCCAATCAAAAGGTTCAATCCAAAGCTCTAAGATTATATTTTTCTAAGGAGCTTCCAGCCGTGGTCACAGATTTAAAAAATTCCCATTTTTGCAGAAGCCCTAATTTTCCACTTTTTCGATCAAAGTCCCGAACTAGGGTCTGATCAAGCCTGGCCTTCTTCCCAACAAAAAATTCTTATCTTGGTATCTAAATTTTGATTTTTATGAGTATAATTCAGCTGTGGTTTCCGATTACAAAAATTCCATCTTTCTCGTAAACCCTAAATTCCTGAAGCCATGAAAGAAGGTGCTAAAAAATAATTATGTTTTGACAGAAATATGTGCCTGATTGTTTCTAGTGTAACTCTTAACTTTCTAATCCAGAGGGTTTGAAAATTCTCCCTATGGTAGCCCAACCTGTCATCTTGCCAACCCCATTGGTCTGACCTCAATTGGATTGTTTGAGAGAGAGTTATTCCAAGTGGCGCAATGTGAACTTTTTATGGGATAAAACAGGAGAGCGAACTTATACAGCATTTCGTGTGTCACTGGTTCCATTTCGGACTCTGAAAACGTTACCTAAGAAATTACAGCCCGTGCACTACCTGTTAATTTTTACGAAATTTCATTTGGAGCTTCCTATCCCAAGTTATGACCTTTTTTCGTAGGTCACCCATTTATGACTCAGATCTGGAAGAGGCAGAAACCCTAGATTGTACATATCATAAAACACAAAGTACAATGAATTAGAAGTTATCCTTTGGACAAGATGTACATGGGGATCTTATCTTCGACCTGTAAATGTTTCAGATCTGAAAACTTTGCCAAAATGGATTTATAGAGAAACTTCTACAATGACTGGTTTTTGCTATATCAAGCCCTAGCATCGTAAGTGCAACAAGTGTCATACATGCCATACCATGCCTTTTTTCAGGCTAGCTCTGATACCATGTTAGTTTTTTCAGAATTTACTTCAATCTGATCTAGGATCTTAACTGAGAGAACAACATGTACTGCATATCTACAGCATATCAATCATGGACACAATAATGAAAGCACACAAGAGACACAGAGTTTACTTGGGGAAAACCATAAAGGTGAAAAACCCCAATAAATTCCTCAGAGATAGATAGAGCAATGATACAACCCAAGCATAAGAGATAGACATCTCCTAGTAGTAACTTCTTCTCCTCCACAAGTGCGCCACTCTCCAAAGAGTGTGTGTGAGAATAGAATGATGAAATAGAGTGCCTCCCGCACTCTATTTATACTTGACTTGACTTGGCTAATAACCTTTACTAGGTCGGCCTCAACTTAACCACATACCACAATGCTGACTGGGTCAACACCCAATAGGGTGGTCTAATAACCCTATGACCCACATGGACGACCCCCAATATGTTGGTATAATAAGCGTTTGACCCACTTGACTTATACAGGGCCCACCCCAACAAGGTGGTCTAATAACCCATCAAGTATAAGTTGCAACACTTACAATATAAATGACGACACTTCTGTATAGAGGAATAATAACATCTCTATAGGAATACAATATACATATATGTGAAATACATTCTGAAGTTACATATACAGCAACAAATATTAGAAGGATATGAATTCTGGAGATGAAATAAGGCCAAAATACTCTATTTGGGTGCGTGAAAGGTCGATTTTTGAAAATGTGCAGACAAAAGTGGCCCAAGAACTCATAACCAGGAATTTTTATTATTTCTACATTTTCTCTATTCGTATCGATGAACAAATTTTCTTAGAGGTTAATTTTCCAAATATGATTAGTTTGAGAGATAACCTTTTCCAGTATGTGTTGGAGAGAACTCACTATGGCTTGGGGTAGACCACAATAGACAGTTGACTACCATAAATTAACTCAATTCTCTGTACTATGCTATATAAATGACAATGCTAAGATAATGAAGAATAAAACCAACCTCGATCCAAATGTTTCATGTAGATCCTCGTTGGATATTTTCAATCCATGCACTTGAACCTGCAAATTAGTCTTAACAGCCAATATACAAGTACATATAACATCTAAACGACATTAACATCATCAATAGCAAGGGCCCATGATATCACAAGTAAATGCAACCCAATGTAATATAAACAACATTTACAACTTTAATGGACGAAAATATGAGTATTTCTATTAATAAACAAGAAGAAGTACAATGTGATACAACCTCTTGCCAGCAACCAATCTGAACCAAGATCTGGGTCAATCCATTTGTGCCTCCACCAATTCAATCCTCCATGAATGGAAAACTCAAACTATGATAGGAGTTTGGAAGGTGAACATAAAGGGTTCACAATGACAAGGATCAATGAGTGTAGACTCAAGATAGGGAAAAAATCCACTAAAGTTATCTTGCTCTTCTTTCTCCTCCTATCCATAAACCATATGTGCTCAATATATAGTCCTCTGAAAGGTAAGTGAAAGGACACATTGAGACATTTCAGGGAAAATGGAGGGCCAAACGTCACCCTATGACCATTTTTTGGGAGTAAAAATTAATAAACTCGTGGGCTATAGTGATGCAACTAGTGGGTACGCCAGCTCTGGTGATGCAGCTAGCATACAAGGGAAAAAATAAGGAAAAATAAGGTCTGGAGGATATAGAGTGGATCTGAGTCAGTGAAATGGATCCTGTAGGCCAAAGAATGTTGATGCTCACAAGGTGGAAAATTACGTTGTAACAGATTCCCCCTAATGTGTGAGGTCATAGACTGATGCTACGATGGATGAAATACATTATAAAAAGATCTCAGAAGTGGAGTGATGGAGACACAAGTGGAAATAGCAGCTCACTCGTCATAATACAATAGTATCCCTGAACTCATGTCAGTAGTACAACAATCTGATACAATGGCCATGAATAGGCAGGGCATAGTGAATACATGTCATAGGTGATCATAGCCATGATCCCTCTACAGTAACATATGGTCTCCTGCTGAAAATAAAACAACTGGTGCAAACTGGAGGTACAAATTGCTGATATCTAAGAGGTGATATCTCAGATGTAAAGTCATAGTCATAAGTAGCATACTGAATGCCAATATCGCCCCGGGTCTTCTACACAAGTCTTCGACGATGCAAGTCCCATCAAGTGAATAAAGGAGTTGAGGTCGAACCTAATATGACATCGTCTGATTACCGTTCAATGATGTATACCGTTAACAGATGCAAGATAACCCACCAATAATGAAAATGGGCATCGAGGCACAGAGCACAATCATCGACATGTGAATAGATGAGTTGAAGTCGAACACTAGGATGAATCCATCGATCAGGGGACATTGATGAATTCCCAAAACTGTCGATGGTGAGAGAACCTGCCACTAATGATTGCAAGCCTCAAGGTACTCAACCGAACTCTAAGCCTCAACTTTAGGAATAAATGGGTTGAAGTAGACAGAATGAGACTCGCTGGAAGGAGGGTATTAAGGCATCCCCCATCAACCAGCACGAGGTACCAGTTATGCTGAAAGATTTGGAAGAAATCAGGTGAAATGGACTGACTCAATAACGATGGCCGACATACAATAGTCAAGAGATCTGAGGAGTGTCCGATTCTGGTTTCAGGACTTCCTTTCAACAAGAGCATGAGCAGATGGATAGACTCAGGTAGCATAGACTCAATATAGACTATGCGATGTAGGAGGCACCACAAAGGGCTCCATAATGACTGGAAGCTTATCCAATTGGTGGAGTAAACTGAGAAACAAGTACAGCTCCTAAGGTCCAACTATAGTCTCGACTCATAATGTATGGAGTGGAATGAATGCTCTATTCAAAGGCGACACAACAGCTTCCAACTAGAAGTAGTAACCATAATCTCATCCGGCTTTTTGGAAAATTTGATTTTTTTTTGTCTTTTTCATATTTGGAAAAGCTTGAAAAAGACAAAAATTGCTTATAGTACAACAAGTGAGGGAACAAGTGTCAAATAGAAAGCAGACCAATCCCAAGCAGTGGAACATACCTATGATCAATGCAAGGAAGCATGTGCAGGATGTGGACACTCGGGGGAATGTTCCCTCAAGGTAAAGGGTCATCAAGATGCGAAAGATAAATTAAGGCTCTGCTTGGCTCAGAAGGTAAATTGCTCAGGAAGATGGCTAATAAGTGAGTAAGTGGGAGTCAGCACAAGGCTCAAGTGACAAGCAGCATAATGCAATGCAATCACAACTTGACATAAAAGGGGAGTTCTTTTTCGTAAAGTTAGTCTGCTCACCCGAAAAAGTGTAAAACAATGAGAGAAGAACTCTTCTAGTCACGTATGACTAGAGTATACCTTTTTCGTAATTAATCCACAAAGGTCCGAAAAAGGGGTAAACTTATACCTAAGTAGATGTCGCTACAAATCCTTTAACGAGTATGAAATAACAAGTATACTCAACAATCTTGTTTGATTTTGAAAAAGTCTAACAAGGGCTTAAAAAAGACTTTATAAAAATCTTTTCCGTAAAAGTTTAACGAGCCTGAAAAAGTAAAATCGTAACCTCCTTACTATTTTTAACGAGCTCAAAGGAGAGATGGAATAATGCTCGTAATGGGAGCAGACAAGTGTCAGGGACATGCGAGACTAGTTCCAAGCGCATGGAACAAAGCTATTCACAATGCAAGGAACATGAGCAAGATAAGGACACTCAGGGGTTTCCTGCAAATTCATATGGAAAAAGGTTCAAATGCATCATAACAATGGGGAGGCCTAAACCTATATGCAAGGTTCTAAATATGCCTGCCATGACCGAAGCACATGTCGAAAAGGACTAGTAACCAAGTATAAGTCCAGCTAAGAATCCTGTCTCCAAGAAACATAAGTACCCAGATCATCTCTAAAACATACGTAAAGAAAAATCTGATACAGGTCATCGTGGTAGAAAAATTTTCAACTTCACTATTATCACCTTCAGACATAATGCAGGTAGAGCTAACCACTGAAGGTGTCATAGTACCAATACCTGAGGGATCAAAATGATCATCTTCAAAATGAAGAGCAAAGTTGAAGGATGTGAAGGAATCTACAGTGGAAAATTCATCATCACAGGAGTTAGAAATTCTAGAAGTAGAATCAAGCTCATCAGGATCACCGATTTGTGGATCTATAGGAGAGTCTAAAGACTCATCACTAGGGAAATAAGACTTTAATGTCAAACCAGGGCTAGACAAAACTATGCTTGGATCAAAATGTATGGCAGACTGTATTCTAGACTCATCTTGTTCAATAAAATCAAGGGTAGGAGGGGAATGAGATCTATGATAAAGATCCCCCCACGGCTTGTCATCACCACTCATGGCCTCAATAAAAACTTCATCTGAAGGTAAAATACCATCAAGGAAACCATGTGAACAAGATAGGTCAACCACACACGTGGGAAACATAACAGGATCTTCCTCTACTATCCATGAAGAAGAGAGATCTGAATCTGCAATGGCTGGTTGAACATGATGAGTAATCTTGACTGGAGATAAGGGCATATCCATCCGAATTTGTGAAACGTCTCCAGACGGGGAACTCGTGGAAGGTGGATCCCACGGATCACTAAAGTATGATGTCTAGAAAAGTACATGATTCAACGAGGAAGGAGCATCATCGGAGGTGGTTCCTATGAAGGAGATTGGTGCAGGGAGGTCGAAAGATCCCATCAATGAAGGATACATTCCAACACCCATGTTCCCAGTTGCCGGCTGGGAATAAGTAACCTGCGAGACTACGAATCTTGTGTATGCTGTGGAAGGGGGATTAACGAAATCCAGCTGATCAATGGTCACAATATTTCCTTCGTGAGGAAAGCAGATAACTTTGAATACAGTAGGCGCGGTAGCCTTCATAGCATACATCTAATTCCGACCCAGTAAAAGGTTGTAGTCGATGGGCACATCAACCACCTCGACTTCAATAGGCATGGATTGACCTCCCAAGCAGACAACAAGGGAAGGGATAATTCCATGTGGCTTAAATGACCGACCATCGAATGCAGTGATCATGGTTCTAGATGCGAGTAGAGGAGGAGAGCCGAGTGCTTTTCAACAAGCTAATGACACTACTAACACGGAAGCACCTTTGTCAACCATCATACATTTGACAAAATTCTAAAGGCACGCCACCTAGATTTGAAAAGCCACATGGTAAGGTAAGTGAGGTTGAACATCAGTAGTGTCAAACTTCATAACACTGGGACTTCCGCCATCCTGAAATCCTAATGCACTCAAAAGGGCATGATTTTGAGAAGGATAGGCTTGCAAAACTTCAAGAGCCGACATGGCACATAGAGTTTGGCCCAAATCTTCCACGATGGAGTAGTTATGGGCAGCTCGAGCATTAGGATTATGCATAGAGCGCTTAAGAACACCTTTCGGTATCCATGGCATATTAGAGGGCTTCTCAATATGCATGGAATTTTTAGGTGGAGGGGGAAGCTCACTCCCCAGATTAGGTTGTGGTGCATCATAATCGCGTTGATGAGTGGAAACACTAACCTCCGATTGAACCATATTCACACATCCATAACCACTAGTATTGGAAGAAGACGTTTCTGTTTCAGTAGGTCCATAACCAGTGGTGGGAGCATGCAAATCCATGTTTTGATGATGAGGAAGGGGATCCTTTAACACAACTGGGCTCTGTTCCAAATTCTTCGATGCTTCTTCGATTCGAGGACATAAGTGAGTAAGATGGTCTTCCCCACAAAGCTTGCAAGGAAATTTCACCTTACGCCTAGGTTTACGGTCCTCACCAGCATTTTTGCCTTCCCGAGGAGGGTTGGCATTATCCTTACGGGGGGGTATTGCGATTGCTATTGTTGTTCCCATTGTTTCCACCCTTACGATTGTTTCTCCCCTTTTTCTTACCACCAGGTTGTTGGTTACCTGATTGGTTCGTCGATTGCACACTGTGTACATCAGACAACGGGGTGGAAGTGGACAAGGTGTGAACCTGTCTGGGAGTAGACTGGTTTAGCATCAAATTTTGCATTTGATAAGCCACCAGATCTACAGGGAGAGTGCTTGCAGATACTACAATTCCATTGGCATGTGGTCCAGGAACTGACTGAGGCTCATGATGTGTTCGCGATGCATCAAGAATAATGTCATACAAAATGCCAGATTGAGAGTATAATAAGTTTAACTGCTGGACTTTCAAGATGGCTTGTTCCTCAATCACGATGTTGGACATCGAAACATCCTTAGCAATGTATGGGAGTAAAGACTTGAGGAACCATTCCAACAGAAACTCTAGAGGAATGTTGGCTTTCACTAACCTCTTCTGCCGATGCCACTCTTGAATGTGGTCAGAGATATGTGTGGCCTTATTCTAATAGAAGGTAGACAAAATTTTAGTACCAGTATCATAGTGAACCAACAACTGGAAATGATCCAAGAAAACCAAAGTGACCTCGTTAAAACCCCTATAAGTGTTTCCAGGCAACTCAACGTACCACTTCGCGGCTGCCCCCGTGAGGGTGCGTTGAAATAGTCATAATCTAATGTAATCGTGATTCAATGAGTTGGAGGAGCACTAAAGGTGAAACGTTGTGACATGATCACCCGGGTCCTCACCACCTTTCCCCTCAAACTTAGGAATGTCCGAAGGGAGCTTGGTAGGGACGAGAGGCCAACTAGGTTTGTGACAAACCAGATCATTCGTGAGCTTTGAAAGATCTGGTAGATTCAAGTGTGTAAGGAACGGGAGTTGCGGCTGGAAAGCTTGATTATAAGCTCCCAAAAAAGGTTGGTTAAACGGAACCAAATTATAAGGTGGACCAAAAGCTTGACCAGGAGCATTAAACTACTGATAATGAGGACCTAACGGTCCGTAAGCTTGACCATGGCCATAAGTTTTATAACCTCCTCCAACCTAACCCATATGAGAGTAAGCAGGTGTATAAGTGTTTTGGGCACCATATTGGGGTGGGTTGTACTGATAGCCAACACCGACTGTGTTGTAGTAAGCGTTGCCACCATAAGTATGGGGAATATATGTACTATCCGTAGTGGGAATCAAGTTCTAATGACCATAATGGTGAGGTATGTTCCCACCCCCAGCATTAGGATCAGCGTGAGCAGTCGTGTGGTGACCATAAGCATGAGATGTATTCCTAACCCCAACATTGGTGTTACTAGTAGCAGGAATGGTGGCATTATGGCCATGCAAATAGGATATATTCCCGCCTCCTACATTAGCATTACTAGCTGTGGCAGTGGATGTAAAAGTATGCAGTATATGTCCACTACCGTGGTTTGGAGGAGCGTTAATGTTTGCGAAAGTAGTCCTGGGTTGACGGGTGGCAGCATGTGTATTCGGTGGTGGATGTTGAGTCGTGTTGTGGACAGTGTTCCTATTAGGTAAGGTAGCCCTAGGAGACGGTCGTCTTCCCACATTAGCATTGTTAGGAGGAATATGACTGATCCCCATACCATGTGTGTGAATGGACAACGTGGTGCCCTTAGTGAGAGTATTTCCCCCAGTGGGTGTAGTGTGGCTAACACTATGGGTAGTGCCAGCGTGACTACCAAACGTAGTGGAAGGATCAACTGTACTATAATTAGGCATACCAAAAGAGAATGTGGTGGGGTTGAATGTAGGACCAGTGTCATCATTTAACTATGGCATCCCATGTATATAATTATGTGGAAACGAAGGATCGAACAGGTCGTCCTCGGGTGGATCTGGACCAAACAAACTATGTTGGGTCATAGGTGGATCACCCCCCCCACACCTCACGATGAGTAGGGGTGTCTAAAGTGTGTTCGACTCTACCCGATGGAGTCATAGGTATTTCTTCAGTATCAAAATGTGTAGCAGTCATGATATCTAGGACGTATGTCTTGTAAGAATCCGAAGACTCAGAGGGAGCCCGCCGGTGTCCCCTTTTGACGTGGCATGAAAACTCGGCGGGTTGTAAACCAACCAACCGATGGGATCGACGGAGAGTAGGACTCTATGCCATGATATCTCTGGAGAGAATATAAAACAAAAACGTCCCCTAAAGGCCAACTATCGATCAAAAACAGTAAATCAAAAGCACACACCTAGAGAAACTACAGCCAAAAGCAGACAAACAGAGTGGGTAAATGAGCTACTGACACTAGAGATGGTATGTCTTGCCTAGGAGAGGCTTGAGACTCCCAAACTTTAGCCGGAGGAAACAAAATCAGCTATAATGGCCCCCAGACTTCACTGTGTGCACAGGGTCAAGTCCCTATACAACGACAACTATGTTGTCCGACCCCTATCTAACTCAAGACACAAACATCATAACCACTGCAAGTACCCTATGCGATACCTAGGTAAGGAAACTATGGTCATTGCAATATAACCAATGCTCAGTGGGACAGTTGCAGGTGGGATCCATCGTATAGGCAGGGTAGATGAGCACTAACTCAGTGAGGGTCAAATCCCCCAAGAGTCCCCAGATACAAAGAAATCCTGGAAATATCTCCCATGTTCAGTCGATATCAAAGGGAAATCTCCTCAACCAACCTCTCATGACCTCATGCTTAACTCTGGTTTAAGTAGAGCTTCTTGAGAACACCGATGTATACCATGGATTCTTCCACTCCCTGGTCAGACACCTAATGTTTCGTCTAGTAGTATTGGATTGTTAATTCACAATGATCTATTCCAAGGCTTTAAACCTATGCTAATTGGTGTACCCTATAAATAAAATTGGTCTAATCAATTTCAAGATTAAGCGTTAATTTTAATGGTTGTGGTTACTCAAGGGATATGGTCATGAAACTAGTGATGTGTATGACTCAATAGTATGCAAAATTGTCAAATCCTAGACTCAACTATCCAATAAAAACAATGCCACTAGCATGCACAATCAAACCAACAGTTTCGAAATAAAAATGCAATCCTTTTATATTTTCGATGCACAATCAGAATCTAAATGAAGCCAGAAAGCACTCAATGCAAGATGTAGTACATAAAAGCAATTTTTTTTTTGTATTTTATCTTATAAACAAAAGGAAAATGCAAAACTATATGTATGTTTTTGTATTTTTCAATATATGGAAATGAAAAATGCAAGCAAAATCCTACTATCTAGTCACTGATATGCCAAGAAGATCACTAAGACAACCCAATAGATACCAAATAGTAAGACTCAGCCAACGGAATGAGCTCAAAAAAAAAAAACCAACAAGGCTAAATCCAAAGATGGGTAAAAAACCAACAAGGCTCAACCAAGAGAAAAGAAGAGTTCTGGTCACAACCAAGGCATGGAACAGTCAAGAAACAAGACAACAAAGACTCAGGATCATCCAAACCCAACCCAGTAACAACCAAAAGTCATAAATCAACCAAAGCCGGAGTTGTATGCTACTGTCGAAGGAATACCTGTGGGTACCTGCGAGCAGTAGAGTAAATAGAGGTGGGTGTACACGGGAAGAGCTAAGCTAGCCCGTAGGTAAGGAAAGGCAAATGGGAAAATAAAGAGTCCAATGGCTCAGAAAAAACCAGTTTTCTATAGTGTATCTCAATGGCCAATTAGTGACACAAAGCTTCGACAAACAACAACTCTAATTAATGACTAATGCTAAAAAATCCCCAAAAATGGATGTTTTCCCTAGCGGAGTCGCCATTTCTATGTTGGAGAAAACTCACTATGGCTTGGGGTAGACCACAACAGACAGTTGACTACCAGAAATTAACTCAATTCTCAGTACTATGCTATATAAATGATAATGCTAAGATAATGAAGAATAAAACCAACCTCGATCCAAACATTTGATGTAGATCCCTGTTGGAGCTTTTCAATCCATGCACTTGAACCTGCAAATTAGTCTTGACAGCCAATATACAACAAGTACATAGAACATCTAAACGACATTAACATCCTTAATAGCAAGGGCCCATGATATCACAAGTAAATGAAACCCAATGTAATATAAACAACATTTACAACATTAATGGACGAGAATATGAGTATTTCTATTAATAAACAAGAAGAAGTACAATGTGATACGACCTCTTGTCGACAACCAATCTGAACCAAGATCTGGGTCAGTTCACTTGCGCCTCCACCACTTCAATCCTCCATGAATGGAAAACTCAAACAATGATAGGATTTTGGAAGGTGAACATAAAGGGTTCACAACTACAAGGATCAATGAGTGTAGGCTCAAGATAGGGAAAAAATCCACTAGAGTTCTCTTGCTCTTCATTCTCCTCCCGTCCATAAGCCATATGTGCTCAATATATAGTCCTCTCAAAGGTAACTGAAATTACACATCGAGATGTTTCGGGGCAAATGGAGGGCCAAAGGTCACCCTATGACTGCTTTTTGGGAGTAAAAAATAATAAACTAGTGATTTTTACCATTTTACATGCTACCCGCGGGCTATAGTGATGCAACTTGTGGGTACGCCCATTGTGGTGATGCAACTAGCGTACAAGGGAAAAAATAGGGAAAAATAGTGTCTAAAGGATATAAAATGGATCTGAGTCAGTGAAATGGATCCTGCAGGCCAAAGAATGCTGATGCTCACAAGGTGGAAAATTACATTGTAACACAGTAAAAATTCCAAGTCTGGAAGAATTGGAGAATGCAAAAGTTGGTGATTTCATAAATTCACAAGTTTTGATGAGAGCATCAGATTTGAACTGTGGAAGTATATAGGTACACACCATTATATGGGATATCAATTCCTAATATAATTTTTTTTCCTGTTCCTTACCATTTTTATTCTACAAGTCTACAAAAGTGGTCCTTCAATATACTTGTAGGTATAGAAAAGAGCATAAATTTGGACAAAAATTGTGTTTTGAGAGAGATATAAATCTTAGTGGTGAAACTAGTAATGGATAGGGGAATTTTCCAGAATTTTTTTCTTATCCGTAAAATTTGTTATGAATTTTTGAAGAAATTTATCTAACAATTTTTTATTATTTGAACACATTGCAAATATTTGTATAGCAAATTGCTACAAGTTACACGTTTACAACTAAGTGCCACATAAACATAATTTTACAGTAAAGAGGAGAGGACTAGAAATATCAGACAGCCTAAGAGAAGAAGGCAGAGAGCAGAATATCAGTGTAGGAAATGAAGAAACATAATCTAATGGACATAGAGTTAATCTAGAGTTAATGGAGCTGGTGGAAACTATGAAAATTCTAAGGATGGAAGTATAGAGTTGTAAAGATGATAATGAGATAATCTTGAGGGATCAGGAGTAGCAGAATCAATTAAAAACTAGACATGCAATGTTTGAATTTGTTACAAAGGAAACTGCGGGATGGATTGATTTCATGTTCTGAGAAGGAAGATAGGATCACTTCAAAGAAGAGATCTCATGAGAATTCTAGACAATCTAATATATTGACTAGAGTTCGTGGACATCATCATTCGCCACCTCCTGCAAACATGAGATGTTATACCATAGGGGATTCTAGCAGTAGTCCATAAATGTCTCCAAGGAGGCATCGTAAAAGAAAACATGTTGAAGAAGTGTTGCAATGATAGCTTATAGATGCTAAGCCACATAATTTTGATGGTGAGAATAGGAAATGTGAAGATGTTGAAGCCTAGATGCTAGTGATGAGGAAATACCCACTCTTGCATAATTACTCTTGAAATATGGAGGCTAGAATTTCCATTTATAACTTGCAGGGAAAGGGGTCCATATGGTGGGATCAATTAGTGCAACTAAAGCATATAAGTGAGAAGATAATTTCTTGGAAATAATTCAAAAAGTATTTTCAATAGGACTACTTATGTGAACATTATTATAAGAAGAAAATGGAGGAGTTCTTTGAGCTCAAAATAGGATCTATGAGCATGGAGGAGTATGAAAGGAAATTCCTAGAGTTGTTTAGATATGTGGGGTTTATTGAGGAAAAAGTAAAAATTTAGAGGTTTCTAAGTGGACTTCCTAACTTTTACAAAAGTAGAATCCAATATGATGAACAAAAATCCATTGAAGTTCAACAATCCAAAAGGCCAAGCATCAATATGATCATAATATATGTAGATAATCTAAACAAAAATCTTGGAGGGATAAGCAAAGAGATAAGCAAGATCATAGGAAGAAAGGGTTCCAACCTCGCTTCTTAAGAAATCAACATAATTCATTCCAGCAAAGCAATCTATATAGAAAGGACCACCGAATGTAGAGCCCCAAGGAAAAAGGACAAATACACCATTTAAATGTTGGGGATGTGAAAGGAATCATACATTCAAAAATTGTCTGTATAGAGGAGACCAGATGAAATTGTGATCACATACATGAATCCAGTACAATGGAAGATGTGGCTAGAGATATTCACATAATTTATGCAGTCTTGGATAAGAAGCATGCATAATACCAATCCAATTTCTATTTTAACTAATTCAGGGTAAAGTAATAGTTATATTAATCCCAATTTGGTTGAAAGATTTAAGTTAAATAAATTCAAGCATGATAATTCATGGTTGGTAGAGTTCGCTACTAGAACCAAAAGAAGAATCACTGAGATAGTAAAACGTTGTTCCTTGGATAGAAATGGACTCCATACAATTGTAGATTGGAGAATAACACCTCTTAGCTCTTATAAAGTACTTATTGTAATGGATTGGTTGGATGCACACCATGTTATGTTAGATTTCCATAACAAGACTCTCACTTGTCTTTATGAAGAAGGAAACCATAAGATAGTGAAAGGCATTCCAAGGCCTATTTCTATAAGGTAGATTTAAGCTGTGTAGCTAAAAAGGCGTTTTAAAAAAGGGAGTTAGATGTATGCAACTCATGTGGAGGAACCAAAAAAGGATAAGGGTCCCAACTTCGAATATTTTCTAGTATTTTATAGGAATATGTAGATGTGTTTGAAGAAATACTAGTGTTAGGGTGAACCTTAGCCCTCAGTATTGCATGTAATGAAGCCTATAAAAGGATTGGAACACTCCATTGTAATATGGCCTAGAGGTGAGCGGTGGCTAGCTCGCTTGGCCCGGATGACTGGTTTTGGCCATGTAAAGAAGATCTTCATTGGGTGTTGGTTTGCCGCGCATAGGATTTCCATGTTAAACTTGTCTCTCTCTTAAGTTGTTTCTTGTTTGTGTATTATTTTTCTCACATATCATTTATTATACTAGCTTTAATCTTAATAATTGGTATCACAACCTCGTTGTGCCCGTTGACTTTGTTGTATGTTGTGCCAAGGGAGAGCTTGTTGTCTAGAATGGGAACTATGAAAGATAATTGATTTGGGTGTTCCCTAATCCATGTGAAGCTGCGTGGAAGAGATCCAACATGAAATGAAAGAGAAGAGTGAATGTTGATGGAGAACGTGGGCATGGGATATTCGGTTTTGAAGATGTTGAAAATGAGTGTTAGCAAGGTGCAAATCTGGTTGTTAAAATGCTATAGATTTTCAAGAAGATGTCATGCATGTGAGCCATCCATTGAGAGAGGAAGCACATGGAAAATATCGTGTTGTTGATGGATATATGTGATTTTTGGATGGATAAATAGATCATAGATGTCATTGGAATGAATCAATAGGAGTTGTGTGAGATCAGCAAAGTGAAGAGCCGATGTGGTCCAGATCGCAGAGATCATGTGGATATCATGAAACATGGATTTGTTGTGTGAAGCTGCGAGACACCTAAAATGTTGTCAATAAATGATTATTGTTGACAGAGTGAGATCATGAAGGTGCAGCTCTCTAGATCGCTCCATGAGAGTTCATGAGAATCGTTGCAGTTTATGAGAGTTCATGAGAATCGTTGCAGTTCAAGGTGACTGAAATCCAACCATGGTGACTGCTCATGAGCACCATGAGGAGAGAAGACTGACACGATGAAAAGCGATCATATCTGGGCATAGATATGACAGTGCAGAGCCCAATTGTGTGAGGGAACATGTGCAGGTTGATAGTGGTCTCAGTTGTCAAGGAAATGAAAGAGGAGGCCGCAAGGTTTTGTTTTTCTGGACACGTAAAAGAAGTATCTTTATCGGGGAGAAGCCAACTCATGATGTTGGAGAGTCGTTGTGAAGGAGAAAGTCGCCACTGATGCACAAGATGAAGGAGCCGTTCTCTTTCCCGTGGAAATATACATCCATCAAGAAAAATGCCCATCTGAAGCTGCTAATACACTAGACTCATTGCAAAAGATGTTGAGTAGTGCTTTCAATCTGACAAAGAGAACCACCACCATTAAAGTTGACCTGAGGAGAGCTCCATGTGCGTGAAGAGAGGATGCCGTGGATGTGTGAAAGCCACCATTATTCTTTTGAAGAAATCAATGTGCACTACATATTAATTAAAAAATGGGTTCACATGAATGTTTGACATTTGCATGGAAGAGTGCAAATTTGTTTATGGACGTTATTAAACAAAATAAAAGTTTGTGTATAAGGTTCTCATTTTGAGACATATTTTTTTTATTTATGGTCATTGAGGCATGTGAAATTAATGAAGGTGCTTAGAATGGTGGTATTTTTTTGGTTCAAGGAGAATTTGAATTAAGGTGTATGCATAAAGGTCAATGCAAGAAATATATTAAGCCTAGTCAACTCAACGTGCACGTGAAGATTAAAGAAAATATTATAATGCAGGTAAAGACAACAAACCCCTTGGTTGGTGAGGTTTGGATTGGAATACACAACATTGTACATCGAAGATAAGCATGATGACAAGAATGTGGGCATGACAAATGAAAAACAATGGCAAGGCACAAGAAAGCAAGCTTGGAAAAGTGAGAGGATGAAGCAATGGATGGTGACGGTGTAGTCACCATGAATATACATGAAAAAAAATTAATGGAGCAATTTGCATGTAAAAGGGAATATGGTTGCAAGACGTAGTAAGGCATGCATAGCCCTGATAACTCACCGATAAAGTCGGTAGAAATACCTAGGTGATAGGGGGGTGTATGTGAGATTCCTTGGTTAAAACTTTGAGGGGAGTTGGTCATTACTCGAAGTAAAGTTTAAAAGGGGGATTTTTAGGGTTAACCTTGACTCGGGATTGAGTCAAAGGTGATTTAGGTCTAGCACATAGTTTTGGGACCATGGTATTTGAAAGCCCATGGTTTTGGCCCGAGGTATTGCATGTAATGAAGCCTATAAAAGGCTTGCCACACTCCATTGTAATGTGTCCTGGAGGTGAGCAGTGGCTAACTCGCTTGGCCCGGATGACGGATTTTGGCCATGTAGAGAAGATCTTCATTCGTTGTTGGTTTTCCTTGCATGGGGTTTTTAGGTTAAACTTGTATCTCTCTTAAGTTGTTTCTTGTTTGTGTATTGTTTTTCTCACATATCATTTATTATACTCGCTTTAATATTAATAAATAGGATTACCACCAAAAATAGATATTGATTTCTCTATTAACTTGGTCCCTAGAGATTCCTAGTTTCCAAAATACCATATACAATGAGTACACCTGAATTGAAAGAATTAAAAATACATCTTGAAGAGTTGTTGAATGAAGGGTACATACAACCAAGTGTGTCTCCTTTGGGAGCGCCAATGCTTTTTGTAAAATAGAAAGATAAACCTTGAGATTGTTTTGAATTTAGGCAATTAAATAAGGTTAACAGTGAAAAAAAAATATACTCTATGAAGAATTGATGACATATTTCACCAGCTAAAAGGGGAAAGGATTTACTCCAAGGTAGACTTGACATCAACATATCATCAAGTTAGAATAAAGGGTCATTAGAGAAAAATTGGGTCCTAAAAAGGGCCTAATAAGAATACAAACCACCTCGTAAGGAAATGACCCACCTCATAAGAGAAGGAGCCACTGAATTCAAGAACCATTAGAATTTCAAGAAAAGAGTCAAAACCATAATGGTTGACATGGCATATTTGACATTAAAAAAAATACTTTTTTAATTCGTATTTTCAACATATCTCCATGTCGTTTTACTCAAATCCCGAGTGGGAGCACTAGTTGGATGCAGAATGAGTACCCACACTACATACTTTTGAGGTACCCCATCTCAAAAGTATGTAGCATAGGTACTCAATGGATGTGGAATTATGCATCCAACATGTGCTCCCGCTCAAAATTTGAGTAAAACGATAGCGAGATATGTTGAAAATACAAAGAAAAAAGTTATTTTTTTTCTCTTTTCCTCCAAAATTCATAAATATTATTTTATTTATTTTATTATTTTCCTTATGAGACAGATTTTAGACCTCAAATTTTCTCTAGTTCAGAAGATATCAGGAAAACGACCTTCAGAACCCGATATGGTCATTATGAGTTTGTGGTATTGCCATTTGGATTATCAAATGTACCGGCTAATTTTATGTGCTTAATGAATGGCATATTTGGAAAAGTTTGTCATTGTGTTTTAAGATGACATTCGTATTTATTCAAAATCACTTGAAGAGAATGAGGAGCATTTGAGATTAGTTCTATAGGTATTAAGGGAGAATCAATTATATGAAAAGCTAAGTAAAATTTGCTCATTCTATCAAAAACAAATCCAATACTTGGGACACATAATATTTGAGGAAGGGGTAGCAGCAGATCCAAAGAATATTGAAGCAATCTTGGGGTGGCATACACCCAGGAATGTAATAAAAGTCAGATCATTTATGGGACTAGCTGGATATTATAGAAGGTTCGTAAAGGGATTCTTGAAAGTATCACATCCAATTACATCTTTGCAAAAGAGGCGAGTCAAATTTGAATGGACAACCAAGTGTGAAGAAAGTTTCCAACAATTAAAGAGAATACTAACTAATGCACCAATTCTAAAAGTTGTTGATCCAAATGAAGAATTTGTGGTATGTACAGATGCCTGTAAAGAAGAAATTGGTGGTGTAGTCATGAAAAATGGGCATGTGGGTTTTTTTTAGTCCAGAAAGTTGGAAGAGAATGAGAAAGACGATGTCATACATGATTTACAGTTGGCTTTTATAGTGCAAGCCCCAAAAATGTGGAGACGTTATGTCATAGGAGGAAAATTCCAATTAAGAACAAATCACAATGGGCTGAAATATATATTTGAGCAACAAACTGTAAATCAAAAGACAAACAAGATGGTTGGAATTCCTATGCAAGTTTGAATTTGAAATCAAATACCTTAATATCAAGGAGAATAAAGTTGAATATGCACTCAGTAGAAGAGCACATACAATGCATGATACAACCATTAGCATGTGCTAATCAGATTTAAAAATCAAAATTTTTGAAGTTGTTATTTCAGACCATCATTATATACAAGTTAAATAAGGATTACAATAGGAGAATTTACGGAATAAATTAAGAGGATACACGCTTCAAAATGATGGAATTCTTATGAATAATAACATAATTTACATTCTTCTATGGAATTAAGGATAATGGTAATGGATGAAATACATAAGGTTCCATATGTAGGACATCCTAGTTATCAAAAGGCTATTGCATCAATAAGAAGGTAGTACTTCTGGCTAGGAATGAAAAAGTACATAGATGAGTGCATATCAAGATGTAGGGAATGTCAAAAGGTGAAGGTTGAGCATGGAGATCCAACATGATTACTTCAACCATTTCCAATCCTGGAGTGGAAATGGGATGCAGTGACAATATACTTCACCACCAAATTACTCACATTATCCAAACAACATGATTCAATTATGGTAGTGGTAAAAAATTTGACAAAGGTTGCACACTTTAGACCAATTAAATTAATTCATAAAGAAACCAACACAGTAGAAATTTATATGAAGGAGATTGCAAGAGTACAAGAATACCCAGAGCAATTGTTTGAGATAGGGATTCAAAATTTACTTCAATTTTTTTGAAGGGATTATTCAAAGGATTTGGAATAAATTTGAATATGTGTAGATCATACCACCTATAGATTGTTGGATAGACTGAAAGGGTAAATTAGGTTATTGAATATATGATCAGAATGTATGTGATGGATCAACCATCTAAATGGAAATATTACTTGCATTTGGTTTAGTTTTGTTACAATAATGGATATCATGCATATTTAAATATGAATCCATTTGAATCCCTATAGAAAAGGAAATATAATACTCCAATCAACTATGCTAATCAAGCAAACATAGTGGTTATTGGATCATAATTGCTCAAGTCAATGGAAGAAAAAATGTTTAAGATCATGAAGGAATTTGAAAACAACATAGGACAAATAGAAAATTTATGGAGACAATAGAAAAATAGCAAGAGAATTAAGAATTGGTGATGATGTGTATCTAAAAGTCAGGCCAAAGAAAATTTCACTAAATATTCGGAAATGTCATAAGTTAGTGCCTAGATATTGTGGTCCATTTAAAATATTAACTAAGATAGGGCCTATTGCATATGAACTTGCATTGCCTGCATGCATAAAAGTGCATGGTGTATTTCATGTATCTTTATTGAAAAAATATGTACCTGATCCTAACCACATTATTAATTAGGCCTTGATTTAGGTGGAACCAAAAGGAGACATACGAGTGCTACCATCACATATCCTGGATAAGAAAGTCACATTGCATCAGAACAGGGCCATCGGGTAGGTAAAGGTCTAGTGGACACATGACATCCTTGAAGAAGCAATGTGGGAGTTAAAGGACACTATGCGGGAATCATACTCACAACTATTTTGAAATTTTGTATATGTAAATAGTATGACATGAACCGAGGATGGTGCATAAATTAAGGGGGAGGAGAATGTAACAACTCATATTTTACCCTAATATGGATACAAATATAAATATTGATGAAAGGGTTACAATCTAGATATGTATGGTCCAGAGTGACCAAGCTATGTAAATTTGTAAATTTCCACTCTTAATATAAAAATCCATGACTACTATAGACTAGAGGACAAAAAGAGATGGGGGACTATCTTTCCAGAAGGGAGAGAGAGAGAGAGAGAGAGAGAGAGAGAGAGAGAGAGAGAGATTATTCCAAGCCTAGGATTGGAAGGGAAAAAGGTTACCAACCCATACATGCCACTTGTCCAAATCTCTTTAGGAAAGGGAAAGGTGTCCAACTGCATGGATTCCAAGTGGTTAGTTCTTATCACCCTTGCTTCCAGTTGTCCAGTCTCTACCATCCATATAAATAGAGAGATATATCCATAATTCCATGATTCTTGCTTTATGAAGATAATCATTAGTTGTTAGACTTGAATAGCTAGGTTAGTACCACCACAACTTACTACCATCATCATAACACCATCTCTATACCACCATATATGTACTACCACCTCCGTACCAACATCACCCTACTACACACGAAGAGCTAGGTGGAATAAAACGAAATTCCATGGAGCATTAGAAAGGACTTGGGGTAGAAAACGCGAGGTATTGTTAGCTTAGAGAAAGAGGCTTGAGATACTGTTAACTCAAATAAGGGATCACCATTCCTTAGCCAAAGGATTTTTGTAGCTAGAGAAGCCAAAACATTCTTGTTGATTGATAGTCCCAACTAGGGTGTTTCCTGTCAAAGTAATATATGGCTTGATAGAGCCTATGACTAGGTGGAATGTCCTTGGTCTGTAGATAGTCGAATTACATTTTTAGATAAGAATTCTTCTATTTGTGAAATGTGTTGTGAATATAATTGAAATATCCTTAATGTAATTATTGTTGAATGTTTATTTAATTTCATGGAATTACTGTCTTTTGTGGGGTTTCATTTGTTAGTACTAAGAATTTTTAGAATCCTTCCAAGGGGATTTTTAAAATCCTAAAGAAGAAGACATTAGTCTGACAGAGCTTAATGTTTGGTCCCAAAGAGATAGAATATGAGACCCTCAAGCGAGGGTAGAACTAATAGAACCATGGGATGGTGAATAAGAGGTAAATACAAGGGTGCTAAGTGGAAGGCGTGGAACACCCTTAGATCTATTGATATCTACCGTCAAGATGGCTAGTGGTGCCAAAAAGTGCAATGGAGATAAGGAAAACTGCCAATGAGTTGATAAAAGAAGGAGAGAGGAAGATCTAACACTAGGATTAATAGTGCACTGATAAATTGCACCCTAGTAATTTATCTCAAGGACCTGTTCTCCCAAAAAATGGGAAGGACACGTGTAGCAATCTAATCGAACGCACCCCCATAAAGCATTTTTTCAGTACTGCCAACGTTGTCAGGAGTTACTACTTATGAAAACAGGGGTTATTTTCACATAAAGTGATTTTTTAAAAAGGTATACTCGTATGAAAAATGGGGACCAACTGTCATCCACTTCAACCTCACTGTAACGGAAACGTGCTATGGGGAACCCACTAATGTCATACTATCATAATTCAATGCCAAGTAAAATCCTTCCAAGTGTCAAATTTGGATTTTTGTTTAGCCATTAATTAGTGTTTTATCCTCTTTTCAAAACCATTGTTATCCAAAGAAGACACTATATAAAGGCTACTGTGCACCTAACCAATTGATCTCAAATGACTACCAGACCGATTCCACCGGTCTAAATCTGGAAACCTGTAACAAACTGGGTATTTTAGCATTTCTAACTCCCCTTTTTTTATGTTATACCATCGTATAAAATAGTAAATCACTTTCCCTAATTTAGCTTAATTTACCCTTCCAATAATTTAACTTAGTAGTCGGGTTAAAAACTCCCAAATGGCTCCTAAACCTAAGGCTAAATTACCCAAACCCATATTCTCTGGTGATGAACATGTCTATGGCCATCAAGATGACCTCTTTGACATTGTTGGCGTGGGTCCAAAGCACACATGTTCGGTACAGTGAACAACAAAAGGTTCAGCAACATGAACATTGAAGGCCTGATCGCGAAGTATAAAAGATCCCACAAATGTAGAATAATTGGTTAAGTTAGTTAGTAAGGGGTCATTTGGACCATTTTGTAACAACCAAGTGAGCCTATAAATAGGAATGATTGTAATCCTAAGGGCATCATCTGTTTTGGAATGATCTATATTATCATCTGTCTGTTGATCGATCTGTTTTCAGCACTTTTATCTTTCGCGGAGTATTGTTTAACTCTGAGTTGTACTGGAGAATTATGCGATGTATTGAACAATTTGTTGGATAATGAGAATGATTGATAATGATATATATATGTCTCTTTCTCTTGTTTGAGTATCAGAGTGTTTGATGTTTCATTGAGATTGTAGTTGATGTTTCCGTAGTTATGTTATGTGTCGCAGATTCCTTAAGTATATTTTGATAATTTGTTTAATTCGTTAATTGTGAGATGAAAATGTGTTGATGCGAATGAGGATAATTGTTAATATGTTGATAATGTGATGTTTTGATGTGAATGAGAATCTTTGGTTTATGTGTGAATGAGTGTGATATAATGCATGTCTTCTTACAATTGCAATAACTTGGTTCCTGCAACCCCCTTAGACATTTCGGGTGAGACTTCACTCGCTCTGCGGGTGTCGCTTGAAAGGGTAAAACCTTTATGGGCCGATGTTTAAGGGAGTCTGTGTTGATGTTTGTTGACAGTTGTGCGAAGTGAACCCCTATTGACGGAACTGTGTCAACAAATGGTTCTATTGTCGAGACCCTAGTGCGAAAGGAGAGAGGACATGCTGTGGCATCTGACAAAGCCGGAGATTGATGAATGGTTCCACAAGAAGACGCGAGAATTTGTTAAAGAAGAAAATCAGAACCCTGGATAGTTGATGACTGATTGGCAGTAGAATTATATCTACTATGATATCCACGAAGCATTCTTCTACGAGTTTCCTATACTGCTACATGAATGGTTGGCACAATCGACTATTCAGAAACAAAAAAAAAAAAAAATCCAAGGAGGTGAGCCTAAACACTGGATGCCAGAATTGATCCAGCAGTTGAAATGGGTGAACAACAAAGCTTCAAGGGATGTCGAGGTTTGGGTAAATAGTATTTTGGAAGGATACATCACCGAATTTATTGTCGACATGATTAAGTCATACATTGATGCAGAAAGAAAATTTTTCAAGGGACCCAGAGGAAGGTATCTATTGTCGTTAAAACTGTGGATTAAGATGCTCATTTGTGAAAATGACATATTAAAGATGAACTCCGACAAGTAAATATGGGGTACGCGGAGGCTGTGAGTACTGTGTGGGTGCAGGTTTGGTAGAATGATCTGGGCTAGATGGATATGAGCTATGACAAAATCTTGAGGGAAGTTGTGGAATAATGTGGTCTCCTACGAAGTGGGGTGAGATTCTAGCTGGAGAAGAAGAGGAGGAATGAGATAAAGAGAGATTGTCCTAGTGTGACCAACACAAAGAACTACGAAAAGGTACCAAAAAGGACTAAGAGACCTTATTATGATGAAGAGAATGAATAGGCTACCCCTAAACCTGAGGAAGGACAGACCCAAAGCTACAACGTACCCAAAACCCCGTGCACTGGGCCAAATTTTAGAATAATAGATATAATATATTTGCAGAGTTTCCCTACGTGTCAGTACCATGATCAGAGTAGTGGATCCACAAACACCAGTAGGAAACCAAGGATGGTAGTCAATGACGTAAATATGCCTCTTTTTCAGGATAATGGGACCAAGGATCCCGAACAATACTGGTTCTCATGCGAAGCGGTGTGGACAGTGAAACAAGTTTAGGATGATGATGTTAAGAAGGAACAATTAGCAACGACCTTTAGGGGTCATGCACTAGATCTGTTTATGAAGTTTTTACAAGTACCTACAGGAAGTCCACAGAAAATCTTGGCACAAATTAGAGTAGGATTGATCGATGAGTTTAGAAAACCAAAATTAGTGTCACATTATATCACAAATTTGAAGGAAATAAAGAAATTTCCTAATGAATCAGTATGGGAATTCGATCAGAGGTACAAAAATCTGATGGCCAAAGTAAGTTTTGGAATGAGCAACATGCAGCATAAAGAATGGTTCATTGCAGGATTGGTACCGCACATTCAGATGCCACTAATCCAGCAGAAGATTGTATCCCAGGCAAAGGGACTGGAAATTGAGATGAAGCCCGAGGCTTCGCCGGTTGGAAAAACGGGGATTGTCATGAACCAAATCCAAGTGCAACTCGTGAAATTGACGATCCAACTATAGGATATCAAGAAGGCGAAGGAAGTTCACGAATAAATATGGTGTAGTCGATGCAATTCTGAAGGACACCATAAGGATTAGTTCCTGGAATTTCGTGAATACTTACATTCTGGTGCACCAACCCCACTCAGTCAAGGGGGAATGCCCTGGTGTCGAATTTGTCAAATGAGAAGACATCAACTAGAGGAATGTGTGTACTTATAGAAGATTGTGTCGAAGCCAACTAACCTGTTTTGTAATTTATGTCGATCGTTTGGTCATGAGGAGAAGGAGTGTAGAGCATATGATTTTCTCCATTATGGAACTGTGGATACATTTTTTATGAAGGGAGAGGAAAAACCCCGGGTTCAACCACAAGAACTATATAATCAACCGCATAAATAGTACAATCATCTGCAGCAGCATTATAATCAACCGCAACCTCAGTATAACCAACCATTGTCGTAGTACAACCAACCACAGTATCAACCACCGTAATATAACCAGAAGCAGTACAATCATCTACGAGGTCTATTCAGAGGAGGATTCCGCAGAGGTCAAGGAGGAGGCTTTGAGCGCAGAGTAACTTTTGGTCGAGGTCGAGGACCAGTTACGTGCTATAATTGTGGGAATATTGGACATTATCAGAGGGATTTTACGAATCCAACTACGTACTATACATATTGCAGTGCAGCGGACCACAATATCAAGGATTTTCCCCAGTTGATTGCAAAGTCTCAAACTAAGAATACACCACATCCACAACCGAATATGAATGTAAATCAGAATCAAAATCCTAATCAAAATGTGCATAATATCTCAGTACAGATAAGAAGTCGACCTGTGAATGTCGCAATGGTAACTAGAGGAGGAGCTGTGACAAGAAAAGATAGACCACTGCCTAGTGTTTGTACTACAACTCGGAAATAGGTTCGATTTGATGAGGAAGCAGAGAAGGAAACCTTTTCAGAAGTGCAAGATGCGATGAGAAATACTAAGTTTCCACCTATAATCCAAAAGGAACTTATCTATGAGATGCCACCAATATTTCATATAACAAAAAATTCGCAGAGGTCACTAGGGAAGGTCATCAGCTTGAGGAATTTCTTGGAAATCTGTTTGACGTTGGCGAAGGATCAAGATGCACTAGTAGAGATAGCTAGTTTATTGTAACGACGAGAGGAAGGGAGACATGATCGACCAGTGAACCGAGTGCACAAGAAGAAGATGGGAAGAGAAATGAATATGAACGCACAAATTGGTGCATACAATGTCGATTCTATTATTTTAGACCTAGGATTGGACGCAAACATACTTACTAAGAAAACATGGGAGATGATGGGGAAACCACATTCGATATGGTCCCTTGTGCAGCTTCGACTGGAAAATCGGAGCAAGGTCACACCAATTGGTCGATTACGTCATCTTCCCGTCGAAATAGAATGATTGAAGACTTATGCAGAGTTCAATGTCATAGAGATAGTTGACAACACAAGCCCCTATCAGGTGTTTTTTGGAATAGATTGGGAAATGGAGAACCATGCTGTCATCAATTTTAGGAAGAGGACGATGTCTTTTGAAAACCACGACATGAAGGTAGTTGCCCCACTTGATACATCAGAAGGGAGAAGGTACATCTAACCAATGAGGGATGAGTTTATAGAATAATGGGACAATTTCTAAAATTTTTGGAGGATTACATCAATCCCACCATCAATGGGGGATTGGGGTGGTGAAGTGTTAGTTCAGCATCCTCAAAATCCGATGAGGTGCTAGAAAATTGGCAGAATTGATTGCATGAAGTGTCATTCCGAAGGGGCACATGAATCACTCAATCATTGAGATGGGTAGCGATGGACGTATGTGATTACCTAAGTTGGCTATGTTCATCGCTGAATTCAAAGAGAAGGTATCAGAACCTCAACGACTGCTGGCATTGGAAGAAGCGTTGAAGGCTACTCCAATGAGATGGTGGGCAATGCACAAGTTGTCAATAACAAGCTGGAAACTATGTTGAAAACTAATGGAAGTCAGGTTTGGGGAGACTGAGGGATACTGTGGAAAGAAATACAATAGACGGAGTGTTCCAAGGGATCATCTGGAAGAGTGTAAAAATGCATGGAAAATGAGATTGAAGCAGGAATGGGTTAGAACGTTCATCCATACGCTGGATGAAGTACCGTGGAGCTCGTACATCACAACAGAACTGTGACAAGGAACAACTACATGGGAATAATTGACAATTAGTTTCTGCCAAACTTTAAGCTTCGTTGATGAGAATCATTTAATCCATAGTGCATTGTAGGAGATCCGTGAAAAGGTACTTGAAATAGTTCCGACGAAAAGAACGATGGGATTACAGTGGATTGTGGCACAAGAAATGATGATGGAGTGCTATAATGTGTCGGGAGGACTCGACGAAGAGGATGATCCTAGAGATATTTATGTCCCATAGTCGGAAGGAAGCCATGGTGTCGAAGCACAAGACATACCATTCAACAAATTCCAACATTCGCTGAAAAATCAAGAAGGTTAATATTGGTTCAGAGGAAAATCCCAAGTTTGCTAGTATTGGAGATTACTAGGATGATTCGACAATTGGAAAATTTACTGATCTACTGCATGAGTTCCTAGACTTGTTCCCAATGAAATTTTCAGAAATGAAGGGCATTTTCGGGGACCTGGGTGAGATGAATATTCCTTTGAAACATGATGCGAAGCCAGTAAAGCAATGACCATATAGACTGAATCGTAGGTATAAAGACCGAGTGAAATATGAGATAGAGAGAATGCTAGATGCAAGAATCATTGAACCTATCGAAGAATTGAAATCGATCATCCCAATGGTTGTCCAAGATAAGAAGAACAATGAAATTTGGATTTGTGTCGATCTAAGGAAACTGAATGAGGCATGTCTTCATGATACATTCTCTACACCATTCACTGATGAAGTACGGGAAGGTGTCAGAGGCTAGGAGATATATGCATTTACAGATGGATTTTCAAGATACCACCAGATAAAGATTGTGAAGGAAGATCGACATAAAAATACCTTCATGACAGAATGGGGTTGCTTTCAATACATAGTGATGCAATTTAGTCTCAAGAACGCTCCCGTAATATTTTCGAGGCTGATTCTCGTGGCATTTAAAAACTTCATTCACAAATTTCTGGCAGTGTATATGGACGACTGGATAGTATATGGGCTGGTTAAGGACCAGGCTATGAATCTAAGGCTAATGCTAGAAAGGTGTCGACAACATCATATTTCGTTGAACTTAAAGAAGTGTATTTTCTACACACCATTTGGGATCCAACGGGGCCACATTGTATGCAAGGAGGGGATGTCGGTCGACCCAGCAAAGATTGCAATCATCGTTGACTTACCACCACTAATGAAAATGAAGCAAGTAAGGGTGATGTTGGGACATACTAGATAGTACAGGAATTTCATCAAGGGATATGCAACAATTACGGCACCGATGGAGAGACTGTTAAAAAAAATGCAAAGTTCAGGCAGAAGGATGAGTGCGAGAAGAGCCTCAACATACTAAAAGAGAAGATGGTCGCAGCACCGATATTAGTCTTTCCTGACTAGAAGAAATAATTCCATGTCCATGTGGATACATCATCAAAAGTGCTGGGAGTGGTATTGGCCCAGCTAGGAGAACGATCGATTGACCATCCAATCGCATTTGCGAGCAGGAAAATTGTCTGTTGTGGAGAATAATTATACAACGACAGAGAGAGCAGTACTGGCGATGGTCTTTGCGCTACAAAAATTCTGACACTACATGTTTGGGGGACATTTCAAAATGTTTACTAAGAAGTACTCCGCATTAAAATACTTAGTCAATAAACCTATGGTGGGGGGGAAGATATGTCGATGTTTGCTGCTATTTCAGGAGTTTGATTTTGAAATCATTGTGAAACCAAGGCGATTGAATGCAAGACCTAATCAGCTGTCAAGGATTGAATCAGGTGAAGAACCAAGGAGGATTGACGAAGTATTACTTGATGTGAAGCTATTTAGGATTGGAATGGTCGATGACCATTACTAACAAATTATTAATTTCTTGGCTACAGGAAGTGCACCTGAGGATTTCACTACCAGTCAGAAGAAGCATCTAGTCGGTAGGGCCACTGATTTTCAACTCATTGTGGGACAACTCTACAAAATGGGACTAGACGAAGTTCTTCGTCAATGCGTCCTTCCGCATGAACAAGAAAGAGTATTGGCGAAAGCTCACAATGGGATCACAAGAGGTCATTATGGAGGGTGAGCAACTTCCAGGAAGATACTTAGGGATGGACAATGGTTTCCAACAGTGCATGTTGATGCCGTAGACTATGCTTAGAGCTACGATGTATGTCAAAGAACAGGAAAACCATCACAGAGGGATGAAATTCCACTAGTACCTAAATTGATGTTATAATCCTTTGAAAAATGGGAAGTTTACTTTATGGGACCCATCAACCAACCAGGAAGAAGAACATGTCGTGATACATAATTACTACAACTGATTACTTGACCAGATGCGATGAAGCAGCACCAATAAAGGATTGCATAGCTACAACAACAACAAGGTTTCTATTTGACACTGTGGTCACCAAATTCAGATGCCCAAAGATATTGATGAGCAATAAATGAACTCACTTCATCAATCAAACTATCAGATCCATGATGGAGGAATTTAAAATCAAGCATCAAAGGAGTACCCCATATCATTTGCAGGCGAATGGTGCAGTGGAAGCACTGAATAAGATATTGGAGTATGCGCTCACCAAAGTGTCCAACATAAATCGTGATGACTGGGATTTGAAGATTCGAGTGGTATTCTGGGCCTACAGAACGACATGCAAAAGGTTGACAGGACATAATCCTTTCAATTAGTATATGGACAAGAAGCAGTGATCCGAAGGAGTATATTGTTCCGAGTTTGCACATCGCAACAGTGAGAGGAATGAGTGATGAATGAGCCATTGAAGAAAGATTGGCGTAACTATTACAACTCGAAGAGGATCTCTTTATTGCAAGATTTCATCAGTAGGTAGAAAAGGATTGACATAAGGCTTGACATGATCCTCACATCAAGGAAAATCATCTCTAGCGCAGAGACATAGTTCTCCTTTACGATAGTAAGTTTGCAAAGCACCTAGGTAAGCTACAGATGCATTGGTTGGTTCCATACAAAATCAATTTCATTAATGACAGAGGTGCAATGCAACTACAAAAGATAGATGAGAAACTGTTGAAAAATTTAGTGAATGGGAGTTGGCTAAAGCCCTGTCGGTATAACCAGGTGCATAGCGGCTAAAAAATCAATTGAGTCGACATAGAAAAAAAAATTCCTAAGTACATTGTGAAGTTTGGGATTCTATCGACATCACTATGTCTGTCGATGGAACAATGATGAAGTTCAGAATAATTACAAGGTTTGGGCCTGCCGACATTCAAGAAGGAATGAAAAGGTCAAATCAAGTAATAATTGCAGCAGTTAAGCTGCAACAGGCAATGATACAATTCGATGGAGACACAATTAATGACCAATGAGTGCAAAAGATTCGGTAAATCATCGAAGGATTCGCCAGATGATTTTGAAATCATTATCAGAGATCGACAAGATGGACAGGAAGCGGTAAATTGAAGATATTGTGAAGAACCAATAATAATTAATTGATAAAATGCACGATATATTAGAACACAAAATATTTTTATTGATCGTGGCCCACTTCAAGGGGGAAATCTCCTTTGTGCAAACTCAATACAAATAACTTCTTGGTGCCTTCATTGGCCTCAACAGGTACTTATATAGTAAGTCTATGCGCCAATACAATGGATCAATACCATGGAACATATAATACTACGGGATGACTTACAAAGAATATGCATCCAACAACAATACACTAACAAAGTAAAGAGAAGGGTTTACACAGGTTCCTAACATCCCCTCCCCCGTACAAAAATATTTACTCGTAAAGTTTTAGATGTGGAAATTGATGTTGAATCTGAAGGAGTGGTTCCCATGTAGAATCCTCTACTTGCATTCAATGCCATTGAATATATACCCCTATGATATATCGAGAGAAAAGATGGCGAGTGCGCCTATTGAGGATGGTCTCTGGCTCCAAAAGGATGGATCCTTCATAATCCATTTCTGGTAAAATATTTTTTCCTCTGATGTTGGTTCCAAGAACTTTTGTCAGACAAGAGACATGAAATACTAGATGAATGCATGAAGAAGGAGGAATTTCCAATTTATAAGCAATGGGCTCAATATTTTGAAGAACCTTATGGGGCCCATAGAACTTTAGAGCGAGCTTGTGACGCCCTTTGATTTTCAGGGAGGATTGCTGAAGAAAAATCGTATCACCTGCTTGAAAAGTGCGCTTAGAAATGTGCTAATTGGTTTGTTGTTGTATTCGAATTCTTGCCATGTGGATATTTTCCTGCAAAATGCAAAGAATCTAATCGTGGTTTCAAAGAACCGGGTCAATTTCCTGAAATGGTGTGTAAAATTAGTCACAACAGATCTAAGGAACAAGTAAATCAATCACAACAGATGAACATAGAAAATATGGTGTAAAACTGTGCAAAACATGCAGCAGTGCTAAATATCCCAGTAAGGGTGAATGATTACAATACAATACAGTAACAAATGACTGAGTAATTTGAATTTCCTAAGGAGGTCATTCGAATCACTGAATGGAGTAGCTTGACTCCAACTAGGAGTCCTCATCACCAATCGGTGGTGGTCATCAATGCACAAGAACCAATCATCCAGGTGTCAATCTGAGTCTAACTGAGTGTAACATGTGTAACTAAAGTGTGTATCACTGATATAGGGAAGTGGGCTCAGTGGAGGGTGCATGGGAGGCTAACTGAAGTTAGAACAAGTCATCTAGTCAATATGGAGGTCCAACGGAGTGAAACAATCAGTCGGGAGTGAAAATAGCCTCAAATCAGGGAGAATCGAAGCTAACTTAGTGTAACTGAAGTGGTAGGTGAAGAAGTGCACCCTTCTCTGGTAGTAGGTGAGAAGTGGGCGCCTTCATGACTAGGAGGGCTAAAACTCTAAAGTAAGTGGCTCTCGAGTGCTAGAATAAGGTGGCTAAGGTGCTCGAGGCATCAACCTGGTGACTGGGATGCATGCAACGTGCATGCAAACCCTAGAATTTGCATGCAAACCCTAATTGCATGCAAGATACTGAAAAAGATGATGTGGATATCCAAACACCCCTCCTCAAGCTAGACTATGATGTGCAAAAAATAATGTGGGGCCCTGGTAACTAAGACCAAAGGTCACCGCAATACAATAATCCAAAAAAATGCTGAAAATAAACTAAGTGAGGAAAGAGGGAAAACCCAGTGGGAAGAAAGCCCCCCATCAAGCTAAAGCATAATAATGGATCAATCTATCTCCACCATGATGGAACTCTCCCCCAATAGTGAATGGAGGTAAGAGAACTTCTTCTCAGTGAACCTCTTGGTGAATATGTCTGCAATTTGCTCATGAGTAGGGCAATATTGTAGAATGATGGTGCGATCATGCACCAACTGTCGAATGTAATGCATATGAATCTCAATGTGTTTGGTCCTCTGCCACTGAACTGGATCTGTGGATATCTTGATAGCACTTTGATTGTCACAAAATAGGACAGTCAAAGTAGTGCCACCAAAACCAAACTCGAAAAGAATACCCTGCAATCAAACTTCCTGAATGCAGGCATTGACTGCCCCTCGATACTCTGCCTCTGCTAAAGAAAGTGCAATGGCTGCCTGATTTTTGCTGGACCAACAAATAGCACCATGACCAATCATGAAATCATAACTGGAAGTGGAATTCCGATCAATGCTATCACCTGCCCAATCTGAATCAGTAAAACCAATGAAATCAAGCTTAGAATCTGTAGCATAATGTATGCCAAAATGTCTCGTATCTTGCACATACTGCACGATCCGCTTGGCTGCTCTCCAATGAAACTCATGGCATTGTTGCATATACCTTGACATGGCACTCACGGCATATGAAATATCAGGCCTTGAGTGTGTCAAATAAAGTAGTGAACCAATCAACTCTCGATACATACTGCAATCTGCAAGCGGTGTAGAATCTCCCTCCTCAAGACTGATTCCTGAGAGGAATGGGAATGGGGCTGCCTTACATTCAGCCATATTAAACTTCAATAACAGGTCGGAAGCATATTTTTGCTGAGATATAGTGATCCCATCAAAATTTTGAGCTATCTCCAAGCCCAAAAAGTGACTCAGCAAGCCCAAATCGCTCATGTCAAAAGCTAGATTTAAGGCAGTTTTTAGCTTGTTTATTGAAGTAAGAGTGCTACCAGTAATGAGAAGATCATCAACATAAAGTACAATAACAAACAAATTACCTTTAACTCGCTGAAGATACACATTAAGATCAGATTTGCATATTTGGAAATTCTGAGAAAGAAGGAAGGAGTCCATCTTTGCGTACCAAGCTCTTGGGGCCTGTTTTAACCCATACAAAGATTTCTTCAATCTGTAAACTAATGATGGATCTTATATGTAGCCCTCTGGCTGCTACATATATACCTCTTCAGCAAGGTCTCCATGTAGAAATGCACTCTTCACATCCATGTGGTGCACTTCCCAGTGCTTGGATGCGGAAATGGCCAAAACAAGGTAGATGGAATCCATCTTTGCAACCGGTGCAAAGGTCTCAGTGTAGTCCAGTCCTTGGACTTGGGAGAAACCTTTTGCCACCAACCTTGCTTTGTATTTTCTGATAGAGAAATCAGCAGCAACTGTCATGTGATAGACCCATTTACACTTTACTAATTTTCTTCCAGGTGGAAGAGAAACTAGCTCCCATGTGTTGTTCTTTTGAAGAGAATTGTACTCTTCATCCATGGCACTTTGCCATCTCGGATCTCGGTGTGAAGAATAGTATGATGTGGGATCTGAACCAGCCATCAAATAAAAAATCTCAGGAATTAATGGATCAGCAATAGAAAGAGCCATACCTGCTCTTTGAAAGTCTGCTCTTGTTCGTCTCGGATCAACAGGATTTCCATGGTTCGAATTAACAGATTGAAGAGTGTTTTGGGCCCACTTTGGTAACTGAGGAGTATCATAATGGTCGGATTCTGAACCTGATATGTCATGATCATCATATGCTGCTAAAATATCAGAAATATCAGAACTCATACCTTCATTATCTCTGCACGGATCTTCTTCTGGTGAAGGCGGTGAAACGACAGTGTCTTCCTCGACTAGTTGCAATTCTTGAAGCGGTTCTTCAAATTGCACACTGTGCTCTATGAATATCTTTTTAGATCTGATATCCATGAGTTTATATGCTTTTGATTCTTCCCCATATCCTATCAGTATGCACTCAATACTTTGTGGATCTAAAGCTCGTCTCTTCTTGGAAGGAATTCTAGCCCATCCAGTAGAGCCAAAAACTCTCAAATTTGACACATCCGGTTTGTGACCAAAGAATGCTTCGAAAAGAGTCATACCTATCACGGATGAATGTGGAACATGGTTCTGTATGTATGCAGCAACATTGATTGCTTCAGCCCAAATATTTGCATCCAAACCTTTTGATTCAATCATGCATGTAGCTATCTCTTTCAATAACCGATTTTTCCTTTCCGCTACACTGTTCTGCTGGGGTGTGTAGGGAACTGTATGTTGGATCTGAATTCCGCTTTGGGCACAAAGTTGCAGAAAATCGGCCTTGATATATTCTCCACCGTTATCATATCTAAGAGCTTTGATCTTTCTCTCAGTGTCGGTCTCAACAGAAGCCTTAGAATCCTTGAATTTTCCAAGCACTTCTGACTTGTTTTTGAGAAAGAATACCCATGTAAAGAAGGAAAAATCATCAATAAATGTCAAAACATACCTTGAACTATTTAATGATGTATGGGGAAGCGGACAAATGATATCAGGATGTATCAACCCCAAAACTATAGAAGCTCTGCTAGCTTTGTCGCGGTTGAATATGTGCTCGGGGTGCTTCCCAATAATGCAACCAGTGCATATTCCCTTCGAGGAACGGAGTTGTGGAAGACCATCTACCATGGAATTGTTTGATAGCAGCAACAAATACTTATAATTAAGATTTCCAAATCTTTCATGCCAAATCCTACTAACCTCATTACCATGTGTGCGAAGAGCAGTGGGCTTTGCAAGTAGAATAAAGTGTGAAAACTCATAGCATTTTGCAGTGTGGTTTTCCTTTCGGACTGCAACAAGTCTTCCACTTTTGATATCATAAATTTCAACCGTATTAGGTTTTAATGTAACTTGCTTCGGTTCACCAGTGTGTGTCATTTGATACACAGAAAAAAGATCTGAAGCCAAGGAAGGCACATAGAGAACATTTTGAAAGCTTCCATGATCTACATGAATCGTACCTTTGCCCTTTGAAGAAATTTTTGAGTCATCTCCCAAATGGATGGGGATGGAGATGTTTGGATTGAATGAAGAAAAAGAATCAATATTTGCAGCCATATGATTCGATGCACCTGAATCTATTAAGAGAGTAGTGGGCTTCGAAACAGTTGCCATGAGTGCTTGTCCTCTTTCATGATCATCATTCCTATCCTTCTTCGTTGCACCGTCAAGAAGAGTTATGTTGTTCTTTTCCAAAAGGAGGGCCATTTGATCTATAGTCTTCTTCATACATGAACTTTCGGGATGAAAGCCACGGTTGCAATAAGTACATTTAGATTTCTGGTTACCTTCTTTGCCCTTTTACTTGAACTTTGAACTGGATGGTGCATTCGTCTGTTTGCCTTTCTCTCTTTGCTTGTGAGGTTTGAATTTGGGCTTCTCCTTCTTTTGATTTCCTTTACCATTCAATATCTTGGGTCCTTGAACATATAGGGCTGAATCTTTGGAGATTATGGACCCCATTTGAATAAACTTGTCATGCTCTTTTGTGATGGACTCAATGAAGGAATTCAAAGTAGGCATCTTCCTATTCGGGGTAGTTAGCTGACTGGAATTGAAAGTAGAGACAAATACCGAATAATCTTTACCAAGCTTGCTGAGAATGGAGAGGATCAATTGTTTATCCTCTTTGATAACTCCACTATTCTTCAACTGCAAGTTCAAGTTCTTGAATTTTGTGAAGAATTCATTAATGGTCTCGAAAATATCAAGACTAAGGGCAATCAATTCATTCTCTAATTGAAAATCCCTAAGCTCATCCTGCTTGCCAAATAGTGTTTCAAGTTGCTCCCATATAGCTTTTGGAGTCTTCAATCCGCTGAGATGGAAGTGAAGATCTTTGGAGATGGAGAGACAAAGAAGACCATAAGCTCCATCAAGCTTGTTGTACTGTTTGGTTCTATCTAACAAGATGTTTGGCTCCAATTCAAGACCAAGAGTGACTCGGTAGTAACCTTTTGAACGTAATATGATCTCCATATCATCTTTCCAATCAAAATAATTGAACGGGGTGAAGATAGTCTTTGAAGAAGAGTATTCCATTGCTAGGAGCGAGTGCACACTGATGTAGAGAAGCTTGCAAGGGCAGAGTAGCGAATGCAAATGATGGAGACAATAACCTACAAATCACAATAAACCAAGAACAATGAGGTTAAACAATCCACCCTTTTAGAGTTGCATCACACCTAGGATTGGAGATCAAACAATGTTGAATGGGTCCAATGTATCAGATCCAGGAATTATGTGGGAACTCAAGCTTCTGGAGTGGTATTGGATGTATTTTCAAGCTTTGCATGCACAGGAGCGAATGACCTTGAGATCTTTCATGCCAAAACTTTTTGCAATTTTTGAGCAATTCACTCAAATCTTCTTGTAGAAACACCTGTAGAAAAGAGATCGTGTCCCTGCAATGGCTCTGATACCATGTAAAATTAGTCACAACAGATCTAATGAGCAAGTAAATCAATCACAACAGATGAACATAGAAAATATGGTGTAAAACTGTGCAAAACATGCAGCAGTGCTAAATATCCCAGTAAGGGTGAATGATTACAATACAATACAGTAACAAATGACTGAGCAATTCAAATTGCCTAAGGAGGTAATTCGAATCATAGAATGGTGTAGCTTGACTCCAACTAGGAGTCCTCATCATCAATCGGTGGTGGTCATCAATGCACAAGAACTAGTCATCCAGGTGTCAATCTGAGTCTAACTAAGTGTAACATGTGTAACTGAAGTGTGTAGCACTGATATAGGGAAGTGGGCTCGGTGGAGGGCGCATGGGAGGCTAACTAAAGTCAGAACAAGTCATCTAGTCAATTTGGAGGTCCAACGGAGTGAAACAGTCAGTCGGGAGTGAAACTAGCCTCAAATTAGGGAGAATCAGAGCTAACTGAGTGTAACTGAAGTGGAACTGTAGTGGTAGGTGAAGAAGTGCACCCTTCTCTGGCAGTAGGTGAGAAGTGGGTGCCTTCATGACTAGGAGGGCTAAAAATATGAAGTAAGTGGCTCCCGGGTGCTAGAGTAAGGTGGCTAAGGTGCTAGAGGCATCAACCTGGTGTTTGGGATGCATGCAAAGTGCATGCAAACCCTAGAATTTGCATGCAAACCCTAATTGCATGCAAGATCCTGAAAAAGATGATGTGGATATCGAAACATGGTGAACTACTGGGGGTGTATGGAAGAAGAACTGGCAGTGCCTGCCCGTAGATTGCTTCATATGGAGTCATTTTAGATGCAGTATTATACCAACGGAGACCTTCAATGAAATCCATTGAAATATCTTTCCAAATCCGTGTAGGGATTTGCAAGGGTTCGATCCATCCCAGAAGGAGCGTCGTTTCACCCTTGTTGACCTGGTAAGTATCACATACAACCACCATATGTTGAATTGTCCTTTTCATTCCCTGCCAAAAGAAGTTACATTGTTCCCGTTCATATGTTTGGAGGAATCCAGAGTGCCCTGCCGATGGAGAAGCATGGAGTTCATAGAAGACATAGTCCCATTGAAGAGATTGCAACCAATTTGGAATAGGTTTAGAAAAAGATGAAATAGAAACGTGGTCATTAAATTTGCGAGAAAGATCATCCGCCACTAGATTGTACTTACCCTTCTTGTAAGTGATCTCATAGGCATAACCCATGAGTTTTCTAACCCATTTCACTTGTGTTGGGGAGGATACCTGTTGTTCCAGGAAAATTTTCAGACTCTGGTGATCAATCTTGATGCAGAAGTAATTCCCTAATAGGTATGGTTTCCACTTATGTACTGCATGCAAAATTGCCATCATTTCCTTCTCAGATGTAGAGGTGGACATATTCTTACTGGAAAGGTCTCTTGAAGGTGGAAATCCCACTGGTTCTGCAAAGACACATGCACATCTATCCAAAACGTGTTGTACATCTAAGGGAGTATTGGAGACCGTTGATGGGTTCATCTGAATGGAATGGAACTGAGTGATGACACCATGTGAATTCTTCTTAAGGATATTTTCCAGGTGATGTCAACTGATGATGCAGAGAGACCCTAGTTGTAAGCCCATAAATGTGTGTTTTTTCCCATTCACCGAAAAATGCATCCAAAGTTCAGCAAAATCCCATAATATGGGGCCAAGTGTGCATAACCGTTGATTTCCCAAAACCACATCACATCCACCTAAGGATAAGGAAAACATGTAAGAGCGTAGGTTATAATATTCCATAGAGATATGCACATTTCGACACTTCCCCTTGCAAGGTAAGGTTCCCCCATTGGCAATCATGACTTCAAAGTTGGAGCAAGGATTGATAAAACAATCATCCTATTTGGAAATCTGAGGGTCAATGAAGTTATGAGTGCTACCAAAATCAATGAGTATTGTAAGGGGGAGATTCGTGAAGTAACCCTTGAACCGCATTGTTTGTGGGGTGGTTGCTCCATCTAAATCATGGAAAGATATATTTGGGTGGTCATCAGGAGACGGAGGATCAACATGCGGCTGTTGAATGTCGACCTGATCATCTATTTTATCTGGAGCTTCTTCACCAATTTTAGAGGCAGGTGGAGAATCCACATCCGAGAGATAGATTTTTGTTTCCACACATCTATGTCCCTGAGTGAATTTCTCATCACAATTATAACAAATCCCTTTTTCTCTACGTTTCCGCATCTTTGCTTCAAACAAATGATTGATAGGAGTTGGTCGAGGAGTTGGTGTGATGGGAGGTTGCTGGGAAACATATTTTTGAATGGAACAAAAGTGTATTTGGAGCATTGTTGGGCTATGATATTGTCCTCTTCCAACTTAGCCAACCCTAGGACTTCCATCATTGTGTTGGGACAGAACATTTTAACCTCTTAGTGGATTTCATCCTTGAGACCACTGATAAAAAAACTCCTGCAGAATTCATCAGACACTCCTTCTGTGTGATTGGTTGGTTTCTCAAATTATGGTTGATACTCGCTCATAGTGCAAATGTGGCGAAGTTTAGTGAGTGTTCCTTTGACGTCATCAAAAGCACTAGGACCAAATCGTTGCAAAAGGAGTTGGCAAAAATCTGTCTATTTTGGCTTGTCATGAGCCTTGATGTACCAACGGTACCATTGAAGGGCTTCTTGTTCCAAATGAAAGGATGCAAGTGGAACTTTGAGGACATCAAAAGTATTATGCAAACTTAAATATTGTTATGCCCGGTATATCCATCCATTCGGATCATTACCATTGAAGCGAGGAAAATCAAGCTTCAACCCATGAAAAATTGTTGGAAGAAGAGAACCTAGTGCCTACAGAAGATTCTGGTTGTTGTTTATTGTTCATATCTAAATGTTGAACATGGAGGATGAGAAATTTTTCATCTAGATCTTGGAGTTTAGTTTTGAGGGCTACAATATCTTCCTCCATGATTTGTGCTCCTGCGCGAGTGACAACCATAACTAGGAGTTTTTTTTGTGATAGAGTAGAAAAACAAAAACATAAGCTTCTTTAATAAAGGTAAATTTGGATTTGGGAAAAAATCTGATTTGTAATTGGGTTTTGACTAGGTTCTGGACACTTTCGAATGGATATGGAAGCAGAAAATGGGGATTTTAGAAGCGGGGTGAAAGAATGAGAAAATTTGTCAGAGAGAGACAAAGAAGTAGAAATAGGAAATAAACAATGTGGCAAAATTTGAAGGCAATTGGGTGAAAATCGAAGAAGTTATGGAAAACCCTAAAAATAGACAAATGTGGGATTTCTAGCTTCAGGAAGTGGAATTTGGGATAGGGTCCTCAGGAATGAAATATGCAGAATGGGATTGCATGGGTGTTAGTGAAGCTTCAAGGGAAACAAAGTCTTTTTCTTTTTTGGAATGGATTTGCAACTGCGCGGAAGTGATCGAAAATAGTTCTGGACAGATGTAATCTATGATTTATCAGCTGGAAATAGATATGGACCCCCGGTATGTGCAGCATCCTGAAGGTGCCGGAGATTCACTCAGCCACCAATGCTGTCTAACGGCTTGCGTATTGGGGCAGTACCCCTCACTCCATGGATCAGGTAAAACCGATAACCTCTTTGCCACAAATGATAGCTCTTGTTTTACCTCATGGGTGGGAACTAGTTAATCAGGTAGGGGTCATTTCCCTTTTCGCTAGAAGGTCCTCTCAATGGGACAGTGACTTCGGGGTTCCTGTGGTATTCCTCACAAGAGTTTTAGGGATTATGTCCAAGTACTTCCTACAGTTTAGAAGATAGATATTATTCTCGGATCTGAACCTGCAATTGATAGGAACAATACAGATGCAAAAACAAATTTGGAAGAAAATGCACCCAACAAGCAAAAGAAAGTGATCTGATACCAGATTTGAAGAACCTGCAATAATTAATTGATAAAATGCACTATATATTTGAACATATAATATTTTTATTGATCACAGGCCACTCCGAGAGGGAAACCTCCTTTGAGCAATCTCAATACAAATAACTTCTCAGTGCCTTCATTGGCCTCACCACGCACTTATATACTAAGTCTATGCACCAATACTATGGATTAATACCATGGAACATATAATACTACAGGACGACTTACAAAGCATATGCGTCCAATACTATGGATCAATACCATGGAACAGATAATACTATGGGATAATACAAACTAAGGATCAATACCATGAAACATATAATACTACAGGATGAATTACAAAGCATATGCGACCAACAACAATACACTAACAAAGTAAAAAGAAGGGTTGACACAGGTTACTAACAGATATAAATACTTGCGTAGAGGGATAGTTAGACTCAATGTGACTTGTGTGAGTTAGTGAAGCAATTGTATAACCAAGACAAGTGAAGAGTGAGCTTAGGAAGTTACGATGGAACATTTCTTTTCCAACACAAGCACACAAGATGCGCCAAGGGAGAGGACAACAATTGTTCATGAGAAACTGAATATTGAATCAGCACAGATGATTAGGAAGAAGAGAAGTGCTAGCCGGCCAGTGGATACCGACCGAAGGATGAAGCGAAATACTTGCAACTTGGCATGGGATGCAGTTCCTGGAGGAGAAGCGAGCCTTTCAACCACCACAGAACCAATTCCAGGGGCACTATGGCTACAGGGAAGAATGATCAAATTTGTGAAAGAGATGTTCTGGAACGGGTTCAAGCGAATAAATCCAGTTCTCAAGTTCTGTGAAACAATGGAAGTCATCCCATACAGTTGGAGCATTTGTATTTCGCGCACCTCATCCACTATGGGTACTTCAAATATTGTTTCTAAAGAAGAAGAGTATGAAGTAGCAGAATTCATGACGATGAAAGCTTCGGCCAACGAAGTGGTCAACCAAATTAGGGAGGCTTAAGACGAGTTCAAGATGCAGGTAAATGCACTAGCAGTATCCAACTAAGGTAGCTCAAGGGAAAACCCCAAGTTTGTGTTGGGGGGCTCTTGGAATAGGTCCAAATTGCACATGTTTGGTACAATCAAAAGTAAAAGGGTCAACGACATGAACAAAGGACCGGTCGCGTAGTATAAAAGTTCGAACAATGCAGAATAATTGGTTAAGTTAGTTAGTAATGGGTCATTTGGACAATTTTGTAATGGCCAAGTGAGCCTATAAATATCAATGATTGTAATACTAAGGGAACCATCTATTTGGGCATGATCTATCTTATCATTTTTCTTTTGATCGATCTGTTTTCAACACTTCTATCCATTAGAGGAAATTTGGATGAAAAATGGGCCTTTTAACCCTAAAGTACAATTTCTTGTCATCACATATTAGCCAATGAAAATGCTTTAAAATTCAAACAAGGTGCATGTAAAAACATTGGAGGGAAAAAATAAACTACTTTTTTGGATAGTATTTTCAACTTATCTCCTTGTAGGTTAACTCAAATTTCAAGCAGGAGGACTCATTGGCTGCATAATTTAAGTATGTATCCAACGAGTCCTGCTGCTTGAAATTTGAGTAAACCTACAAGGAGATAAGTTGAAAATACGATCCAAAAAGGTAGTTTTTGTACTCTCTCTCTACTATTATTTTATTATTTTCCTTAGGAGGCCCAGTTTTTACCCAAATTTCCTCTAATGCATTTGTGGAGTATTGTTTCACTCTGAGTTATACTGGGAATTTTGCGATGTATGGAACAATTTGTTGGATAATGATAATGATTGATAATGTTATATATCAATCTCTTTGTCTTGTTTGAGTATCACCGTGTTTGATGTTTCATTGAGATCATAGTTGATGATGCCGCCGTTATGTTATGTACCGCATATTCCTTAAGCATGTTTTGATAATTTGTTTAGTTTATTAACTATGAGATGATAATGTGTTGATGCGAATGAGGATAATGGTTAAAAGTTTTATAATGTGATTTTTTTATGCGAATGCAAATCTACGGTTTATGTGTGAATGAGTGTGAGATAATGGATGTCTTATTACAACTGCGGAAACTTGCTTCCTACATCCCCCTTAGACATCTCGGGTGAGACTTCACTCGCTCTGTGCGTGTCGATGTGTTAGGAACCCATGTCAACCCTTCTATTTACTTTGTTAGTATATTTTTGTTGTGTTGAAATATTGTAACTTCAAAGAATATTATATTTGTACTTTATTATTCTGAAGATGTTTCATTCCTCCGTGAAGATGTTATTGTATATCCGGAGATGTTTATTCCTCCGTCGGAGTGTGGTAACTTGGGTTATTAGACTTCCCTTGTGAGGCTTGGCCCTGTATGTGTTATGTGGGTCAAAGGGTTGTTAGAACACCCTAGTGGGGTCGACCCAGTCATTTGTAGTGGGGTGTTTAACCCAGTGGTAAAGTTGGGGCCGGCCTAGTTAATATAAAGTACAAGTCGGAGATGTGTATAAATAGAGGAGGTGTGTTCCTCATTATACACACACTTCAATCACTCAGAATGTAGCGCACTTGTGAGAGAGAGGTCTGCTATGGAGGATGAGGAGATCATGTCTTTGGTTTGCATCTTTCTATATTGCTGGTCATCTATATTGAGGAAGCTTTGCTAGGTTTTCTACCCCGTGAGGGTTTTCCAGGATAAATCTGTGTCTCTTGTATGTATGTTGTGCTTGTTGTTTCTTCAGTGATCCTGTATATGCTATTATTGTGAAATGGAATGTAATGTTGATATTTTCTGTCTTATCATAATAAATCTTAACATGGTATCAGAGCTAACCTGAAGGAAGGCAATGTATGGCAGTTACGACACTTGCTTCACTTGTGACAATTTCAAGGTTTGGGTTTTGTATAGCAAACACCAGTCATCATGGAACTTTCCCTATAAATATATTTTAGCGAAGGTTCAGGATATGAAACCTTTACAGGTAGTATTTAAGATCCCCAGGTACCTTGTGTCCAAAGGAAACCCTCATATTCATTGTACTTTGTGAGTTATGATCAGTGCAAGTTAGGGTTTCTGCCTCTTCCAGATATTAGTCAAAATCAGGTGACCTAGGGAAAAAGGTCATAACTTGGGCCAAGAAGCTCCAAATGAAATTTCATAAAAAGTGACAGATAGTACATAGAATGTGCTATCTCAGGAAATGTTTTCAGAGGCCGAAGGTGAACCAGTGACACGTGGCACGCCGTACACATTCTCTCTCCTATTTTATCCTATAAACAGGTTACGTTGCGACACTTGGAATAACTCTCTCTCAGAAAATCCAATTTATGTCAGACCTATCAAGATGGAAAGATGACAGGACTGGATACCACAGATAACATTTTCAGATCCCGTGGATCAAAAAGTTTGAAGTTACAGCAGAAAAAATCAGGTACATATTTCTGTCAAAATAGAATTATTTTTGGAGCACCTTCATTCATGGCTTCCGGAATTTAGGGTTTCGGAGAAAGTTAGAATTTTTGGAATCAAAGTCCATGGCTGAATGCTACTCAGGAAAATTGAAATTTAGAGACCAAGATCGAATTTTTTGGTTGGGTAGAAGATTGGGCTTGATCAAACCCCAGTTCACGATTTTGATTGGAAAGATGGAAAATTAGGGCTTCAGCAAAAGTTGGAATTTTTTAAGTCTGTGACCACGGCTGGAAGCTCCTCAAAAAAATAAGAGTTTAGAGCCTTGGGTCGAACCTTTTGATTGGGAAGAAGGGCGGGCTTCATCAAACTTTAGTTCAGGATCCTGTCCAGAAGATCCAGAAGTTTTGAAGGCAATTTTGAGGGGTCAAATTTTGGAGATTTGCAAAATTGAAGTATGCTAGTTTGATCAGCTCAACAAGACACATCCTTCCATCCTTTCAGAAGTGTGAAATTCAAATATTGAATTATTAGGGTTTCTCTAGCAAACCCCAATCAAGCTCCAAATCAAGTTTCAGGGGGAGTTGAGGCTAAGGCCTTACATAAGAAGACTACAAGAAGTCTCGAAAGGTATGACTTAAGGAGGTTCAGGTATGTCTTGAAATATGATCCCTAATTAAGTTCATAATGTGTTTGTCTTCATATTATTTATTAGTACAATCTTGATTAATGTTAGAATTGTCTTATCACCCTAGTAATAGTATGAATGCATGTGAATGATAGAAGACATTCATTGATTAGGGCTATATGATTGTACTAATGCACTGTGGTGTTGTATGAGGTTGATGTTGTCTGCTAACAAGATACAAGTACATCACGAAAGGAAAATCAAGCTCCATGACCTTGACAACATGAAGAAAAAGACTCATCCATAATCTTTGTTCTACTTACGAGGTATGTATGACTTTGTTATATTATGCTTAATCTATGAGATATGCAGGTTCTAGCACAGGATCTCTAAATCATTGAAGAGAACAAAGAAGATATTGTTTAGGTATGTTAGACATAACTAAGCAAGTATACTAATCCAGGTATGTTTTCCTATGTCAAGTTAGAATCTTACCTTGTGTTAGGATTCCTTATATAAGTATACTTGGTATGATTGGTTATGCTTATTCATAAAACTAGTAATCAAGGGTTTATGCATATTATGTCTCTTATCTTCATTGATGATTTAACTAACCAGAAGAGTCCTATGATCAAACAAGAATATGCATGAGTAAAAGAAGACTTTCCTGAAACCTTGAATAATAATGTTTATTATCTATGATCATGACTATACATATTCAAGATTATTTAGAATTATAATGTTTTGATAATATTGAGAATATACTAATGAATGTATGTTTGTGTATGAGATCATGAGGATGACACTAGTGCACACTTGAGCATGCATAGTGGTACAGAATGAATACAAGTTCAAAAGACATATAGAAGATCAAGCGAGAGACAACCACACAAACATAAAAGATAAGTATTTGAGTTGTTATTTGAAATAGTAAATGATATTGCTTGTAATAGTTGTATACATATTTGTATTCATAGAATATATCATGCTGAGTGTAAACATTCATATAGCATTGAACAATATACTACTAATATGCATATGATTGGTAAATTGGACAAACATTCCATTGTTGATTGTCTAGAATGAAACCCCTTTGCTGACATGCTGAGAACTGTGCAGACTCTCGATAGTATGTTCTGGTAGAGATGGAAGACATCTAGATAGCCACTGTATGCATACAGGATATGGAAAAGTGTTGTGCCAAAGTATTGGTCAAGATAGTTGCATAACTATGTAAATGATATTTGTATGCATAATAGGTTATCATATCAATATGATTTTATGATTATGAAGTATTACTAATCATGTACTTAATTTTGATTTGTAGGAAAGATCATGACGAATGATGAACACTGAACAAGCGATGGATGTTCAACAAAAGGATTTACAAATCAAACACACTATAGAAGGCTCATGGCTAGAAGATTCTCTTAGAAAGAGGAAGATAATCATGATGGGATGTTTGATCCAAGTGGCTAGATAAGACCATTATTTTAATAATGTAATTGAAGAAAGCTCTGTTCGGGTACCCAGGATTGATAGTGATAACCATGGGTGATGTGGATCTCAACCTTTGGTACAAGCTTGAATATGATTTCTATAGACAGAGGACATGGATGCAAGAAGGAACTCACCACAAAGTTCGAATGATGTTGAGGCTCATATTAGTAGACCCATTTGACGAGAGATGGCACAAATAGATGGCTGCATAAATGAAAATGAAAGATCTCAAATTGATGTATTACTTCCTAGGTCTGGAAGTATGGCAAGGCTCAGAAGGAATCTTTCTAAACCAAGGAAAGTATGTTGTGGAAATCTTGAGTAGATTTGATATGTTGGAATGTACAACCATGGTCACTCTCATGGGTTCAAACCTGAAGCTATTAGCTGATGACTCCTCAGAATTAGTTGATGTGACTCTGTACATATATATTATTAGGTCGTTGATGTATCTGAAGAATACCAAGCCAGATATATGCCTTGCTATGAACACCTTGCAGTGTCAGTATCTAGTGGAAACTAGATGTGTTCACCTGATAGTTGCAAAGCATGTGAAGAGGTACCTAAAAGGTACGATAGATTTTGATCTATGTTATCTTGGAGATCATGAATTCATATGGCTACACATATGTTGATTGGGTAGGAAGTGTATCAGACAGGAAGAGCACATCGAGAGGATGTTATTGTCTGGGATCAGCCATGGTCTCATGGTTTAGCGGGAATTAGTATAGTGTGGCTCTCAGCACAAGCATAATATATGGCTGCTTGCTCTGCTAGTTGTGAAGCAGTATGGCCTCAGGATTGTTTGACTTAGAAATGGACCCTACTATGATCCTATGTGACAAACAGAGCTGTACCAAGATGGCAGAGAATCCAGTGTTCCATGATAAGTCAAAGCACATAGAGATCTAACATTTCTATATACAAGATATGGTGTAGAAAGGAACTACAAAGTTCGAATTTGTAATAGGTTACCGATGTACTAACCAAACCTCTACCTCAAGAAAAGTTTGAGTATTTCTGAGACAAGCTTGGAAGGACCCTCCTCGAAAGGGGGAGTGATGTGTTCACTTATGATGAGATTTCCTGCATCGACAGTGAGGTTGATGATGTGGATACCTATATTGGTGATGTCGACAGAAAGGTTGGTGGATGGTCCTCAGACAGGATCTAAGTTGACAAGGGGATTGCATCTTCCTTGAACATATTTTCTAAAAGGATCCATAGACAGATGTCTTCGAGAAAGAAGAGGGATTGCATCATCCTTGACCACATGTTCTAAAGTGAGGCGTAGACATATGTCTTTGAGAATGAAGTCCTTAGTGGACATGTGGTGATTGGAACATCCCTGGACTTCAATCCTAAAGTGAGCCGTAGACATATGTCTTGGAGAATGAAGTCCTTCGTGGACATGTGGGGATTGGATCATCCCTGGAATTCAGTCCTAAAGTGAGTCATAGACATATGTCTCCGAGAATGAAGTCCTTTGTGGATAGGTGGGGATTATATAGTCCCCAGACTTCGGTCCCTTGAATTGATTCGTAGGCGTATGGTCTCCGAGAATGAAGTACTTAGAGGACAGGTGGGGATTGTATCATCCCCGAACTTCGGTCCCTTGAATTGATCCGTAGACGTATGGTCTCCGAGAATGAATTCCTTAGTGGACAGGTGGGACTAATCATCCTTAGACCGTAAATCCTGTAATTCTGAAAGAAAGGATTGTCTTAAAAGAGATTGAGTGGGACTAATCATCCTTAGATCATAAATCTTGTAATTCTGAAAGGAAGGATTGTCTTAAAAGAGATTGAGTGGGACTAATCATCCTTAGACCGTAAATCCCGTAATTTTGAAAGGAAGGATTGTCTTAAAAGAGATTGAGTGGGACCAATCATCCTTAGACCATAAATCCCGTAATTTTGATAGGAAGGATTGTCTTAAAAGAGATTGAGTGGCACTAATCATCCCTAGATCGTAAATCCCATAATTCCGAAAGGAAGGATTGTCTTAAAAGAGATTGAGAGGGACTAATCATCCTTAGAACGTAAATCCCATAATTTTGAAAGGAAGGATTGCCTTAAAAGAGATTGAGTGGGGCTAATCATCCTTAGACCATAAATGTCGTAATTCCGAAAGGAAGGATTGTCTTAAAAGAGATTGAGTGGCATTAATCATCCTTAGACCATAAATCCCATCATTCTGAAAGGAAGGATAGTCTTAAACATGATTGTGATTGATCCCGTAATTCTGAAAGAAAGGATCATATGTATTGCAGAGTATGTTGCTATTGTGTATACTTGACTGATGAGGATACTTGTATTGATGATATGTATACTTGTATTGATGAGGATACTTGTATTGATGATATGTATACTTGTATTGATGAGGATACTTGTATTGATGATGTGTATACTTGTATTGGTGTGGATATTAATACTGATGGTCTAGATGACGATGCTGTTGATCGTGATGGTCTAGTTGATGATGCTGTTGATCGTGATGATCTAGATGACGATGCTGCTGATCGTGATGTTCTAGATGACGATGTTGCTGATCGTGATTGTCTAGATGATGATGATGTTGATCGTGATGATCTAAATGATGATGCTGCTGATCATGATGGTCTAGATGACGATGTTGTTGATCATGATGGTCTAGATGACAATACTGATGATCGTGTGATGATGATGCTGATGATTGTGAGGATCCAAATGTTGATGTTGCTGTAGCTGTTTGAGTGTTGCAGAAGATAAAGACTCAGTACTGAAGATGTTGATGTTCCAGTATTGAAGATGTTCCATTAATTGCTTGAGTTACTGATGATGTTGAGAAAGCTTCCAATGATTTATAGATGTATCATGTATGATTATGATGACTCTTTGCTCGTGCAGATGCTGTTATAATATCCTTCTCGTTAAGGGGGAGTGTTGAAATATCGTAACTTCAAAGAATATTATATTTGTACTTTATTATTCCAAAGATGTTTCATTCCTCCATGAAGATCTTATTGTATATCTGGAGATGTTTATTCCTCCGTCGGAATGTGGTAACTTGGGTTATTAGACTTCCCTTGTGGGCATCGGCCCTATATGTGTTATGTGGGTCAAAGGGTTGTTAGACCACCCTAGTGGGGTCGGCCCAGTCAGTTGTAGTGGGGTGTTTAACCGAGTGGTAAAGTTGGGGCCGACCTAGTTAATATAAAGTACAAGTCGGAGATGTGTATAAATAGAGGAGGTGTGCTCCTCATTATACATGCACTTCACTCACTTAGAATTTAGCGCACTTGTGAGAGAGAGGTCTTCTATGGAGGAGGAGGAGATCATGTTTTGGTTTGCATCTTTGTATATTGCTAGTCATCTATATTGAGGAAGCTTTGCTGAGTTTTCTACCCCATGAGGGTTTCCTAGGATAAATCTATGTCTCTTGTATTTATGTTGTGCTTGTTGTTTCTTCAGTGATATTGTATATGCTATTATTGTGAAATGGAATGTAATGTTGATATTTTATGTCTTAGCATAATAAATCTTAACATGTTGGACGCATATGCTTTGTAAGTCATCTTGCAGTAATTGTTTATCCATAGTTGTATTGGCCCATGGTTTGTATTGACACATGGTATTGAACCATGGTATTGGCGCCAAGACTTAGTAGATAAGTTTGTGTTGAGACCAATGAAGGTACCGTGAAGTTATTTGTAATGAGCTTGCTCAAAGGAGGTCGCCCCCTCGAAGTGGCTTGCGATCAATAAAAGCGATTCTAAGTTATATTATTTCTGCTATCTCATGTATTTTCATTGATTAATTGTTGCAGGTTCTTCACATATGGTATCAGAGCACTTTTTTGCATATGTTGTAGCTTTAGATCTGGGAATAATCCCTATCCGCATAACTGTGGGAAGTACTTGGGAATAATCCCTAAAACTCATTGCGAGGAGTACCACAGGAACCCCGAAGTAGCTGTCCCATTGAGAGGACCTTCCAAAGAAAAGGGCAACAACCCCTACCTGATTGACTAGTTCCCACCTGTGAGGTAAACCAAGAGATGTCATTTGTGGCAAAGCGGTTATTAGTTTTACCTAAGCCATGGAGTGAGGGGTACTGCCCCAATACGGAAGCCGTCAGACAACATTGGTGGTCGAGTGAATCCCTTGAACTCATAGGAAGCCGAAAATACCTAGGGTCCATATCTATTTTCAGTTGAATGGTTGGTGATCACTTCCGCGCCATTGCAGATCCATCTATTGCCAGTCACTTCCGCGTTGTTGCAGATCCATTCCGAAATTCAGTTCTGATCCAGCCATTTAAGATCCATTCTAAAATTCGTTGAATATCCAGTCGTTTTCAATCCATTCCGAGCCATTCCAGATCCCGCTATTTCTGATCCATTCCGAAATCCATTTCAAATCCATTGTGAAATATATATATATATATATATATATATATATATATATATATATATATAATTATGTTTTTGCCCGATATCCCCCTTGTTTTAACTATGTTTTACCTAAAACTTCAATGACACCCCTACTATCCCATTCTACATATTTCATTCCTGAGGACCCTATCCCAAATCCAGAAATCCCACATTTGTCTACTTTTAGGGTTTGACATATCTCCTTCGATTTTCACCCAATCTCCCTCAAATTTTGCCACCGTGTCCATTCCCTATTTCTGCTTCTTTGTCCCTCTCTAACAAATTTTCCCATTCTTTCACACCACTTCTGAAATCCTCATTTTCTGCTTCCCTATCAATTCTAAAGTGTCCAAAATGTAGTCAAACCCCAATTACCCATCCAAGTTTCTCCCAAATCCAAATTTCCCTTTACTAAATAAGCTTATGTTTGTGTTTTTCTATACATTCCCCCCCCAAAAAAAAAACTCCTAGTTATGGTTGTCACCCTCGCAAGAGCAAAAAACCTGGAGGAAGCACTTGCAACCATCCAAACCAAACTCTAGGATCTGGATGAAAAATTTCCCGGCCTCCATCTTCAGCATTCAGCAATGAATAACAAAGGATAGTCCGAGTCTTCATCAGACAATGGATTCTCTTCTTCCAGCAATTTCCGTGGTCTGAAGCTTGAATTTCCTCACTTCAATGGTACTGATCCCACTGGATGGATCTATCGTGCAGAACAATATTTCAGTTTGCACAATACTTTTGATGTCCACAAAGTTCCACTTGCATCCCTTTCATTTGGAAGAGGAATCCCTTCAATGGTACCATTGGTACATCAAGGCTCATGATGAGCCAAAATGGACATATTTTTGCTAACTCCTTTTGCAATTATTTGATCCTATTGCTTTTGATGACTTCACCGCAGCAATCACTAAACTTCGTCAAATTCACACTATGAGAGAGTATCAGACAGAATTTGAGAAACTAGACAATCATACAGAAGGATTGTTTGATGAATTCTATAGGAGTTGTTTTATCAGTGGTCTTACGGAGGAAATCTGCTCAAAGGTCAAAATGTTCTGTCCCAACACAATGATGGAAGCCCTGGGTTGGCTAAGTTGGTAGTGTTGATGTATATGTAACTTCGGAATGTATTTCATCTATGTATTTCATATATATATTTATTGTACCCTTATTAGAGATGTGTTATTCCTCTATAAGGAAGTGCCGTCATATGGATTGACAAGTGTCACAAGTGTGTGTACTTGCCAATGGGTTATTAGACCACCATGTGTGGGGTCGGCCCTGAAATATATATATTATAATGTGGATGTACCTAGCTAGACAAGTCGGCCCCATAAGGTCACTGGGAAAATAGGTTAGTATAAATAAAGATAAGGTGATCTCTCTTTACATCATTTTTTTTCGGAAAAATATATCTCTCTCACTCAGGAAGTGGCGCATTAGTGAGGAGGAGGATCATCTGCTACTAGCAGACTATCTCAGTGTATTTTGGTTGTACTTTGGTTGAGCCATTGCTCTCTCTATCTTTGAGGAAGTTGTGGGGTTTTTCACCTTAGGGTTTTCCCCACGAAAACTCTGTGTATCTTGTCTCTCATGCTTTTGATTCTTGTGATGCTTGTCAAGCTTATTGTGATTGTTATGCATTGATATACTGTACATGTTATTCTCTTAGTGAAGATCCTAGAGTATTGTGAATTAATGCTCAAAATTTAACATGGTATCAGAGCTAACCTGAGAAGAAGACATTTTGCAGTGACGGAAACTTGAGTTTCTTGTTTATTGGGTTTCTATCCAAATATTTTGGAAAAGAAGTATAGTAGATTGACTCTACTCATCAAGGAGAATCCATTTGTCCAATCAGAATTCAATTCTGATCATTTTCAGATTTGGCCCTAAACATTAGGGTTTCCACAAAAATAAGAATTTCTGAAATCTGAAGACATAGCTGGAAGCTCCTTGCAAAAATAGAAGTTTAGAGCTTTGGATCGAGATTTTTGGCTGGGTAGATTTCCAGGAAACTCAAACCCTAATTCAGGGCTCTCCCAGTGAACCCGGGAGGACAAAAAGAAAAATCAGAAGGGTAAAACTTTGCTGATCTCAAATTCTGAATGCACGAGGCTGATCAGCTCATCAAGGTGCATCTTTCTATCCTTTCAGAAATTTGAAATTCACGTTTTGAAATTTTAGGGTTTTTTCGACAAACCCTAATCCGGGACAAGATCCAATTTTCAGCATTTCAAGTGGTAAGACCTAAATCTTTTCTATTTCCATTTGAAGTACTCTTTAAGATGTCTCACCACACCAAGCTTTAGGATAATATTGAAGGGGCTGATAACTTCCGAGCTTAGAAGTATAGGATTGGGTTAATCCTGGAAGAGAATGAGTTGGACTCATATATAAAAGAAGAAATCCCTATCCCAGAGGATGAAGAGGCCAAGGTATTGCATAAGAAGAACTTGGTCAAGGCAAAGAGAATCATTGCTGATTCTATTAAAGACCATCTCATACCCCATGTGTATTCTCTAAAGACACCCAAGGAGACGGTTGACTCTTTGACCAAGCTATTTGAAGGAAAGAACATAAATCAGAAGATGACCCTGCGGAACCAATTGAAAGGAGTAAAGTTTCAGAATGGAGAAACCATTCAATCTTATTTTTCTAGGGTCTCCCAGATTAAGGAACAACTGGAAGCAGTAGATGAAATGGTGGAGAATGGTGAAGTTGTCATGACCACTCTGAATGGCCTACCTAGGTCATGGGACTCCTTCATTCAAGGAATCTATGGAAGAAAGAAGTTGGTATCCTTCAACAGATTGTGGGAAGAATGCTCTAAAGAAGAAGCTAGACTTGTAGCTCGTGAGGAAAAGATGGGAGGTGAAGATCAAGCTCTCGCAACTCACACCAAAAGAAGCAGGCCCAAGAAGGAGCACTCTCGCTACAAAAGATCCTATCAAAAGAATAAGAAGGATCTAAGATGCTTCACATGCAATGAGAAGGGTTACTTTGCTTCAGATTGTCCCAAGAACAAAAGGGATAATAACAACAACTTCAGCAAGAAGAAGAAGGGAAGCAAAAGAAAGTTCCATGCTCATGCTGCCGAGGATGATGAACCTCCAAAGAAGAAGGCTAGGGTAGAAAGTGATGATGATTCATCAAGTGAAGAAGAGTATGTTCTAATCTTTGCTCTCACAGGTACTATCTCCCATGGTTGTAATGATTTGTTGATTGATAGTGGGGCTTCCAAACACATGACTAGGTTTAAGGAATCTTTTGTGAATCTATATGAACATGAATCACCCCATAAGGTGAAACATGGGGATGATTATCAATACCCAATCAAAGGAAGTGGTGAAGCCTCCTACAACCTAGATTCTGGAAAATATTTGAAGATGAAAGAAGTCCTATATGTACCTGGGCTCAAGAAGAACTTACTCTCCATCTCTGCATTGGATGCAAAAAGTATAGGGGTTGCATTTGTGGATGGCCAAGTCCTAATGTGTAAAGGGAAAAGACCATAGATGATGCAGTAGTGATTGGAGAGCAAGAGCGAGGATTGTATAAATTGAAGGGACAACCTGAACATGCCATGGTTGATGAATCCATGGAGCCAAGTGAACTTTGGCATAGAAGACTTGCTCATATGCACTATAGGGCACTTCCAATTGCAAGCAAGGCTGTAGAGGGTCTTCCTGAAATCAAGACCAAACATGAAGGTGTTTGCAAAGGATGTGCAAAAGGTAAGAACATTAAGAAGGCTTTCCCAAGCAGTGAAAGAAAGGCCAAAGATATCCTGGAAATCATCCACTTAGATGTATGTGGTCCTATGTCATCCAGTTCTCTTAGTGGGTATGTTTACTATGTCTCATTTATTGATGACTTCTCCAGGAAGACTTGGGTATACTTCTTGAAGAACAAAGACAAGGTGTTTGATAAGTTCAAGGAATTCAAAACCTTGATGGAGAATCAAACTAACAAGAAGACCAAAACATTCAGATCCGACAATGGTGGAGAATTCACCTCAGGTGACTTCAAGAAGCTTTGTAGTGATTCAGGGATTAAGAGGGAGTTGACTGCTCCTTATAATCCTCAACAAAATGGAGTTGCAGAAAGGAAGAACAGAACTATCATGGAAGCAGCAAGGGAAATGCTGCATGACCAGGATCTACCTATGCATCTATGGGCAGAAGCAGCTAGAACAGCTGTATATGTGCAGAACAGAACACCCCACAAGATATTGAGACACCAGAAGAGGTCTTTTTTGGTAAGAAACCTGAAGTCAGCCATCTCAGAATATTTGGTTGTCCAGTATACACTCATGTTACAAAGGAAAAGAGGACTAAACTAGATCCTTTAAGAAAGAAGGGTATCTTTGTGGGTTACAGTGAAATCTTGAAGGCTTACAGAATATACTTTCCAGGGTTCAAGAAGATTGATGTCAGCAAGGATGGATATAAGTTCAAGGATAGGTAATCCAGGAAGCAAAGATCAAGAGGGAGCACACTCCAACAGCTCCTGCAAGGATGCAGATTTTCAGAGGGAGTTGACCATCTTCCTACATTCCACAACATAAATGTGTAGAAGAAGCTACTTCAGCAGCTCCTGCTAGGAAGAAAAGACTCAGAGGGAGTCCACCCAACAAACAAACAAAGATAAGTATTTCAATTATCATTTTTTGCCTATTTTGTTTGTTTAAATAATATCATGCTTATGTTCCTAGACTTAGGAGATGTATTGTGCATATTAGAATGAGTGCATTAATGAATAGTATACTACTAATATGCATGTGATGGGTAAGTGGCCTATGGCACTGTACAACATTCCAGTGCTACTTATCTAGAATGAAACTTCTTTGCTGACATGTTAGGCATAGTGCAAACTCTTAACAATGTTTTGGTAGAGACTGGAAGGCATCTAGAAAGTTGTGGAACATGGATAAATGTTGTATTGAAGCATTAGCTAAGATAACTGCATGACTGCATGACATATTTCTTTATGTGTAAAGAATTTGTTCTAAAAATTATGAGATGTTTGTAATCATGCAATTTAACTTGTTTTGTACGAAAGACCATATATCTTCACCTACAAAAGGACTACAACATTTGTTCCAGCAACAAAGATATCTATTGAAGATATTGAAGTTCCAAAGATCTGGGATGAAGAAATGGAATTCCATGATCCGTCGATCATGAAGAAGATGTTTGGGATGCAGTCCCAAGACTTGACATGGATTCACATGTGTACAGATTGAAGAAAGCCTTGTATGGCTTGTAGCAAGCTCCCAGGACTTGGTGTGATACCAAGAGGAAGCTTGCTGCTAAGTTCGATATGAAAGATTTGGGAATGATGCATTATTTCCTAGGTATGGAGGTGTGGCAGAGTGTAGGTGGGATCTTCCTTGGTCAAGGGAAGTACACAGTAGATATCCTGAAGAGATTCGGGATGATGGATTGCAAGGCCATGGCCACACCTATGGCATCGAATCTAAAGCTTCTATGTGATGCTTCATCTGAGCCGGTTGATGTCTCTATGTATCATCATATGATTGGGTCCTTGATGTACCTAACGAACACGAGACCAGCCATTTGCTTTGTGGTGAACACATTGAGTCAGTTCTCGACAGATCCAAGGAGTGTTCATCTAGTTTCTATAAAGCATGTTCTGAGGTACCTGAAGGGTACAGTGGATTATGGACTCAAGTATGAAGCAAATCAAAAGTTTAACCTGCAGGGTTATGTTGATTCAGATTGGGCTGACAGTGCTGTAGATAGGAAGAGCACATCTGGGTGCTGCTTCAGTATGGGATGAGGTGTGATCTCTTGGTTTAGTAGGAAGCAGTCTTGCGTAGCACTAAGTATAGCTAAGGCAGAGTATGTTGCATCCTGTTAAACTAGTTGTGAGGCATTATGGCTACGGAAGCTACTGTCTGAGTTATTTGATCTCCCATTGGATGCTACTGGTATCTTCTGTGATAACCAGAGTTGTGTGAAGCTGTCTGAGAACCCAGTGTTTCATGACAGGTCGAAACACATAGAGATCAAATATCACTATATCAAGGATATGGTGCAGAGAGGAGCTGTGAAGCTCCTGTATGTTGCGACAGACGAGCAGATTGCAGATGTGCTGACGAAGCCACTAGCCAGGGTGAAGTTCGAGTACTTCAGAGAGAGGCTTGACATTCTTCAGATCGAGGACACTTCGAGGAAGAAGTGATGGACACATTTGTTGAAGCCATTCCAAGCATGTTGGAAGGAGAATCCTTCACATGGATATGGATATAAGCACTTGATGATGAGCATCAGGATGATGTTCTAGTTTCTGCTTTGTATGATCAGTTGGATCATTCTTATATGTATGTATGCATCATGTTGGATGCTGGATATGATCAGTTGGATCATTTATATGTATATGTATGTACGCATCATGTTGGATGCTGGATATGATCAGTTGGATCATTTATATGTATGTATGCATCATGTTGGATGTTGGATATGATCAGTAGGATCATTTGTATGTATTTTGTATATGCATCATGTTGGATGCTTGGACCATGTATCTGTATATGTATCAGGTTGATACATTGTATGATCAGGTGGATCATGTATGGTGATATGTATCATGTATTTGTATTTGTATCAGGTGGACCATGTATGATGATATGTATCAGGTAGATACTTGGTATGCATTAGGTAGATGCATTGTATGATCAGGATGATCATGGATGACGAGCTTCGGGATGTTGCTCCAGAAGACATGCAGCAGGATGTTGCAGTGATGATGATCAGGATGATCATGTGTACATCAGGATGATTTATGGTGAGTATCAAGTTGATGGTGAGTATCAAGTTGATACTCTATGGGCGTGGATCAGGTTGTGCAGATGAGCATATAATTTGGCCCTGGGAGATTTGTAGATAGTCTTTCGAGGTTTTTCCTATGGCATATAATTTGGCCCTGGGATATCTGGAAAATGCTCTTTCGAGATTTTGCTCTAGGAGGACATATAATTTGGCCTTGGGAGATCTGTAGATAGTCTTTCGAGGTTTTTCCTATGGCATATAATCTGGCCGTGGGATATCTGGCAGATGCTCTTTTGAGGTTTTGTCCTATGGCATATAATATGTCCCTAGGAGATCCAATAGGTTGGGCTATGTGCCCGTAATAAGTCCTGGGATGCTCTTGCGAGGTTTCGCCATGACCACATATAATCTGTCCCTGGGAGATCCTATAGGTAGAGCTGTGTGCTCGTAACATCCTGGGATGCTCTTGCGCGGTTTTGTGGTGACCACATATAATCTGTCCCTCAGAGATCCTATAGGTAGAGCTATGTGCTCGTAACAGCCTGGGATGCTCTTGCGAGGTTTTGTGGTGATGTCACATATAATATGGACCTGGGAGATCCTATAGGTAGAGCCGTGTGCTCGTAATAGCCTGGGATTCTCTTTCGAGGTTTTGTGACGCACGTAATAAGTCCTGAGGATTCCACAGTATGGCCAGTGATGACGAAGACCTGCAGGTGGTGGGCCTACATCCAGTATGAAAAAGGACTGGCTCTGTAGAACTTCCTATGAAGAGTAGAGTCAGAGATTAGTTGAGATAGAAACAACAGTGACGATGATGACGACGATGCATCGATGACAATGATCCCGAGAAGAAGACTTGTCTAGCAGATCTCTGCCAAGAAATACCTTCCTAGTTAAGAGGGAGTGTTGATGTATATGTAACTTCGGAATGTATTTCATCTATGTATTTCATATATATATTTATTGTACCCTTATTAGAGATGTGTTATTCCTCTATAAGGAAGTGTCATCATATGCATTGAAAAGTGTCGCAAGTGTGTGTACTTGCCGATGGGTTATTAGACCACCATGTGTAGGGTCGGCCCTGAAATATATATATTATAATGTGGATGTACCTAGATAGACAAGTCGGCCCCATAAGGTCACTGGGCAAACAGGTTAGTATAAATAGAGATCAGGAGATCTCTATTTAGATCATTTTTTTTCGGAAAAAATATATCTCTCTCACTCAAAAAGTGGCGCACTAGTGAGGAGGAGGATCATCTGCTACTAGGAGACTATCTCAGTGTATTTTGGTTGTAATTTGGTTGAGCCATTGCTCTCTTTATCTCTGAGGAATTTGTGGGGTTTTTCACCTTAGGGTTTTCCCCACAGAAACTTTGTGTCTCTTGTCGCTCATGCTTTTGATTCTTGTGATGCTTGTCATGCTTATTGTGATTGTTATGCATTGATATACTGTACAAGTTATTCTCTTAGTGCAGATCCTAGAGTATTGTGAATTAATGCTCAAAATTTAACAAGAAGAAGACAATATTGCATCCCAACAGCGCTCCAAACCCACTTTTGTTCCCTTTTGAAATATGGGTTCTCAACGACCTTTCATCCCGCTAGATCCTCGACCAACTCCTATCAAAAATTTGTCTGAAACAGAGGTGTAGGCACGCAGAGAAAAAGGGATTTGTTATAATTGTGATGAGAAATTCACTCAAGGCCATAGATGTGTTCAACAAAAGCTTTATATCTTGGATATGGATTCTCCGTCTACCTCTAAAATTGGTGAAGAAGCTCTAGATACAATGATGATTAGGCCGACATTCAGGAGCCTCCTATTGACCCCACATCTCAGGATGACCAACCAAAGATATCTCTCCATGCTTTATCTGGTGTCACCACCCATCATACAATGCGGGTCAGGGGTTACTTCAAGAAGCTTCTGCTTACAATACTGATTGATTCTAGTAGCACTCATAACTTCATTGACCCTCAGATTGCCAAACAAGATGATTGTTTTGTCCATCCTTGATCCAACTTTGAAGTCATGGTTGCCAATGGGGGCACCTTACCTTGCAAGGGGAAGTGTCACAATCTGCGTATCTCTTTGGAAGATTATAACCTACGCTTTGACATGTTTTCCTTGTCCCTAGGTGGATGTGAGGTGATTTTGGGCGTTCAATGGTTATGCACACTTGGACCCATCTTATGGGATTTTGCTGAACTTTGGATGCAGTTTTCAATCAATGGGAAACAATACAAATTTATGGGCTTACAACAAGGGTCTCTCCGCATCATCAGTTCACATGGCCTGGAAAAGATCCTTAAGAAGAATTCACATGGTGTCATTGCTCAACTCTATTCCATTCAAATGCACCCATCAATGGTATCCCCTACTTCCTTGGATAGATATGCAGGTGTCCTTGCTGAACCAGTAAGCTTGTTGCCTTCAAGAGACCTTTCTGGTAAGACTTTAGCCGCATCTACATCTTAGCAAGAAATGATGGCTATTTTGCATGCAGTACAGAAGTGGAAACCATACCTATTAGGGAATCATTTCTACATCAAGACTGATCTCCAAAGTTTGGAAAATTTCCTGGAACAACTGGTATCCTCCTTAGCACACCTAAAATGGGTTATCCAACTCATGGGTTATGCCTATGCGATCACTTAGAAGAAGGGTAAGGAAAATATGGTGGCAGATTCTCCTTCTCACACATTTGATGATCGAGTTACTCTTACAACTATTTCTTTGCTTGTTGCAAACTGGTTGCAATATGTTCAATGGGGATATCTCTTCTATGAACTCCATGCTTCTTCATCGGTAGGGCACTCTGGGTTCCTCAAACGATATGATCGAGAACAATGTAACTTCTTTTGGTAGGGACTGAAAATGACAATTCAACAGATGGGGGTTGACTGTGATACTTTCCAGGTCAACAAGGGTGAAACGACACTCCTTTTAGGACTGCTCGAACCCTTTCCCACCCTACACAAATTTGGACAACTATTTCTATGGATTTCCTAGAAGCGCTCGAGTGGTAAAATACCACATCTAAAATGACACCATATGAAGCATTCTATGTACAGGGACCGCCAACTCTTCTTCCATTCACCCTCAGTAGCTCCCCAGTTCAGGCAATTGAATCGGTTCTTCGAAACTACGATCAGATTCTTCTCATTCTGTAGGACCATCTTCACATGGAACGAATTCGACTTAAACAACAAACCGATCAAAACCATTCTAAGAGCACTTTTCACGCAACTGCTATGGTTCTTCTTCATCTACAGCCTTCCAAGCAACCCTCCTTGAAACTGAAAAGGGATCAGTTGCCTGGAATGCAACCCGAGGATGCTATAGGGGAACCACTCCTTCAAATTCTACATCAATTTCCACATCTAAAGCTTTGAGGAAAAATATTTTTCTAAGGGAGAGGGGATGTTAGGAACCCATGTCAACCCTTCTATTTACTTTGTTAGTATATTGTTGTTGGACACATATGATTTGTAAGTTGTCCTGTAGTATTTGTTGATCCATATTTTGTATTATTGTTATTGGATGTATATGCTTTGTAAGTCGTCCCGTAGTAATTGTTGATCCATGTATTGGCCCATGGTTTGTATTGACACATGGTACTGACCCATGGTATTGGAGCCTAGACTTAGTATAGAAGTTTTTGTTGAGACCAATGAAGGTACCGTGAAGTTATTTGTATTGATCTTGCTCAAAGGAGGTTTCCCACTCGAAGTGGCCCGCGATCAATAAAAGTGATTCTGAGTTCTATTATTTCTGCTATCTCATGTATTTTCATTAATTAATTGTTGCAGGTTCTTCACACACTGGAAACAAAAAAACCTTTTTTGGCTGATGTTTAAGAGAGTCTATGTTGATTTTTGTTGACAATAGGGCGAAGTGAACCCCTGTCGACAGAATTGTGTCAATAGACACCAGCATTACCAATTCACATATAATTTATACAATTAGAGATGCTAAATACCAAGATATGGAAGACTAGGACACTTCCAACCTATGGAATTCAATTTTTTTCAGAACTTTCTTCCTTAAATATATCTACTTTCCAAATTTTGTGTCATTGTGTGCAGACCAATATTCCGTAAGTAAGAGATCTATCATGTCCTTCGACCTTTCTAAAACCTTGTGTTTCATCAATGTCGAAACCCTAGAGAAATTGTTCTACATCCCATAGTTTCCATCCCTTTAAACCTTTAATGAAAAGAGCCTCTCAAATTCTTACCAACCTCTCCAACCTTTCAAAAAGCATGAATTTGTTCCCAAGTACCTTGAGGAAGGAATGGCTATTCCTACAATCCCACCTCCTTATGATACAACAATATTCTCTAAAAATACTAGGAAATCCATCTCCCTAATCTGCACCATCATAGGTCTCGAAGATGACAAGATAGTGGATGATTTGATTTTAGGAATCCTTCTCAGCTTGACCACAACCCCTAGGATTATCCCTCGCGAATGTGTCTTGCGTATATTCATACTAGAATCCATCCATGAACAATTAGAGGATCTACTGACAATAGAGTTGTTCGAGTACCCCTGTTTTTTATTTTACATGTTTATGTACTAGAACTATGAACATTTGAAACACCTTAACATGTAGATAGTAGACGAGAATTGCTTTTAGGCACCTGTATATGATTGTATTGAGTTACTCATGAGAATAATAGACAACTCAAAGTATGTAGAGTTTACAAATAAGGTAATGAGCATTACTTATAGCTCGATTTTTTGTGCCTCACCCAGTACAATGTTCCCCGAGAACAAGAAAATCTACATTTCACTCCAGACATGAGGTTTCGAGACCAATTTTTTTATGAAGATTACGCAATGATCATAGTATATAAATTTGAAGAAGATCCTTATAAAATTCCAATTTTTCTTATGCCTACAATCTTTGCAATGCATTATGTTAGGCAGAGATTTATCTCAGATGGAATGCACTTCAGGAATTTTAGACAACACAAAACTTCCCGCTTGCCTAAAGAAGTGGGGCCATTTCAAGTAATAGGTTTGAATGGATTGAAATATATGGAAGTCTTATTAATCCAATTAAACCTTGGAAATGAAGAAAAAGGAGCATATGGCCATCATAAAGTTATTTTCAATCAAATATTAGAAAATATGAATTTTTGCTTACATATGTGAACATAGACCATATTCCGAAATAATTGGCAATAAAGAAAGTTGGGAGGAATTTCAAGAGATTCAAATGATCTCATAAGAGAAAGCTATTGTAGAACAATTGGTAGGTCAGAAAAGAGGAGCAGAGGAGCTCAAAAATGAGATAGAAATTGATGTTCCTAAGCAAGGCCCCCAGTCCAAGAAATCCATAATAGAAGCTAAGGGGGGGAATAAATCTATAGTAGAGGGATATGGCTCTAAAGAGATCTCAAGAGAGTTCGAAGAGATAATATTTCAGCCATCTTCTATCCCAAAGGGTCCACCCATGAGATACACTCACTAACCATCCTTGGAGTTCATAATTCCTCAAGGGTTACAAGCATCACCTTGAGGAGGACCTATGCCAATCAAAATATATTTGTAGACAAGGTACAAAGGGATGAAGGAAATGAGCATGAGGTTGATAAATAATATCAGACATCAGATGCCAGCATCTGAAAAAAGAATCACTGCAGTGGTTGATCATCATGAAGATACCTTCATATTTTCTATTATATAACCAAAGGAACCAAAGCCTTTGAATCTAAGTGAGTGGAGGGCTGAAGAACCCATAGTAAACTTCAAGCAATTTTGGAATCTTGATAAGTTTTATTTTAAGAAGCAGTCAAGTGACATGATTTGCACTAAAATTTTAAAATTAGTCAAGGAGGATAGAAAGTTAAGAACACCTTTGGAAATATTTGAACACCTATGTAAGGCTGATAAGTGGACCACTAGATCTAAAGAAGTCATAATTAATGAGCTTGAGGGAAAATTTATAGTATTGGGGACCAATCCTTCAAATGAAACTCAAGTTAAATCACTAATTCAAAAGAAGGACAATGGGATAGCACACTTGAAGAAGCAATTAAGGATGCCTACCACAAAACTAGTTCACACTGTTGAATTAAAGTACATTCAAGCAGAAAAAGAAAAAATATATGCCAGTATGATGCAATACAAAAATATGGCAGAACAAAGGTAGAACATAATAGATTAGCTTCAATGGAAAATAACATCTATAAAGTTGCAAAACACAAATCTATCAGTTGAAAAGAACACTCAAGTAGATTCCCTTAAAGCACATGAATAAATTCATCCAATAGAATAGGTAACATCATTGGAGCAAGAGTCCTAGAAGAAGGTTGTGGAGCAAGTAGTAATTGATCTGATGTATGAGGATGCTCCAGTGCAAAAAATAGTTCAATAGTCACCTAAAAAACCAGACAATAAAAATAGTAATATCAAAGAGCTGGAAGCCGAGGTAAATAAAAAAGATGAAATATATTTAGAGTTGGAAGGACAATTTAGTAAACAAGAAGATGATATAACTTACCTAGAATCCAAGATAAATAAACTAAAAATTTAGGTTACAAAGTTGCAATTAGATGTCCAGGGATTGAAACTCTTCAGAATGGATAATCAAACACTTTGGGATAAGATAACTTAGTTGTTGATAAAGACATGGGACTATTTTGAAGTTATCCAAGATGAACTAGAAATGGCTACATTAGCCAATGAGGAGGCGAAATCAGTTGAAAAGAAACTAGGAGAAATGCCAAAGTAGGATAATTAGTGTTGATGTATATGTAACTTCGGAATGTATTTCACATATATGTATATTGTATTCCTATAGAGATGTTGTTATTCCTCTATACGGAAGTGTCGTCATTTATATTGTAAGTGTCGTAACTTATACTTGATGGGTTATTAGACCACCTTGTTGGGGTCGGCCTTGTATAAGTCATGTGGGTCAAAGGGTTATTAGACCACCCTAGTGGGGGTCGGCCCAGTCAGCATTATGTTAAGTGGTTAAGTTGAGGCCGACCTAGTTGAGTAAAGGTCAAGTCAAGTTAGTGTATAATTAGAGAGTGTGTCTCTCTCATTTTACACATTATATTCTCTCACTCACACTTGGGAGAGTGTCACACTTGTGTAGGAGGAGGCTTTGCTACTAGGAGAAGACTATCTCTTGTATTTTGGTTGTATCATTGCTCTATCTATCTATGAGGAAGTTATTGGGGTTTTTCACCTTTATGGTTTTCCCCAAGTAAACTCTATGTCTCTTGTGTGCTTGCATTATTGTGTCCATGATTGATATGCTGTAGATTTGCTGTACATGTTGTTCTTTCAGTTAAGATCCTAGATTAGATTGAAGTAAATTCTGAAAATTTAACATGGTATCAGAGCTCGCTTGAAAGAAGGTATGATATGGCATGTATGACACTTGTTGCACTTACGATGCTAGGGCTTGATATAGAAAAAACCATTCATCGTAGCACTTTCGCTATAAATCCAGTTTTGCAATGTTTTCGGGTCTGAAACTTTTACAGGTCAAATATCAGATCCCCATGTACCTTGTGTCCAAAGGAAAACCTCTAATTCGTTGTACTTTTTGATTTATTATCTGTACAACATAGGGTTTCTGCCTCTTCCAGATCTGAGTCAAAATCAGGTTACCTTAGGAAAAAGGTCATAACTTGGGCTAGGAAGCTCCAAATGCAATTTCATAAAACGTGATAGGTAGTACACAGATTGTACTTTCTTAGGAAACATTTTCAGAGTCCGAAGTTGAACCAGTGACACATGGAACGCTGTACAAGTTCGCTTTTCTGTATTATCCCATAAATAGGTCACGTTACGACACTTGGCATAACTCTCTCTCAGAGAATCCAATTGAGGTTAGAACTATTAGGATGGAAAGATAACAGGTTGGTATATCGCAAGAAACATTTTTAGAGGCTGAAGTTGAACTAGTGACACATGGCACGCCGTACAAGTTCGCTCTCCTGTATTATCCCATAAACAGGTCACGTTGCGACACTTGGCATAACTCTCTCTCAGAGAATCCAATTGAGGTCATACCTATCGGGATGGAAAGAAAATAGGTCGAGCTATCTCAAAACAACTTTTCAAGCCCTGTGGATCGAAAAGTTCGGAGTTACAGGAGAAACAATCAGGTACATATTTCTGTCAAAACAGAATTATTTTTTAACACCTTCATTCATGGCTTTCGAAATTTAGGGCTTCGAAGAAAGTTGGAATTTTTGTAATCGGAGACCACGGCTGGATGCTACTCATAAAAATAAAAATTTAGAGGCGAAGATTAGATTTTTTGGTTGGGCATAAGGTTGCGCTTGATCAAACCCCAGTTCAGGAATTTGATGGGAAAGATGGAAAATTAGGGCTTCTGCAAAAATTGGAATTTTGGAAATCTGTGACCAAGGCTGGAAGCTCCTCAGAAAAATCAAAGCTTAGAGTTTTGAATCAAATATTTTGGTTGGGTGAAGCTCCGGGAAACTCAAACCTTAATTCAGGGTCCTCCCTAGTGAATCCAGAAATCTAAAAGGCAATTTCGAGGGGTGAAACTTTGCAGTTTTCAAATTCTGAATATACCAACTTGATCAGCTCATCAAGGCGCGTATTTCTATCCTTTCGGAAGTTTGAAATTCAAAGTTTGGATTTTTGGGGTATCTTTGACAAACCATAATCCAACTCCAGGAACAGTTCTTGCAAATCAAGTGGATTGGGTTGATCCTAGAAGAAGATGGATTGGTCACCTGCATAAGTGAAGAAGTTCCTATCTCAGAGGGAGATGAGGCTAAGGCCTTCCATAAGAAGATTACAAGCAATATTGACAGGTGTTATAGCTTGAAATGACACCTCTCCGTCCATGACCACACTTGTTTCCCTTGGTCGCATGACAACACTTCTTGAGATCAAGTTCAGTCACACAACAGGACATTTGTGGATGGAGGAGTCATTTGGGACACTAAAAATGGTTGAAATTACCTCATTCTTGACCCATTTGATGTATATGACCCTTAGGAACATTTTTCCAGACCAAACCATCTCTTGAAAATGAGCAGAAAAGCCTGTTTTTGGCCATCTTTCAATATGAGCGCTGGTACACAGGCATGATAGTAGCATGTGTACGTGACTCCACTGTGTAATAGTAGCACTCAATTACATGTGTACACAACTTTGTCTATTGTAGAGTAGCGTACACCCCTGTTTTGGTCCAAATCTTGAAATTCGAGTAAGTTAAGTTGGTTGGGAAACCTCTTGAGCGGTTATAACTTCTTTTCCTCTTCCTCACTGACTATATAAGGAGGGTAGAAGGGTCATGTGAGAGGACTAATCCCAATTACAAAGTTATGCTGGAGGAATGGAGACCCTCATCCCCCTCTCTTGTGCTTCAGTTTTGGTAAACCCTAGTACAATTGTTTAGAGGTTGGGATCCTTGGAGAACAGAAGCAGGAGATCTTGAATCTAGGTTTCATGAAGTGCCAAGCTTGAAAGAAGGTATAACTATATGTACTTGCTTTCATTCATTAATAAAGATCAGACGTTCTTCTCTTTCCAAATATGACCTATTAATGTGTATTAGATTTGATTACTGTTTGATTATAGTTCGATGTCTCTTTATACTATGGATATCAGTATTTTATATGTAGTCAAATGTGTTTGAGAAAGGTATCAAGTTGTTTTGCAGGTCTGAGCATTGCGACACTAGATAAGCATTGAAGAGCGAGGGAGGCAAAGCTAGGATCAACCTTCTGAATGAGGTGCCTACATCTCTAAACCCTAATCTCTTCATTTATTTGTTGTAGTTGCAGAATGCTTGTAACTCTATATTTATCACTGTATGTTGGTAGTTTCTCCCCTTAACTATAGGTGCATTTTCCCCACAACAAAATGGCGACTCCGCTGGGGAAAGCCTAACTGCTTAGGGGTATCCAAGGTCATTTCTTCAGTCTTGTTTGATGGTCTTTGTTCATTTTCTTGATTAGGATCAGTTAGTAGGCTCTGTTTGACCCTCCTTGGCTCTTACAGACCCTTCCCAGCCCTTGCAAACCCTTTTGGACCCAGGTGTGGGGGTTTTAACCCCATTTTTCCAACTTTTTCCACATGTACGCTATTGTTTGTACTACATAGTAGCGCCCATACACTAATTTTTCTCTACACAGTAGCGCCCATCTTGATATGGGCGCTAGTTTCCTTCATACACAGTAGCGCTCAAAATCTGGGTTTGATTTTTTTTGAGTTTTTGGGTTGTGGACCCAAATCTAAGGGTTGTGGCTGCATTTTTTGGGGTCCCTGATGACCCTAGGTCTGAGTTAAACCACTGTAAGTGGTCTTCCATCCTTGTACTGATCTTGCATTCATGATTTGAATCTCTTTTGATCAATTTGGGCTTGTTTGGAAAGTTTTGGGGTTTTTTGACCTAAGTTGGGGGGTTGTGGACCTTTTGGTGTTTTGTACCCTAATTTGAGTCTGACTGGACTTGCTTGCCCCATTTCCACTGGATTTGAAACCTCTTGAGTCTTCTTGACCCTGTTTGTATCTATTTGAGTGAATTTTCTCTTTTAGGTTGGTTTCTTATCCTCCCTTATGCTTTTAGTTTTTCTTTTGTAGTGAAAGCTCAAGTGTTTTGGCTGTTGTTCAAGACCTTGTTTGCATTGCTTATGTGCAGACCTGACTTTACCAAACCATACTTCTTTGTAGGTCATTTGCTTCGTTTGGGTCTAAAAGTAGTTTTTGTACTCTTTTCCCGATGGTTGGCATGCTTACATCAATAAGAATTTGAAAGTCATATTTGGTAGCTTTTACTGTTTCATAAAGAGAACCTGAAAGTTTCTTTGCTTTGCTTTGATAATAGGTTAGTTTCAGTTTTGTTTCTTACCTTTGAAAGCATAAAGAAATTTGATTCATTTTCTGAATAGAGTACCTTGCAAGTTGCTTAAAAAAATTTAGAGTGCTTTGTATCAAAAAGAACAAGTTTTCTTTTGCATACTTATTGGTTTGAATAGCTGCATTCTTAGGTTTTGAGTTTAATTTTTTACATTTAGACCTTATTTTTACCTTTTTTGCATTCGAAAGATTAAAAATTGCATTTCCACATGCATTCTAGATCACAACTTTATGACTTGCATTGTAAAGAAAATATTTGTTTGGTGGTAAATATTTCATTTTCAGTACTCTATCTCTATTATAACCACGCTCACACACCCACTACCTTTTCGAGTAAGCAAGTAACCATTAAAATTAACCCTAATAAAATGTACTAGCAACATTTTCTTTTCTAGGTTACACTACACCAACTAGTCTTGGTTACGATCTTGGGTTTAAAACACCTTAAACCACCCAAGATCACACATTATGCAAAAATCGTAGTAAGACTATCACAGGTAAACCCATTTCACTCAAAACTTGCCTAGCATCTATGCAGTAGGTCATTGCAAGATCAGATTGTTGGGAATACTCCTCCTACTTTCTGTTCGAGCATACACCAGGATCGGATTGCGTATTGGGGACTCTTTCGAGTTTCGGGCTTAGCTACCCTTCCCACGCTTTCTGATTCGATCGGTGACTGTTCCCCCATGAGTTTTCGGTGTTGTGGTATCCTTAGTATCTGACTCTAGGTTCATACATAGGTGACATCAGAGGGTATATCTGTTGTACCTAAGACAGACGTCGGAGGAAATCCCTTGCAGGTCTTTGGGAGGGCGGTTGGGTGATTCCAGCGCTTGCACCCTTACTCATTGTATTGTGGACCCCGAGTAACTATCTTTCTTCCTTCGTTGATCTATTATGGGTCCTCATCATCCCAGACTCTTCTCCGGAAGGCATTTGTTTGCCTGGTTTGATTTACCTAGGACCTTTTTTAGTGGTGTGCTCTTTGTGCTACTTGTTTTAGTTTGCCTTAGAGAACTTCTTGTTCATTCAAGCAGGAAACTATGTCTAGCATTCCGGCGAGTGCCAATCAAGGTACCCCTGTTCCGAGGGATCCTTGTGCTGTTCCATTCATTGGAAACATTGGTACTCCCTTGATGACTATTCTGAATCTTCTTGGATTCACTATTGGGCTTCCGGTTTGGTTGGTTTCCACTCCGAATGCCTTGCATGCTCTTGACGCTTCTTTTTTGAGCACGTCAAATAAAGAGCATCAGAACCCTGTGCCTCCCTTGCCAGTAACATCTTCTCCTCCTCCTTCTACCTCATGTGGTGAAAGTAGCAATACTAGTAACCAACAGTCTAAAAGGAATAAACGGAGGAAGAATGGGAAGAAGATGCCAAAACAAGGAGGCAACAAGCCAGCCTCTGTAAGTCATGCTGGGGGCAAGCACCCTGCCTCTGCAAATCATGCAGGGGGCACCTGCCTAGCCTCTAGAGGTCATGCTGGGAAAAAAAATTTAGTCACTGAAAATCATATTGAAAGTTTGTCTTCAACCACTGTCAGTCATGTTGAGGACACGTCATTGATCACTGCTAGTCATATTAATGACAAGTCACCAGTTCCTGTGAGTCATACTGGAAACACCAGATCAACCACTGTAAATCATGCTGAGGGAGTTGACATTGTCGACAAACCAAACAAATAGAAGCTTAAGTTCCCTTGTAAGTTTTGCGAGGGAGATCACCTTACTTACTTGTGCCCTGTACTTCCAGAAGTGCAAAAAGTGTGGTCCTTAGTTCAAAAGTCTGATGCTTCTGAGCAACCAACCTCTGTGAGTCATGCTGAGGGAAAGCTGTCAGCCAATGCTAGTCATGATGAGAGTACTGACGTTGTAAAGGAGTCTAAACCTATAGGACGGAAACCAAAGTTCCCTTGTAAACTTTGTAAGGGAGATCACCTTACTCACCGATGCCCTGCCATTCCATAGGCACGAAGAGTGTGGTCCATGTTTGAAGGAACCTCTGTCTCTGAGTTGTCTATAGATTCCCTGCAGTCAGATCAACCTTTGGTTGATAAAGTGGTTGAACCAATGCAATCTTTCGTCGACCCCACTCTTCCTTTAGAGAGTGAAGTGATCGAATCGATGCAATCTTCGACCAATCCCATCAGTCCTTCAGAGATTGATGCACCTACTGCTGAAGTCTTCTGCATTACCAGTTTGGATGTTCCTAAAAAAGGAGGTACTTCATCTGTGCCATGTGAACCCCTACCAAGCCCTAGGATTGTTTCCTTTGATTGGAATAGTCTAGCCGAGCCTCGTCTTCCTTCTTCGACACCTTTCCAGATAAAGGTTGATATCGGGAACCACACGGTTGATCGATGCATTGTTGATGAAGGTGCTTCTGTTAGTATCTTATCTGCTTATGCTTGGAGAGATATGGGTTTTCCTAATGTTATTCCAGTTGTTAATTGGTCGTTGACCTTCGATAAAAGACCTAGTGAACCGTTTGGATTCCTCCGTCAGGCACCTGTTACTTTAGGTGGAAAAAAAGTCTTAGTTGATTTTATGGTTTTAAAGGACCCTATGCACTTTGATATGATCCTTGGGCATGATTACGTTTATGCTATGCATGTTGTGGTGTCTACGCTTTTTCGTGTGATGCATTTTCCTCATAACGAAAACATTGTCACCATCGACCAGCTTGCATTCGTTGATCCTCCTTATTACCCAACTGTAGACAAGTCGGATCCCTCGTCATTAGGCACTACTATGTCACATGGGAATGTTGTGGGATATTGTTCCTTGAGTTCAAATGCTACTGAGAAGAAGTCTATGAATTCATGCTTACCTTCTCGGGACTTGGTCCCAACGTTTGACCAAGTGACACCTCCATCTGAATGTTTAGATATGTGTTCTATCTGGGATGATATACTTCCTTCTGATGAAGTTTTCCTAGAATGGGCTTTTCGAGCATTCTTCTTTTACTTCGAGCTCGTTAAAAACAGTAAGTAGGTTACGAGCATTTCTTCCACCTTTCCTTTGAGCTTGTTAAAAACAATAAGGAGGCTATGAGCATTTCTTTCATCTTCACTTAGAACTCATTAAAAATAGTAAGGAAGTTGTGAGCATTTTCTGTATCTCCTTTGAGCTCATTAAAAATAGTAAGGATGTCGTGAGTTTACTTTTCCAGACTCATTAAACCTTTACGGAAAATATCCCTATGGAGTTCTTTTAAGCCCTTTTCAGACTCCTTAAAATAGGAAAAGTTTGCCAAGCATAGTTGTCTTTTCGGGCTCGTTAAATTAACTGAACTGACATCCACTTAGGTATAGAATTACCCCTTTTTCGGGCCTTGGTGGATAATTTACGGAAAAGGTATACTCTTGTCTGTGCTAGAAGAGTTCTTCTTCCATCATTTTACACTTTTTAGGGGAAGTAGACTAACTTTATGAAAAAGGACTTTTGGAGTCGTCTTTAGGGTTTTCAAACTCTCAAAATGTGAAAACACCAAGTGAGCATTCACCTACTCGGGCTCGATGTGAAATCCATGAGATGGTTGATAGAGGACTGTTTAAGTTTTTTAACTCTATAAGCAAGAAAACACCTCCGAGCACAGACCAATCTAGGGTCGATATAAAATCCACGGATAGGTGTATGGAGTTTTCTTCTAGGTTTTTCAGACTCCTTAAATATGAAAATACCGTCGAGCATGCTTTAGTTCTTTGTCAAGCTCATTAAAAAATGAAAAAGGAAAGGGAAGGGAAGAATGTTAAAATATCTTTCAATATGATGGCAGAAAGTCAACTATCTCCTTGAACAAAGCACCTGTTTTGAGTCTATCGAACAAGTTGGGTTCTAGTGTTGGCCTTAGGATAAACCTGATCTCAGAGTTCCTACTCCTCTATTTGGTTAGTCTTCCAATCATCTGGAGAAACTGTTAATGTCTCCTACATTGCAGATTTGCATCATCGTCTCTTTGTGTTCAAATCTTCCTAAGTCACTCTTGTGTCGTGCTCACTGTTCAAGGATACAACCTGTTTTGGCCATTTTGCAGTTGCCTTGACCTCATGTGTCGGCCATTCCTTGGTGTCAGTATGTTTCATCATGTGTTCAGTCCTACTCCAAATCAGCTCATACCTGTTGAGCGTCCCTAGTTTTGGATGATGGAGGATGCATTAAGGCCTCCCTTCCAACGGACTTCTTGTTGGTTGTGGAGCCAGATATTCTAGTCTCATAGATGATATTGTATCAGCCGTGTTTGTACCCCAGTTCTATATGATATGTAGGTGGACTGTACACTCACCCCAACGGGGGGGCATCGCCCTCTCACGGGGTTCCAGGGGGGGCCATCCCCCCTGGGTGGGGGGTCCGGGGGTTCGGGGGCAACGCCCCCGAAGAAAATTTTTGGGGCTGTTTTCGCCAGCTGTTTTGCGGGCCCATGGTTTTGGGTATCCCGTGGTATTTTCCCATTGTATTTCCCTTATAAAAGAAAGACATTGTAATACGGCTAGGGTTGATGTATTAGGTTTTATGCATTGTAAAGATCTTTGAGATCGGGAGAGAGACTGTGAAACAGAGAAGAGGAAGTGCAGCGGTTGTGCTGCAGGTTGTATCCCTTCATCTTGCTGGACGGTAATAATAATAAGGACTGGAAAATTCAGTGTGGACGTAGCCCAAGTTGGGTGAACCACGATATATCTATGTCTCTCTTGTAATGTGTATGTGTGATTATATTTGCATTTCTGTTTATTGTTATTGCTCTGCGATCCTATTTTTCTAACACTTCTTCCCATCGACTTCAACTCATTGTACTCTGGGAATGAAGTTTAGAGTTTCGGTTAGTACCTTGGGGATTGCAGTCATTAGTGGCAGTTTCCCTCGCTATTGGATAGATGGGAATACATCAATGTCTCATATCCGATGGATTATTCAAGTGTTCGACGGCAAGACCATCTATTCGCACTTGTTTGAATGTACTAGGTACCTTGGGTTCCATTTTCATTATTGGTGGACACCCTCGCATTTGCTAACGGTATACATCAATGACCGGTAATCAAACGATACCTCCCATGTTCGACATCAACTCATTTATTCATATGGATAGGTTTGTACCTTGGGTTGTTTTTGGATGAAGACCTTGGGATCCTCAATAGCATCACCTCATTTATGTTATCGCCCAAGTTGCGCAAGATTGAGCCACACTCTTTTTGGCTCTTGATGAGACATAGATCCAACTTGTTCTCTATGGCTATGTTCTCGAGTTTTGGCATAGATCCACCTTGTATTTATGTGGCTATGTTTACACTTATGTTCCTCATGGATCCATGCTTGTATTCTAGTGGCTATGATATATGCATTAGTATTTGGATCATTATTGTATCCTCTTGGAGGTCATGTTCCACTATTTGAACATGGACAGTTATCCCAAGGATAAGTTTGTCTGACATTGCCTTTGCTTTCAGGTACTTCATTTGAGCCTATGATTCTTGGTTTCTCCGTTCCTCCATGATTCAACTCGTTGTTATTTATAATGTATTTCGTCCATCATTTCCCGCACTCCGTCTGACCTCATACATTAGGGGGCATCTGTTATAGCTTGAAATGACACCTCTTCGTCCGTGATGACACTTATTTCCCTTGGTCACATGACAACACTTCTTGAGATCAAGTTCAGTCACAAAATAGGACATTTGTGGATGGAGGAGTCATTTGGGACACTAAAAATGGTTTAAATTACCTCATTATTGACCCATTTGATGTATATGACGCTTAGGAACATTTTTCCAGACCAAACCATCTCTTGAAAATGAGCAGAAAAGCCTGTTTTTGGCCATCTTTCAATATGAGCACTGGTACACAGGCATGATAGTAGCGTGTGTACGCAACTCCACTATGTAATAGTAGCGCTCAATTACATGTGTACACGACTTTTTCTATTGTAGAGTAGCATACACCCCTATTTTGGTCAAAATATCGAAATTCGAGTAAGTTATGTTGGTTGGAAAACCTCTTGAGCGGTTATAACTTCTTTTCCTCTTCCTCACTGACTATACAAGGAGGGTAGAAGGGTCATGTGAGAGGACTAAGCCCAATTAAAAAGTTATGCTGGATGAATGGAGACCCTCATCCCCCTCTCTTGTGATTCAATTTTGGTAAACCCTAGTACAATTGCTTAGAGGTTGGGATCCTTCAAGAACAGAAGTAGGAGACCTTGAATCTAGGTTTCGTGAAGTGCCAAGCTTGAAAGAAGGTATAACTGTATGTACTTTCTTTCATTCATTAATAAAGATCAGACGTTCTTCTCTTTCCAAATATGACCTATTAATGTGTCTTAGATTTGATTACTGTTTGATTATAGTTCGATGTCTCTTTATATTATGGATATTAGTATTTTATATGTAGTCAAATGTGTTTGAGAAGGGTATCAAGTTGTTTTGCAGGTCTGGGCATTGCGACACTACATAAGCATTGAAGAGCGAGGGAGGCAAAGCTATGATCAACCTTCTGAATGAGGTGCCTACATCTCTAAACCCTAATCTCTTCATTTATTTGTTGTACTTACAGAATGCTTGTAAGTCTATCTTTATCACCGTAAGTTGGTAGTTTCTCCCCTTAACTATAGGTGCATTTTCCCCACAACAACAGGTATGGCTTACATGTATGTTTCATGGTTAAGTTTATAATATGTTTGTCTTCATATCATTACAGTACAATCTTGATTAATTACTGGACTTGTTGTATCACCTTAATAGAAGATATTCATTGATTAAGGTTTTGACACTTATGATTGTACTAATGCATTGTGATGTTGTATGAGGTTTATGTTGTTTTCTAACACAAAAGGTACACCAAGAAAGTCAAATCATGTTCTACTTCAAGAATATATGCTCATGGTGACATGAAGACAAAGATTCATCCATTGTCATGGATCACATAGAAGATCTACTTTCGTGGTATGTATAACTTGGTTCTACAATGGTTAACTTATGAGACATGCAGGTTACTAGCACAAGTCACTGAAGAGAACCAAAAGACATTATGCGGGTATGTTAGACATAACTAGCTAGCATGCTAATCCAGGTATGTTTTTCCTATATCAAGTTAGAATCCTACCTTGTGTTAGGATCTTATACTGTTGTGTTGTTGATAATGATTATTCATGAAGTCATAGGTTTGAACAATCATGGTTGTATGCATATTATGTTTCTTACCATAATTGATGATATGACTAACCAGAAGAATCATGAAGGTATAGGTTTGAATAATCACGGGTTTTATGCATATTTTATATCTCTTATCTTGATTGATGATTCAACTAACCAGAAGAGTCCTATGATCAAACAAGAATATGTATGAGTAAAAGAAGTCTTCCCTGAAACCTTGAATACTAATGTTTATTATCTGTGAATGATCATGAATATACATGTTTAAGATTATTGTGTTTTGATAGTATTAAGATTATACTAATAAATGTGTGATTATGTATGAGACCTCAAGGATAAGACAATGATGATACTAATAAGCATGCATAGTGATTAAGGATGGATGTAAGTTCAAGGATAGGTAATCCAGGAAGCAAAGATCAAGAGGGAGCACACTCTAGTTGTTGCTGCAAGAAAGCAAAGGAGCACACTTTAGTAGTTTCTGCAAGGATGCAGATATTCAGAGGGAGTTGACCACTTCTCACAATCCACATAAGAATGGAGTTGCAGAAAAGAAGCAAAGACTGAGAGGGATTCAACCCAACAAACAAACAAAGATAAGTATTTGAATTGTCATTACTTGCATATTTTATTGTTTAAATAATACTGTTCAATAATGTATATACTGATGTTCCTAGAATTAGGTTGTGTATTATGCATATTAGAATAGTTGCATTGATGAACAGTATACTACTAATATGCATGGGTAAGTGGCCTATGGCATTGTACAACATTCCATTGCTACTTATCTAGAATGAAACATCTTTGCTGACATGTTGGGAGTTGTGCACACTCTTAACAATGTTCTAGTAGAGATTGGAAGGCATCTAGAAAGTTACGGGATATGGATAAATGTTGTATTGAAGCATTGGCTAAGATAATTGCATGACATATTTCTTTATGTGTAAGAATTTGTTCTGAAAACTATGAGATGTTTTCTAATCATGCAATTTAACTTGTTGTGTAGGAAAGATCGTATGCCATCACCTACAAAAGAAGAACTACAACATTTTTTCAACAACAAAATTATCTATTGAAGATATTGAAGTTCCCAGGATATGGGAAGAATGCCATGATCCGTCGATCATGAAGAATGATGTTTGGGATGTAGTCCCAAGACCTGAAGGGAAGTTTGTTATGAATTCCATATGGATCTATCAAGATAAAGCATGTTGTAGATGGAAGCATAGAGAAATATAAAAGTGATGAAATAGAAGATACACCAGATGGATTTCAAGACAGCTTTCTTGAATGGTGTAGTTGAAGAAGAAGTGTATGTGGAGTAGCCACTTGGTTCTGAGACACATGACAGGGAGTCATATATGTGCAGAACTTGGGTATGATGCACCACTTTCTAGGTATGGAGGTGTGGCAGAGTGCAGATGGAATCTTCCTTGGACAAGGGAAGTATGCAGTAGAGATCCTGAAGAGGTTCGGGATGATGGACTGCGAGGCTATGGTATCGAACCTGAAGCTTCTGTGTGATACTTCATCTAAACCAGTTGATGTCACTATGTATCGTCAGATGATTGGGTCCTTGATGTAGCTGATGAACATGAGACTAGATATTTGCTTTGCGGTGAACACATTGAGCCAGTTCCTGACAGATCCAAAGAGTGTTCACCTAGTTGTTGTAAAGCATATTCTGAGGTACCTAAAAGGTACAGTGGATTATGGGCTCAAGTATGAAGTGAATCAAAATTTTAACCTGTAAGGTTATGTCGATTTAGATTGGGCAGGCAGTGCTGTAGATAGGAAGAGCACATCTGGGTGCTACTTTAGTATGGGATCAGGTGTGATCTCTTGGTTCAGCAGGAAGCAGTCCTGTGTAGCACTGAGTACAGCTGAGGCAGAGTATGTTGCGGCCTGTTCAGCTAGTTGTGAGGCAGTATGGCTATGGAAGCTACTGTCTGAGTTATTTGATCTCACGTTGGATGCTACTGGTATCTTTTTTGATAACCAGAGTTGTGTGAAGCTGTCCGAGAACCCAGTGTTTCATGACAGGTCAAAACACATAGAGATCAATGTACAGGTGAAGCTCCTGTACATTGCAACAGACGAGCAGATTGTAGATGTGCTGACGAAGCCACTAGCCAGGGTGAAGTTCGAGTACTTCAGGGAGAGGCTTGGTGTTCTTCAGATTGATTACACTTCGAGGAAGAAGTGATGGACACATTTGTAGAAGCCATTCCAAGCATGTTGGAAGGAGGATCTTTCACATGGCTGTGGATGTAAGCGCTGGATGATGAGCATCAGGATGATGCTCCAGTTACTGCTTTGTGTATGCATCATGTGGGATGTTGTATATGATTAGTTGGATCATTTATATGTATATGTATGTATGCATCATGTTGGATGCTCGATATGATCGATTGCATCATTTGTATGTATTTTGTATATGCATCATGTTGGATGCTTGGGCCATGTATCTCTATATGTATCAGGTGGATACATTATATGATTAGGTAGATCATGTATGTTGATATGTATCATGTATGATCAGGTGGATCATGTATGATGATATGTATCAGGTAGATACTTGGTATGCATAAGGTAGATGCATTGTATGCTTAGGATGATCATGTATACATTAGTATGATGTATGGTGAGTATCAGGTTGATACTCTGTGGCCGTGGAATAGGTTGTGCAGATAAGCATATAATTTGTGCCCTGGGAGATTTGCAGATAGTCTTTCGAGGTTTTTCCTATGGCATGTGATTTGTACCCTGGGATATCTTGCAAATGCTCTTTCGAGGTTTTTCTTGGGAGGACATATAATTTGCGCCCTGGGAGATTTGCAGATAGTCTTTCAATGTTTTTCCTATGGCATGTAATTTGTGCCCTGGGATATCTGGCAGATGCTCTTTCGAGGTTTTGTCCTATGGCATGTAATTTGTGCCCTCGGAGATTTGATAGGTTGAGCCATGTGCTCGTAATCAATTCTAGGATGCTCTTTCGAGGTTTTGCCATGACCACATGTAATTTGTGCCCTGGGAGATTTGATAGGTTGAGCCTTGTGCTCGTAATCAGTCCTGGGATTCTCTTTCGAGGTTTTGTGGTGGGGTCACATGTAATAAGTCCCAAAGATCTGGACATGATGAAAAAGGCCTCAAATTCTCTTTAGAGTTCTCGCTAGTCAAGAGGCTCTTTCAAGGTTTTATGACGCACGTAATAAGTCCTGAGATTTCCATAGTATGGCCAATGATGACGAAGACCTGTAGGTGGTGGGCCTACATCCAGTATGAAAAAGGACTGGCTCTGTAGAACTTCCTATGATGACTAGATTCAGAGATTGATTGAGATAGAAGCAGCAGTGACGATGACGATGACTCAATGACGATTATCCAGTGACGATGATCCATAGAAGATGACTTGTGCTAAAATACCTGTGTCAAGAAATACCTTCCTAGTTAAGAGGGAGTGTTGATGTATATGTAACTTCGGAATGTATTTCACATATATGTATATTGTATTATTATAGAGATGTTATTATTCCTCTATACGGAAGTGTCGTCATTTATATTGTAAGTGTCGTAACTTATACTTGATGGGTTATTAGACCACCTTGTTGGGGTCGGACCTGTATAAGTCATCTGGGTCAAAGGGTTATTAGACCACCCTAGTGGGGGTCGGCCCAGTCAGCATTATGTTAAGTGGTTAAATTGAGGTCGACCTAGTTGAGTAAAGGTCAAGTCAAGTTAGTGTATAAATAGAGAGTGTGTCTCTCTAATTTTACACATTCTATTCTCTCACTCACACTTGGGAGAGTGGCGCACTTGTGGAGGACGATGCTCTGCTACTAGGAGAAGACTATCTCTTGTATTTTGGTTGTATCATTGCCCTATCTATCTTTGAGGAAGTTATTGGGGTTTTTCACCTTTATGGTTTTCCCCAAGTAAACTCTATGTCTCTTGTGTGCTTGCAATATTGTGTCCATGATTGATATGCTATAGATTTACTGTACATGTTGTTCTCTCAGTTAAGATCCTAGATCAAATTGAAGTAAATTCTGAAAATTTAACAATTAGGTTAATGATTATTTGAACAATAGAACAAAGAAGTATCTAGTATACCTTTATATTTACAATAGGACTCGGTTGATAAAGATGGCCAAGATGATGGTGATGAAACAAACCTACCTGAGGAGAATGCAAATAATATAAAGGAGTTAACTAATGAAATTAGTACTTTTAAAGGGTTATTCAAAGAAGTGTTAAAACTTGGATTACGATGTCCATGGGATGGCAATGGGGAGGTCAGTAGAGGTGCAAGTGCGCAAGCACAGTTGCGCGCTGAAATGCCCAACACGGAACAGAAGGTTCATGCAATTGTTGTCTGCACAACCCGCAAGACGGTGCGCTGCGTATTAGCCTTTCCCCCCATAGCATCACCCGGTTGTGGAAACTTGATTCCACAACCACCCCGTCAGCTTTTCCTCGGGTGAGACCTCAGGCTGCGCACAGCTTCTTGCCGAAAGGGTCGGTGAATTGGGGTTTCGTTGGTTCCTTGAACCGCGAAGTACCTGGGTCTACACTGGAAACCTCAAGAAGGTGATCTTCACCCAACAAATGGTTTCGTTGCTCAGCTAAGACCAGTGATGCGATAGAGTGTCAAAAAGTAATGTGTGAAGAAGAATACCAGTTCCCATTGGGTTTAGACAATTGGCATCCTAAAAATAAAGAGATATGGGATTGGTGTGACAAGATTGAAAGAGATTTTGCGAAGAAAGAGAATAGACATCCACATCTCATTGATGTACAATGGTTGAACAAATATTTGTGGAGAGAGATTCATGAGATTTTCTTGGCTTCATTTGGAAAGGAGTTACATGAGTGGATCTCGCGACTTGCAGAAAAGAAAATCTAGTTTTAGGGAGGAGTACCTATAGAGTGGACTCTAGAGTTCACAACGTAGCTCAAAGCAATAGACAACCAACTATCGTGAGCAGTCGACTTTTGGGTTGACAGCATACTTGAAGGCTTTGTCACGGAATTTGCTGTAAACATGCTGAAGTCCTACAGTCAAGCCGAAGCATACTTCTTCGAAGGATTCAAAGGTAATTTCTTGAACAATCTAAGTCTATACATTAAAATTCTTTTAGCTGAGAAACGTAGTAACATGTAGTGGTGCTGATATAGGAAAAGACAATAGCACAGAAGCCTCGACTTTTGGAACACTTGATCCTAAGAAGAACCCTGGAGAAATAGTAGGGATTAGACAAGCTCCTGGGGAATCACCTGCATTGAACTTACAGAAAAATAAAGAAATATTTAAAGAAGAGCGTGACATATTTAAACAACCACCACCTACTTCACCAAGGATCCCATTGCAAAGTGAAGTACCACAAATAGAAGATATGCCATTGGCATATGATCAGACGCGCGCTACACCAGATGCCTTTATTTTTGTTGTGCAGTTTCTACATAGCTGCATCATGTTATTAAAAAACAAAGACACTCTTATGGAATTTGAAAAACTGATAAATCAGTACGAATCATGCAGTAAGAAAGGAATAGCACATGGCGCAGTACATAACATTAGGAGTCCCAAAAGAACTGGGAGGGAAATGCAGTTCACTACACACATAGGAGACTATGATATGGACGAGATCATTCTTGATCTCGGATCTGAAGTGAATGTCTTTACCAAGCAGACATGGTAGGTGATGGGAAAACCAAAGCTACAGTGGTCACCCATATAGTTAAGAATGGCTAATCAAGGCATAGTTATACCTCTAGGAAGGTTAACCAATACTATTGTCGACATTGACAAAGTGTGAAGTTATGTAGACTTCGAAGTAATTGAAATTGTGGATGATAGCAATCCGTATCCAACACTGCTAGGCATCGATTGGGCAATGACGAATTCCACCATCATCAATCTGAAGACAATGAAAATGATATTTGAAGGAAACGACATAAATCTTGTCGCACCATTGGATCCTTCGCAGGGGGAGCAATATGTTGAACCTATTCAAGAAGAGTACAGAGCTCAAGACGTTGACCGTATCTATCAAATGACAACAAATGCTATGGATTATATTCATCCTACTGTGGATGGAATGCTCAGTTGGCACTGCGATAGTTTTTGCATCTCAAACTCTGAGGCAGGATTAGAAAACTGGCAACACAGAATGCATGAAGTATCTACCAGGAGATGCGCGACAATTACAAAGTCACTCCGCTGGATTAGAAAGCAGGTAAGTCCAATCCCCACTTATGATGGTACAACTAACGTCTATTCATTTATCAAAGAATACACTACAGCAGTTGCAGATGAACATCGCATCTCAGCATTAGAGATGGCACTCAGAGAAACACCTGCCAGATGGTGGGCTACACATAAAAAGATAATGACAACTTGGGACCAGTGCAGAATAAAACTACAGATTAGATTTGCTGATAAGGTCAAATTACCATTTGAGAAATATAATTGTTAGATGGATCTAGGAGATCATATCGTAGCTTATGTACAAGCTTGGAAGGAAAGACCATAGACAGAATGCGTACATCTCTTTGTGCATATGTTGGAGGAGCCTATTCCAAAAAAATGGTATCTAGAGGAGGAGATGCGCATTGGAACCGTGGATTGGTCCGTCTTCACTGCGACATTCCATAAGGATTTTAGTTTTCAAAATGACCATCCGACTATACATGACACACTGCAACTAATCAAGCAAAAGATATTTATCCCACATCGCAAGGAGGAAAACATAACACTAAAAGAGTTTTTTGACACAAGCAATGTACTTGTGATTTTACAACCAGATTGGTCAGAACAGATATAGCAGGCTTTAGAATGCTACAACATATTTGAAGAAATTGAAGATAGCGACAAGGAGGACCCACGAAACATAAAGATCCCAGAATCACAAGGAATACGCGACGTAGAAGGACCTTCACTAGAAATTCCAGATATGAGTGGACCGGTTAAAACAAAGAAAGTGAACATCGGCACCCCTGAAGAGCCGAAGTTCGCAGCAATAAGAGACTACTGGGATGATGACACATTTGCGGAGATCGTAGCTATATTACAGGAATATTAGGAAGTATTCCCAATGAAGTTCACAGAGATAAAAGGCATACTAGGAGACTTAGGAGTAATGAGAATTCCTCTTAAGCTAGGAGAGAAACCTGTGAAACAAAAACCATATAGATTAAACCCACATTATAAAGAACGAGTTAAGGCAGAACTCAACAAGATGCTTGATGCAAGAATCATTGAGCCGGTTGAAGAATCTGAATGGATAAGCCCAATGGTCATCCAATACAAGAAAACAAAGGGTGAAATCAAGATCTGTGTTGATCTTAGAAAGCTAAATGATGCTTCAATGCATGACCCATTTCCTACTCCTTTTACCAATGAAGTACTTGATAACGTGGGAGGTAACGAAGCATACTCTTTTACTGATGGGTTTTCTGGATACCATCAGATTAGAATTGATCCAAGAAATAGACACAAGACAACTTTTGCAACAGAATGGGGTTCATTCCAGTATACAGTAATGCCATTTGGTTTAAAGAACGCACCAACCATATTTTCAAGAGTAGTGATCGCAACATTTAAAGAATTCATACACAAATTTTTAGAAGTTTACTTTGATGATTGGACCATTTTTGGGTTACTGAAGAACCATGACGCGAACCTCGGGATGATGCTAGAAAAATGCAGACAACATCATATTTCATTGAATTTGAAGAAATGTATTTTCTGTGTTTTTTATGGAATTTTGCTGGGACATATCGTGTGCAAGCAAGGGTAGATGGTTGATCCTACAAAGGTAGCAGTTATTGTAAACTTGCCTACATCAAATTCAGTTAAACAATTGCGCACCACACCAGGGAATACCAGCTACTACAGGAAATTCATAAAGGGGTATGCACAGATTAACCACAACAATGGAGAAGCTTTTAAAAAAGGATGCAACATTCATTTGGAATGAGGACTATGAGAAAGGATTCGACACATTGAAAGGGAAAATGGTCACTACGCCGATCCTAGTTTTTCCAGACTAGGAAAATCCATTTCACATACATGTTGATGCTTCATGTATAGCATTGGGTATTGTTCTCGTGCAGCTAGGAGAAGGAGGCATTGATCATCCCATTGCATTTTTGAGCAGAAAGTTCTCATCTACTGAGAAAAACTATACCACTACTGAAAGGGAAGGACTTGCAATGGTATATGCACTACAAGAGTTTACACACTATTTGCTTGGTGTGCACTTCTCTATGTTTACCGACCATTCTGCATTAAAATACCTATTCAATAAGCTAGTGTTAGGGGGGCGAATATGCAGATGGCTCTTACTCTTCAAAGAGTATGATTTTGAAATAATAGTTAAACCAGGAAGATTAAATTTAGGCCCTGATCATCTATCAAGGATCAAGTCAGGAGAGGAACCTACGAATCTAGAAGACAATCTTCCTGATGCGCAATTGTTTTCTATACAGATTGCCGATGATTATTATCAGGATATCATTGACTTTCTAACTACTGGGTTTGCACCTACTGAATTCATTACACAACAAAAGAAGTAGCTGGTAGTGCGAGCCGTGAATTTCACCATTATCGCGGGACCTATCTACAAGTTAGGACCTGATAAAGTGCTACGAAGATGTGTATTAGAACATGATAAGCCATTTATATTAGATAATGCGCATTCTGGAATCGCAGGAGGTCATTATGCGGGAAGGGATACTACGCAGAAGATATTGCGCACAGGCGATGGTGGCCTACGATTCATAAAGACTCAAAAGAACATTGCTAGATCTGCAATGTCTATCAGAGGATAGGAAAACCATCAAGAAGAGATGAAATTTCATTGAACCCTCAACTAATCTTGTAGGCATTCGACAAATGGGAAATCGATTTTGTGGAACCTATTAACCCATCGGGAAAAAGAACTGGTGTGAGGTACAATATTACTGCAACTGGCTACCTCACCAGATGGGCAGAAGCAAAACCAGTCAAAGACTGTAGCGTAGCTACAGCTACGCAGTTTATCTTTGAGAACATCCTTACATGATTTGGATGCCAAAAAATGTTGATAAGTGATCAGGGTACTCATTTTCTGAATAGAACTATTGAAGCTCTGATTGAAGAATTCTACATCCATCATCAACACAGTACGCCTGATCACCCACAAGCGAATGGAACTGTCGAATCATTCAATAAAGTACTTGAGAATGCGCTAACCAAGACATGCAATGTAAACAGCGATGATTGGGACTTGAGAATTCCATCCGTATTATGGGCATACAGAACGACATGCAAGAAATTAATAGGACATACACCCTTTAGATTGGCTTACGGACAAGAAGCAATAATGCCAATGGAATATATTATACCCAGCTTAAGAATAGCTTCATTTACAGGGATGGAAGATCGTGCAGCACTAGAAGAAAGTTACACTTGGTTGGATTGGAGGAAGAGCGTTTCATCGTGCGATTCCACCAGCAAGTGCAGAAAGAATGAGAAAAAGGATGGCATGATCGCCACATCAAGAATAAGTCTTTTCAGGTTGGTGATCTAGTCCTCCCGTATGATAGTAAATTCGTGAAGTTTCTTGAAAAATTTAAAATGCATTGGCTTGGACAATATGCTATCATACATGTTATTAACGGAGGCACAGTCCAGTTAGCTACTTTAGCCAGTGATACATTACCCAATTTGATAAATGGGAGCAGACTAAAACTTTATGATGATAGTCCTGCTCTGCAGCATCTGGTATGACCAGAAAGAAGGGAATGTTTCTAGGTGCCAAGTATGGTTGCAATTGGGCACTAGAAACTGTGGAAAATTTTGTACATAAATTTGTAGAGATAGATCTATAGAGCATGCAACGTTGCTCAAACTAAAAAAAAAAAAAAAGAGAGAAAAAGAAACAATGCGCTGTTGTGACATTCAAAAAGCAACAACTAGAAAGAAAAGAAATTAAACACCGTGAAGTCATTGCGCAGAACCAAAGATTTCCTGTTGCACAGTTCGACGCAGGCTCTAGAAAAGAGCTGTTACAGTGTCAGTTGGAAATATAGCCATTATACAGTACTTTTCGAACGACCGCTCGAGCATTTAAAGAATAAATAGTCGTTCTAAATGACTTAATGACGGAAATGATCGAATAATCTGCAAGAATAGGCTAACGTATACTACATTTAATGCTTACCTAACCGTTAAGGGGCACGGAGATGGATTAGCCGCTGCTATATATAATGCATTAGTTAGACTCCCGAGCGTTGCCAAAGCACTTAGAAATTCTTGCAAATATTGTTTCCTAAGTTTAGACTATAAGTTATCCACTGGTTAGCCAAGTAAGTGTGCAAGTGAATGACATAGAGGTCCTTTGTTGACAAAGAGTTCACGGTCGAAGAGACTATGAAGTTGTTCAAACACAGATGAATTGATGAATTAATGAGAACCCCAATCAAGAAAGTCATCACGGAATCATAATAAGGTCCAAGGAGATCACCAAGACATGGCCCCTCAATGCAAGACAAAGGAAAAAACCTAGTAGCGCCGAGATCAAAGCTACCGCAGACAAGTTCGGTAGGACCAAATAAACCCATTGCAGATAAAGAGATACCTCTAACTATGACACCAGACTATATCTCACCGCGTGCAGTGGATGCACCGGTCATTAAACTACTCAAGAGTCCAAAGTATAACATACCACTCTCGGCGATATCAAAACATGTTGAGGTTGACAAAAATCTATTGGGAAAGATTCCAGAATGTAAATGGGAGGACTATGATTTGCTAGCAATGAAAAAGGACAAACCCACTGAGCCAAGGTTCCCATAGTTCTAGCTCGACAAATGCATGTTCTAGAGGAAGATTCCAAGGGGAGACTTGACTTTGGTTGCCGAGAGCTGGCTGTCTAGAGTAGCCAAGTCGGGGCTGCTCAACCTACTCAGACTCCCACATTTTGACATGTCACCAGAGCTCAATGTGGTGGTGTGAACTATTATGGCGCGCATCCACCAGGGATATTTATGGATGGACAAGAATATCGACCTAACAATCGACTTAATCCATCGGATAATTGGACTGAGAAAAAGGGGAGAAGACCCAAAGAAGTTCTTTCAGGGAAAAACAAAGGATAAAGAGGTAGCTGCATTGATGAAGCAAACATAGACTATTGTAAAAGGGAAGCGAGGCTTCCATACAGATGACATAAAGGATCAGGAAATAAGATTTGTCACACAGCTGTTAGCGAGCAAGATTCTAAGATAATGTAGACCACTAGAAGTCTCTATGGGCGCAATACTACTTAGTGCTGCAGCCGCCAAGGGACAAGAATTCAATTGGTGTCAATTTCTACTAAATGAGTTCCTAGAGGAACTAAATGATACACAAATCAATGGTGGATACTTCCACTTCACCTGGCTAATCGTACTGATCACCTTCCTAGGATGGAGGGAGCCGAAGCATTACATTGGAGTAATCACGGACACTGCAGATTGCAGAGGTGCTCGATTTCAGAATCCGTGGGCCAATTTGAATCCCGACAGACAACACAAGACAGCGCTGGTCTTCTATACATATTATGACCAGCTGCATGGGGCCATCATGCTTACACCTCGTAAACCAAAGGAAGTAACAAGAAAATATATCCGCATTATCAATTTTTATGCTGCGATGAAATGCATCTCCATTTCAGCCAAAGCGCAGACAAAGAATGCTGATTGGTACCTAGGACGTTACCATATGTATGAGGAAGATATTGAGAATATTATGAAAGAATGGCCAGCTAAATTCCTAGTCGAGGTCATGGATATCCAAAGTGATTCTGGAGAAGATAACCCTATCCCCTACCCCATAGTAGAAGATAAAGAGTCAATCAAAAGGAAGGACATTGGGAGTTCTTTAGGGCACAAGGAAGAAAGGAAGAAGCAGAAAGCAAATAAAGACCAATTAGACGCAGCGCTTCGCGATGATGACTACTTAATCATCGCCGCGAAGTTCATTGAACAAATGGAGGAACTTTCGATAGATAAAGAGAAGAAGGACAAGGCAATTCAAGATGACGTAGACCAGAACCTGACTACATTGCAAGGAATATCCCAAAAATTTGATGAAGTAAGCAGAAGATTACCCTTGCACCATGAGCCAATAGCTGAAAAAGGGTCCGCCGGAACTTCGCAGTAGCAAATCTTGGTTCCCGCAAGATCACGTGTTCTCCATTTGCAACCACTGTCTATAAGATTTCCATTGCTTTATCAAGCAATGCTAGATACAAATAATGTAGAGTGCATGGAGCTTGATCTTGCAAAGATATCGTTACCAGGAGTACATTATTTACAGATGCAAGTCGGTGAAGAAATGCATGAAAGAACCATAGAAGCGCTGAAAGGACAGGCAGAGTTGCAAATAGCTAACAGGAAACTTGAAGAAGATAACTCACAGAGTACTATGCAATTACAAGATGAAAGAGATCATCAACTAAGATTGGATAACATGATCACTGCTGTTGCAGATAATATAGATGAATTTGAAGTACAAATAGAACCAGCAGATACTATTGTCAAGATTGGCGAGTTGGTCAATAGTCTTAAAAATGAGAAGGAAGACATGGAGATTCTCCATGAATCTGAAATTGCTTCCCTGAAAGCACAGATCAATCCACAGACTCCACCAGATGAACAACAATTAAGACAGGAGGTGGTGAAGACCGCGGCATAGAATATTGCTACCGAAGTGACTAAGTGCCAGAGTCTACTGGAAGCAGCATTGAAGGCATTTAATGCTTTTGAAGAAGACCAACAATTACTGGAAGTAAAGACAGAAGTGAAAGAAAAACAAGAAGAACTAGAAAAGTTGGGTGAGGAGGTTAAGGCACTACGAGCAAGAGAGAAACTCCTAAAATATAGAGAAATCAACCACTTAAAGAAGGCAGTTAGAGCATTGCGTGAGAAGAAGACAGAAATGGGCAATAAGTCGTAGCCATTATTAGAGGAAGCTGACACGATCTCACAAGAGATCGAAGAAAAGTTAAAGGAACTAAACGCGAATCAAGAGAAGGTGGAAAGCCAGATGGCGATGAGATAACACTTGAGATGATAGAAATAGTTGGGCAAATTGAAGAAGATACGAAGACCATGTAGAAAAGATGATGGGCACATTCAACGAGTTCGTTGCAAAGATCAGTCCACAGTCAGCGGAACACCTTCAAGGACTTGCAAGTGGCTTGTGGGCGAGTAACATATAAGTGTTAGGGGCCTGTTGGGCCTGGCCCAGATGGGGCATTTTTTAACAGGAATAATTTTGAGAACTGCAGAGCTAAGTGCAGTTAAGTTTGAACAACTTTGGGATAAGTTTTGGTATGTTGCAAAGTTGCGCGCATCACAGTGTCGAAGGAGCTGCGAGGTCGATGCTATGAGGAGTACACCGCCGCAATGTGCCACATCGATGGAGATCCAGCTAAGCAGAGCATGGAAGGCTGAAGGTAGTTATTTTGGTTAGGTCACAGAAGACCTATTTTTTGTAAAGATCATCGATAACTACCAAGAAGTGGGTAGGTGCAGATCGGGAGGTACGTGACTGATCACAACAAACAGAAGACTACTACTCAAACCAGTAATCAAAGACCGCGAAAGAAGAACCAGCTTGGTGGAAGCAACCTATTGGCGTGCATATAATAGAAGATCCACTGCCAGATATTAGTAGTCCGATTTTTGGAAAACCGCGACAGTTTTTCAAACCTAAGGGTTCTTCCTTCAAGATGTAAAAGACATGACCTACGGGTCTTGATCTATAAAAAGGGCAATTTTGTAAAGGAAAGGGGTTAAAATTTCTTCATTTTGTTTTAGTATTGAATATTGTTAGATCTGTGAGACTGAAATATTGTAAAGGTTTTGCAACTGAGTGCGTAGAGACTTGAATTTGAAGGAACGGGAGAGAAGAGCGTCTGCAGCTGAGTGCGCAGGAAAAGAACCATTGTACCCTTTCCAAGATAAATAAACAATTCTTGTGGACGTAGCTTCTCATCTGAGGGGGTGAACCACGTTAAACCATTGTGTTATGTGATTGTTGTGTGTGATTGTCATTTATTTGTTATTTAATTTACTTATAGTGCATGCATGAAGTTACTATTGGCCGATATATGTTTACTGATATCTATATTCATCGTGGGAAGGATGGAATAAGATGGTAGTAGTTCATGTATGGAGGAATGTTAACAGTAAAGCACCTATAATATCTCAAATGAATGGATCTATGAGATAACCACACAATTAATGGTTAACGTTGAATCGTGACAGCAAGCACACAGCCTAATGTATCTCACTCATTTGCACAACTTGTGATGTTTATCAAGCTTAGTAATGATGAATGATTAAGGATTATCGAATAAAGTTGAATAGAAGTGACAAGATCTCATAAACCCACTGCACGGCTTATGGATGCACTGAGGGTGAAAATACCTTTATTTCTGAAGATACTTGATGCAGAGTAGAACACTTCGTGTAGTCGTTGACCGCAGTGCGCAGCTTGTACCGCATTGTACATGAATTAGTTCAAACACTCGCATCACAAGGTTGTGGAAACCTGCTTCTGCAACCACCCCCTCAACTTTGCCTCGGGTGAGACCTCAAGATGCTTGCATTCTATTGCCGAAAGGGTCGGTGAATAGGGGTTGTGTTGGTATCTTGTACCGTGAAGTACCTGGGTCTACATTGGAAAACCTCTAGAACGGTGTTGCAACCAACACCAAGTCCTTAGTTGGAGATGCTAGGTTCTGGTTTTGAAATTTAAAGGTCGATTCATTTGTATTGTGGGAAGAGCTGCATGATGTCTTTTTGAGGTATTGGGGTGAGAAAAAATCTTTGGAGCAATATCTTTTTGAGTTCTTTTCCATGAAAAGGGAGAATGATGAGCCAATTATTAAGTTTAATTGGAGGTTTCAAAGCTTTTATGTCAGTATTCCTACGGAGATCAGACCTTCGAAAAGACTTGCCATGTTATATTATGAATTAGCTCATCAACATCCATAGTTAGTCCTTCATCTCAGAGAGACGAAGTCGTCTTCCTTACAACACATGTTTTCAAATTCCAAAGAGGTTGAAGAAAATTTGCAAGCTTGTGGAAAGATTGTAGATCAAAGTAGAGATGAAGATTTGGAACAAGAATGGGTATATGGACAACAAAAAGTAGGTTTGAACGCAAAGGAATCTGAGGAAGAATCTGGACTAGAAAAATCTGATCCAGATTTTCATTTTCCCCAATATGCTAATGCAACTCCTTCAGATTTTATTTATTTCTCATATTTTGAAGTTAATCGATCATATTTTTTTATTCTTAAAAGTGATTATCATGAGAAACAGTGTGTAGAGGATGATGATATTTTTGTCTCAGAGGAAATTGTTGTTCCTCAATGTCTTGTTGTTGAAATTCAAAATCAGCTGCCATTTTTTACTTTCAATGACTTTCAGAATTTTATATTCTCAAATTCTGCATGCATGGGAACTGATGCAAGAAAGCTTGTAGATGACAGTCATAACACAGAATTTGAAACAGACATTGGAAATTTTTTCCCAAAGCATATTTTAATTGAAGACCTCGAAAACAATGAAGATAATTTATAGCCTATTATTGTTTCATTTTTAGATCTACAGAAAAATGATATTTTTATCTCAAAGAAAGTTGCTTCTCCTCAACGTCTTGCTGTTCATATTAGAAATAACTTTCCATTCTTGACTTATGATCACTTTCAGAGTTTTATTTGTTCAAGTTTTGGTCAAACATTTTATTTACAAGAAGAAAGTGAAGCTAAGAATGATATTTTTATAAAGAATGATTTGGAGCATGAACAAGTGTATGATCAACAAAGACCAGATTTGGACATAGGAGAACTGGAGGAGAAATATGAACAACGGAGATAAAAAAATGGATAAGCATTCCTTTCAGTATTTTGATTTATCATTTTCATATTTTAATGCACGGACTCATGCTTTAAATCAGTAACATGAATTTCTATATTTGGTGGAATCTTTTCCTAGCAACAAACACAGAGATAATCTTGTTATGAAGAAATTTGAAGAAGATTCAAATTTCTCCATATGAACTCACACAGACTCTCCATATGAACTCATCTCAAACATCTTCCTGTGAAAACTTGAACAAGATTCAAATTTTCAACATGAAAATTTTCAAGATCATAAAGTTTTTACACCTTCAATCATTTCAGAAGAACATCAATTGAGTCAAAGAATTCTTGCTTCCCCATATTGTCATAAAATTAAAAGTATGGAAAAACAATGTTTTCCAAAAAAAAAAAAAACGGGATTTACGCAATGGCAAGTATTTCTTTGGAATCAACATAAATATTTCTCTGATTTTGAAGATCTAGTGGATGTTTATATGGAACCATTTTTTTTAGAAGTCTCCAACATTGCAACATTTGGAGAGCAACCCAATTGCAATAGTAAGTACGAGATGTTAATCAAAATTTTGTGGCAAAGTTTTCATTTCTGCACTCTCTTATTTAGCTGCAAGCAAAAAGTTCATTTCATCAATCAAGTTCTTTCATGGTTGAATTGGAATTTTGTCTTCACATGGACAAGCATATTTAATTGTTCAGAATAGGAGCTGTATATAAATAATTTCATCTCTTAAGCATTTGCTTCAGTTTTCATAGTGTGGACAGTTTGTTTTCAAACAATTAGAAAAGCAGGGTTTCAAGCTTTGGAAGAAGTTGGAAATGAGATAAAAGACTCCAGGCCAATGGAGACAAAACACTGGTACTTTTTACTCTCAAGAGCAGAGTAGCTTTGGTTGCAAAGCAAGGTCATTTCAAATCTTGACGAGCATTAAAGGTTGCAGATGTTAGAGATCGTTATATGGAAAGGCAACTAGACTACATGTTCTTCGAGCCTCACAAGGAGGACTCCATCTCCCAGCTGCAGCCAGATGTTAGTACTGGAATTGTACCTCTACTTTTTTCATCTTTATATTTCTCTTCTTTTATGTCTTCATTTTTTGTCCCTATAATTCGAACCATAGTTTCTAGACCCTTTCTCTATTTTTGTTTTTATTTCTTATTTATATTTATTCATTTGCAAGATTACGAGTTATAACTGAGCTTATATATATTTACAATCTTCCTAAATTATTCTAGTGAGTGATTTTACATATGTGCTAATTAATTTTATGAAGGTTTGCTCATGATTCTTAAGAATGTGTGATACATGGAGATTATATAGATTGGTGATGTCGGAATGGATGTTTTTCTCTGTTTTAGTCATGATCTTTCAACGTAGATTACGAGAAGATGGAAAGGAGTTTCAGAAAACCAAAAGAGGTTTTTGTTAAGCACGGACTCATTCACAAGAACCTGTCTTAGTTTTGCAACATGTGTCATAGTTTGAAATATTCAAATGGATCCTTACGACCTATTTTTCAGTGTTTAAAACATGAAATAAATTACTGTTTTAGTCATCATCTTTCGGTGCCTCTTCCGATCAATTGGAGAAGAAGTTTTAAAAACCAATATAGAATTTTGTTCATAACGGACCCATCCACACAAACCTCTCTCATTTTTCACATAGGTGTTCCAGATCGAGAGATATGGAGGGTTCTTTGAGACTCATTTTTCAAGAAATTCGCTAGATTTTAATCAAGCAGTTAGGCACAGCTGTCAATATATATTCTAATGACACATCTAGATCGGATTACAAGTCATAGTTTCTAGAAGTTAGATTTACTATATTTAGAAGTTCCTTGATCTTGGAAACTTAATAGGAGATCTGAATGCTTGAATTGAGGATCTGTTTAACCTCTTTTTTAAAGATTTTGTAATATATAAAAGGGTAGCATATCAAAGATTGGGGGAGGATTATCATCTCTGAGAAGACAAAAGATTATTGTATGATTTGTGATTACTCTCAGTTTATACTTGGAGACTGACATGTTGGAAATACTTATATATATATAAAGCCATGTTCAGATTTTTATATTGAGTTTGAAGTCTCTGATCTGTGGATCACCCTTCTCATTACTTCAATTTCTGATAAATGTATTTATCTTTGATTGCTTTTGAGGTTGTGGATTTCTCTGAATACAATTATGAAATGTATCTTGATTTATGTTTCATGAAACCTTAACCTTTGCATGGTTTATATTTATATTTTGACTTTTGTTTCCCTCAGATTTCCAAGGTTGTTTTCTGAACTAGTTATCACATGTTATTTATATCATTGGTGTGTTCTCATATGATTTCCCTATCAACTTTTTAAATTGTAAATCTTTAGTATGCTATTTCTTGAGATTATTCTAGTTTGTACCTTTGTAGTGTAGTTACAATTTCTAGCACAAACAGGGGGTACAGTTCTTTGACGTTGGGTATCTTGGCATTCCGACCTTTCGACACTTCCACTGAGGAATGCGGAAGTCGGGGTGAATTTTTCGTCAATGTTGTGATTTCAGAGTTCTGACTTCCAACTACCGCAATCCGGGTTGCGGAGTGCGGAAGTCGGGGAAGCAATTATCCCATAGCGGTGAATCTAGTTCTCCGACCTTCCGACTCTTTCACTGCAGAATGAGGAAGTCAGGATCATATTTTCTTCAATGCCAGTTATTTTGGCATTTCGAATTTCCAACAACAACATCACGGATTGCGAAGTGCGGAAGTTGTAGGCGTATTTTTCTTCAAAGTTGTGTATTGAGCATTTTGACATTCTGACTTTTGACTTGTGGATCGCGGATTGAGGAATTGCAGACCGAAGAAATTGGCAGATAAGTTTGGAAAAAGAAATAGCTTGTATTGTTACCCCATCACTCTAAAGGACACTGAGAGAATTGGGGATGTGACAGATGGTATTGGAGCCCAAGGTTGCAGCACTAAGGCTGCTTGGTCCAAATTATAAGGTATAATAGGTCTATAAATTATTCCATGAGTTTACTTATTTTAAAAATGGATTTTTTATGTTTTATATGTATTCCTAAGATGTCTAATAAATGTCTCTATAGTGCACAGTGTTTGCAGCTGATAGAATTTGAATATTGTAGCAGAGAGCAGCAGGGAAGGGAAAATAAATCTCCAAAGGAAAATGGTGACCATGAATGATTCCCAGGATCATGAGCATGATGAAGATGTGATAGGAGAAAATGTGCAACAAGATCATGCCGAGACTTAATCAAATGGGAGAAGGGAGAAAATAACTCCTCGGAATTTGGTTGAAACCATGATAATATTTAAGGAAAGGTTGGTGAAGGCTCAGGAGGAACAAAATTAGCTCAATGTTGCTATTTTATAGATCCTCACTGATATGAATAAGAGGGTAAACCTTGGGCCCAACCTAAGAAATATAGTTAAAGAAGGAAGGCGTGTAGAGAGTTCCTCTAGAGGCCATTCTAGGAAGAGGACTCCAAGCCCAAGAAAGAGTTACATGAGAAAAAAGCACAACATTTTCTCAAGATATTCTTGCAACAAGTCGTGTAACTCAAGTGGCCCCCGAAGAAGTAGAAGGAATAATTCTAGCAGGTTTGAAGGAAGAAAGAGATCCAAAGGAATTCCATATGGATAATTTAGGAAGGAAAGGCCTCCCACATTTGATGGAGAAGGTAATACTGGCTAATAGGCAGAGGCATGGCCTCTTGGGATGAAGAAATATTTAAGGATTCATGACTACTCAGGAAATGAAAAGGCCAAAATTTCCATTTACGATCTAAATGGAAGAGATTCAATTTGGTGGGATCACCTCATGCAAGTAAAAAGGATCGGTGAAAAGAGAATCGACTGGGATCTGTTTAACAATTATTTCAAAGAAAAGTACTTATCATATAAGTATTATGACAACAAGAGGAAGGAATTTAATGAACTCGGGTTGGGACCGAACTCGATGGAAGAACATGTCCATAAATCTTTGGGATTTTTGAGGTATGTGGACTATATCAAAGATGAGAGTGAAAAGATCCAATGCTTCCTTGGAATTTTACCTCAAAATTTCAGAGATAGGATTCAGTTTGTTAATCCACCAAGTCTTGATGAAGCCATTAGGATGGTGGTGCATTGCTATGAGTAGAGCAAAGGGAAACCAAAGGTTCACCCAACATGGAAATGAAATCCAAGAGGGAGGTTTGATAAAAAAAAAAGTGGATTCAAGCCACCATTCAACAATCATCCAAGATCTTTTCCACAAGGTTAGCAAGCATGACGTGGGAAAAAGCCAACAGTTGTAGAAAAAAAACACCAAAAGGGCTACTTTAGTGTTGGGGATGTGGAGGAAACCACATGCGTAAAGATTTTCCACATCGGAGGGAGAATCCATGAAGTTTTCACAACTTAGAAGGAGAAACTACAGTGGAGGATATGTCAAGGGAAGCACCTCGAATCTATGCAGCGTTGGATAATCATCAGGAATATCATCAGTCAACAGTGGTGGAGGTTGAAGGTAAGATTGCTAAGCAATCCATTTCTATTTTAATTGACCTAGGATCTACTCATAGTTATCTTTCTCCAAAAGTGGTTGAAGGTTGTTCTCTTAGAAAAATGAAGCACATTGAGTCTTGGATACTTCAGTTAGCCACAAAGACCAAGAGAAAAGTGAGTGAAGCAATGATGGAGTGCCCCATGGAGTTGAATAGATTCCTCACAAAAGTAAATTTGAATGTCCCATGATTAGGATCTTATGATTCCCTAATGTGTATCGATTGGTTGGAAAGGAATAGAACCAAGATAGATTGGTATGAAAAGGTACTTGAATGCATTGATGAAGAGGTTAGACCTAGATTGGGAAAGGGAATTCCCAAACAAGTCTCAATAAGACATATTTCAACCTTACATATGAAAAAGTTTTATAAGAATGGTTTCCAATTATATGCAGTTCTTATATCATATTCATCATAGGACAAAGGACCAAGGATGGAATGATTCCAGTTTTTGCAACAGTTAAAATATGTGTTTCTGGGTGAAGTGCCCGGGCTGCCACCAAAGCGAGATATTAATTTTACCATCGATCTTGTTCTAGGCACAGTGCCAATTTCCAAAGCTCCTTATAGATTGAGCACACCAGAAGTGATAGAGTTAAATATGCAGCTACGTGAATTAATGGACAAGAAGTATATCAGGCCAAGTGTATCTCCTTGGGGAGCACCAATGTTATTTGCCAAGAAAAAGGATAGGACTTTAAGGCTGTGCATTGATTACATGAAGCTAAATAAAGTGACAGTCAAGAATAAGTACCCATTTCCAGGAATTGATAATTTGTTTGATAAAATGAAGGAAGCTAAAATGTTTTCAAAGATTGACTTAAGCTATGGTTATCATCAAGTGAGGATAAAAGAAGAAGACATTCACAAGACATCTTTCTAGACAAGATATGGACATTATGAGTTCACAGTGGTGCCATTTGGTCTTACTAATGCACTTGCTACATTCATGTGTCTCATGAATAGTGTCTGCAACAAGTATTTGGATAAATTTGTAATAGTGCTCTTGGATGACATTCTTGTTTATTCAAGTAATGAAGAAGAGCATGATGAAAATCTAAGGATGGTGCTACAAGTTCTTAGAGAACAAAAATTGTATGGAAATATGAGAAAGTGTGATTTCTATCAAAGGAAGGTACAATATTTGGGTCATGTCATCTCAAAAGAGGGAATTGTTGTGGATCCAGAAAATATTGAATCCATAAGGGATTGGCCTACTCCAAATAATGTTATAGATGTTAGATCTTTTATCGGTCTTGCAAGCTATTAGAGAAGGTTCATTGAAGGATTTTCTAAGATAGATCACCCAATTACATCATTGCAGAGGAAGAATGTTAATTTTGTATGGTATGAAAATTGTGAGAGAAGATTTCAACAGTTAAAGAAGTTACTTACCAATGCTCATGTTTTGAATATTGCAAATCCAAAGAAGGATTTTGTAGTGTGCACGGATGCTTGCATCGAAGGGCTAGGTGGAGTGCTCATGCAAGAAGGATTTCTGATTTGCTATGAGTCCAGGAAATTTAAAGCGAATGAAAAGAATTATGCCACCCATGATTTAGGACTAGCAGCCATAGTACATGCTCTCAAGATGTGGAGACATTATTTGTTGGAAAGAATTTTTGTCCTTAGGACAAACCACATGAGCTTGAAGTATTTATTTGACCAACCAAACTTGAATGCTAGGATATCTGGGTGGGTGGAATTTCTCTATGAATTTGATTTTTAAATTAAGCATGTAAAAGGGAAAGAGAATAAGGTTGCATATGCTCTCAGCAGGAAGTTTCATGTTGCAGCATTAAGTATGTGCAAGTCATATTTGAAGACAGGAGTTCTTGAAGCCCAAACCAGTGATGGAACTTACCTTCAAATTAAAGAGAAATTGCAGTAGAGAAATATAGATGAAAAGGGTGTAGGATATCAGCTTGCTGAAGATTATATTCTCCTTTATCAAGGTACTAGACTATATATTCCCAATTGTACAGATTTAAAGAAGCAAGTAATTTATGAAATACATCAAATACCATACCGTGGACATCTAGGATACCAAAAGACAACAACAACAACAACAAAGAAATAATTTTGGCATGGGATGAAGAAGGACATACAAAAATGCATTTCTAGTTCTCCAAAATGCCAACAAGTCAAGGCAGAACATCAACATCCAGCAGGATTATTGCAGCCTTTTCCCATTCTGGATTGGAAGTGGGAAGTAATTTGTATGAATTTTATAACAGGTTTTCCAATGAAAGTGAGGAAGCATGATCCAATTATGGTAGTGGTGGACAAGATATCAAAGGTAGCTCCCTTTATTTCAGTCAAGTCCACTCATAAGACAAGAGACATAGAAAATATTTTTATGAAGGAGATATTCAGATTGCATGGATTTCCCAAAGCAATAATTTCATATTGAGATGTAAATTTCACATCTAATTTTTGGAAGGGACTATTTAAGGAATTGGGAACTTGAGTGAATTTTAGTACAACATATCATCCTCAAACAGATGGTCAAACTGAGAGGGTGAATTAGGTCCTTGAAGACATGCCGAGAATGTATGTGATGGACAAACCAGCCAAGTGGGGGGAATACCTTGTGAAATTCCACATGTGGAGATCACTTTAGCTTGTGTTCGAATATTCTCACCATCATTTTTCATATTTGCATGTCTGCATTCATTTTCATGCAAATGCATGAATCCAGTCATCATCTTAGTGGTCCTCCCAGCACCTTCAGCCTATTTTTAGCTCCCTAGAGCCCGTCTTCATCCCTGAGTAGCCCTCCTACCTACCTAATGCGGCCTATTTGACTCTCATGTATGACATGTGTGCCTTTTATCACCTACCAAGAGTTATCATTCAGTTAGAGTGCCTTATATTTGTTGGCAAGCGGTTTGGATGAGTCAACATCGCATCATCGCGGATGTTGCGCAAGGCAGAAGATACCCCAAAAGGAGGAAAGCAACACGCAAGAAAATAGTACTTTATGTATGTTGGGTCATTTGGACCGCACTATGCAGGTTTTTGGGTCATTTGGACCGCATTATGTGGGTTTCTGGGTCATTTGGACCACATTATGTGGGTTTTGGGTCATCTTTTTGTAGAATTTGTTAAGAAGTAGTCAGGCGGTTGCCTACATGGACCACAAATGTAAAGACACAAGCCTATAAATAGAAATAGCATTGTAAGTGTTGATATACCGATTTGGAGATACATGAGCTGATGAATTGAAGAGAAAGTTGAGAATGAATGATTTTTCTTGTTATTGTCTGTTATTTTGGGTATGCGACAGAAGGATTATCTTGTTCTAACTATGTTTTGTCACAAAGTTGAATATGATATGATAGATTTTTTAGTAGAATTTTTGTGTCTTTCCTGTTTCCTTGTGATGAATGCATTATGCGACATGAATCTATGAATGATGCAATGTTTTCTTGCTGCACTTAATGTTTTATTGTTATATCTACTTCGCATTAATAGTTCTATGAATGATGAGATATGTTGAATAATGTTGCAATTATGCTTAATGCCTAAGTTGAATAGCTAGATCTATTTTTGGATGCTGCAATAAATTGATTAAGTGGATCCATAAGGATACTTCCTCATTCAGCGGAAACATGGTTCCGTCAGCTCTCCCTTGAACATCTCAGGTGAGACTTCATCTGCTCCGCAGGTGCTGCTAGGCGGGGTAAAACCTGTCTGGGCCAGTTCTCAGGGAGATCGCGGTGGGTTGGATGTCGACAGACTGAGGAACCCTTGTTGACTAGGTTGTATCAACAATTGGTTCCGTTGTCGGGACCATAGCATGAAGTGAAAGAAGGATATGTTGTGGCATCCGATAAGACCAGAGATTTAGGATAGGTTTGATAAAAATTTGCAAGAGTTCGCTGAGAAAGAAATCAGAACCCTCGAGTGACGATGGATTGGTGGTTGGAAAAGTACATACACGATGGTCCACACGAATTTTTTTTATGTGAATTCCCAATCATCTTGTATGAATGGTTAGCAAAATTTACCTTTCAGAAGTAGAACTTACAAGGTGGTGAGCCGACATCTTGGACCCCAGAACTGATCTAGGAACTACAAGAGGTAGACAACAAAGCATTGCAGGCTATTGAACTCTGGCTTTATAGCATATTGGAGGGTTATAGTACCGAGTTTGCAGTCGACACGAAGAATTCCAATAGCAAGGGTGAAAGGGAATTTTTCAACGGACCAAGGGGTAGGTTCTTGTTGTCGCTGCAGTTGTCTATTAAGATGCTCATTTGTGAAAAGGGCATATTGAAGATGCACCTCAACCAGTAGAACACTGGTGGGTGGAGGCTATGGATATCGCGACGGCAGGGGGAATGAAAATGGAATGATATGGGGTAGATAGGTGCAAGTTGTGATGACACTTTGAAGGAAGCGGAGGAAGAGAGTGGTCTTACGAGGGGAGGAGCAAGATTTTGACAAGAGAAGAGGCAGAGGACAGGAGAAGGTCCTGCTGTGATCGAACCGCAAAATTGTGAAGGAAGACCACATGGGATGAAGCAACCTCACAGTGCCAACAAGGATGACTAGGCTATGCACAAGATAGAGGCAGTACCAACCCCTAGAAATAGCGTACCCACACCTCCACTCCCTACTCCACAACCAGGAAGAAATATGATTTTGACACTGCCTTGTTCATCGTGTCAAAACAATTTAATTACTAGTGGATCAACGACTATAGGAAGGAATCCCAGGATGGAAGGTGAAGATGCAAAGTTACCGTTGTTCCATGGAAAAGGAACAGATAACCCAGAACAATACTGGTTTTTATGCAAAGTTGTGTGGACCATTAAACATATCACATATGATGACACCATGAAAGGTCAGTTGGCGATGACTCTTCTGGGTCACGCACTGGACTGGTTTATAAGGTTTTTGCAAGTCCCTGTAGGAAGTCCAGAGAAGACATTAGAAGAAGTACGAAAAGGACTAATTACCGAGTTCAGAAAACCCAAGTCTAAAGCGCAATATGTTACAAAACTAAAAGAGATCAAGTAGTGTCCAAATGAAACTATTTAGGATTTCGACCAGAGATTTCAAATGCTGATGGCAAGAGTCAGCTTTGAGATGAGCGATGTCCAGCATAAGGAATGGTTCATCGTAGCATGGCTACCTCATATCCGACTCCCATTAATGCAGCAAAACATTGCGACACCAAGAAAGGCTCTGGAGATTGCAATGCGGTTAGAAGCTTCGTATGTTGGAGAGAATGCAGCCATCATGTCTCAGATTCAGATGCAGTTGGACAACCTAACAATTCAGTTACAATATCTTAAAAGGTAAAGAACACCGCAAAGAGGCTTGGTGTACGCACTATCGCACAGAGGGGCATACCAAGGATAACTACCCAGATTCCCGCAATTATCTAGTATCCGGAGCACCAAATCCATTGAATGGAGGAGGTATGCCATGGTACCGTGTCTGTCAAGTCTATGGACATCAGTATGAGGAGTTTCAATACATGCAAAAGATGGTCACAAAGCCGATGAATTTGTATTGTACATTCTGCAAGTCCGTGGGACATGAAGATAAGATTCTCGCACATACGGTTTACTTTACGAAAGAACGTATAATGCATTCTATGTGAAGAACGACCAGCGTGCAGTGCAGCAACCACAACCTCAGCCATAAGTGGCCCAAACGCTACCTCAACCGTAGATGCAGTTTGTACCGCAGCCACAACCACAACAACAGTTTATGACACAGTTTTACTCTAATGAAGATGGCTCCACAACAACCACAGTATGTTTAGCAACCACAATACATCCAACTAGGGTAGTGTGTTCAACTGCAACCGAATCCCATGTAGCAATAGTTTCCTCAACCAAAATATCAGTATCCAGGGGTATTCTGCGAAGGATTCCAGGGAGGACGCGGTGGAGGCTTTAGTCATGGAGGAGGACGAGGTCGCGGACCTGTCTAATGTTATAATTGCAGAGTGTTAGGACACTACCAAAGAGATTTCCCGCAGTTGTAGACACAGTGTACCTATTGTTTTGTTGCTGATCACACTATTGAAAACTATCCATAGTTGATTGCGTGATGAAAGGCAGGAAATGTTTAGCAGTTGCAGAATCAAAATCAGCTCCAGAATCAGTAGCCAGTGCAAAATCAAAACCAGCCCCAGAAAAGAAATCAGTGTCTGAATCAGAATGCCAACCAGAATGTGAAGCAACCTGGGAATCTACTGTTGAATCAAACTCAGGGCACAACTATCGCGACAATTTCTACGGAACCAAGAACGCAAGATGTCACTGCTACTGTTATCACTCGTAGAGGTGCGATGACAGGAGAAGATGGTACGCATCCACTCATCCATTTAATTGGGAAGAAGAAGCTGTAGTTTGATATTGATGCCGAGCGAGATGCATTCTTTCAAGTACACAATGCAATGGGACGAAATCCTGGTAAGACAATTATTTGTGACATGCCCCCTATTTTTTATTCAACTTCAGAGGCAGGTCCATCGTGGGAGTATGGTACTTTACAGATTTTTTTTGAAAGTTGTTTATTGTTGGAAAAAGATCCTAATGCTCTTGACGAGATCGAGGGTCTATTGCATCAACCGGCCAGGGGATGGAGAGAGTCCGCAGTGAAATCCTTACAGAGGCGGAAGACAGGTAAAGAGATGCGTATGAATATCTAGATTGAGGACTACGAGGTAGATTCAGTCATTTTGGATCTTGGCTCTGATGTCAATATTCTCACCAAGAAAACATGAAAGAAGATGGGGAGCCCAAGGCTAAGTTGGTCTCTTGTGCAGCTGCTATTGGCTAACTAGGCCAAAGTCACACCGATTGGGAGAGTTCCGCGTCTTGTTGTGGACATTGAAGGGATGAAAACCTATGCGGATTTTGATGTTATCGAAGTTGTCAAAGGCAAAGGCTCCTCCTCGTGTTGTTGGGGATTGGCTGGGCTAATGACAGTGTCGCAGTAATTAATTTTAAGAAGTGAATGATGACCTTTGAAAACCACGACTTCTAAGTCATAGCTCCATTGGATCTGTCTGAATGGTGCAGGTATGTTGAAGCAGTAAAAGAGGAAGTTGGAAGTGGATGGGATCATGCGTACAATATTTTAGAAGATTACATTCATCCGACTGTCGATGGTGAGCTTGGTTGGCATAGATCTAGTTCCGTGTCTTCTGACTTTGATGACACTTTATAGAATTGGCAGAATCACTTGCATGAGTTGTTGCTTTGCAAGTGTGGATTGATCACATAGTTGCTATGCCAAGTTGCAACTAAAACTGTTGCGTTGCCGGAACCCAAGGGACTACCTGGATTGTATGAATTCCTTATGGCATTTGAGGAAAAGGTATCCAAACCACATCGATTTCTATCATTAGAAGAAGCGTTGAATGCTTCTCCAGCATGTTGGTGGGCGACCCATAAGAAGTCGATTACTAGGGGGTTGGAGTGTCGAATATTAATGATAGTTCGCTTCAGCGACAATGAAGTATACCACACAAGGAAGTACAATGGGTAGAATGACCCTGGAAGTCATCTGATTGAATGTCAGACATTGTGGGCATCGCAACCAAAGGATGAGTGGGTCCATGCCTTTATCCATACATTGGATGAAATGCCGCAATCTTGGTATCTATTTGTGCTAGAAATTGTCCCTAGACTACAGAGGGGCAAGCTACTACAATCTCAAATAAAATGAACATAAAATAAGGTTTTTTTTATGGTTTTGTGGTTTGAGGGTTTCATATTCAAGAAAGTAATCATTCATTCAAACAAAAACAAACTAATAAGGAAACTAAATCATGTAACATATGAAAGAACTGAGATATTTAATAATTAAAAGATTAAACATAAGCCAACACATTCAAAAATACATTACTAGTTCATCCACAACACATGAGCACTCCATGAATAAAAACTTTAAGCAAGGAATGAAGTTAGTAATTGTGTGATCAAACTGATCAGAAATAAAAACAGTAAATAGGATAAAGTGGCTTATAAGTATATATTTCAATCTCAATCTTTAAACTTACATAAGAGTTGTATGTATCATTCTAAAAATGTATCCAAAACTTTCAGTGTATATCTTCCTTGACACAAAAATCGAACCCTTTTTTCTCAAAGTTTCCTCCTTTTATCCTTTTTACAAAATATGAGTTTCATAACTAACTTTAGATCTATATTCGAAGTAGTTACAACTAGAAGTTACAACTTAGCTTTCGAATCTATAAAACAACATCATTAACAACTATTTTTATGATAACAAAAATGGAATACTCTCATAGTTGGAGATGAGGTGGCTCATAACTACTTGGAAACCTCATCTAGCATAGCTATGCCTTGCAAGGCATGTCACTTCTTCTTATATGGAGTTTTTTTACTCTCTAATCCTCGAACCTTGTTGAGTATTCCATTGTTATGCTTCTTTAAGTCCTCAATCTGCTTTGCCATATCTTCAGCCTGCACTTCTACCTATCCTTTTCTCCTTAAGGCTTCTTTAGCAACTACAATTAGCTCTTGGTAATGAGCATTAATGTCATCTAAGTCCTCCCTTATCCTTTTGTTGGTAGTTCTAAGTATTTCATTACACTCGCTCAAAAATGCCTCTTGTGATTTATATTGCTGAATAGATTTCTTTAGATTTTCGACCTCTATGTCTATTCGAACATCTGGATGTATGCTTGAACGTTCTTCTGCCCGAAATGGAATATCTAATTTTCTGAGAAGTGACTCTTATTCCTGCTTATTTCTTGCAAGTGCACCTGATAGAGGAAATGCTAAAGTAGAAGGTTGTTTAACATTTGGGATAGTTTCGTGTTCTACTATCATTTCATATTTTGCAATTTTTTCACATTCTTTGACGAGTTCAGTTATCATGTCAGTCTCCTTCTTTGTATCCATTTGAATCTTCTTTAAATTAAACTCAGGATTCTCAGCATTTCTATTTTCATCTTCTCCTCTTGAAGAATCTTCAATAATGGTGACCTTTTCTTCCTTCAGCTTAGGATCAATTAGCCTCCTCATATTTAACTTGAGGTTATTGGTGGATATTGTTTTGGGTCACCATTTAGTGTCTCTCAGTTTTGTCAAATATTTGACATCAGCTTTAAAATCCGGAGTATGGAAGAGCTTCTCTTCAATACTTACGATAGGAAGACTTAGGGATGAAGTTTCTACCTTAAGAACACAACTATGCAAACCGTATTTCGAACTAGAAGCCTCTTCCTTGTCCATGGGAACAATTATTTTATGTGAATTATCTTCTAAAACATCTTCATGCTATCTTTCTGGCATATCTTCATGCAATGTATTTTCAAAGTTTTGAAATTCATGTGCATTAACATCATGAGATTTCTGTACATTAACACTCTGCAAATCATCTTGTACACTAGTACTCTGCAAATTCTCCTCTGCATCTCTTTTAAATTTATTCATAAAACTAGTTTGTTTGCTTGGTGTACATTTCTCCTCTTGTTATTCCTACTTAATTATGAAACTTAACCAGAACAAGAAGTGGTCCCAATTCCAACCTTCCTTTTGTAAAACAGAACAAACTATCAAGTTAACAAGTCCAGGATGAAATAAAGACTAGTTTGAGCTGTTAACCTGAACCTTAACTCCGCTAGACATTTTCTGAAGGCTTTTTAACAAGAAGAAGGGTAAACTCATCTTTGATTGCTGAGTTAAGTGCATCAGAACCCTAATATGATACTTGAAAACTGAAGCAAAATGACCATCACATGTAATATAACTTTGGATTATCCCTATTAATTCTTTCCACTCTGGTTTGTAATTTTTTAGATGCACACCCTTGCTCCAATCTAACTCTCCAACTCCTAATATTAGGAACATGCTAGGGTCAACATCAAAAGCAGATTTCTTGAACCAGGATTCGCTCTCTGATGGCACACCGATTGCTTCAGCAACTAGGGCTTTTCTCAATTCGAATTTCAAGGTAGAAAAGGTCACATTACTATTAACAAGGTGTTGGGAGAAAGCATGGGTTTCCTTGACATTGAACCCTATAATCTTCTCGAAAAACACAAACCATCCAACCGAATTGAAAATCACAGCACACTCAGGAAATTCTGCTACCCAGGTGACATCGATTGGTTCAAACCGACTTAGCTTGCCACTCCTGCCACTCTTGCCCATATTTTCAATGTACTTAGCAACTTCGTTACCCTATTCTTCTGCAACTGATTTAAAAGAAAGATTTTGCAAAATCTTCATGTCTTCAGTTACGAACTGGAAAATCCCCAAATTGAAGATCGTGGCATCTCAATACCCTGAAATTTTGTGGGTAATCATCATATGTTTACACAAGTGTCATAATGAGGCGAACAGGTGTCTAGAATCCCCTCTCCATCATCAAATACATTGGCTATGTCGTTTCATCATAGATCCACTAGTTTTCATAATTTGGGATTCCTGCAGTGCGCTGGAGTATTGAATTTGGGCCTTGCGCTGCGAGAATCATTCAATGTGCAATTTTGACAAATAAACTCAAAAGTATAGGTTAGACTTTGGATGAAATTTAGAAAATACTTACGTAAGTATTTTAAATATTTTGAAATAAAATATAACATAAATAAGCCACTATGAGTAAAGTAATCAAAACCATAACTATAAAATAAACATTAGAAAACAATGAAAATAATTTGAAAATCAAAATGAAATAAAAAGAAAAGAGAAAATAAAGTAGAGACATTAAAGAAAACACACAAAAAAGACTAAGGACAATTTTACTGTTAACATTTGGCTCTGGCTGGGGGATGAAATTCTCCTTGTGAGGTTTCAAGAACCTGTAGACTAGTGCCTTCTGTGATCTAAAACTGAAACTGCTGCTTTATTTTGTAAACTTCCATTGGGTATGGAGTCTTATTTCTCACTGGTATGTACAATGAGTGTGAATTCCTTCACCTTCAAGAACTGAAAAAGTGTTTGAGGAAACATCCACTAACTAGATTAGACAATTCCTCACCTTCCAAAGTTTGCAGTATGAAAGTATTATTTTCTAAAACTTTTGAAATCATGAACGGACCTAGCCACAGATTGTCAAACTTACCATGCTGACCCTTCGGTTCTCTCCTTGCATCCCAACTGAGTACCATATCTTAAAGAGAAAAAATATATTCTTTTATTTTTTATCAAACCTTGCTTTGATCTTACTTCTGTGTGATTCGGCCCTTTCTGCTAGAGCTTCTCATTCTTGTTGCAATTCAACCAATGAGAAAATTCTTCTTTGGAGATCATTAGGTTCCTCTTGACTATCTTGGAAAAATTCCATTACTGGAATACCTAGTTGAATAGGAAAAATTGCATCTGTACCATACACCAATTGAAATGGGGACATACCTATTGCTTTCTTAGTGGTTATCTTATCTGCCCACAATGCATATTTAAGCATTGAATCCCAAGATCTCTTATTTTGATTTAACAGTTTTTTGACACTCTGAATGATGTTTTTGTTTGATGACTCTGCTAATCCATTACCCTAAGGGTAATAAGGTGTAGAATTTCTCAGGTCAATTCCATTATGCTCACAAAAACTTACCATAACTTTTGACTTGAAAGTTGGTGCATTATCAGTCAACAACTTCTGTGGACAACCAAATCTACTTAAAATGTCTTCTTGTATAAAATTCATGATGACATTTTCATTTTCATTACGTGTTGGAATTGCCTCCACCCATTTACTGAAAAAAATTGTAGTTGTAAGTATCCACCTGTGTTTTCCACTAGATTTCGGGTTAATCTCTCCTCTAAAGTCTAATCCCCACTGTTGAAAAGGATCATTCACTGCAATAGGATTTAATGGTAGGGATATGAGTTTATTCCTTCTAGCAAACTTTTGACATTGAACACATGCTATTACTTGCTCATACACATCTGAAAATAAAGAAGGCCAGTAATACCTAGACCTGAGAATTTTATAGGCTGTAGACTTCCAATACTTGTGACCCCCACAAGCACCCTCATGCATTTCTGAAATGACCTCTTCTACCTATGACTTTTCCAAACACCTGAGTAATAATCCACTTGGATCCTTCCATTACAACTGCTGATCTACCAAGCAATATTTTGTGGCCTTCAACTTCAATGAACTTGATGCTTTCTTATCAAAATGATTCGGGCATTTCACATGCAATAAAAAATGAACTATATTTGCATACCATTCTGATTCTGCATATTTCTCCAAGGTTTGTTCTTCATTTTGTTTCATTCTCAATTCTTCTTGAGTTGGGTGATTGGCCACCAAATGGATATCTAAATGTAAAATTAGTCACAACAGATCTAATGAACAAGTAAATCAATCACAATAAATGAAACTCAAAAAATATGGTGTAAACTGTGCAAAAACATGCATCAGTGCTTTGTATCCCAATAAGGGTGAAAATACAATACAATGCTATCACAATGAGTGAGCAATTCGAATTAACCAAGGAGGTCATTCGAATTAATTGAATGGCATGGCTTGGCTCCAACTAGGAGTCCATCTCATCAATCAGTGGTGGTCATCAATGCACAAGTAACTGTCAGCTAGGTGTCAAACTGAGTCTAACTGAGTCTAATAAGTGTAATTGATGGTAAGTGGCACTAAAATAGGGATGGAGGCTCCGTGGAGGGAGCATGAGGGATTAACTGTGCTCAGAACTATCATTCATGTCTCATCAGAGGTCAATCGAAGTGATAACCTCAATTATGGGTCAATTGGAGGTAAATCAGAGTGATAACTGAAGTGTAACTGGACTGGTATGTGAGAAAGGTGCCCTTCTTTAGTGGAAGGTGAGAATTGGGTGCATGAAAGGCTAGGAGACCTAAATCTAAGTGGAAAGTAGCTCCTGAGTGCTGGGAGACTAGGGACTAGGTGCTGGAGGTACCATACTGATGATTGGGCAGCATGCGGATGCATGCATAATGCATACATGCATGAAAAATGCATGCAAAGTACATAAGTGAATGATGAGATATCCTAACACCCCCCCTCAAGCTATACTATGATGTAAAAAATAAATGTAGGGCCCTAGTTACTGAGACCAAAGGTCACCCCAATACAATAATCCAAAAAATGTTGAAATAAGCTAAGTGAGGAAAGAGGGAAAACCCAGTGGGAAGAAAGTCCCCCCTCAAGCTAAACATAAAAATGGATCTAATCTATCTCCACCATGATGGAACTCACCCCCAACAGTGAATGGAGGTAAGAGAACTTCTTCTTAGTGAAGCTCTTGGTGAAGATGTCTGCAGTTTGCTCATCGATAGGGCAATATTGCGTAATGATGGTGCGATCATGCACCAACTCTCGAATGTAGTGCATATGAATCTCAATGTGTTTGGTCCTTTGCCGCTGAACTGGATCAGTAGATATTTTAGTATCACTTTTATTGTCACAAAATAGGACAGTCGAAGTAGTGCTACCAAAATCAAACTCGGAAAGCATACCCTGCAACCAAACTACCTGAATGCAGGAATTGACTACCCCTCGATACTCTGCCTCTGTTGAAGAAAGTGTAATGGCTGCATACTTTTTGCTTGACCAACAAATAGGCCCATGTCCAATCATGAAAACATATCCAGAAGTGGACTTCCGATCTATGCTATCACCTTCCCAATCTGAATCAGTAAAACAAATGAAATCAAGCTCAGAATCTGCAGCATCATGTATGCCAAAATGTTTCGTACCTTGCACATATTGCAAGATCTGCTTGCCTTCCCTCCAATGAAACTCATGGGGCTGCTGAATATACCTTGATATAGCACTGATAGCATAAGATATATTAGGCCTTGAGTGTGTCAGGTAGAGTAGTGAACCAATCAACTGTCGATACATAGTGCAATATGCAAACGGTGTGGTGTTTCCCTCTTCAAGACTGATTCCTAAGAGGAATGGGAATGGAATAGCCTTATATTCTGCCATATTAAACTTTAATAGTAGGTATTTAGCATACTTTTGTTGAGATAATGTTATCCCATCAAAACTTTGAGCTATCTCCAAGCCCAAAAATTGCTTAAGCAATCCCAAATCGCTCATATCAAAAGCTAGATTTAAAGTGGTTTTCAGCTTGTTAATTGTAAGGAGAGTGCTACCAGTAATGAGAAGATCATCAACATATAAAACCACAATCAACAAATAACCTTTAACTTTCTGTAGGTACATATTAGGATCATATTTGCATCTTTTTAAATTCTGAGAAAGAAAGAAGGAGTCCATCTTTGCGTACCAAGCTCTTGGGGCCTGTTTCAATCCAGACAAAGATTTCTTCAATCTGCAAACTAATGATGGATCTGATATGTATCCTTCTAGTTGTTTCATATATACCTCCTCATCAAGGTCTACATGTAGAAAAACACTCTTCACATCCATGTGGTGCACTTCCCAGTGCTTGGATGCGGAAATGGCCAAAACTAGGCGGAATTTTGCAATCGGTGCAAAATTCTCAGTGTAGTCTACACCTTGAACTTGGGAGAAACCTTTTTCCACCAACCTAGCTTTGTATTTTTTGATAGAACCATCAGCATCAACCTTAGTGTGGTAGATCCACTTGCATTGAACTAATTTTCTTCCAGGTGGAAGAGAAACTAACTCCCATGTATAATTTGTTCTTTTGAAGAGAACTGTACTCTTCATCCATGGTGGTTTGCCATCGTGGATATCGGTGGGAATGATAGTATGATTTGGGATATGAACCAATCATCAAATAAAATTTCTCAGATAATAATGAATCAGAAAAAGAAAGAGCCATACCAACTCTTTGATAGTCTGCTCTTGTTCTCCTTGGATAAGCAAGATTTCCAATGTTCGGAGCAACAAATTATAGAGTGTTTTGGTCCCACTTTGGTAACTGAGGAGGATAATTATGGTCTGATTCTGAACATGATATGTCATGGCCATCAAAGTATGATATAATATCAGAGATATCAGATCCAATGATTTCTTCATAATCACTCGAATCTTCTTCTTGTGGAGGGTGCAGATCAACAGTGTTTTCCTGAACTAGTTTCAGATCTAGCAGTGCTTCTTCAAACTTCACACTTCGCTCTATGAATACCTTTTTGGATCTGATATTCATGATTTTATATGCTTTTGATTCTTCCCCATATCCTATTTTTGGGCACTCTATATGTCAGTTAATTAAAGCTAACACACAGAATGATCAATATAAATTGTCAAACCCATGAAGGTCTTTTATTTCAAAGTTAATAAGCACAATCTATGCATAAACAGATTAAGCAGTTGATTAATGAATGTAAGTAATGATCCTATCTAGATGCTCAGCCAGCTCATTCCCTAAGCAACTAATCTAATTCACACATCTACACATCCCAATTGAAACAATCCTTCTTACAGAATCAATCCAGAAAGTTAATGATCTAATAATGAAGTGAAACGAGATTACTTTTGCAAGAAGTTAAATCCTTATGATCATCAAACTACAACATTCAACCTTTACCAAAATGATCTATCCAATGACTACTGTAACTCCATCATTGTCTGTCTAATCTATGTATGCAATTAAAGATACAACATCAACCAGAATTGAAATACAAGCTTGAACTCTAATGATCATTACTAGAAGTCCTAGAAAGCATAAATAACTACCAATTGATTGGGATCAAGCTTGGATGTTACAGTTGATTAAAACACACATGCAATTAATTGAATTGTTCTACACAGTCGACTGTCACACCACTCTGCTACAGCTATTCAAGATGAAATTGTAAACTACTAGCAAGGAAGCTAATCTCTATTACAACTATCAGTAATGTCTGCAACATTCCACACCACACAACATAAATTAATTTAAACTATTCTACCTACTTAAATCGGCTATCTCTGTGAGAAGGCAGGCCCTAGCCTTCGAACAGAGACGTTGAGAGTCACAGCTAATTAAAACTCAGAAGTGAAGAATTATGCTCTCATATTATTAATGGAAGATTATGAGCTTCAATGCTCTATTACAGCTTACACAAGTAATGATTGTCCAACCCCAGGCTACGAGAGACTTATGGAATTTATACAAAAAGAAAGACAGTTTCAGATCCCCAAAAATCGCGTAGCAATGAAGATCTATGATCTTCATGCTACGCAGTTACAGCTAACTGATACATCGTGTTGAATAGTGCTGTTAATACCAAAGGATGTTCTTGTCTCAATGGCAATTGTATCAACATACCTGACAGCAGGAATGCCACCTGTCTATTGCAGCTAAGCTCTTCTTCAATGGGATCTGTTACAGTGGAAATCTATTACAGCTCACGTGGAGGATGCATTGTCCCTTAGAATATGAGGAGCTGACGTTTAAGAGTCACAGCTGGCACTGTTGGGATGATACACCTGCGCTTTTAGACCTTGGTTAAATAAAGTCACATAAATTACTATAAACCAAGGACTAATATCCATAATATTTAACAGTCTTAGGCATAAAAACAAATAAAGTAGTAGCAAATTATACCTGTCAATGTTATAGATTGATCTGGAAAGAATGGATATAGCTCATGAAAATAGGATGGAATTAGGGAAAAAAGGTGTAATCGAGGTAGCCAAAAAGGGGCATTTCCTGGACCCAACATCTCCCCCCAACTATCCAATTGCATGTCCTCATGCAACAACCTCCTTTAGTCTGAATCTGAATCTGAGTGAAATCTGTGGACATTGGTGATGTTATAAGAAAATTCTCGTGCCTCCCCTCGAGGGACAAACCCATAGCAGTATACCCAATGCTCCCACCAACTCTCTTCTTCTAATGTTAGAGCATAACTGGTTCTGTAAGAATTGCTTATAGGAAACCAAATGAGGGGGAACTTAAATCTTAAACCAATCCACCAAGTTCCACACCTCTGCATGCACTGCACATATCTAGGAACCCTAGTAAAGGCTTGCCTGAAATTTTCGAAGCAATATGGATCCATTTCCTTCAGAGATGAGGATGAGTACAACCATCTATATTCACTACCTTCCAGGGCATCCTGCTACATATTAAGAATCATTGGGAAACATGTAGTAAGGATTTTATCTAGCAGGCTCTCAAAATATTGAGCAATTGAAGGAACCCTGAGGGATTTAGCATGACTGGCCATGAATGCTGGTGGATTCTGAGGTTCCTCCCTAATCTAGAGAGTATAATTCTCCTCATTCCTAAGGATGGTTTGAAAGGCATCCTTCCATCTTACATGGTTAATGACAAAGGAGGCAAATTCCCTCAGCTGAACATCCCCAAGAACAGGTAAAGGGTCAGATGGAACAGTAATATAGCAAGTCCTATCATGAAAATATAACTCAGATAACAAATGTTGATCCTCAAAGTCACTCTTCAGAAAAGTATCTAGAAATTGATCAGTTGTTTCCAACTCAAATGATATTCCATCTTTGAGAGCCTTCAATTTAAATAAGGTTGTCTGCTCATAGAGGAAGACAGGATAAGAGGGGGATGGAAATCTGCAACTCATCAATTCTATAGAAAGATTATACATTTGTTTTTTGTCCTGCTATAGGGACTCAAGCTTCTTCAAACCTTCCAGTTTTTCTTGGAGTTTCTCCCACCAAAGTTTCTGGAAGAATAGCTCCTCATCCCATTTTTCTCTTAGTCCCTTAATGACATTCCTATGCTCCTGGAGAGGAATCATACCTTCTTTGAACTGTTCAATCCATTTGAGCCATTTATCTAGTTCAAGGTTTAACCATAGAATTTTCTTCTCTAGTCGTTGAATCTTTCTGTATTCTACCTCCTTTTCATCATCAGAATCTAGATGAATGACTTCCTTGTCTTGCCTCAGCACTGTGACAGCTTCATATTCTATCGGGATTGCAATGGTTTGTGCATGTGGTGCAGTATCAGCCATGGGGTCTAAGGATGTTGTTTCTTGTGTAACAGCATTCTTCATATCCATATCCATCTCAGCTTCCTTGGTCAGTGTTACAATCTCAGTTAGTATTTTCAGGGTTGATGTTTCTTGTGTAACAGCACCCAAGTCTTAGATTTCAATCTCAGCCATCTCAGGTTGTGTTTCCACTGTAGCAAATGATTTTGGAAACACTGGTTCCTGTGTAGCAGTGTTTCTCTCCTGATTCTCCACATCAAATGTTGCTATCTGAGTTGCAGATTTAAACATTCTCAAGGGTACCGGTTCTTGTATAACAGTCCCTTGTTCCTCCGTTTCTTTAAACTACTGAGAGTGTTTATGGTTTTTATCAGATCTTTCTGACTGGTAAGACTGGTCCTGAAGGAGCTCAGTATCCCCTTATGGATGGGACTGTACCATTTCATCCCCTAAATTCAAATCAGGGATCTCTTCCATTCTTGGCTCATTCTCCTCTATCAATTCGATCCATGGCATTCCTTCTTCCACCTCCTTTATCAGTACATGACTCTCGAATGCAAGTCCCAACACACCAACTCTGTGTCCTGCTAAAGCAAATATATCTCCAAATTTTGGGCAAACAGTCTCCCCATACTTCTCATTTTCAAATGCAAGAGATGGGTTTTCCAGGAAATTTTCAGTGTTTGCTAATGTATCCAAATTTTTCTCTGCTTGTCTTCCATCTGCTCCCTTCCACTTTTCCAACTCCTTTCTTAATGCCTGCACTTCCTCCTTTAATAATTCATTTTCAAATAGGAGGTTTTCGATTTGGGGTTCTTCCCTAGAGGGTTCCTGTGTAGCAGTAGGCAATTTTGGGTTCAAAATAGGAATCTCTATATCTGCCCCTACTGTATGTGCTTCTTCTAACGCAGTTTCCCCCTATTCCCTTTAACTGCTCCTGTCATCTCTGATAGGGGTGTTCCACTATTACCCCCAACAACATTCATTGTATCAGCTTCTGCTCTTGTCCCTGTTAATTCTGCTGCCATTACAGTTACTTCTGCTGCTGCTGCTGACCGAGTTCTTCTTTTCCTCATCAATCGCACTGGGTGTTCCTCACCACTTGCTGCTACTGATGCTTTGACAGTCTGACTCTTCTTCCTCTTTGCTGCCATGGGTGTATGACCCCTGTTTCTTGATTCTATTCTTCATTTCATTGACACAGGGGTGTTCACCTTGGTTTCTTCTTCTTCAATAATGGTGCCCCTTATTTCTGAAGAGGACTCCACTTCCAAGACTTCCACAGTCCCTTCTGCTACTATTTATGGCCGATATCCTTCCTTCGGAATCCCTACTTCTGCAATTGCAGCTTCAATTGTCGCAGCATCAACAGCTGCTCCAGTTTCAGCTTCTTTCAATTGAGTACTTGACTCTGTTATTACAGATTCCAATTTTTCTACCTCCTGCTCCAGGGTTTCCATCACACTTCCTTCAATTATAGGGTTTTCTGCTACTCCAACCTCTTCTTTGCGTACTTCCCCTTCATTATTGGCCTGACTTTCTATTACTCGAACCTCCTCCCTAACTGGGTTTGAGGAAATCCGTCCCTCACTATCCTCACCGGCACCTCCCTCTTCTAATACAGGTTGTATGATTGGTGCGTCCCCAGCCAAAAATTGCTCGCAAGTTAAATGATGACTTGCAATGGCTCTTAGGACCAATAATTTAATTAAACCATGATTAGTGAGGGAGGAAACTGGGTGTTGGGCAGTTCTTGCATAGCCAGCCATGGTGTCATGTCCCAAATTTGGAATTGGGTCATAATGGCCTAATCACATTAGCCATATTCATTAGAGTTTGTAAAATTGATGTTAAGGGTCAAATAATTGCCAAGGAGGAAAATTACTAGTTTCCTAGGTTTGGGGTGGAAGCTTTGGGATTTGGAATAAGGGGGATAATAAATGATGTTTAGACATTAGAAGGGTTCAAGTATTTAATAAATAGAGTGAATAAAGAAATTCAAGAGAAATCCTAGGTGACAAATGGTTTTGGAGACATATGGAGGATGTGGGACCCACACTAGCTTGATTTTTCATAATACATGGTATCTCTCTTTTGCAAATTCGAATTAATGGGAATGTGAACACTCTTGGGTGAGTTGGTAAGTCATAACACATGGCATTGAGCATCTTAGGTCGAATTGTGAAGGATTGGTAACCTCCATGGAAGATAAAGAGTCAAAGTGGAAGTTTGTGGACACTTGGGCTAGATTCCCTAGCCCCTATGACATCAATGATGGAGCATCTATGAAAACTATGACAAATTGCAGACCTGACCTCTGACATCTGACCAGTATGACATGTCAGCGCCAAAAATAGGCTCAAGGAAGTCGAATTTGGGAGTTGGAGAAGCCAAAGAGACTCAAAATCGAATTTGGGAGAAGATGGAAGGTTGGAACTAGGAGACAAGTGGCAAATGTGGAATATTTCCTAAATGGAAATCTATTGAATCTATTGAGAGGATTTCGACCCTTAGAAGGCTAATGTTGGTTATAAAATGTAGAAATGAAGTATGAGAATGGCTTTTGATCATTTGTAGAATTTGCAATTGCAATTGTGAAGAGGGAGAGCTAGTGGATGACTAGTTTCTTGCCTTAGCCAATTTCGAGGGTGAAAGATTGCCATCCAAGTTGGAAATTGGAAAGGCCATTCAGACCTTTCATTTGGAGCTTTAATGGAGTCTTTATTTGCAGGTGTAAGCTACAGGGCAGCTCATGGTTTCTTCTATTGCAGCTCGCTCCTTCAACCATTTCCCGTTTTGATGGCATATTCTTGATCCTTGAGGGAGGGCGTTTTTGGTGAGCTATTGTACTCTTTGGGGGAGATTCTAATGCCCCATTTCTTTTGTAATATGAATTAAATACTCTGTTCTTCATCTCCAAAAAGTCTCAGGTCGAAATTCCAAGTAGAAATGTATAAATCTCATTTTTAATGGAAGAACAATGCCATTTCCCCACTACCTTGTTGTGAGCCAATGTATTGATGATGATTTCGAATGAATGGATGATTCTATGATATATTTGTGATAAATATACTGCCATGGATGTCTTATACAAGTTTCATGTACTGTACTTGAGCATTTGAAGCATTTTTACTCAATTTAATTGCATTGGGAGAAGAAATAGTGCCATTTCCCCAAGGGTCGAATTGGGGATTTTTGCAGTTGAATGGTAGAGGGTGAGAACAGTTGTAATAAACCATTAATGGTGCATATGAGACCTTAATAACATACTTAACACATTACTTACCTCTGTTCATAAATTTGAGTGGGTTTGGAGGCATTTGGGAAGCCATTTTCAGTACTTACCTTAGGGGAATTTGAACCCCAAATTACTCGTAAAATTGCATACTTGGTCCAGAATCTTAAGAGAGTTTGCAGAGGTCTTTTGGTGGCCATATGTTATCCCTGAACATAATATTCAATTCATAATATCATTCATAAACCTTCCTTGAATATTTGAAGGCATTTGGAGTCAATTTGAGACCTAGAGACCAATACTAGTCAAAGGGGAATCACTAGTAAAGTTACCTACATTGACCAGAATTGAAAGAGTATTTGCAGAAGTGTTTTGAAGGTACAAAGGCATCCCTGAAACACATATTTATGTTCTAATATCATTCATATACCTTCTCATAATATTTGGGATCATTTGGGGCAAATGTGGGACCTAGAGATCGAAACTAGTCAAAGGTCGAACTAGGGAAAAAAAGTGGAAAATTGCCATTTTAATAAAATTCCTAACAAGGGACATTACACATGGTTTGTAGGGATTTAAACAGATAGAATGGTATATTTACTAAGATACCATGTTGTAAATGAGACAGTAAGGGAAGTTCAGAGAATGAAACAACTTGGTACCTACCTCCACAAGAAATATATCTCTTCACAAAGACTGCAACTTGATTCCAAGGTGGTGGTAAGGATGCCAGTTCCAGCCCACGGAGCTTTGGAATGACCTGTTTTCCTACTGACAGAAATTCCCTCACTGCATTTGCATTATGTACTTTCCTCCCAAATGACTTCTTTCCCACCATGGGAAAACTAGTAACCTTAGCTATGATTTCTTCTGTAACATCCATGCGCAATCCTCTGACCTCGGCATGAGTATCAGTCACGCTGAGGGCGAATTGCAATGCGGTTTCTATGTGAAAACCATCCAACCATTCGAAATACTCCATCCAACCTGCTACTATAAAAATATTGAGAACCTCTCCATTGGCACACACAATGTCTGTATTCACAGGTTTGTGTCTGACTGGATTTCCCATTTTAATCTCTCCTCAAGGTTCAGACCTCAACAATTTATAGTCTAGAAGTGGAGAGTTGCAGCTTACGAACATGCAAAGGGTCGTTGTGGTTCAAGAATCAGGTTTTAGGCTAGTCTATGATAGTATGAACGTTCTATGGAAGTGACGAGGTTGGCATATAGGAGTAACAGGTGCAAAGTCAAATAAGGTGACAGAAAAAAATAATCACAATTATGACCTTTAACTTAATCTTTAAAGTGTGATTCAAATGGGTTCATTGATCGAGGGTTAGGACAAGACATAATCGTTATTACCGTATTAATTCTCTGCCAAATCATGTAAAATATAGGACCCATACCTTGCATTTATGAATTTGAGCCATGAATTAATCATTGCGGTCGGCTGTCGTCCGGGTGGATGTAAATGCACATGTGCCAAAGTACGTGGCCCTTGCCACTCAGGCTGACAGCTACTCAAGGCATCCGAATTATCCTTCATGGTGGATCATGGTTGGACCATGTAGAGCAAGCACCAAAACTAACACCTAGTCACATCGTTATTGGCATCATTAATCGGAGAGCAGACAAACTGGCGGAGTATCAGCCGTGAAATCTAGCAAAATAAACGAAAAATGGCGGAGTCGCAGCTGTACAGAAGGAGCGATAATGAAGTGGAAGGAATGGAGCTGCGGTGCTAGATTTAGCAGAATGGACAAAGGTCACGGAGTCTCAACTGCTATATTTAGCGGAATGGACAAAAGTGGCAGAGTCGTAGCTACTGGGAAGGAGTAAAAACGAGACAGAAATGGTGAAGTAGCAGTTGCCAATTTAGAAAGATAAGCAGAAGTAGCGGAGTTGCAGCCGCGAGATTTGTCCGAATGAGCAAAAGTGGTGGAGTCGCAGCTGCGAATTTTGGTAGAACGGGCAAATGTGGTGGAGTCGCAGCTGCAAATTTGGCAGAATGGGAAAATGTAGCGGAGTTGCAGCTGTGAATTTGGAAAAATGGGAAAATATAGCGGAGTCGCAGCTGCATCCAACTGTAGTATAACCAAATTTTATTTGTGAAAGACCATGAAATATCCATCTTCTTCAAAGAGCTTTATTAGATCAGGAACAAATACGAGGTGTCTGCAATCATCTGGCCCAGTCACGGCTGCTGCTTCTCCAATAAGTTCCTGCACACAGTTCTTTCAAACAAACCAATCAAGTGGAAGAAAAAATAAAAATAGATAAAATACAGAATGAAAGAAAAACCAATTATTTATGTACAAAAATATGTGTGGAAACTACAAATTTTAGGAATTCAGAGGGTTTAAAAATCCCTATCCTGACGTTAATTGATACTCTGGATCAGATGCAACTTGTGAAATAAAAGACTCCCTTGAGATCGGCCTATGATACAGTCGCAGCCGATGACCATTTGCGAATAATGGTACTTTGTTCTCATCAATGGTGATCAATCAGACTGTTCCATTAACAAATACCTGATCTGTCTGATAGGGTCCCAACCAACGGGTGCACAATTTTCCTTTAAAATCCCTCTTAAACCGTGAATCATACAACAGGGCCCAGTCTCCTTCCTGGAAGACTCTTTTCTTTATAAATTTGTCATGCCATCTAGAGCATTGTTGTTGGATTAAAGCTGTATGATGCACTCCAGCTGTGTGTTTCTCATCCAATTCATTGAGCTGATTCAGTCGATTCCTCTGAGCCTCTAATAAATCCATATTTGATTCAATAGCTGTTTTCAAAGTTATGATTTCAAATTCAATTGGGAAAACATCATTCTTTCCATATACTAGCTCATATGGGGAAAAACCAATGGTGTTATGCCAAGTAGTACGATAGGCCCACAGTGCCTCTGGAAGTCTTTCAACCCAATGTTTATGATGGATCTTCACTGTTTTTGTCAAAATAGCCTCAATAACCTTGTTTGTGCTCTCCACCTGCCCATTGGCCTATGGATGATATGGTGAGGTTATTCTATGCTGAATATGAAATTTCTGCAATAGTGCTCCTAGCTTGTGAGATACAAACTGTGGTCCACCGTCTGTAATGATCTCCTTGGGTACTCCAAAGTGAGTAAAAATTCTTTCATACAGGAAATCAATCACAGCCTGATCATTGGCCTTAACCAAGGCTACAGCTTCCACCCATTTAGTCATATAGTCTATGCAAACCAAGATATGAACTTTCTGCTTTGAGGGAGGGTTGATAGGCCCTACAAAATCTAGAGCCCACCTATCAAATGGTTCAACCACAAGCTGTGGCTGTAGCGGCATCTCATCCAATCTATTGGGTTGGCCCATCCTCTGGTAGCTATCACATTCCTAAACATACTTCTTCGCATCCCTGAATAAAGTAAGCCAAAAATAGCCCATTCTCAAAACTTTATGACCTGTCCTCTTGTCAGGAAAATGTCCCCCACAGGGCTCATCATGGCAAGCTTTAAGAATGTTGAAGATTTCATCCTCTCTAACACATATTCTGATTTCTAAATCAAGCTCAGTGTAGAAAAGATGGCCATCAATTCAGTAGTACCTAGCACTCTGTTGTATGATTTTCTTTCTTTCTCTCTTCGATAGATGTGCTGGAAGCTTACATACAGCCAAAAAGTTAGCAATATCTACATACCATGGGGAATGGGCTAATATTGCGAACAAATGTTCGTCAGGGAAGGAATATTCGACTGGTAAATTGTCATCACTGTTAGTAAGTCGAGATAAGAAATCCGCAACAACATTTTCCTTTCCTTTCCTATCAATAATTGTGATATCAAATTCCTGTAGCAGTAACAACCATCTAGTAACTCTAGCATTTGTGATTGGTTTATTCATTAAATACTTGATGGCAGAATGATGAGTGTGAACAAAAGTAGAATATCCAGTAGTATAATGCCTAAACTTATTGATGGCATAAACAATGGCAAGAAATTCTTTTTCTGTGACAGTATAATTCAGTTCAGTAGGAGATAGATTTTTACTAATATAATAAATGGCATAAGGAGCATTCTCTTCCTGCTGTCCCAAAACTGCTCCAATGGAAGTGTCTAAAGCATCTGAAGAAATATGGAAAGGCAGAGCTCAATTGGGTCCTCTTAAGATGGGTGCTATGGATAGCCTCCTTTTTATCTCGGTGAATGTTGTTTGGCATGCATCATTACAGATAAACTGTGCATCCTTCATTAACAAAGTGAACAAAGCAGAAGCCAGTTTGGAAAAATTTTCTATGAATCTTCTGTAATAACCAGCATGCCCCAAGAAGCCATGCACATCCTTCTGAGTTTCAGGAGTTGGTATGTTTTCAATTACCTTGATTTTAGATGGGTCTACCTAGATACTAGCAGAAGAGATGAAGTGCCCTAGCACTATGATTTCACTCATCGTCATGTGGCACTTTTCAGTGCTCAAAGAGAGCTGACTTTGTTCACAACATTTCAACACCTTTTCTAAGTTCTCCAGTGCTTCTTCATAGCTATCACCATATCAAGTAAAGTCATCCATAAAGATTTCCATGCAATCATTCACCATTTTTGAAAAGATTCCAATCACTGCCCTCTGAAATGTAGCTGGTGCGTTGCACAACCCAAAAGGAAGTACTCGGTATGCAAAAGTTCCCCAGGTACAAGTGAAAGTGGTTTTGTCCTGATCTTCTCAAGCAATCTAAATCTGGTTGTAGCCACGAAAACCATCTAGAAAAGAGAAATACTTCTTCTCAGACAAGGTATCAAGGACCTGATCGATGAAAGGTAAGGGGAAATGGTCTTTCTGCGTTGCCTTGTTCAATTCTCTGTAATCCACATAGACCCTCCATTTCCCATTTTTCTTTAGCCCAATCACAAGTGGAGAAACCCACTCACTCTCTAAAATTGGATATATGAATCTAGCTTCCAACAGTTTCTAGATTTTCTCTTTCACTATGTCTCTCAGGATCGGGTTCATCCTTCGTTGGGGTTGGCATATAGGCCTGGAGTCACTTTTAATATAGATGTGATGAGTGCACAGATGAGAGGGGATTCCCTTCATATATGTGTACTCCCAAGCAAAAGCTCCCCTACGTTGTTTCAGTAGAGTGACTAGCTGTTCTAGCTCGCTAGGTGCTAGATTAGGATTAATATTCAATTTTTTTCTTGGCTCAATCTCCACTAGAACACTCTTCAAATTCTTAAGTACTAGAATTACATTGTCATCACTGATCAGAGTTTCTTCTGTAAGGTTTTCTTGTTCTGTTGTAGCTAAAGTACTGTCCAAGATCTGATAAATATTCTTATTGAATGACGTGGGCTCACTGGTGAAACTATTAATGGCATCATCCCCTGTTTCATCTTTAAATGTCAAGGCTCTCCCTATGGTTAATAGTGGCGGAACTCCCTCTTCCTCCTCCAAATCTACCCATAATGGAGTATCAGCTTCTGTGCTTGGTCGAACTGGAGGGTATAGGGTTAGATTCTTGATCTCAGTCCCGTCTGAAATGGTCATAGAACCTGACTGATAGCTGATACAGGCATCAGCTATGGCCAACCAAGGTCTTCCCAGGATCAGTGGGTGTCCCCCCAACAAAGACTTTGGCTGTAAAACCAAAAAGTCTGTAGGGTATTCCCATGAGTCCACTGAGATTACAAGGTCATCTAGAATTCCTTCAGGCTTGATCGTTTATCTATCAGCAAGTTCCAAAATAGTAGGGGTTGGCCAAAGGCTAGTGAGTCTCAATTCCTTCACAGTTTCTATGGTCATAACATTAATAGCTGCGCCCAAATCCACCAAGACATTTGGAATCCGTGTGTTCCCTATGTGCACTGTAACAGTCGAGTTCCCAGGGTCATCATACTTTGCCACAAGGGCCTTTCCCATTATTAATTCTGATAGTTTTCCCAGCACGTGGACAGTGGGAGGATCCTTGGGCCTTCTTCCTGGTTTCTTAACACACAAATCTTTAACTGTCTTAGTATAAATAGGCACGTCATGAAGGGCCTGTAACAGTGGAATTTTAACATATACAATTTTCAACTCTCCCACGAGATCAAATCGGGGCTATTCCACTGTCTTCTGCAGCTGCAATCGTTTAGGATATGGTGGTTCTCTGTTCAACTGTGTAGGATGTGGCAGATTGTGTGTTGCTTCCTGAGTTTCAACTGTTGCTTTAGTAGGAGTATCAGCATCCTCTATAATGGATCTTTATGAATAGTGTTGATTTACTCCAGTTTCAGTCACTGGGGATGACAGATCCTCAGTGATAATAGGCTCCACTACCCTCCCTGATCGTAATTGTATATCATTGTAGGGAATTTGAGTAATGGAGTATGCAGGCTTGTTGGTAGTCTCAAACTGATGGACTGCTTTATTGTTTGGGTTCGGGTTAGGTTGTCCAGGTAGCTGGGGTCGAAGTGGTACATTCATGGGTGTGGCATTGTTCTGGAAAGGGAGCCGTGGTTGATGATACTGCTGGTGCTGATATTGTTGAGGAGGATATTATTGATACTGAGTCTGGTGATGGGGAAATTAATTTCATTGGTAAGGGTTCTCCAATTGGAATTCCAAGGAGCTTGGTTTGACTGTTGTGGCCAAGGTGTCCATGAATTAGGATTTTGCATTGGGTTCTGAGATGGATGCCACTAGTTGTTGGAAAAATGTGAAGGGAATCGTGTATTCATATTATGCATGTTGTTCATTCCATTCATATTATGCAGAAAAAATGTTGGATCTGGATTCATACCTTGGTTTCTAGGCTGCCATGGTTTCTTCTGTGCCATAAAGTATGTTGGCTCTACATCAGGAATAGACACCTACAGGACTACTTTAACCTTAGGTAATGAAGGACACTCTTCAGTTTCATGCTCGAGTTCACATATCCTACATACCTCTTCTTTGTCCAACGAGCACTCCTTCAATGGATGCTTCTTTCTACATTTGGGACAGAATACTCCAAGTGTAAGATCTTCTATTACTTGTTTATGTTTTCCTTCATGGAATCTAGATCTGAGGATAGGGAACTCATCATATATGTTTTAAAGTTCTCTAGTAGGTTGCCTATTTCTGCTCGAGTGGCACCTCCACTAGATGACTTTTGAGTCCTAGTGAAAACATCCTGATCTCGATCCTTGTCTCGTTTGCTGGTTCTAGAAGATCCCCTGGAGTACCTTCGGCATAATTCAACAATTTGTTCAAAAGGATCCTTCGAGATATCCCCTTTACCAAGCAGATTCAACATGTCAAGGCAATCTTCCCTAATTCCTCTGCTCAAGATGATCTTGAGCACATCCTTGCCAATCTCAGCATGACCAGATCTTTGCAAATTGTACAATAATCTCTTCACAAAGTCTTCCAAACTCTCTTCATCCTTTTGAACCATTTTTAACAACTCTTCCTTTCTATCTCTAGTTCTGCAATATTCTTGATATTTAGAAAGGAAGGTGTTCTTCATTTGGTACCAAGTAGTAATGGTCTCACGACCCAAACTGATGAACCAGCGCAGAGCATTTGCTTTCAAGGTGGCTGGGAATAGCTTCAGCTTTTGAGCTCTGGAGGTGTAATCATAGCTGTGACAGAGAATATCAAACTCAAAAAGAAACTCATCAGGATCCTCATAGGACTTACCATGGAAATTAGGGAGGACTGGTGGTGAGATATTCTTCATAGGAGCTACTCCAGGTGTCTGAAGGATAGGGAAAACTAATGTAGCCACAGTATTACCAGGCTGATTATTTTCTCCTTCTTCCTCCTGGCGGTCCTCATGTTCATTCTCACCCCCCTGTTCTCTACCAGCCATGGTTCTGGTCCAAAATTCAATAGTCTCTTTTATGCGTTCTCCCTCTGCTTTAACTTCTTCCTCTTTTCTCCTCTCTTCTTTTTTCCTTCTTTCTTCTTCTATTATTCTACGAGTCTCCAACCACACCTCTTTCTGGTTCCGTCAATATGATAAATCTCCTCTCTATCTAGTGCACCTACAGCACTTCCCTTATCTTCAGGAGGTTTACTTTCTGCAACAGGAGTTGAAGGTCCCATTATATTCCCCACTGTGGATGCTGAATGTTCAAGATTAGGAGGAATAGAATTTCCCCTTCCTGTAGAGTTCCACTATGGTCTAGTGGAAGAATCAGCTCTAGTAATTATCTCGTCAATATAAGTGTGTCTCCCCTGACCTGCATTACGATCTCTACCTCTTCCACCTGTGATGTTAGTATTCAAAGGGGGTTCCCGATTTTTTTTTCTTGTATTCATGCATGCCGTAAAAATTATTGAACTAAAGTAAAATCAAATGAAACCAACTACTAACTTTGTCTATCTATTACCATCCCCGGCAATGGCACCAAAATGTTGGGCACTCTATATGTCAGTTAATTAAAGCTAACACATAGAATGATCAATATAAATTGTCAAACCCAGGAAGGTCTTTTATTTCAAAGGTAATAAGCACAATCTATGCATAAACAGATTAAGCAGTTGAGTAATGAATGTAAGTAATGATCCTACTTAGATGCTCAGCCAGCTCATTCCCTAAGCAACTAATCTAATTCACACATCTACAAATCCCAATTGAAACAATCCTTCTTACAGAATCAATCCAGAAAGTTAATGATCTAATAATGAAATGAAACGAGATTACTTTTGCAAGAAGTTAAATCCTTATGATCATCAAACTATAGCATTCAACCTTGACCAAAATGATCTATCCAATGACTACTGTAACTCCATCATTATCTGTACAATCTATGTATGCAATTAAAGATACAATAGAAACCAGAATTGAAAGACAAGCTTGAACTCTATTGATGATTACTGGAAGTCCTAGAAAGCATAAATAAATACCAATTGATTGGGATCGAGATTGGCTATTACAGTTGGTTAAAACACACATGCAATTAATTGAATTGTTATACAAAGTCGACTGTCACACCACTCTTCTACAGCTATTCAATATGCAATTGTAAACTACCAGCAAGCAAGCTAATCTCTGTTACAGCTATCAGCAATGTCTGCAACATTCCACACCATACAACAGAAATGAATTTAAACTATTCTACCTACTTAAATCGACTATCTCTGTGAGAAGGCGGGCCCTGGCCTTCTAACAGAGACACCGAGAGTCACAGCTAATTAAAACTCAGAAGTGAAGAATTCTGCTCTCATATTATTAATAAAAGACCATGAGCTTCAATGCTCTGTTACAGCTTACACAAGTAATGATTGTCCAACCCCAGGCTACGAGAGCCTTTTGGAATTTATACAAAAAGAAAGACAGTTTCATATCCACAAAAATCGCGCAGCAATGAAGATCTATGATCTTCATGCTGCGCAGTTATAGCTAACTGATACATCGTGTTGAATAGTGTTGTTAATACTGAAGGATGTTGCTGTCCCAATGGCAATTGGATCAACAAACTTGACAACTAGAATTCCACCTGTCTGTTGCGGCTAAGCTCTTCTTCAATGGGATCTGTTACAGCTCGCGTGGAGGATGCACTGTCCCTTAGAATATGAGGAGCTGACGTTGAAGAGTCACAACTGGCACTATTGGGCTGATACACCTGCGCTTTTAGACCTTGGCTAAATAAAGTCACATAAATTAGTATAAACCAAGGACTAAGATCCATAATCTTTAACAGTCTTAGGCATAAAAACAAATAAAGTAATAGTAAATTATACCTGTCAATGTTATAGATTGATCTGGAAAGACATGGATATAGCTCATGAAAATAGGATGGAATTAGGGCAAAAAGGTGTAAGAGAGGTATCCAAAAAGGGGTATTTCCTGGACCCAACACCTATTAGGATACATTCAATACTTTGTGGATCCAAAGACTTTCTTTTATCAGAAGGAATTCTAGCCCATGTAGTGGAGCCAAAAACCCTCAAATCGGACAAATCCGGTTTGCGACCAAAGAATGCTTCGAAAGGACTTTTACCTTTCACAGATGAATGTGGAACTTGGTTCTGAATATATGCAGCAACATTAATGGCTTCAGCCCAAATATTTACAGCCAAACCTTTTGACTTAAGCATGCAGGTAGCCATCTCTTTCAGTGACGGATTCTTCCTTTTCGCTACACCATTCTGCTGGGGTGTTTAGGGAACTGTATGTTGGATCTGAATTCTGCTTTCGGCACAAAGTTGCAGCAACTCAATCTTGATATATGCTCCACCATTACCATATCTAAGAGCTTTGATCTTTCTCTCAGTGGCGGTCTCAATAGAATCCTTAAAATCCTAGAATTTTCCAAGCACTTCTGACTTGTTTTTGAGAAAAAATACCCAAGTAAAGCGGGAGAAGTCATCGATGAATGTCAAGATGTACCTTGACCCATTCATGGACATGTTGGGAAGAGGACCACTGATATCAGAAATCTATGAGGCCAAAAATGGTGGAAGCTCTGCTAGCTTTTCCATGGTCGAAACTGTGCTCGGGGTGCTTCCCAACAATGCAACTGAGGCAAATTCCCTTCGAGGAATGGAGTTGCGGAAGACAATCTACCATGGATTTCTGTTTTAGCAGCAGAAAATACTTGTATTTAAGGTTTCCAAACCTTTCATGCCAAATCCTACTAACCTCGTTTCCATGAGTGAGGAGAGCAGTGGGCTTTTCAAGTGGCACAAAGTGAGAAAACTCATAGTATTCTGCAGTGTGGTTTGCCTTTCCGACTGCAATAAGTCTTCCACTTTTGATATCAGAAATTTTGACATTGTTAGGGCTGAATGTAACTTGCTTCGATTCACCAATTTGTATTATTTGATACACAGAAAGTAGATTTTAAGCCAAGGAAGGCACATAGAGAACATTCTAGAAGCTTCCATGCTCTACATGGATGGTACCTTTGCCCTTCAAAGAAATTTTTGAGTCATCTCCCAAATGGATGGGTATGGAGCTGCTTGGATCGAATGAAGAGAATGAGTCAATGTTTGCAGCCATATGATTCGAGGCACCGGAATCTATCACTAGAGTGGTGGGTTTCGAAATAGTTTCCATGAGTGCTTGACCTCTTTCATGATCATCATTCCTATCCTTCTTCCATGCATCGTCGGGAAGACATATGTTATTCTTTTCCAAAAGGAGGGCCATTTGATCTATTGTTTTCTTCATGCATTAACTTTCAAGATGAAATCCACGGTTGAAATATGAACATTTATATTTTTCCTTGCCCTCTTTACCCTTCTACTTGTTCCTCGAACCGGATGGTGCTTCCGGTTGCTTGCCTTTATCTCTCTGCTTGGTAGGTTCAAATTTGGGCTTCTCCTTCCTTTTCTTTCCTTTACCATTTGAATTCTTGGGTCCTTGAGAAAAGAGGGCCGAATATTTGGAGTTTATGGACCCCATTTGAATCAACTTATCGTGCTCTTTTGTGATGGACTCAATGAAGGCATTCAAGGTAGGCACCTTCCAATTCGGGGTAGTTAGCCGACCGGAATTGAAAGTAGAGACAAATACCGAGTAATCTTTCCCAAGCTTTGTGAGAATGGAGAGGATCAATTGCTTATCCTCTTTCACAACACCACTGTTCTTCAACTCCAATGACAAGTGCTTGAATTTTGTGAAAAACTCATTTATGGTCTTGAAATTCTCAGGACTAAAGGAAATCAATTCATTTTCCAATTGAAAGGCCCTAAGCTCGTCCTATTTGCCAAAGAAAATTTCAAGATGCTCCCATGTTGCTTTTGGAGTCTTCAATCCACTAATATGGAAGTGAAGATCCTTGGAAATAGAGAGGCAATGGAGACCATAACCTTCATCAAGCTTATTGTAGTGTTTGGTTCTTTTCGCTAATGTGCTTGGCTCCAATTCGAGGCCAACAGTGACTCTATAGAACCCTTTTGAGCGCAATATAATCTCCATATCATCTTTCCATTCAAAATAATTGAAAGCAGTAAGAACTAGCTTGGAAGAAGAGTATTCAATCTCAAATAGCGAGTGCACTTGATGTAGAAGAACTTGTCAAACACAAGAGAGCAAATGCAATTGGTGGAGATGATTAACTTGCAAATCACAATCAAAACAAGAACAGTAAGGTCAAACAATCCACCCTTTTGGAGTTGCATCACACCTGGGATTGGAGATCAAGCAAGTTGAATGGGCCCAATGTATCAAATCTAGGAATTATGTGGAGAACTCAAGCTTCTAGAGTGGATTGGAGTGTATTTTGAGATCTTTCATGCCAAAACTTCTGTAATTTTGAGCAAATTCACTCAAATCTTCTGGTAGAACACCTGTAGAAAAGAGATCTTGTCCCTGCAATGACTCTGATACCATGTAAAATTAGTCACAATAGATCTAATGAACAAGTAAATCAATTACAATAGATGAAACTCAGAAAATATGGTGTAAACTGTGCAAAAACATGCATCAGTGCTCTGTATACCAATAAGGGTGAAAATATAATACAATGTTATCACAATGAGTGAGCAATTCGAATTAACCAAGGTGGTCATTCGAATTAACTGAATGGCATAGCTTGGCTCCAACTAGGAGTCCATCTCATCAATCAGTGGTGGTCATCAATGCACAAGTAACTGTCAGCTAGGTGTCAAACTAAGTCTAATTGAGTTTAACTAAGTGTAATAAGTGTAACTAATGGTAAGTGGCACTAAAATAGGAATGGAGGCTCAGTGGAGGGCGCATGAGGGCTTAACTGCACTCGTAATTGTCAGTCATGTCTCATCGGAGGTCAATCGGAGTGATAACATCAGTTATGGGTCAATCATAGGTAAATCAGAGTGATAACTGAAGTGTAACTGGACTGGTAGATAAGAATTGGGCGCATGACAAGCTAGGAGGGATAAATTTGAGTGGAAAGTAGCTCCCGAGTGCTGGGAGACTAGTGACTAGGTGCTGGACGTACCATACTGATGACTGGGCAGCATGTGGATGCATGCATGCATGCAAAGTACATAAGTGAATGATGAGATATCCTAACACTAAAGCCTCACAATTTGAATCAGCTAACAATCTTGCTAAACCATGCCCCTTCACTAATTTTGTAAGTATGATTTCTACCTCATATTACATAATTTTTTCAATCCACCTACCCCTTTTACCTTCACTATCTAGTTGAGTTAAAATCTCTTTAATAGAAGCATTAGGTACATAAGCAATTATCTTCGAGTGCAGGATATAGATTCTGAAAAACTTCAAATCTTTAACAAGTGCTTGTTTCTCAAGTGTACCATACTTTAATTATGAGTCTTTGAGAGTCTTACTGAGGAAATCTATAGACTGCTCTAAGCCATCTGCATTTTTTTGTGGTAGAACAATAGCTATAGTGTCTTGGAATGGAAAATAAAAAGTAAGAAAATCTTTTGATAAGTATGGACTTACCAAGACTTGGGCTTAAGAAAATCAACCATTGAAATTCTCTGAGCACGCACTACTTTCTACAAAATTTGTTCAATTTTAGGCAATGGATAATTATCCTTCAATGAAGCTCTATTAAGATTCTGAAAGTCTACACATAATCTAATCTCTCCATTCTTCTTTCATACTGGAACCAAGTTTGCAACCCATGATGAATACCTGAGAGGAACAATTATCTTTGCATCTAATAACTTCTTGAATTCCTTTTCTATGACTGGTAGCAATGTTGGATTAATTCTCCTTAAATTCTGTCTAAAAGGCTTCACATCTGGCTTTAAAGGCACCTTATGCTGAATAATACTAGTGTCATAGGTTCTCAGATCTTCATAGCACCAAGCAAAAATGTTAACAAACTACCTCAACAGTTTAATGTACCTGTTTCTTTGTTCAATTGAAAGAGATTTATAAATATTCAACATCTTTGGTTGCCCTTCTTTACCAATGTTACAGATCATAATATTTTCTTTTGAAGATTACATGGATGGTTTTAATAATGTATCATCTTTGGAAAATATTCTCTCAAGGGGAACCAAACCCTTAGGAATAAAATTTCCCTTCAACTCAATAATTTTATGATTAATAATTATATTTTCTGTGTATGCAGGAGTGTCATCTATATTCTCATCCTGATCCTCATCAATTAGAGAATTAGAAAATTCTCCAGCTAATTCCAAGAATTTTTTGATTTCCACATCATCCTCAAAAAATCTCCATTGTTTTATATTGTCCGGCATTGATGGTCTATATTTAACTTCAATTGGATATTTCAGCTGAGTATGTTTTGGAATCTTGAAATGTGTGGCTGCTAAAGCCAATGAATCAACTGTCTAATTCTGATCTCTGGGAATAAAAGTAATATTGAATGCTATGAAAAAGTTATCAATCATGTCCCAAACTTCATTTCCATATACCTTCAACAAATCCTGTTTTACTTGATATCTTCCCTTCACCCATTGGACAACTGATTTAGAGTTGCCATAAACCGAAATCTGTTGAATTCCCAAGTTCTTCACAGCCCTTAAACAAAGTATTAATGCCTCATATTCTACTATGTTATTAGTAGTGACAAATTCCAATTTATACATCAAGCAAATTACCTCTCCACTGGGAGAAATCAAAACAATGCCAACTCCTGCTCCTTCCTTGGATGAAGAACCATCAAAATACATCTACCACAAATCATTTTTTTGTTCAATAGTAGGTTTGACCAATGCTTCTTTTTCTACCTGCAATACTCCAGTTGTATTCTCATCACTAAAAGAAAGCATACAAGATCCCAATTCTTCATCTACTGAATAAAGGGGATGATTGGTTGGGTTCTTATCATCTGTGACTATGAAAGCATATTGTAATTCCATGTACAATATTTTGTTCTCTCCACCAAACATTGGAATGGTTGCATATGCCAGGTCCATCTGCAATGTACCACCTATTTTCTTTGCCCAGGACCTTGAAAGTAGCATGCCAAAATTAGGAGAGATGTCAGCAACTACCACATCCATTATAACACTCTTCATTGGTAATTGAGAAAGATTAACCATGAGATCCTTAATCACTCCTAGACATTTCATAGCTCTGGAATCAAATGCAAATAAATCATGGTATGGCTTTGTTACACTCAAACCAAGGGCCTCCATGACTACTTTAGGAATCAAGTTATGTGAGGCTCTAGAATCTAGAAGGAAGTTGTGAATCATTTGATCATGGAAAGTCAAGGTTATATAAAAAGGTGGAGGAAAATTTGAAGCACCTTCAGGATTTTCAGACGAGGCAGAACCAAGAATAATTGTAGGATGTTCTTCCTGCAAATTTACAGTATCTGAAGGAGAGGAATTAGATTGAACATTCACTAGCTTACATGCATAATCTCTAAAACAAGGAGTCTTCATTAACTCAGTCAATGGCAATGGAACCTTGATTTTACACAATTCATTCTCAAAGTTAAAAGCTTGTGCATTTTTACTACTTTCTTCAATCTCTACTGCTTTGACCTGATCCCCTTGGTTCCGTCTCCTTTCTCGTGTTTGATTAGGAAATTGTTTAGCAGGTGGAACTATCTTCTTCTTTGGAATATGGACAAATTGTTTTGGACTTGATTTTAAATTATAAGACTTTTAAGGTTCAGTCTAACACATACCAGCCGAAACCTGAGGGTCATGATCACTTCCTTCTTGATAATCATATGAATCATAATACTCAGAATTATGATAGCTGCACTCAGTCGTAAAACCTTCAGATGACAAATCCCCAAAATACTTTAAATTCTGATTTGAATCATCGTCATACTGCAAATTTTCCACTTGTTCAATTTATTCTATAAAATTATTTTGGAATGGGGGAGGAACTCTCTGGTCTTCTATTTCTCTTCTCTCCCTCTGAATATCATTGTTTCTTCTTTCCCGAGGAATGAATCTTGGTACAAAAGGATGCCTAAACTGATTAAGATTTTGATTAGGATTTCTTTCCCCCTCCTAAATAGATTTATTTGAATTCTTTTCCAATTCCAGTTTGTTCACTTTTGCAGACAGAGTTTTAATTAACTTATTCATCTCATCTATCTAACTTTCTTCTTTTTTTGATGTAGAGGTTGAAGGAATTATTGCATTTTTACCCTTCCAGTCATGAACCTGATAATTAGACTGATTTGTAAGCCTATTTGAAGCCAGAATATTTGATTCAACCTCTAGGGTAGCTTCTTGCACATTCAATAAATTCACTGATCTTCTTTCTCTTAAATGCAATGAAAACTAATGGTCAAAGGAATTGGCATAGGTTAGCTTAGATGATGTTATAGAAGGCTTGATTTCAGCTGGGATTCTTCCATACATCTTATTAAAACGTTTGGAGAAGTCTTCTACAGTCTCATCTTTTTTCCTCTTCAATGCTGCAAACTCAGTAATGTAATAAGTATGATCCTTAGTATCTCCCCATTGTATCATAAACATTTCTTGGAGTTCCTCAATCAAAGTTATCGAGTTAGCTGGTAATTCCCAAAACCATTTTCTTACTTCCCCATCTAAACTTTGCATGAACATTCTCATCCACACATCTTTATCTTCAATATTTTGGTTGTTTGCATAACTCAGAAATGCTTACCAATGTTCTTTAGTAGTGATTTATCCCTAACCATTAAACCTAGGTAGGTATTTCTAATAATCTCCTCCAGGTAAAGAATTTAGAGGATGAGGTAAAACTAGAGGAGCACACCTAGCAACTACCATTCTATCCATCATATCAAGTTGTTGTCCAGCCATTTTGGAAGTAGTCTGACTTAATCAGGACAAAGGTTTATCAATAGTTTTACTTGAACTTAGTTGATGGCTAAATATATAAGGTTTAGATTGCAGCAATGGAAGTAGTTCAAATTTGACCTTTTTGGGAGATAATGGATTAGTGAAAACCTGAATATCAACCTCCTCTAACATGGGCTCTAAATAAAAAAATGGAGATATTGTTTGTGATTGATAAAAAATAAGGAAAGATGGGGAGGACTGAGACCTTCAAATATGTATAGCTTCTTTCAAAATCTGTTATGGGTCTAAAACTCTTGGATGTAAAGGTGAAGTAGGTTTCCCTCTTGTTCCAAACCTCCTGGAATCCACTGTGAACCACTATTTTTGGTAAAGATGTAGTCTGAAATATAACTTATGATCTTGTTCACCTCAAAAACAGAAAGTATTACTTCACTTCCGTCCCTCACAACAGTGCCAAAGATGTTTGTGCTAGAAATTGTCGTAGACTATAGAGGGGCATGCTTGTACAATCTCAAATAAAATGAACAGAAAATAAGGTTTTTTTTATGGTTTTGTGGTTTGAGGGTTTCATATTTGAGAAAGTAATCATTCATTCAAACAAAAACAAACTAATACAGAAACTAAATCATGCAACATATGAAAGAACTGAGATATTTAAGAATTAAAAGATTAAACATAATCCAACACATTCATAAATACATTACTGGTTCATCCACAACACATGAGCACTCCATGAATAAAAACGTTAAGTAAGGAATGAAGTCACTAATTGTGTGATCAAACTGATCAGAAATAAAAACAATAAACAAGATAAAGTGGCTTATAAGTATATATTTCAATCTCAATATTTAAACTTACATAAGAGTTGTATGTATCAATCTAAAAATGTATCCAAAACTTTCACTGTATATCTTCCTTGACACAAAAATTGAACCTTTTTTTCTCAAAGTTTCCTCCTTTTATCATTTTTACAAAATATGAGTTTCATAACTAACTTTAGATCTATCTTTGAAGTAGTTACAACTAGAAGTTACAACTTAGCTTTTGAATCTTTAAAACAACATCATTAAAAACTATTTTTATGATAACAAAAATGGAATACTCTAACAGCCGGAGATGAGGTGGTTCATAACTACTTGGTAGCCTCAACTAACATAGCTATGCCTTCCAAGGCATGTGACTTCTTCTTATCTCGATTTTGTTGACTCTAATCCTCGAACTTTGTTGAGTAGTCCATTGTTCTACATCTTTAATTCCTAAATCTGCTTTGCCATATATTCAGCCTGCACTTCTACCTGTCCTTTTCTCCTTAACGCTTCTTTATCAACTACAATCAGCTCTTGGTAATGAGCATTAATGTCATCTAAGTCCCCCCTTAGCCTTTTGTTGGTAGTTCTAAGTCTTTCATTAGACTCACTCAAAAATGCCTCCTGTGATTTATCTTACTAAATAGATTTCTTTAGTTTTTCGACCTCTGTGTCTATTCGAACATCTAGATATATGCTTGAACGTTCTTCTTCCCCAAATGGAATATCTAATTTTCTGAAAAGTGACTCTTCTTCTTGCTTATTTCTGGCAAGTGCACCTAATAGAGGAAATGCTGAAGTAGAAGGTTGTTCAACATTTGATAGTTTCTTGTTCTACTATCATTTCATGTTTTGCAATTTTTTCAAATTCTTTGACCAGTTCATTTATCATGTCAGTCTCCTTCTCTGTATCCATTTGAATCTTCTTTAAATTAAACTCAGCATTCTCAACATTTCTATTTTCATCTTCTCCTCCTGAATAATCTTCAATAATGGTGACCTTTTCTTCCTTCAACTTAAGATCAATTATCCTCCTCATATTTAATTTGAGTTTATTGGTGGATCAGGTCGCCATTTAGTCTCTCTCAGTTTTGTCAAATCTTTGACAGCATCTTTAAAATCCGGAGTATAGAACACCCTCTCTTCAATACTTACGACAGTAAGAATTAGGGCTGAAGTTTCTATCTCAAGAACACAACTATGCAAACATTCTTTCGAACTAGCAGCCCTTCCTTGTCCATGGGAACAATTTTTTTCATGAATTATCTTCTAAAACATCTTCATGATGTCCTTCTGGCATATCTTCTTGCATTGTATTTTCAAAGTTTTGAAATTCCTATGCATTAACCTCATGAGATTCCTGTAAATTAACACTCTATGAATCATCTTGTATGCTAGTACTCTGCAAATTCTCCTCTGCATCTCTTTTAAATTTCTTCATAAAACTAGTTTGTTTGCTTGGTGTACATTTCTCCTCTTGTTCATCTTGCTTAATTATGAACCATGACTAGAACAAGAAGTGGCCCCAATTCCAACCTTCCTTCTGTAAAACTAAACAAACTATCAACTTAACAAGTCCATGATGAAATAAAGATGGGTTTGAGCTGTTAACCTGACCCTTAACTCTGCTAGAAATTTTCTGAAGGCTTTTTAACAAGAAGAAGGGTAAACTCATCTTTGATTGCTGAGTTAAGTGCATCAGAATCCTAATATGATACATGAAAACTCAAGCAAAATGACCATCACAGGTAATGTAACTTTGGATTATCCCTATTACTTCTTTCCAATTTGGTTTGCAATTTTTTAGATGCACGCCCTTGCTCCAATCTAACTCTCCAACTCCTGATATTAGGAACATGCTAGGGTCAAAGTCAAAAGTAGATTTCTTGAACAAGGATTTGCTCTCTGATGGCACACCGATTGCTTCAGCAACTAGGGCTTTTTTCAATTCGAATTTCAAGGTAGCAAAGGTCACATTACTATTAACAAGGTGTTGGGAGAAAGAATGGGTTACCTTGACATTGAACCCTGTAATCTTTGTGAAAAGCACAAACCATCCAACCGACTTGAAAATCGCAGAACACTCAGGAAATTCTGCTGCCCAGGTGACATCGGTTGGTTCAAACCGACCTAGCTCGCCACTCCTGCCACTCTTGCCCATATTTTAAATGTACTCTGCAACTTCGTTACCCTATTCTTCTACAATAGATTTTAAATAAAGATTTTGCAAAATATTCATGTCTTCAGCTATGAACTGGAAAATCCCCAAATCGAAGATCGTGGCATCTCAATACCCTGAAATTTTGGGGGTAATCATCATATGTTTACACAAGTGTCATAATGAGGAGAACAGGTGTCTAGAAGCTCCTCTCCATCATCAAATACATTGGCTATGTCGTGTCATCACAAATACACTAGTTTTCATAATTTGGGATTCCTGCAGTGCGCTAGAATATTGAATTTGGGCCTTGCACTGCAGGAATCATTCAATGTGCAATTTTGACAAATAAACACAAAAGTATAGGTTAGACTTTGGATAAAATTTAGAAAATACTTAGGTAAGTATTTTAAAGATTTTGAAATAAAATAAAACATAAATAAGCCATTATGAGTAAAGTAATCAAAACCATAACTATAAAATAAACATTAGAAAACAATGAAAATAATTTGAAAATCAAAATGAAATAAAAAGAAAAGAGAAAATAAAGTAGAGACATTAAAGAAAACACACAAAAAAGACTAATGACAATTTTAGTGTTAATAGTATGAATCAGCTGAGTCGCATGGAGAGATTACCACTTGGTTAGAGTAGACGGTTTTCTTTACGCACACCTTCAGTTTCACGGATGCCAATCCAGATGTTCACAATGCCCTGCAGATCATCCGTGTCCTTGTTCTAAAGGTAGTCATAGTTGCATACCTCACGGATCCGCATACACATTGTCAGATGCAATCAATGATGGAATGCTATAATATTACCAGAGGACCCGAGGATGGTGATGATCCACGAAATATCAATATTACAGAGACAGAAGGGAGTCGCGATATCATAGCACCTGATGTGCCGACCGATCCGGTAACTGAGCCATTGAAGATTAGGAAGGTCAACATTGGGATGGAGGACAACCCAAAATTCGCAAATGTTGGGGACTACCGGGACAATGAAATGATGACGAAGGTCACAGACCTGTTGCATGAGTTCCAAGATTTATTACCGACAAAGTTTTCTAAAATGAAGGGAATACTAGGGGATCTAGGAGAGATGAGGATTCCATTGAAGCCAGACACGAAACCGATCAGACAACGACCATATTGACTGAACCCGCGACACAAGGAAAGGGTGAAAGTTGAACTTGACCACATGATGGACACTGGGATCATTGAGCCGGTCGGAGAATCATAATGTATTAGTCCTATGGTGGTGGAAGACAAGAAGTAAGGTGAGGTTCGGATTTGTGTCGACTTGCGGGAGTTGAATGATGCTTGTATGCATGATCCATTTTCGATGCCATTCACTGATGAGGTGCTGGAAGGAGTAGGTGGACAGGAGATGTATTCTTTCACGAATGGGTTCTCTAGCTATCACTAGTTCGGAATCGCGAAAGAGGACTTCCAGAAGACAACATTTGTGACTGAATGGGGTTGTTTCTCGTACACTGTCATGCCGTTTGTGCTGAAGAATGCACCTACGATATTCTCTCGGGTTATTGTTGCTTCTTTCAGGGATTTTTTTCAGAAGTTTCTACAAGTTTACATGGATGATTGGACAGTTTATGGGTTGATCAATGATCATTTAGAAAACCTGCAACTTATGTTGGATCGTTGTCGGTAGCATCAAATATTACTGAACTTGAAGAAATGTATTTTTTGCGCATCTTTTGGGATGTTGTTGGGTCACATTGTCTACAAGCAAGGATTGTTGGTTGACCCAGCTAAGATTGTGCTCATTTTCATTTTAACGCTGCCTACCAATGTCAAGCAGTTGAGAGCGACGCTGGGGAACACATGGTATTAAGCAAGTTCATCCGTGGGTATGCGCGATCACGGCCCCTATGGAAAAGTTATTGAAAAAGCATGCGATATTTCAATGGAGCCCAGAATGTCAAGTCTGTTTTGAGACACTAAAGGCCAAGATGGCTTCAGCACCGATACTGGTATTTCTGGACTGGATCAAGGAATTCCATGTCCACATGGATGTGGATAGGATTTTCACCCTATCTTGTGCAAATGGGCACCTACTAAGGAAAATGAATTCCTTAGCAACAGTTCAAATAAAAAGTAAATCTAAGATATGAGATCAATCAAATTTAACTATTTACTGATAACATGTGCATGAAAGTAAATTTAAATTTAAAATAGTAAAAACTAAATAACCATGAGAGATATAGTAAAAAATGATATTTTTATATTAATGGGCAAACAAGGGTTTGCAATGGTGTTACCCCCAATGATGAGGTTGATGGAGTTTGTGCAACTGCAGGGATGAGGTGCTCTAGTGCTCCAATGGTCTTTCTCTTCTCCAAGATGCTTCAAGGATGGGCCGAAAACTCACTCTAAATATAGAACACAAGATCAAAGGGAGGCTAAGGTTCTAAAGAATGATTTTCACAGCATAAGGATATGCAAGAATATGGATCAATAATGAGGAGCCTCTATCACCTTTTTATAGTTTTTGGGCGATGGAGAATACAACCATGGTTTAGGGTAACCAATGGTATTGGTAAAATGGTTTAGGATTTCTTTTCCTCTTTTTCCCTCTTTTTTCCTTTTTTGAATTAAGTTTTTGAATTTTTTTCCCTTTTAATTGACTTTTGGGAATTTTGGGTCCTTTTTGAGGGTTTTTTTTTTGTATTTTCGAGGAAATTTAATTGTTTTGAGGAGAAAAATATTGATTTTGGCCTTTTTGGTGACCATTTGAAGGTCTTTTGAGGTTTTAGAGGCTAAAATGGTAGGAAAAGTGGACAAATGGGTCATGTGACTAGGGAGATGAGCTAGTGAGCATTTTTGGGGTGTTAACAGATTTCCCCCTGATGTGTGAGGAAAGGAGCTCATCTTATTGACGATAGACATCATAGTTTCTTTGTCTTTTTCCTGGGGTGTGGAGCAGAGAAGAGACCGATTGGAGACTAGAACAGTGGCCCCATACAAACTGCAAAAATTGAAAAAATACATGGCCTCAATAATGAATGAGGAATAATCTCAATATATGGACGAGGCGGGCATACCCATGCTCGTATCAAGAAATATAAATAACAATAAGGCCCAAAAAGGGGACCTGAACAATATATGGAGAACTGTTGTGTACATCATGATGGTCCCGAGAGGACACAAAGCTGGGACATACTCATGTTCATACCATGATTGATCTAAAGGACTGATATACTGGAAAAAAACAACAGTCATTCTCAATGTGGTGTCAGAAAGACTGATGAACTGCTGGATCTGAAGGTGTCCAAAAACTTGGATGGATCAACGACTGTGAGTCAGAATCTCAAGGGTACACTGAACTGTATCTAAATTGTGTACTCGAAGAAGTATACAATTGGAGTAATTCCGTATACTATCGCCAAGCGCAGCCCGGATATCCATGGGAACATATACCTAGTTGTTCCTAAAGTAGACTCACCAATGTGATAGAGTCAGGTGACATCCGGGGTTTTCACCTAATAACTGAAAGGACCAATACCCTGTACGAATCTCAATGATGCGATCAAGGTGTTGACATCGAGCATGTGAGAAACAATCATTTGGAGATGCACTAAGGACTCCTTCCAAAATGATATGTAGGAACTCACCACTGATGGTGATGAGTCCAAGGCACAAGGACCTCTACGTCTATCCTCTGGAATAGATTGGCTGGCCTCGACAGAGGGAGACCTGTAACTACCAAGCACCTACCAAGGCAATAATTTTTCATTGATAGGAGCGCGAGGTGTACAACTAAAGGGTGATAGTACTGAAGGTGTGACTAATGTACTTTGGGGATGGGGAACAATTGAGGTTGCAGAGAGGGGGGATACTCAAACTTACTTTGTTCAGAGAAGAATGACATGGATGAACTGGAAGCATATGAAACTAATCTTTGGGTACGCGGACCATGGCTTAAGGGACCAGGGGTAAGGACTGCAGTGGGAAAAACTTGGGGGGACAAATTGGTGGATCATATCTGAAAACTCTCAAAGTGACATATCGCAGAATACTCTGAACAAATGTGACCAAATTAGGGAAGCTACCATAATAGTGTGGCTAGATATGATCTATTGTGGTGCTGAGAGGCACTGTTGGGGCCTTCTTCATTGTTTAAGGATCTCAAAGAAGGGATAGAAGTGTTCTCAAGAAATGGTACGATCGTGTGGATTTGAATGAACCCAGGACAGTTCATGCTCGAGGCTGCTTTCAATTTTAGAGAGTCTAAAAGCAGTAAGTAGACTCCAAGGGGGTTCTTTTTCATGTGTTAGTCTCCAAGGCCCGAAAAAGCATAAAATGATGCAATGAATAACTCTTCTAGCCGATGTGACTAGAGTATTCATTTTTCGTAATTAGTCTACAAGGTCCGGAAAAGGGGTAAACTTATACTAGGTAGACGCCCTTTCAGATAATTTTAATGAGCATGAAAGGAAGCAAGATTGCTCGATGATCTTTTCATTGTTTTAGGAGTCAGAAAAGAGCTTAATAGAAACTCCCTTAGTGCCTTTTTCATAAAGGAATTGTTCATCCCAAAAAGGGGTAAGATTATATAGGGAAAAAGTAATGGTGAGGCAAGGAGGAAGTGTTCAATCAAGGCACAAGTGTGGGTACCAAGAATATTGGTAGGGAAGAACACTGATGGGGCCTCCTTGCGGGGTGATGAATGGTGGAAAAATAATGCAACAAGTACAATATGGATGGAGCCGAGGGCTCATGGGCAGGTTGCGATGCAAAATATGGCAAAAAATGACTGTGACAGATTTGGCACACAAATCGAGGCAGAAAGGGGCATGGAAAAAAACACCCAAATTTTCTGCAGTGAGAGTGAGAAATTATCTCAAGCATCATCACAGGAATGCAAATCTGAATCTGACGGTGCAAAGGGTGTGAAAAACAGAGGTCAAATGAGTCTGGAATGGTCAAAGGAAAAACGAGGTTAAAAAATGGCTATAAATAAAGTTGAGTCCACCAAGCCAAGGATGCAGTGGTGGGGAGAAATGATGACCCGCGGGGGCAAAATACTAGGCATATCAAATCAAATCAAATATACAAGTGACAAGTGACCTCAAAAAATGGTCGAGATCATGAATGTGAAAAAGTGAGCAGGCTTAATGACCTGCCCCCATGCAATGTGCATGGGGTTTGTTATTGTGGATCACATACATGTTGGTTTGAATGATGGGCTCATTGAATTGTTGAGATAGATGTGATGGTATAGGGTAAAAATTATTGATCACGCCCCCGATCCTAGGTTCGAGGTAATCTATTATGCCCCCGAACTCAGAGGTGTCAATGTGGTGCAGATGTTGTCTCAGAGAGGGATCAACAAGGCATTGACCAACTGCTGGCGGGGGAGTGTGCGATGAGGCTGTGGGCCGTGGTGGCATACTGAAGTGATGATATGATGATGGGGGATTCCACTTGCAGGGTGGATTCCCCCAGTATCACTGGCGAGAATGACGATGATGATGAGTAGGCAAGGTTTTGGGCCTGCCCCCATGCTATGGACATGTGGTTTCCTCGTTGGTTTGAAAATTTTGAACCTGTGTGTCAGAGGGATCAGTTGAAGGGGCCGACCGGACAAAGGGGTCTCCAGTGGAAACAATGTAAATGGTCTTAATTTTAGCTGATGAGGAGGATTCGGATGGGTGAATCTCCTCAATGGTAGTAATGGATGACTCTAAAGAGGACTGATTCAATTCTTGGAGAACTAGTCGATACTCAGGTAGGTCTGGGAAATGATGTGAGTAATGGTCGCAATTACCGCATACTGCACAAGGGTGATTAGTACGCAACAATTTATCATGAGGCTTAGGGGTAAGGTCAAGTTTAACAACTGGGATGTTAGCATTGTCATCTAACATTTGCATGTGTTCCTGAACTGCTGGTAGTTGTGGGAATTGATGGGTAGCATGGCCAAAATCATCGCATAGAGAGCATTTGGGGGGAGCAAGAAATGTCAGGGGATTCTTTGCTAGCTTTGGAGTAGGTGGGGTGGTGCAGGTTGCAGGTGGAGCAGTGTAGGTTTGTGGGTCTCTTCCCCCAGAGTAAATGGGCGGAGGAGGTGCATTACTAGATGTTGATGCTGTTCTCATCCCTGGACGTGGTTGGTTCATCACAATGATGGGTTGGATAGGTTGTAAAATGACATTTGGTGTGGGGGGAAGGTTTGGGGAAGGCAGGTACCACACAGGTATTCCTAACGTTAACCCCAAAAGATTGAGTGTAGCCATTACTGGGGTGCTGACTGCTTTTGAAAGGGAAAATAGGAACAGGATAGTGTGGATTGGTGTAGCTTCGACATGATTGGAAACTGAGGGTGGTTGCGGCAGTAAAGGGGGCTGTTAATTGGGTGTTTGTGTATTATGCGAGAAGGTGAACAAATCAGATATTTCGGCTGTCTGCGAAGGGGGTGGAATTGACTGGAATGTGGAAGTCATGGGTGTATCTAAGTATATCCCTAGTCCGACTGTGGATACGAATGATGTGGGTGCATTGTGAATGGGTTGTTCAATCACAGGGAGAACATTTTCAGGTGCGATAGGGGCGTTAGGATAGTAGCACGTCAATTGATCTATCTTGATCACACGTCCCTCATGGGGGAAAATCATGGTGCGGAAGACAAATGAAGCGACAACCTTCATGGCATACATGTAACCACGTCATAGTAAGAGGTTGTAATCAAGCTGGGCATTGATGACCTCTATGTCGATAAGGATCATTTTTCCACCTAATTGAATGGGCACATTGGCCAAAAGGCCTTGTGTTGGCGTTGAGCGTCTATCATAAGCACATAATGCAATTGTGGATGGTTGTAGTGTAGGGGATCCAAGCTTCTTCCAGACAAATGTTGATATCACACAAGTGGAGGCACCTTCATCGATGAATCACAAGGTTCCAAATGGATACAGAAACCTAAAATGCTAATGTGGAGGGCAGACGTGGTTCGACTTGGTCTAAATCGAATGCCATCATTCGTGAATCAGAAGGGTCTATCTCACCAATGGTGGAAAAAAATACTTTTTTTATGCAGGACATTTTTTATGGACTTCAAGAGTGGACATAGCTGCGGGGGACTAGGATAGGTCATCTACAATTGTCTATTTCGAAGCAGCACGAGCATTAGGTTTATTATTTAGTCGACGCAATGGATAGCAAGGGACTTTTGGGCCCCTATCTAAAGGGGTAGTAGGTATGCGTAATTGCTGATCAGTGGGAAGAGCGTTGGTGGCTTTATCAGCAGGAATGTATTATGGGGTGGAGCCATATTGGTTTCGACGTGTTTGGAGGTGGACATCAGCCGAGGACATCAATAATAGATGGTGAGTAACTAAGTCAATGTGTGGGTAATCAGTTGCAGCATAAGTGATTTGTTGCTGTCGTGCCGCGGTTCCTTGTGGGGGATCTAACATACGAGTGTTCACCACTCCTTGTGTGGGTAATGTAATTTGCAGCATCATGGGTGGTGGCTGAGGAGGTGGTATTGGCTGTGTCGCGTGTCCCTGGCATTGGGAGTCATCGGTCCATAGTTGGCGCACTTGCTCCAAATGGGGGAAAGTGTGTGTATAATGCCCGTATACCCCGCATATGGAACATGTGTGGTTTGTTCATAAGTTGGCGATATTACCTTATTTTGGTGGTCAATTCGGGTTTTGGTTGGTGGGAGCAATGTTATTATTGTTTGGGGGATTGGGTGGCCGACCACCTTGGTTTTGAGGTTGGTTGTTTCAACTGTTGCGTCCTCTTCCGTGTTTCTGTTGGCCCCGTTGGTTACGTTGGGTATTATGTTTTTGCGAAGGATTCTGCTGTGCATATACTTGCCCTTGGGAAATAAGGGGATTTTGAGTTTGTGTAGGTGTAGGAGCAGGCTGTGGTGGATAGTATGCAGGATGGGTTGGAGGTGGTCTAGGTGTTGACTATGGTTGTTGGTACATATGAGCGACTGGAGGTTGTGGTGTCGCAGGCGCTGCCTGTGGTGGGTAATAAGCAAAGGGGGCTTGTGAGTGAACAGGAGCATGAGTGGCTTGTTGGTGGTAATACGTAGGAGGTGCATAGGTTGAAGGTGCATGGCCATAACACTGTGATGGACATGAGAGTCCATGAGTGTGGTTTGAGTGTGCCATGGGAGCATATGAAGTTGTAGCTCCGGAGTGATTATGTGGCCGGCGAAAGGTTAGAGACGATATTATTGCCCATAACGGAAAGGTGTTTGTTGTGTGATACAACATGGGAAATGATGCCATCGATGGCATGGGATGCCCTTGTCGCGTTGTTCTGGAAGGAATACCCGTGGGGGGCATAAGGTAAAATGGTATACAAATCGCCATATTAGGAGTAGATCAGATCAAACTGTTGGGCTTTGAGAATGACTTCTTCTTCAGACTGTGGTCGTTTAGATGCCACATCTTTAGCAATGGATGGAAGGAGAGATTTCAGAAACCAATCTAGGAATATTCGGTCAACTAACTTAATATTTCATAAACTTCAATGTTTATGCCACTCATGAATATGATCAATGATGTCGGTGGCCATGTTTTGTCTACAAGATAGTAGGATCTCTACTCCTATGTCGTAATGAACAGGTAACTGGAAGAATTGCAAAAAGGTCGAGGTGAGAGATGTAAAATTTGGGTGGGTCCCATGAGGCTACTCGATATACCATTTAGCTGTGGAGCTAGTGAAGGTCTGTTGCAACAAGCGTAGGTGGATGGATTCATCTACTATGGATTTGGAGGAACACCATAGATGGAAGACATGATGTGTTTTTGGGGATCCTCACTTTCCTTTCCCTCAAACTTAGGGATGTCTAATGGGAGTTTGGTAGGAATTTGAGGCCAAGTGGGATCATGTCGAATATGATTGTTTGTCAATCTTTCCAGGCCAGGGAGGTTAAGACTAGCCGTGAATGGCAAACTGGTGGAAGAATGTGACATGGTCGCCGGTGCGTATGTGCTGGTGGTAGGATTGTTTATCAGGTTGCTTCTCCCAAAGTGTGAAGTGGGAATATGAGCCGTGATGGGGATGTGACCCCCAAACAGAGGTGTGGGGTTCATATGGGAGGGGCCTGCACCTCCAATTGTAGCGTGGGTCACAGATGCGGTGGGATTGGGTCTAGTAGCCATTGGAATTGGAATAGTGATAGGGATCATGTGTGTGGGCCCCATCGAGGGAATTCTAAGGGTAGGTGTTGTAGTGGTGGCTATTGTGGTGGCTAGGTTGGTGGTGGATGCTCCACCAATAGTCCCTACGAAGAATGGGTTGGAAGTCATGCTAGCGATGGGGCTAGTCAGTGTTGTGTATGTAGGGTTTTCTGATTCTGCCTCAGAGTCAGATGCGAAATAAGGGGCGTCAGAGTCGGGTGACAAGGCTCTATGCTGGTGTCGAGTGGTGTCAAGGGAACCATACTATGGGGGTTCACCCTGGAAGCGCCGAGAATGTCTCGGGGACTGAATGGTGACAAACAGATAGTGAAGCTGTAGGTAGTGGCAAATGAAAAACTTGAAAACCCTAAATGCAACTGAGTGTGTAGAAGGGGAGCAAAAAAAATATGGCACTTAGGCCAACAACAAACTCAAAACGCTCACTGTAAAATTTGTGCTACGTTAAGTGGAGTGACCAGAAAAGGCGGTCAGAATACCAACAATCGAAACGGCTCCTAAAAAAAATAAAAAATGGTGTACTCGCTAAACCAGGGGAAGGTAAGAGAGCATGCAAACACCTAACTAAAAGGTATGCTGGCTAAAACCAGATGTATCCTCTGCAAGGTGATGAAATCCAAGTCAGACAATATGAAGAGTAGAACCAAATCGATAAATATCCCCCTACTGGGAGGGACATTGGGTAAAGTAATCCTAGAAGAATGGCTACTAAGATACCCCGTTAATGACACGTCTAGAAAGGTAAATCCGCAGCTCTTGTTCTATCGTCTTTGCACTCCCAATAGGGTAGTACAATGAGAACAATGGGTAGGTAGCCTTCGGTTACTGAATGGATTGCGGTATTCCACTCAGGTCTCCAGAACCAGTCTAGTTACTGTCCCTCTTAGAGGAGGGGCCTTTTCTGACAAATTGGTGTATAACCATGCCAAAACATACTAATGGATTTTGGTACCCTAATGGACAACAACTATGTTTCAAAGGAAAGTGACCGAGGGGTGTTATTTCAATGCCTACCCCCTCTGTCCTACCCAACTACAAAGTTCTTTTATGCTCCCCATGTGGGGTTAGAAGGTTGGTTGAGTTAGGTGAATTTTAAGGCTCACTTGTATTATGGTGATAGATTGTGTGCAGGTGAAATGATGTATCTAACAACATTCCACACTTGGGAAACTAACTATCAATTATAAATGCTGAAATTTAACTTGCAAATGTTGAAATTTAACTATAAATGCTAAAAAAAAAAAAATATTTTTCAATGAAAATACTGAAAAATCTCTAAAGTGAAGCAAATAACAGAAAAACTCAAGAAGTAGCTTGGGCTATAAGGAGAATAGGTAGCTATCAAGGTGCAAGAAAAATATGGGCCAAAAATGGGTCGGGAAAATGCAGAAAACAGATCCCAGGTTTCAAGCCAAAACTAGCGATCTGGGTCACGGCTATCTATGAGAAAACTCGCAGTGTCGGTCGTGACTATGAGGTTGAAAGACGTGATCTGGATCATGGCTGTAAGGCTGAATGATGCGATCGGGATCACGGCTGTGAGGATAAAGGTCACAATCTTGATTGCGTCAGTGAGGCTAAAGGTTGCGATCTCGATCATTGTAGTGAGGCTTAAGGTCATGATCTGGATCGTCATTGGGTTAGGAAGATCTAGTTTGCAGATCGTGGGTTTGGGCTAGATAGTCGCAATCTCGATCGCGGCTATGAGGAAAAAAACTACACTTGACGGCACGAAAAATGGCCACTGAAAATGAAAGCCGAAACAAAAAAATGGGGGCTACAGGCCTTGCAGAAACCACAATGGGCTTGGGCAGTAAGGTACAAGCTTAAGGGTAAACAAGATCTGTAATGGTAAAGCAAAATGATAACTAAAACAAGAACAAAACTATATCTAACCAGAGATCCAAGCAATAGTGGAGTCGCCAAAATTGTGGCTAGGATTTTCACCCTAGCTTGTGCAAATGGGAACCTACTAAGGAAAATGAATTCCTTAGCAACAGTTCAAATAAAAAGTAAATCTAATCTGTGAGATCAATAAAATTTAACTATGTACTGATAACATGTGCATGAAAGTAAATCTAAATTTAAAACAATAAAAAACTAAATAACCATGAGAGATAAAGTAAAAAAATATATTTTTATATTAATGGGAAAACAAGGGTTTGCAATGGTGTTACCTCCAATGATGAGGTTGATGGAGCTTGTGCAGCTACAGGGATGAGGTGCTCCAGTGCTCCAATGGTCTTTCTATTCTCCAAGATGCTTCAAGGATGGGCCAAAAACTCACTCTAAATGTAAAACACAAGCTCAAAGGGAGGCTAAGGTTCTCAAGAATGATTTGACATCATAAGGATAGGCAAGAATATGGATCAATAATGAGGAGCCTCTATCACCTTTTTAAATTTTTTGGGTGATGGAGAATACAACCATGGCTTTTGGTAACCAATGGTATTGGTAAAATGGTTTAGGGTTTCTTTTCCTCTTTTTCCCTCGTTTTTCCTTTTTTGAATTTTATTCCCTTTTAATTGAATCTTGGGAATTTTGGCCCCTTTTAGAGGGTTTTTTTGGTATTTTTGAGCAAATTTAATTGTTTTGAGGAGAAAAAGATCGATTTTGTCCTTTTTGGTGACCATTTGAAGGTCTTTTGAGGTTTTAGAGGCTAAAATGTGTTAATTTTTTGATAATTTAATTCAATATTATCTAGGATCAGTAAGACAATAACATGTGTAGCATATCAATCATAAAACACAAGAGACAATAGACACAGAGTTTCCTTGGGGAAAACCAAGAAGGTGAAAAACCCTGCAACTTCCTCAAAGATAGAATAAGCCACAAACCCATATCACAATGATTAAACCCAAAGAGATGTCTCTAGCAGATACTCCTCCTCCACTTGTGCACCACTTTCTCTCTTAACTATGCAAGCTTGAGAAGTGAGTCAATGAATAGAATGAAAGAGGCACACCCTCTATTTATACATTGACTTGACCTGCCAATAAATCACTGGGGCCAACTTCCTAAGGAAGCATATTAACCCAACCACATGACCTAACTAGGGCTTACATGACACTGGTGGTCTAATAGCCTATCAATACAAATGACGACACTTCCAATTAGAGGAATATAACATCTCTGTTGGATATACAATAAAATGTAATACATAGACGAATATCTTCTGAAGTTACAAATACATCAACACTCCCTCTTAACTAGGAAGGTATTCTGAACATAGGTCATCAATTCATATGGGCACAAGTCTTCAATTCTAGAGCTGGATCACCATCACTAGATCATGGAGCATCATCATCCTCACTTTGGTTGTACTCTACATCTAGATCACTAGGTTATCTCTGAATTCTTCTCATCATAGGAAGTTCTACAAAGCCATCCTTTTTTCATGCTGGATGTAGGCCTAGCCTCCTATAGGTCTTCATCATCTGGGGCCATAATGTGGAATCCTGAGGACTGATTACGTGCGTCAACAAAACCTCGAAAGAGCATCCCAAGATTTTTACGAGCTCATTGCTCAATGTATCGGATCTCCCAACATATTTTACATGCAACTACAAAACCTATCCATGACCACGGAGTATCATACTGATAGTTCTGATCATACTAATCATCTCATCTTATTGTCCAAGAAGCATAGCTCAGATGCACATAATACAACACTTACACCACTGACATGGGATAACACATCTACCACCATTCGGGGAAGGCTCCAGCCCTTACTTTTTCACCATGGGAGAACACATCCACCACCATGTGAAAAATGGCTTCAACCCTTACATCTGCAGCATAGGAGAACACATCTACTACCATGTGAGAATGGCTGCAGCCCTTACATCTACACCATGGGAGAACACATCTACCACCATGTAAGAATGGCTCAGCAATTACATCACGACCATGGGAGAACACATATACAACCATGTCAGAAAAGCTTTACCAATTACATCACAACCATGGGAGAACATATCTACAACCATGTCGGAAAATCCCAACAATTACATCCCGACCATGGGAGAACACATCTACAACCATGCTCGGAAATCCTATGTGCGTCTATGTCTTCTAGACTCATCACACATGATCCACCTGATCATGTCAAAGCATCCACTTGATGCATGTCATCATAGCATGATCATCCTAATCATCATCACAACATCGTCTTGATGCATGTCATCTGGAGCATCGTTTTGATGCTCATCATACAATGCTTACATCCATAGCCATGGTAAGGGTCCTCTTGTCACCATGCTTGGAATGGCTCCTACAAATCTATCCCATCACTTCTTCCTTGAAGTATCTTCAATCTGAAGAACACCAAGCCTCTCTCTGAAGTACTCAAACTTCACTCTAGCTAGTGGTTTCATCAACAAATCTACAATCTTCTCATCCATCGCAACATACAGGAGCTTCACTGCTCCTCTCTGCACCATATCCCTTATATACTGATATTTGATCTCAATGTGCTTCAACCTACCATGGAACACCAGGTTCTCTAAAAAATTCACACAACTTTGGTTGTCACAATAAATACAGGTAGCATCCAACGGGAGATCAAATGACTTAGACAGTATCTTTCTCAGCCATACTACCTCACAACTAGCCGAACAAGCTGCGACATACTCTGCTTCAACTGTACTCAGTCCTACACAGGACTACTTCCTGCTAAACCAAGAAATCACACCTGATCCCATACTGAAGAAGTACCCGGAAGTGCTCTTCCTATCTGCAGCACTACCTACCCAATCTGAATAAACATAACCCTCTAGGTTAAATTTTTGATTCACATCATACTTGAACCCATAATCAATTGTACCCTTCAGGTACCTCAGAATATACTTTACAACAACCATATGAACACCTTTGGGATCCGTCAGGAACTGGCTCAATGTGTTCACCGCAAAGAAAATATCTTGTCTCATGTTTGTCAGGTACATTAAGGACCCAATCATCTGACGATACACAGTGAAATCAATCATATCAGATGAAGCATCACACAGAAGCTTCAGATTCGATGGCATAGGTGTGGCCATGGCCTTGCAGTCCATCATCCCGAACCGCTTCAGGATCTCTACTGCATACTTCCCTTGTCCAAGGAAGATTCCATCTGCACTCTGCCACACCTCCATGCCTAGAAAGTAGTGCATCATCCCCAAGTCCTTCATCTCGAACTCAGTAGCAAGCTTCCTCTCCGTATCAACAATCAATCTATCCTCACCTGTAACAAATAGGTCATCCACATACAAAAGTAGTATCACAGGACTGCCTTCCTCAACGTTGTACTAAAGGTTGGGATCTTCTTTACTCTTAGTAAAGCCCAAGCTGGATAGAAAGTTGTCTATCCTACCATACCAAGTCCTAGGAGCTTGCTTCAATCCATACAAAGCTTTCTTTAATATGTACAGATATGACACCCTGTCATGTGTCTCAAAACCAAGTGGCTGCTCCACATACACTTCCTCTTCGACTACACCATTCAAGAAAGCTGTCTTGACATCCATATGGTATATCTTCCACTTCATCACTACAGCCAGAGCAAGTACTATTCTAATGGAAGTGTATCTAGATACAGGAGAAATAGTTTATTCCCTCTTTCTGGGAAAATCCACGAGCCACAAACCTCACCTTATATTTCTTTATGATGCCATCTGCAGCATGCTTGATCTTATAGATCCACTTGGAAGTCACAACAGACTTCCCTTATGGCCTTGGGACCACATCCCAAACATCATTCTTCATGATCAAATGGTATTCCTCGAGCATGGCATCCTTCCATTCTTTCTTTTCTGCTACTTCTTTATAACTGGAAGGTTCTTTGTTCATAATGTCATAGAGCAAGGCAATATAACTGGTATGTGATCTAGTCCTCTTCCTTTCTCTATGTTCTTCTTCTGGAGTGTCGTATCTTTCTGCATCTTGGATGAGCTCTCTAGCCCATGCAAATTTCCTCTTGTGAGAGTTCTTCTCACGGGGTGGATCTATCAGTTCTTGTGGATCTTCAATTTCACGATCTTCTTCTAGAATTGCTTCTTTCATAGTGGTGTCTTGAAATCTGGTTACCTTTGGTTCTCCATGGTATTCAACAGGTGTCTTCCTCAATTTGATGTATGTTGAATCTTCATCAAATGTAACATCCTTCGTGATGTAAATCTTCTTGAACCTTGGAAAGTATATTATGTAAGCCTTCGATCTTTCACTATAAGCCACAAAGATTCCCTCCTTTCCTGAAGGATCTAGGTTTGTCCTCTTTTCCTTTGGAATGTGTGTATATACTAGACAACCAAATATTATGAGATGGCTAACTTCTAGTTTCTTACCAGAGAAGACTTCTTTTGGTGTCTTGTTGTCAATTATCTTGTGAGGTATTATGTTCTGCATATATACAGCTGTCCTAGCTGCTGCTGCCCATAGATGCATGGGAAGATCTTGGTCATGAAGCATTGCCTGTGCTACTTCCATGATAGTTCTATTTTTCCTTTCTGCAACTCCATTTTGTCATGGATTGTAGGGAGCATTCAACTCCCTCTTAATCCTTGAATCATTGCATAGCTTCTTGAAATCACTTGAAGTGAATTCTCTGCCATCATCAGATCTGAAGGTCTTGATCTTGTTATCAGTTTGATTTTCTATCAAGGCTTTGAATTCCTTGAACTTATCAAACACTTCATCTTTATTCTTTAAGAAATAAACCCAAGTCTTTCTAGAGAAATCATCAATGAAGAAAACATAATATACATACCCACTTAGAGAGTTGGATGACATCAGAATGCATACATTGGAGTGGATAATCTCCAAGATTCATTTTGCTTTGCTTTCACTGCTTGGAAATGTCTGCTTTGTGTTCTTTGCTTTTGCACATCTTTTGCAAACACTTTCATGCTTTGAATGGATTTCAGGAAGACCTTCTAATGCTTTGTTTGCAATTGGTAGTGCTCTATAGTTCATGTGTGCAAGCCTTCTATGCCAAAGTTCACTTGGCTCCATGGACTCATGTACCATGGCATGTTCAGGTTGTCCCTTCAATTTGTACAATCCTCCCCTTTCTCTCCAATCACTACTACATCATATATGGTCTTACCCTTTGGACACATGAGTACTTGGCCATCCACAAATGCAATTCTAATCCCCTTTGCATCCATATATGATATGGAGAGGAGATTCTTCTTGAGCCCGGGTACATATAAAACATCTTTCATCTTCAAAGACTTCCCAGAGTCTAATTTGTAGGAGGCTTCAACACTTCCTTTTATGGGATATTGGTAGTCATCCTCAAGTTTCACCTTATGGGTGTTGCATACCCTCCAATCCATCCAAGGCAAGGGAGGGAACATGATGCTAATCTATGGGGCTTTTCCTAAAAATTCAACCCATTCATTAGATTCATACAAGAAATATAAAACCATTGTGTGCAGATGCAACTCAATTGAATATGCACAGTGAAAATAAACAAATCATCCACACACATTTTATATGCATACAACATATCAATATAATCATCAAATTAAACATTGCAGAAGTAAAAAAAAACAAAATACTCATCTTGATGTAATGCTGTCCCAAACAACTAGCTATGTCGCTACAAAGTTCCACCCAACCATAGGTCTGCCCAGCCTATATTCTTTCAGCACTCAGAGACCACCCCTGAGCTGGGCATGATATCTACAAGCAAAAGGGAACCCTCAAGCACAGCACAAACTCAAGCAATGGATACCCATCTCAACCCCAACATTCTTTTGTACACAAAACTTAGATATGGGCTTGGGAACACACTTTCAACAATGGGGATTAGAAATATATGGACATGGATTTTCCCCAAAACGTGGGAACACCAAAAACGGATAATGAGGAGAGGGAATCAACCCCAGGGAAGAAAACCGATTTCCCCCACAAATGTAAGAGCATCCAGTGGGCCAAAAAGGCCTCAATAAATCCCCAAATTGTTTCCCCTTCTTCTCCACTATTAGCCACAACAAAAACGCCCTTCCCAGCTAGGAAAATGAAGGAACACACAGAAAATCAATGGAGGAAAACACCCAGGGAGGTCCAAACATGTGAGAGATCAACTGATGGGTGAATAATGGCTTACGAAGAAATTTCCGTGGCCCTTTACTTGCCCAAGAAGCCAAACACCAATCTCTAGGAAGGGTGGCTTGCCCATACCCGAATTTGGACAGCCATACCTCTCCGTTCCCCAAGGCATTAACTACCTCAACCAACTCTTGGGAGAGTAAATGACTGGGTACAAAAGTCAGCATGGATAGTTGAGGGTTCATGGGTTCTCTCATTGACACTTGGCTTGACTTGATTGGCTCAAGGGTTTGAATACATCCCTCCCAATTTCCTTTTAACATCATGCCTCCATCTCTTGTTGCATTGCATTGCTAGTTGTGGGAATTTATATTAAGATACATATTTACAATTCCCATGGTTCACTAGCACATGGGTAGCATAATTTCAAATACTTTCCTCTTCTAGGTCTAGCGTTCACTAGCGGGGCCTTGGCCTTGAGCTCCACACTAGGAATCATACATAATATGCATACAATATTTACATTATAACCCTAATAATTATAATAGTCAAAATGGGGGACGTGATAATGGGGTGACTCATGTTCAAATAGATCTACAAAGGATTCTTTAAACCCAGTCAATTGTTTGGAAGCACCACTATAAATAAGCCAATCATCACATCCATGAGAGATAGTACCTATGAGAGAAAAGATTAGAGCATATCCAACTTCACTTGACGAGTCATCACTTCTTCCCTAGTCTTTTTATTGGGAGGTTCATTATCCTCAGTAGCATGAGCATGATATCTCTTCTTGTTAGAATTATTCTTATTGTTGATGGTAGCTTCTTTTCTTTTCTTGGGACATTCTGAAGCAAAGTGTCCTTTCTCATTACAATTGAAACATCTCAGATCTTTCTTTTATCTATGATGATGGTGGTGTGGAGTTTTCTTGTGATAAGATTGCTCCCTTTTGATCTTTCCTTTCTTGGTATGTGATGTGAGAGCTTGATCTTCATTTCCCATCTTTTCTTCTCAAGCCACAAGACTAGCTTCTTCTTGTGAACATTCCTCCCACAGTCTATTGAAAGAGATCAGTTTCCTTCTTGCACCGATTCCTTGGATGAAGGAGTCCCATGACCTAGGTAGGCCATTCAATGTGCTCATTACAATTTCACCATTCTCTACTACTTCATCCATAGCTTCAAGTTGTTCCTTGATTTGAGAGACATTAGAAAATTAGGATTGAATGGTCTCTCCGTTTTGAAGCTTTACCCCTTTCAATTGGTTCCGTAGAGTCATCTTCCGATTTATGTTCTTTCCTCCAAACAACTTGGTCAAGGAGTCAAACATCTCCTTAGGTGTCTTTAGGGAAGACACATGAGGTATGAGATGGTATTTCATAGAATCAACAATGATTCTCTTAGCCTTGACCAAGTTCTTCTTATGTAAGGCTTTAGCCTCTTCTACCTCTGGGACAAGATCCTCTTCACTTATGTAAGTGTCGAACTCATTCTCTTCTAGGATTAACCTAATCCTGTACTTCCAGGCTTGGAAGTTATCAGCTCCTTCAAGCTTATCCTCAAGCTTGGTGTGGTGTGACATCTTAAAGAGTACTTCAAATGGAAATAGAAAAGTTATTAGGTCTTACCACTTGATTTGCTAAAAACTGGATCTGGAGCTGGATTAGGGTTTGTCAGAGAAACCCAAAAAATTCAAAATTTGAATTTTAAACTTATAAAAGGATAGAAATATGCTCCTTGCTGAGTTGGTCAAGCTGGTATACTTAGAATTTGAAATATGCAAATTTTCACCCCTCAAAATTGCTTTTGAAACTTCTGGATTCACTAGACATGACCCTGAATTAGGGTTTGATTTTCCCGAAGCTTCACCCAACCAAAAAGCTCGACCCAAAGCTCTAAACTTTGATTTTTTAGAGGAGCTTCCAGCCGTGGTCTCAGATTTCAGAAATTCCAATTTTTGCAGAAACCCTAATTGTTAGGTCAAAATTGAAAATGCTCAGAATTGAATTATGTCTCAACAGAAAGATGCGCCCTTGCTAGGAGAGTCAATATAACCTCTTTCCTTTGATGATCTGTGGAGAGAAACCCAAAAATAAAGAAGCCCTAGCTTCCGCAGCTGCAGAGTGCCTTCTTCTTAGGTCACCTCTGATACCATGTTAATTTTTTGATAATTTCATTCAATATTATCTAGAATCACTAAGAGAATAACAGGTGTAGCATATCAATCATAAAACACAAGAGACAATAGACACAGAGTTTCCTTAGGGAAAACGAAGAAGGTGAAAAACCCTGCAACTTCCTCGGAGATAGAATAAGCCACAAACCAAGATCACAATGATCAAACCCAAAGAGATGTCTCTAGCAGATACTCCTCCTCCTCCACTTGTGCGCCACTTTCTCTCTTAGCTATGCGAGCTTGAGAAGTGAGTGAATGAATAGAATGAGAGAGGCAGACCCTTTATTTATACACTGACTTGAGCTGCCAATAAATCACTCGGGATGACTTCCTAAGGAAGCCTAATAACCCAATCACATGACGTAACTAGGGTCGACCCCACACTGGTGGTCTAAGAACCCATCAATACAAATGATGACACTTCCAATCAGAGGAATATAACAACTCTGTTGGATATACAATAAAATGTAATACATAGAAGAATATCTTCAGAAGTTATGGATAGATCAACAAAATGGTAGGAAAAGTGGAGAAATGGGTCATGTGACTAGGGAGATGAGCTAGTGAGCATTTATTTGGTGTTAACAATGGATGCATCCTCAATTGTGCTAGGGGTGGTTCTTGCGCAACTTGAGGAGGATCACCCAATTTCTTTTTCCAATTGGAAGTTGTCATCTGTAGAGTGGAATTATACCACTACATAGAGGGAAGGTTTGGCGATGGTATATGCGCTACAAAAGTTTAGGCATTACCTGTTGGGGGGTCAATTTAAGATGTTCACAGACCATTCTACTTTGAAATACTTGGTCAATAAGCCTGTGTTGGGGGGGGAGATATGCCACTAGCTACTTCTCTTTCAAGATTTTGATTTTGAGGTCATTGTGAAGCTAGGTCACCTGAATGTGGTGCCAGATCACTTGTCACGGATTGAGACAGGGGAGGAACCAACCAACATTGAAGATGGATTGCCAGATGCGCAACTATTCAAGGTTGAAGTACCTGATGGATATTACGAAGAAATAATTCAGTTTTTGGTGACATGAACCATGCCAGAGGGGTTTACCACCAGTCAGAAGAAGCAGTTGGTGGTTAAGGCTGCAAATTTCTAGTTGATTGCTAAACAACTGTATAAACTAGGACCCGACGAGATATTGAGGCACTGTGTCCTGCCTCATGAGAAAGGGAAGATATTGTCAGAAGCACATGCATGGGTGGCTAGTGGACACTACAGCGGTCGTGCGACTACCAGGAAGGTGCTTCGTGCAGGGCTTTGGTGGCCCACTCTTCACAGCGATGCGACGGATTATCCACGGACTTGAGATGTTTGTCAATGAACTAGAAAACCCTCCAAAAAGGATGAGATGCCGCTAATACCTCAAGTGACACTACAGACATTCGATAAGCGGGCTATGGATTTTGTTGGACCTATCAACCCACCTAGGAAATTCACTAGTGCATGATACATCATCATAGTGACAAATTATTTGACAAGATGGGCGGAGGCCACACCCATTATAGATTGCACTACTGCGACAACAGTGCAATTCTTGTTCGACAATATTATCACTCGGTTTGGATGCCCAAAGGTATTGATGAGTGATCAGGGCAGTCACTTCATCAATCGCACAGTCAACACATTAATAGAAGAGCTTTAGATACAACATAAGAAGAGTACACCATATCATACGCAGGAAAATGGCATGGTGGAGGCCTTCAACAAAGTATTGGAGCATGCGCTTACAAAGGTTTGTAATGTGAATCGCGATGAATGGGATTTGAAGATTCCCACAGTCTTGTAGGCATATCGCACCACTTGTAAACGATCAACGGGACAGACAGCCTTCAAATTGGTATATGGAAAAGAGGCAGTTATTCCTATGGAGTACATTGTTCTGATTCTGCACATAGCGGCAGCGACAGGCATGCATGATGAAGTAATGATGGAAAAACAACTGGAGTAGCTGGTATAGCTTGAGGAAGACCGATTTATCGTAGGCTTTCACCAACGTGTGGAGAAGGATCGGCAAAAATCGTGGCATGATCGCCATATAAAAAACAAGCAGTTTCAGCAAGATGACATGGTGTTGTTGTATGACAGCAAGTTTATGAAGCATCCAAGTAAATTACAGATGCATTGGCTTGGTCCATATCGCATCAGTAGCATAAATTCAAGAGCCACAGTACAACTATAGTAGTTAGATGGAGCAATTCACCCAAAGTTGGTGAACGGAAGTAGGTTGAATCCCTATAGGATGGGCTTGGAGCAGCACGATGCCTAAACGCATTGTGAAAAAAAAAATGCAAGTTGTTAGGTGGCAGGATGGCGCACCAGCAGAACCAGGATGCACAGGGAAGAGTGATGGTATCACAGTTTGGGAGCCATACTGCGATGGCCGCAGAGACGCGACCTAGTCAAATCCATAATAAATGAAGGATGTTAAAGATAGATAATTAGCGACGCTTGTTGAAATGATTGACATTAATGATGGATCCGGCCATTGGATTGACAGAATCGACGACGGATTCGGGTAATTAAGGCGTGATTTGGTGTAATGAATGGTTTGATTTGGTAATGATCATTAAGGGAAGAATTCGACATTATAAGAAGGGGATGACCATTGTTGGAAGGGACCATTGTGAAAAGCAATAATTATAGTTAAGTGTTTCATTGTTGAGCTGAGTTGCTGAGTTAAGTGTAGTGTTTTTGCTAACAACAAGTTGTGCATGTGGATCAGTGTCGAAGGGTGAGTAACTATTGAGCTGAGAGGGGCCCTGGAGCGGTATGTCGAGTGAACTAGTGGTTGAAGTTTCAAGTGGCATAGGGTCACCAAATCACCTAGTGGGCATCGAAGAAGAAGTCGTCAGTATTACGGTTGGTTCATCATTCATCACAAAGAAAAGGAGGGGGAACCAGCAGTCTGACTTCCCACAGAGAAAACAACATCTAAGATCATCCACAATTGTTCTGGAGGAGATCCCACTGGAGGTGGGATAGTCGAGTCAAGGAATTGGAGATTCAACCGCTTGGGAAAGGATATCTTCTGTGGATGTCCATGAGTACGTACCCCCATGGTGACTTGGTATGCCAACCTCAAAACTTACTGATAACCAGAAATACCCAGTGCGGATGCCAACGCTAACAGCAGGAATGGAATGCTCTGCTGATATCGTTCCTACATTGATGCATGTGATATATGATGACCACGACATGCTAGCTTACAAGGAAATTATGATGGATTCCTATGTGTCGAGGACGCAAATTGGTGGAAAGCTGATTCCACAAGATTGGGCGTGTGGGTTGGCCAACGCGGGATTGCTCAGATTCATCAACATGTGATAGGATCCCATGTCAACCCTTCTATTTATTTTGTTAGTATATTGTTGTTGGACACATATGCTTTGTAAGTCATCCCGTAGTATTTGTTGATCCATAGTTTGTATTATTCTTGTTGGACACATATGCTTTGTAAGTCGTCTTGTAGTAATTGTTGATCCATATTTTGTATTGGCCCATGGTTTGTATTGACACATGGTTTTGACCCATGCTATTGGCGCCTATACTTAGTATATAATTTTTTTTTGAGACCAATGAAGGTACCATGAAGTTATTTGTATTGAGCTTGCTCAAAGGAGGTTTCCCCCTCGAAGTGGCATACAATCAATATAAAAGTGATCATGAGTTCTGTTATTTCTGCTATTTTGTGTGTTTTCATTAATTAATTATTGCAGGTTCTTCACAACTAGTATCGGAGCACTTTCTTGGGCTCGCTGGGTGAAATTTCTGCCAATTTTTTTTTTTTGCATCTGTCGCAGCTTCGTATCTGGGAATAATCCCTATTCACTTAACGGTGGGAGGTACTTGGGCATAATCCCTAAAACTCATTGTGAGGAGTACCGAAAGAACCCCGAAGTAGCTGGCCCATTGAGAGGACCTGCAAGCGGAAAGGGCCACGACCCCTACCTGATTGACTAGTTCACACCCGTGACGTAAACCAAGGGCTGTCGTTTGTGGTAAATCGGTTATCAGTCTTACCTAAGTTGTAGAGTGAGGGGTACTTCCCCAATATGCAAGGCGTCAGGCAGCATTGGTGGCTGATTGAATCCCTTGAACTGACAGGAAGCCGCACATACCTAGGGTCGATATCTATTTTCAACTGAACTGTTTCCAATCACTTCCACGCCGTTTCAGATCCATTCTGACAGTCGTTCCAGATCCATCCATTTCAGATCTATTCTGAAAGTCGTTTCAGATCCAGCCATTTTTTATCCATTCGGCGTCGTTTCAGATCCATCTGTTGCCGATCCCTTCTGCGCCCTTGCAGATCTATCTGTTTCCGATCCCTTTCGCCATGTCTCCCTTGTTTTAATTTTGTTTCCCTTGAAACTTCCTGGACACCCCTGCAATCCCATCGTCCATATTTCATTCCTGAAAACCTATCCCAAATTCTACTTCCCAAAACCATAAATCTCACATTTGTCTATTTTTAGGGTTTTCCATAACTTCTTCAATTTTCACCCACTCGCCTCCAAATTTTTCCACCGTGTTCATTCCCTATTTATGCTTATTTGTCCCTCTTTGACAAATTTTCTCATTCTTTCACTCCGCTTTTGAAATCCCCATTTTTTGCTTCCCTATCCATCAGAAAGTGTCCAAAACCTAGTCAAACCACAATTACCCATCCAAGTTTTCCCCAAATCCAAATTTCCCTTTACTAAATAAGCTTTTGTTTGTGTTTTTCTATCCATTCCCCCCCCCAAAAAAAAACTCCTGGTTATGGTTGTCACCCGCATAGGATCAAAAACCATGGAGGAAGCACTTGCAGCCATCGAAACCAAACTCCAAGATCTAGATGAAAAATTTCTCAGCCTCCATCTTTAGCATTCATCCATGAATAATAACTGACAGCAAGAATCTTCTGCAGCCAATGGGTTCTCTTCTTCCATCACTTTCCGTGGTCCAAAGATTGAATTTTCTCGCTTCAATGGTACTGATCCGACTGGATGGATCTATCGTGCAGAACAATATTTCAGTATGCATAATACATTTGATGTCCAAAACGTTCCACTTGCATCCTTTCATTTGGAATAGGAAGCCCTTCAATGGTACTGTTGGTACATCAAGGCTCATGACGAGTGAAAATGGACATATTTTTGCCAACTCCTTTTGCAATGATTTGGTCTTAGTGCTTTTGATGACTTCACCGGAGCACTCACTAAACTTCGTCAAATTGGAACTGTGAGAGAGTATTAGACATAATTTGAGAAACTAGCCAACCACACAGAAGGATTTTCTGATGACTTCTATAGGAGTTGTTTTATCAGTGGTCTTAAGGATGAAATCCGCCTAGAGGTCAAAATGTTCTGTCCCAACACAATGATGGAAGCCCTAGGCTTGGCTAAGTTGGCAGAGGACAAGATTTCCGCCCAACAATGCTCCAAACCCACTTTTGTTCCCTTCCAAAATATGGGTTCTCAATGACCTCCCATCTCGCCAGCACCTTGACCAACTCCTATCAAGCATTTGTCCAAAACAGAGATGCAGGCATGCAGAGAAAAAGGGCTTTGTTATAATTGTGATAAAAAATTCACTCGGGGACATAGATGTGTTCAACAAAAGCTCTATCTCTTGGATGTGGATTCTCCGCCCACCTCTGAAGTTGGTGAAGAAGCTCCATATACATCGGATGATTAGGTCAACATTCTGGAGCCTCCTATTGACTTCCCATCTTAGGAAGACCACCTAGAGATATCTCTCCATGCTTTGTCTGGCGTCACCACCCCCCAAACAATGCGGGTCGGGGGTTACTTCAAGAAGCTTCCTCTTACAATACTCATTGATTCTGGTAGCACTCATAACTTCATTGACCCTCGGATTGCCAAACATGCTGATTGTTTTGTCCATCCTTGCTCTAACTTTGAAGTCATGGTTGCCAATGGGGAAACCTTACCTTGCAAGGGAAAGTGTCACAACGTGTGTATCGCTCTGGAATATTATAACCTGTGCTCTGACATATTTTCGTTATCCTTAGGCGGATGTGATGTGGTTTTGGGCGTTCAATGGTTATGCACACTTGGCCCCATCTTATGGGATTTTGCTGAACTTTGGATGCAGTTTTCAGTCAATGGGACATAACAAAAATTTATGGGCTTACAACCAGGGTCTTTCTGCATCATCAGTTCACATCGCTTGGAAAATATCCTTAAGAAGAATTCACATGGTGTCATTTCTTAGCTCCATTCCATCCATATGCACCAACCAATGGTCTCCACTACTTCCTTGGATAGATATGCATGTGTCTTTGTTGCACCAGTGGGCTTTCTGCCTTCAAGAGACCTTTCCGGTAAGTATTTAGCCACATCTACATCTCAGTAGGAAATGATGGCTATTTTTCCTGCAGTACAGAAGTGGCAGCCATCCCTACTAGGAAATTATTTCTACATCAAGACTGATCTCCAGAGTCTGGAACAATGGGTCTCCTCACCAGCACACCGGAATTAGGTTATCCAACTCATGGGTTATGACTGTGTGATCACTTACAACAAGGGTATGGATAATATGGTGGAAGATGCTCCTTCTCACCAATTTGATGACACGGTTTCTCTTATAGCTATTTCTCTACTTGTTCCAAATTGGTTGAAATCTGTTCAACAGGGCTATCTCTTCTATGAACTCCATGCTTCTTCATCGGCAGGGCACTCTAGGTTCCTCAAAACCTATGACCGAGAACAATGTAACTTCTTTTGGCAGGGGCTGAAAATGAAAATTCACCAGATGGTGGTTGAGTGTGATACTTGCTAGGTCAACAAGGGTGAAACGACACTCCTTTCGGGACTGCTTGAACCCTTGCCCATCCCTACACAAATGTGGTTAGCTATTTCTATGGATTTCCTAGAAGCGCTCGAGTGGTACAATACCACATCTAAAAGGACACCATTTGACGTAGTTTATGGACAAGCACCGCCAGTTCTTCTTCCATACACGCTTAGCAGATTCCCAGTTTAGGCAATTGATATGGTTCTTCCAAACCATGATCAGCTTCTTCTCATTCTGCAGGACAATCTTTACATGGAAAGAATTCAACTGAAACAACAAACCGATCAACACCGTTATAATCGCACTTTTCACGCAGCTCATATGGTCCTTTGTTGTCTACAACCTTCCAAGCAATCCTCCTTGAAACTTAAAAGGCGTCAGTGGGCCGGAATGCAACCCGAGCATGCTATAGGGGACCCACTCCCTCATATTTTGCATCAATTTCCACATCTAAATCTTTGAGGACAAATCTTTTTCTAAGGGAGAGGGGATGTTACCAACCCATGTCAACCCTTCTATTTACTTTGTTAGTATATTGTTGTTGGACGCATATGCTTTGTAAGTCGTCCCGTAGTATTTGTTGATCCATAGTTTGTATTATTGTTGTTCGACGCATATGCTTTGTAAGTCGTCCAATGGTAATTGTTGATCCATATTTTGTATTGGCCCATGGTTTGTATTGACAGATGGTATTGACCCATGCTATTGCTGCCTAGACTTAGTATATAAGTTTGTATTGAGACCAATGAAGGTACCATGAAGTTATTTGTATTGAGCTTGCTCAAAGGAGGTTGCCCCCTCGAAGTGGCCTGCGATCAATATAAAAGTGAACATTTCCCCTACTGCGATTGTAACCGACAATGAGGCTCTCCATGCCTTGCTGCAGCTGTTAGAAATTTTGTCCATCAACATCAATGGGTTGTCCACGAAGGAGTTGAGGAATATACAGGAGGTTTCCAGCCAGGAAATGGAGGACATGATACAGGAGACCAGCAATCAGTTCCTGCGATCACAGGAAAATGAGGCAGCGTCCTAGCAAGAGGTCTTATAATTAAAGGGAAAGGCAGTAGCGACACAGGAGGCTATTTATGAGTTGGAGGAAAAGCTAGAGCAGCTGAGTGCTAAGAAGGTTCGAGCAATTGAGGAATTGAAAAAAGAGAAGGATTAGTTATCGATGGAGAAAGCCATCATTTGGGATAGCAGCGTGCGATTATAGAAGACAGTTTCTGAAGCATGTCAATATGTACCAAATCCCACTACGCAGTTTGATCTGGTTGAGCAACCGCAGAGACTGGGAGCTACCATTTCCCACTTGCAGGGAAACAATGCCGACTTGACAGCTCTACTAAACCTAGTCACACCGCAGGAGCAAGTAGATGACCGGAAGCATGCCATCGAGGGGATGGAAACCTAGCTAGGAGATCTGGAGCAAGCAGCAACATAAATCACAGCAGAGACTGCATAGTTTTGGGGCAGCATAATCCAGGATGAGCAAATGGACCAGTTGACCAAGTTGCGAAAAGAAGTAGAAGGACAACTGGCAATGCTGAATATGTCGATCAAAATGATGCCACCATTTTTCTAGCTTACAAAATCTATAGAACTGAAAGAGTTGCAGCAGTGGGTCCCAAATACCAAAGAGCATCAAAAGAAACGTAGCATGTAGTTGGATGAGTTCCACGGAATTGGTGCACAGTTTTTGCTCAAGGAAAATTCTGTGCTACGAGCTATACAAGAGGGTCGCTAGCAAGTTGTTTCTAAGATGAGTGAGCATCCATCCGTGCAGGATGTGATATAGAGTCAGGTGGTGGCTGCGGCAATGAAGGAGTAGATCAAGAAGATCGATTAGCAGTACGAGGAATCCAGGCTGAAGACCACTGAGTACACCATGTCCAGATGACATGGCTCGTGGGCGAGCCACAAGATTGTGTTGGGGGCCTATTGGCAGGCGGTTTGGATGAGTAAGCTTCACAGCATCGTGGATGTTGCACAAGGCAGAAGATACCGCGAAAGGAGGAAAGCAGCGCGCAAGGAAATAGTACTTTATCTATTTTGGGTCATTTGGACCGCACTATCTGGGTTTTTGGGTCAGATGGACCGCATTATGTGGGTTTTTGGGTCATTTGGACCGCATTATGTGGGTTTTGGGTCATCCTTTGTAGAATTTGTTAAGAAGTAGTTAGGCGTTTTCCTAAGTGGACCGCAAATGTAAAGGCACAAACCTATAAATAGACATAGCATTGTAAGTGTTGATATACCGATTTGGAGATACATGAGCTTATGAATTGAAGAGACAATTGAGCACAAATGATTTTGCTTGTTATTGTCTGTTAATATGGGTATGCAGCAGAAGGATTATCTTGTTGTAACTGTGTTTTGTTGCAGAGTTGAATATGATATGATAGAGTTTTGAGTAGAATCCTTGTGTCTTTCTTGTTTCCTTATGATGAATGCATTATGCGACATGATTCTGTGAATGATGCAATGTTTTCTTGCTGCACTTAATGTTATATTGTTATATCTACTTTGCATTAATAGGTTTGTCAATGGTGAGATCTATTGAATAATGCTGCAATTATGCTTAATGCTTAATTGGAATAGCTAGATCTATTTCTAGATGCTGCAATAAATTGATTAAGCGAATGCATAAGGATCCTTCCTCATTCAGCAGAAACATGGTTTTGTCAGCTCTCCCTTGAACATATTGGGTAAGACTTCATCTGCTCTGTAGGTGTTGTTGGATGGTGTGAAACCTGTCCGGGGCGGTGCTCAGGGAGATCACAGTGGTTTGGATGTTGACAGACTCAGGAACCCTTGTCGACTGGGTTGTGTCAACAATATCACCTACCAGGTGTATGACAGTCAATTAAATCATTGATTGAGTAGTTCTTCCACTGATTTCTCATGCTAAGTTCCTGTAGCTCCTAGTTAGCTAGTTCTAGAGTGCCACTTGATTTTCTCGCAGCCTCATGTGCCATCTTTGGAGTCTCCATCACGTGAGTTATGCCTAGATGATTTTGTTAGACACAGTTAGAATCACTTGAATGACTATTACCATTTATGACTGATACTACTAACTAGATGATGTCTCCAATGTTATCCAAGCTAGACTTTGAGCATGATTCGAATGACCTCCCTGGTTAATTCGAATTCTCTATTGATATTTATGTATTATATTCATTTTTTCACAGTTCTAGCTCACAGCTGAAGTATGATACTGCTATTCTCAATTTTCTATGTTCATGAGTGATTATTAAGTACCCTCTTCTCCTCTTCTCTACACTTATTTAGAGTTTGTGTGAGGCTTGTTATACATGTCAGATCCTACTGCAGATTATCACATAGTATCAGAGTTCTGAGATATTCCTATATATCATCACATAGTATCAGAGTTCTGAGATATTCCTATAGATCATCACATGGTATCATAGCTTGCAGCAGTTATTCGAATTGCATCCATTGCAGCAGTTGCAATAGCAACAGTTGCAACAACAATAATTGTAGCATTTCTTTGAGCATCTATCTTTTACTAAGCACCAGAAGCCTCTGAGTTTCCACAACAAATCCTAGTGCTATTACCTTCAATTCACTAGAGAAATCCAGTGAATTCTAGCCAGGTGTGAAGGAATTAGTCATATGTTCTCGGTTTCCTAAGGTAGTGTTCATTTAAAGTGTAGAAAATATCCATCAACAAAACTCCTTTTGTTTTGTAGGTTTATCCACTCATTCAAATTCCTCTTCAATTTGACCTTCACTGCTCAGATGGATCTAAAACTCAATTCTTCTAACTATGTCAAATGGAAAGCTAATTTGGCTCTCTTCATGAAGTCCAAGAGCTTCACCGGGATGCTAAATGGAACTATGGTCGAACCACTCAGTGCAGTAGAGAAATCCAAGTACTTGGATAGGCTTGATGAAGCAATAGGATTACTACTTCTCTCAATTTCTGAAGATCTTCACTTCCATGTTATCAATCTAACATCTCGAAAAGAGGTTTGGGACAAGCTCGAATCCCTCTTTGGACAGAAAGATGATCTGAAAGGTCATAAATTGGAGAATGAACTCATCTCTTTGAGTGTTGAAAGCTTCGAATCCATCAATTTCATCTTAACCAAGTTGAAAATCTTGATTTCTCAGTTAAAGATATATGATATAGTGAAATAAGATAAACAACTCATTATTTCCATTCTCTAGAAATTGGGGCCAAACTTCTTAGCTTTTGTCTCCAGATTTCAGTCAGCCAAGATGTCCATTCCAAAATGGAAGTTCCCTACACTTGATGACTTCATCCAATCTCTCACACAAGAGGAGGAGAAGTTAATGTCCATGGGAATGATCAAACCAAAGTTTGATTCAGCCCTTACAACTGCTGAGGAGAAAAGAGCGAATGAAAAGGGCAAGCAAAATTTTTATGAAAAGAGAGCGAATGATACAAAGCCAAAATATGTTCCATATCAGTCAGATGGGGTTTTGAATTCAAAGAAGAACAAGCAATCTCATAAAGAGAGATCCAAGTGCACATATTGTCATCGAGTATTTCATCCTCAGAGTTCTTGTATGAAGAAGACTATAGACTTGATGGCTCAGTTACTTGAGAAGAACAATATCCCTGTACCTACATGTGCAAGGAAGAAAGATACTGATATTGAACCTTCTATTTCCGAGGACAAAGAGAGATGCCATGCCTTCTTTGAAAGTGCATCAACAGAATCCTCATTCATCATAGATTTGGGAGCTTCAAGACACATGTCTTCCTACATAGATCTCTTCTCCAACTTTGAATGCCCAGTTGGCCCTTCTATCATGTTGGGCAATGATTCAAAAGTCTCCTCTTAGGGGATTGGAAGAATAAATCTTGACGATGGCTACTTTTCTGATGTGCTTTATGTTCCTTCTCTCATAGCAAATTTACTTTCAGTGTACCAAATGACTCATATTGGAGAGCCCAAAAGAGTGATCTTTTCTCCAAATGAAGTCAAGATACAAAACATGATTTCAGGTGAAATCATTGCAAAAGGAGTTGCAGATCACAACTCTAAACTGTATGAGTTCTCACACTTCTTACGTCTCTCAAAGCAATCAACTCTCCATGCTCATACCAATGAAGAAAGTAGATTGTGGCATGAAAGATTTGGGCATCTTAACTATCATTACTTGCATGACATGCATACAAAGGAGATGGTTGATGGGCTTCACAAGATCAAGTTTGCGAAGGGAAACTATCATGGTTCCTTGATGGGGAAGCATCCTAAGAATAAATTTGAGAAGGGGAAGGTTAGGAGAGCCTCTCATCATCTAGATCTCATCCATATTCATGTGGCTGGTCCATTTCCAGATCTGTCTCTAAACAAATAAAGGTATGTACTCACTTTTATTGATGATTATTCTAGATTCAATTGGGTATATTTCCTTAGATTAAAATCAGAAGTATTTGGATTCTTTAAGTTTTTCAAGTCTTATGTGGAGAAATTTTTAGATAGGAAGATAAAAGCCATTCCCACCAACAATGGTGGTGAGTATATTAAGGGTGAGTTTTGAAGATTTTGTGCCAAAGAGGGAATTGAGATGCAACACACTGTTCCCTATACACCACAACAGAATGGTGTTGCTGAAAGGAAGAACATAACATTGAAAGAAATTTCCACCTGCATGCTAAAGTCGAAAGGGTTGTACCCTAGTGTTTGGGCAGAAGCCATTAACTATGCCTCCTATCTTCATAATAGAGTATCTTCCTCAAAAAGGACTCAATGACATTACTCCTTTCGAAGCATGGATGGGATACAAACCTGATGTATCGCATCTTAAAGTGTTTGGATCCAGAGCATGGGAAATGATTCCAACTAACCAAAGGAGAGCACTGGATCCACAAAGCAAAGATTACATTATGGTGGACTATGCATTTGATGCAAAGTTCTACAAGCTACTTGATCCTACTACCATGACCACATTCCTAGAAAGGAGTGTACAGTTTGAGGACTTATCAAACTCCTCAAACTGTAGGCCTTTTCATGCGCCCTATTTGACTCTCCTGCATGACATGTGCACCTTTTCTCACCTAACAGGAGTTATCATTCAGTTGGAGCGCCTTATCTCACCTACCAGGTGTCTGACAATCAGTTAGAGCATTGATTGAGTAGTTCTTCCACTGATTGCTCATTCTAACTATCTATAGCTCCTAGTTAGCTAGTTCTGGAGTGCCACTTAACCTTTTAATAGCCTCATGCATGTAACATCCCCTCCTACCATACCAGCACGATAGAGAGGACGTGGTACTAAAATCGGGCAATTAGCCCCATGAATTTTAACTTAAGCATTCACATAATATAAAAGACATATGAATTGTATGATTATCAAAAAAACACAGCGGAATTAATTTCAATTACACATTCATCATTCATACAAGATATTCATTAAATAAATAATTGCAAAGTTAAGCACAAGAGAATACTTATCTTAACAAAGTAGTCCCAAGCAACTGGCTATGCAACTGCAACGTTCCACCCAACTATAGGCCAGTTGTGCTTATCAACCTCTTGATACAACTGCCACCCCCGAGATGGGCATGATTTCTACAAGGAACCAGGGAACAACAGACTCATACATAGCCAAGGATACACCAAATTCAGCCAAGTCAATCAGGAGTTGGGTTTATCAGGCTGCTAGGACATGGAAAGGAAGAATTGCTAAGCTAGTGAGCTCAACCACATAGCTATGGGCACCCCTCCCAGATCTATTTAGCCTGGCACCCACAATGCCTACACACCCAACACAAGGAAGTATTCTCTTCACTGCCACACAGTCCCTCAAGCCATACCTTCCTCTCTAATGCTCTCAGTGTGTGCATAGAAAAGTAGCCACAGCCCTCTTGATCTTCTTGAGAGGTTACTCCCTTCACTAGGTTTATCAAGCCAATTTTGTCCACTACCACTCTAGGTTTCTTGCTCACAGATTCAAACCAAAACAGAGATGCACATAACAACTAAACCACACTTAATGGGCATAATAAAATGTTTTTACAGGGAGATGCTCAAAGATGGGGTTTTCATTAGCTTCAGAAAAATGTGGGAAACCCAAAAACGAAACGGGAAGATGCGGAACAACCCTGGGAAGCCAAATCCATTTTTAGAAAAACGTCCATGGACATGCTGGGGCAAAAATGACCTCCAAAACAGTCCCAAACTGTGGCCCTTCTCTCCGAGCTGTTGTATAATGCAAAAACGAGCTCCCTTGCATGAAATTTTTAGGAAAAATGGATGAAAACATGTAGGGAAAGACCCAGCTAGCTCCGACTGCGTGAGAGAGGAAAGACTGCCTATTCAGAATGGCTTTGGGCACCATTTCGTGGGTGTTTTCTTGCCCAAGGAGACAAAACACGATTTCCCAAGTTGATGGCTTGCCCATGCACGAAATTGCCTGCCACACCTCTTCATTCCCAAGGCATTAACTGCCTCAACCAATTTCTGGAAGAATTAAATGATTGGGTCCCTAACCCCAAAATGGGTATTTGTTAGTTTATGGGTTTTCTCATTGACACATGGATTAACACCATTGGCTCAAGGGTTTGAATAATTTCCCTCCCTATTCCTTGTAGAAACATGCCCCATCTCTTTGTTGCATTGCATAGCTAGTTGTGGGTTTTTCCATTCAAATTCGTATTTACATGATGTCTTATTTACATTGTTCCTATCTAGCATAGGAACCATAGGCATCTATTTTCTTTAATTGCCGATACATAAAACGTTAAATCAATGGTGGGGCCTTGGCCTTGAGCTCCTCACCATGATCAAATTACAATATTTACATCATTTACGATTTAATACAAAGGGGTTCAAAATGGGGACACTACATTCCCCTCCCCTTACATTAGCATTGTCCTCAGTGCTCATCAGAATTGAACAAAAATGGATATGCCACCCTCATGGCATCCTCTAGCTCCCATGTAGCCTCATCGAGACCGTAGTGTTTCCATTACACCTTTACGTGTCCGATGGCTTGGTTCTAGAGCAATGTTACCTTCTTGTCTAGGATGCACAATGGATCGGTTTGGAATTCTCCCTCGGGTTCCACCTGGATCACATCCCAATTAATCACATGGTTAGGATCATGTACATATTTCTTAAGCAAAGAGACATGAAAAACATTATGAGCTTTAGTGCTAGCAGGAAATGCAAGTGTATATGCAACTGGCCCTATTCTTTCAAGCACTTCAAAGGGCCCACAATATCTAGGTTATAGCTTGGCACAACTCCCAAGCTTCAAGGAACTCTTCCTTGATCTCACTCTAAGATACACATGATCCCCAACACTGAATTCCCTATGCACTCTATGTTTATCTGCATAGCTTTTCTGTGTATCCTGGGCTGCTTTTAAATTCTGTCTGATCTTGGCAACTTCTTGTTCCATTTCTCTGAGCAATTCTGGCCCAAGTACAATTCTGTTCACTGGATTGTCCCAAGTCACTGGTGTCCTACACCTTCTGCCGTACAAAGCCTCATAAGGACTCATTCCCAATGATGCTTGTTGCCCATTGTTATATGCAAATTCTACCAAGTGTAGATAATCCTCCCACTTGGATGGTTTGTCCATTACATACATGCGCAGCATGTCTTCAAGCACCCTATTTGCTCTTTCTGTTTGCCCATCTGTTTGAGGATGGTATGCAGTACTAAAGCTTAGCTGTGTACCCAAATCTACAAAGAGACCTTTCCAAAAATTGGAAGTGAACTTGGTATCCCTGTCAGAAATTATTGCCTTAGGCAACCCATGTATTCTGAAAATTTCCTTCATGAAAATATTTGCAATGGCATCGGCTTTATATGTGGACTTAACCGGTATAAAATGTGCTGCCTTTGTTAACTTGTCCACCACAACCATGATGGAATCATGTTGTCTCTTAGTCATTGGCAATCCTGTAATAAAATCCATGGAAATTATTTCCCATTTCCATTCTGGAATTGGCACTAGAAGCAATAAGCCTGCTGGATGTTGGTGTTCACTCTTCACCTGCTGACATTCCATGTACTTAGAAATCTACTCAGCGATGTCCTTCTTCATCCCTGTCCAGAAATAATATTTTCTTGCTGTAGCAATTTTTTTCTGATATCCTAGGTGACCAGAGTATGGAGCTTTATGGATTTCATCCATAACCATTCTCCTTAAATCTGCCGCATTTGGAATATAGACTCTATTCTTATAAGTGATAAGTCCGCCTTCTTCCAAATGATAGCCTTCATACTTCTTTTCAAGGTTTTGTTGCTGCAATTTTCCCTTTATCTGCTCATACACTTCATCCTCAACCCTATGGTTTACAATCTGCTGCTTCAAATCTGGTTGGCAAGTACTAAGCACTGCCACATACATTTCATGTACCTTCCTGCTGAGTGCATCAGCCACCTTGTTTTCTTTCCCTTTTATGTGTTTGATTTCAAAATCAAATTCACACAAAAATTCCAACGATCTAGCTTGCCTAGCATTTAAAGTTGGCTGATCGAACAAGTATTTCAGACCACAATGGTCTGTCCTTAACTCAAATTTTCTTCCCATTAAGTAATGCCTCCACATCGTTAAAGCATGTACTATGGCTGCAAGTTCTATATCATGAGTAGCATAGTTCTTCTCATGATCCTTCAACTTTCTTGACTCATAGCATATCACGTGGTTGTCTTGCATAAGAACTCCTCCAAGTCCTTGATTGCATGCATTGATACACACCACAAAGTCTTTTTCTGGGTCTGCAATTTTTAGAATAGGTGCAGTTGTAAGAAGATTCTTCAACCATTGAAAACTTTCCTCACATCTTGGTGACCATTCAAACTTCATCACCTTCTTTTGCAAAGAAGTGATCAGGTTTGCAACCTTGGAGAATCCTTCGATAAACCTCCTATAGTAACCAGCAAGGCCCATAAAAGATCTCACATCAGTCACATTCCTTGGAGTTGGCCAATTCATAATGGCTTCAATCTTCTCAGGGTCTACAGATATTCCTTCGTTGGAGATGATGTGACCCAAATAATGAATTCTATCTTTATAAAATTCACATTTGCTCAACTTTGCATACAGCTTATGGTCCCTTAGTAATTGCATCGTCATTCTCAAATGTTCTTCATGCTCTTCTTCATTCTTAGAATATATGAGAATGTCGTCTAGGAATACAAGAACAAACTTGTCCAAATACTTGCTAAAAACATTATTCATGAGACACATGAATGTAGCTGGTGCATTTGTGAGACCGAATGGTACCACTACAAACTCATAGTGTCCATACCTCGTTCTAAAGGCTACCTTATGAATATCTTCTTCTTTGATTCTTACCTGGTGGTAACCAGACCTCAAGTTGATCTTTGAAAATACCTTTGCTCCTCTCATTTGGTCAAAGAGGTCATCAATTCGGGGCAATGGGTATTTGTTCTTTACAGTGACTTTGTTCAACTTCGTGTAGTCAATACATAACCCGAGTGTTCCATCTTTCTTTTTCACAAATAGAACAGGTGATCCCCACGGGGAGACACTTGGCCTAATATATTTCTTTTCCAGCAACTCTTGTAATTGCATTTTCAATTCTAGCAATTCCAATGTACTCATCCTGTAGGGTGTCTTAGACACTGGTGCCACTCCTGGCACAAGCTCAATGGTAAAGTCAATGTATCTCTTTGGAGGGAGTCCTGGAATCTCATCAGGAAAAACATACCTGAATTCTTGCAATACCTGATAGTCCTCCAATTTAATAGTTTCATTCTCTGCTGCCTCTAAAATGTGAGCTGCATACAATTGACATCCCTTCCTATAGAACTTCTTCAACTGCATGGCTGAAACCTTCCTAACAGAAGTCACCTTTGGAATCTCTTTTACAACCCTCGGGTTTCCTTCTTCATCCATGCATTCAAATGCCTTATTGTAGCAGTCAAGTTTAACCCTGTGTGCTTCTAACCAATCCATTCCAATAAGAATATCATAGGAACCCAGTGGTAAAATATTCAGATCTGCATAGGTGAATAGCCCATCCATCTCTAATGGACATTTCTCTACTATTTCACTAACTTTTCTCTTGGTTCCAGTGGCTAGTTGAACTAACCATGATTTACTATGCTTTAATTTCTTGAAAGCACAAATCTCAACAATTCTAGGAGTGACATAACTATGAGTAGATCCAGGACCAATCAAAATAGAAACAGATTTCTTAGGAATCTTACCTTCAATTTCAACCACAGTTGACTGATGATCTGCTTGGCGGTCGTCTACTGCTGCATAGATTCTAGGGATTGTCCTTGCCACTTGACCCACAGTTTCAGCTCTTTGGATGT